>JAWWEW010000036.1:8020288-8176286 GCA_035583185.1 Anabacerthia variegaticeps
CCCTGCCCGCCGCGGCGCCGGTGCTGAAGGACAGCTCCGCTCTCCCCCGGGCTCCGCGGAGCTCCCCTCGGCTCCGCTCCGCACCCCCGGGCGCGCCCCCTCGCCAGCCGGGGGGCCGCGGGGCGCCGAGCCTGGATGCGCCCCCGGCCACCGCGCCCGCGGCTCCCATGGCGGTGGCACGGAAAATCAAAACTTTGTTGACGGTGAACATCTTGGTCTTCGTGGGCATCATCCTCTTCTCCGTCTACTGCAGGATCCAGGACCGCTCCCAGGAGCTGGTGCAGATCGTCCGGAGCGCGGACCGCCGGGCCAGGAGCCGCGGCGCCAAGGTTGGCAGCCTGGCCGACAGGGAGTCCATCCTGCAGCGCCTGGACCACCTGGAGGAGGTGGTCTACAACCAGCTCAATGGTACGGGGGGCTGGGAGGGGGCGCGGCACCGGCCCCGCAGCGCCCCATGCCCTGGGAGGGGGCCCCGGGCTGGGGGAGAGCGCCCGAAGTGTCCCCGCCTCGGGGAGGGAACCCGGGCACTGACCCCACCGCTGAGGTGCTGAAATACGAGGGAAAGAGGCACCCGCAGGGTTTTGCTGGAGGGGTTTGCTGAGCCTCCCACCACCACCCTGCCTCTCTGCCAACTCTTGGTCCAAAGTCAGGACTTCCTCAGTCGATGTAAAGTTAAGGAGGGTGCAGAGTTCATGAGTTTTGGATCTGGAAGAAGTCCCTGTGAACTGTACCATGTTTTACAGTTTGCCTGGATATATTAACTCTGCCTAGGAAGTTGTTTGTATAGCAAATATGCTCTTAGGTTATAGCTGGAAGACATATACTTCGTTTCAGGACTACTTTTAAAACGTTCTGCTGAGTTCTTACACTGTGTACTTTTAATGGTCTGTTTAAACATAGCACTCTTATGTTGCCTTCATGATTTTGCCATTTAAATTTGTTATTGTCATTGATGAGGAGGGGAAGCATCTACCGCTTCTTTTTATGACATACTGTTTAAATTCACCAGCCTTGAAAAATATTGGTAGGTAAGCAAAGAACCCTTCCATGGTAGCTAGAACAGGGTAAACCATGAAAGTTGTTATGGGACAGCTAACATTTTGTATAGAAACTAATTCTTTGAAATGAGTGCATTTGTATTTGCATAAATGCATGAGGTTCTAAGTGTGAAATATCAAAGAAAGAAGTATGTGATTAAATACATCAGTTTTTTTGGACAAGAAGAGGCTGAAGGAGTGAACTTTTGCATTAAGTAATACTTAGTATCTAGCACCAAATAAAATTTTCAGTATAAATATGTTTAAGTATAGCAAATGTGCTTCTAGGCTGCTTGTGAAAATCTTACTCATAACATTGATTTAACAAAGGCTACTGTCGTCTCAAAATGTAGACAAATAGGAGGGTTAGGATGAAGTATGTTTCCTATTTCTACTTTCTGAATGAATGTATAAATCTAAGTAAGTTAGGCTGTTATGGTAATACGCAGTTTGTGCCAGCAAGTGTTAGAGAACAGGCATCCCCTTACGCTCTCATCTGTATAAACAGGGAAGGGAGAAGGGGAACGTGGAGTGTGGGCGTTAGTCACAAAAACACACGTTCAGGAATTAGAGGGAAGTGTCAACAGCTGTGTTTTCTAACCATATTTTGGAGCAGTTTTCAAGAATGTAGGGTTTAAGAGGAAAATCCTTCTCACAGATTCCAGAAAGCCGTGAAGTTCCCAATCTAATTCATTGTAGCTCAGCTGAATGGGGCTTTTTTTGCCTCAAATTGATTTGTTCTTGGTGCTGTTCGTAGGTGAAACTTTGGGTAGGATTTATCTGTGCTGGATTCATCTCAGCACAGCATCCCCTGGAGAATCAGCAGGAGTCCTTAACGTACTAGGCAGGCACCGCTGCTCATAATGACTGGGTCTCCACAGCAAATGAGAAGTTCTCTGTAAAGTATGTCTCTATTTTGGGAATTTTTTTTCTTCATCTTCTTTAATTTGGATAGTTGGATATGGAACTTCATAGTGAAATTACTTGAACTTAGTGTTATGTTGCTTCTTCAGGTCATAATAAACACTGCAGACAGGTTTTTTCTTCCTGAAAGTTCTTACTCAGGAAAATACAGAAAGTTTTTGAAACTTAGTTGTTCAAATTTCCTTTTCATTTCCCTTCACTTTCTCTCTGACGCTGTTGGGGTTTATTTTTTTATTGTGACACAGCAGTGCTTTAACACAGATTAGTTACTTCCATTATCATTCTGAAAAAAAATGCCCTTTTTTTCCCCATCCTTTATCAACAAAACCAAAAAGTCCTAAAAAATTAGGAGGTGTTCCACTGAAATCATCAGAGTTGCTTCACTGTAAGTGAACTCAGGATCAAGCATCTGTGTTTGGGTTTAGCTCACTGGTATTCTGTTTTTAATATCATGACTCATTACTTATGCCATTAATGGGTATAATGCTGCTCTGGCAGCATTGAGATTCAAGGGAGCCTGTCTGTGACAGGGCTCTCCAGAAGGGCTACTGGTACAGAAACCCTCTGTCTGCTCTGGAGCTCTGCGGTTTCATCCTAATGTCAAGCAAGGTTTCTCAGCCACTGTCCTGTGTACTGCTTCATCACAAGGTCAGAGGGATGGCTGAGGCTGTCTTGGATGTTACTTTTTCATGAGGTGGGTCAAAGTCACTTTTATGTGGAGAGACAGACATGGTTAGATGGATTTTATTGAGAAGGAATGTGAATTCCTTGCATACCCAGAACCCCTCAAAGCACCAGGAGGTTGAGTCCAGCTCCATGTTATTGTTATGGTAGGTCACTCCAGACCAGTATTCCAGTTTCCTGCTGTTCCTTTCTATTTTGAGGTTAGCAAATTTAGAGCCACCTATTAAGTGCACTTTTGACAATAGCATCTCAGTGTTCTTTGATTTCGTTTTTCTCTTCTACTCTGATGAGTCCTAAACTGGTAAGATCTTACCTGGATTTTCTAGGGACTCTCTTGGTGATCCAATGCAATAGGAAGTCACTCTGTAAGAGACCAGCCCTCCAGCTGCAGCTACACAAAATTTTGTTTCAGTCACATATAATTTGTTTGCATACAATCAAAGAAATGTTATTTAAAAGTGTACCCTCTGCAAGGAAAATAATCACAAGCAGTAATGTTACAAATGTGTGAAGAGGCAACACAAAACTGATCACTTGAGAACTCATTAACTTTTCAGTCTGAGTAGAAGCAGTGAGTGCAGTGCCTGTGGAGGTGTGTGTAGAACGCAGAGGACCACGCGTGACAGTCAGAAGAAAGCTGGTCCTTGCAATTACCTTTGGCAGAACAAGAGATTTTAGAATAGGATGAATGAGAATTACCATGATTCCCTGCAGAGTTGTGCAGACATACACCCAAACAATAGTTTTCATTTGGCTTGTGCTCTGGTTTTTTATCAACTTGGAAAAATAGTATCTCTGAAAGCTTTCTTTTTGCTCAGCTGTGGCTGGTTTTGGTGGAAGTAAAATGAGTGGAGCGTGAAAAGGGAAAGGAAAGCAATGAAACCTGTCTGTGGAATTTCCTTTGTGAGACTTGTTATTACCTCTTGATATTTGACCTTGGGTACAACATTTATTTTGAAAAATTGAGTTATTACAGATCTAGTTCATCAATCTATATATATATTTTTTTCATTTTTACTATGGTATTACTAGTGATGAATATGTTTTTTTGTCATTCAACACAGAACTAATGCCAGTCAGACTTAGTAGCAATTAATGAAATGGCATAATGATAACATCTTGGTATTTTCTTCCTTTGCCTTTATTTTTTTTTTGTAAAGGGGAAAAGCTAAAAAAAAATATTTAATTGACTGAATTTTTCCCATAATCACTTTTGTAACTAAGTCTGTTGCTAATGATTTACCATAGAGGATAAAGAATTTTGATGCCCCAAGTAGAGCATAACCTTTGATGCCAAAAGCAATTGAAGGGTCGTACAACAATTTCCCTCTGATTGCCTTTTTCCCTTTTCACTGTCTCTTTCCAGTAGTACACAACAATCAATACAGCAAGGAATTAGATTTCCTTCAATCTGCAAAGATTAAGAGAGTTTTCATCTTCTCGTTATGTATGTTCACATCATATCTTCCTACCATGTTTTCTGCATTAGACCCCTTTGACCTGTTCTGTTTCAGACATGGAGAGATAAGTTGGGAGTATTGCCTTGAGTCTGACAGATTATCATTTGTTATACATCATAATTTGATTTTGCTCTCTTTGGCAAGATTAAATACAATAGCAATTTCCAGTATGATAAATGGGTTTTATATTACATAGGCATTTCTGGGAGGAAGCTGGGGGGAAAAGTGGACAATTCGTGTAATTGCAGCACAGAGGCTTAAAATGATGGAAATAGCAGGTCCTAGGTGCAGAGGACTGATTCATGCTGACTGGGAGTCCTGATTTTTAGAGTGTACTGGGAGCAAAGTGATTGCATTTAAAATTCAGCCTAGCAATCTGCATACGTAAAAGGTACAGTAGTATTTTTAACAGGACAGTTTATTCTTTATAGGCTTTGGACTGGTTGAAAATGCTTCCAAATTTCCATATGGAAAGTGAGGGCTGGGAACCGGCTGCAAGTCAGTCAGGTGAATGCCCACATCAGATTTGTCAAAAAGAAGCTTTTATAGCTGCCAACTTGGAGCTGAAGAGCAGTTCTATTGCAGAGGAGAGGTAAGGCCACATGTGAATAGGGGAATATTTAGTGTGGTTGCCAGCCCTGGAGTAATGAAACTGTACCTTCTCATACTCACACACAGATTCTATTTTGTAACTATTTCTATTTGATTTGGTTTTGGTCTGGTGCTAACATACATCTGGCAAAATTAGAACATAAGTATCTCCAAAAATATCAGTTGTAGGTACTGTAGTATCATTTGTGGGGACTGTCTCAGCCTTGTGCTTTCCTTCTCCTTGTGACGGGCTCTTCATGTGGTCTCGTTTTGAGGACTTCTTTTAAAGAAATGTGTGGTTGGGCCTCATGAAGGCAGGAATGAAAAATACCAATTTTTTTTCTCTCTTTCTTTTTTTTTTTTTTTAAGTTAGGCTGCTGTTTATTGTTTACCACATAGTAAGTAACAAGTATTTTCTATTCTGCTGGGCCAGTTTCTCAAGCTTAGGTAAGTCACCATTGCTACAGGCCTGACCTTCTGTGTTGCAAAGTGATGGTCAAGTCCAGAAGACTGATTTCCCTGTCACATTTGCTTCAGTTGTGTTAGTCCTGATTTATGTAGCTGAAGAAATTCATAATCAGTGCTTTCAAGAAGGTCAAGGTTTTTTTCCCCAAAATAACAGAAGAAAAACATTAGAAGCCAATATTCAGGAAGGTCAAGGTTTTATTCCCCGTAATAACAGAAGGAAAACATCATAAGCCAATATTTGGATAGCCCCTATATAAATATAAGGTAATATTCAAAATAGTATTACTTTATTTAGGCACTTCAGGAAAAAAAGTGTCTAAAAGTTTAGTTAAAAAAGAAGGCAAATCTCTTCTGTAAACCAGGCAAAATTGCATTAAACTCTGCAAAATATTGACGAATACAAAAAATATGTCTCCATTTCAGCAGCACATCAGTGATTTTAAAGTCTCTCCCTGTACTCTGTGCTTCATATAGCAGTATCTATTGTCTTTATGTAATGTTTCTGCTTTTTGCCTTTGTAGCTGGGAAGAAAGCTTTTTTTGACAGAAAAAATATCATGTGGTAATTTTATCATTGACTCATTTGTGTAGAAGTTGAATCATTTGTACTATATAGGATCAAAAGCAATGTTTACAGAGGCAGAAAGAAAATCTTTGACTGGTGTTGGTTTTGTTGCCTTTTCAGCAGTGTTCCAGTTCAGTATCTTTCCGTTTCTTTGTACATTGGCTGGAATTGGACAAGCAAATATGGGTCTGTCATCTTTCTAGAGAAGAGCTGCAGTGTGGTTGTTGCACACTTACAGCTACTGTGCAGGTTTAGAGGATTAGAAAACCTGACTTTAACTTAATACCCTTGATAGTGGGAGCTGGGGTTGATTTTTGTGTTTAAGGGGTTTTATTGTTTGTTTATTTGATGTTTTAATAAATAAAGGCAGATATGAGTTATACCAAGAGCATCATTTAAGAATGCAGTTCCAGCCACTGAGTGTGTGGTGGTTCTCCAAGGAAATAATAAGATTTACGAAAGGAAGGAAAATAAATGAGTCATGTTTAACAAATCTTCCTTTTATTAATGCCCCTCGCTAACTTTACTAATGGGCACTCAGTTTCTCTTTCTGAGTATACTTGGCATACTTTTTTTTTTTTATTATTGCTGTTATTTGTGGGATTTCACTTGGTAGTCATTACCATCATTTAGTTTAAACTAGCACACTGAAGGGGAGGGAAAAAAAAGAAGAAAATAAAAAGAGCCTGCGATGTTCAGGATAACAGGAAGGAAGAAAGCCAATGGCAGCAGAGCGGCTTCCAACCTTGTTGTAGTCCTATTGATCAAAACTGTCCTCTGAAATAAGAGACCTCCAGTTTCTGAGAACAAAAGCCAGATAGAGATCCTCCCACTGACCCAAAGCCATTTTCTCCTGAGCGCACAGAGCTAAAGCAGCCAAATGCTAATTGGATATGTCTGTTTTTCCTAAAACCCATCACTATGGTGCCATGGAAATGGCTGTGAATATCTGAAAGCCTCATAGGTTGGAGGCAAAACCCATTTTCAGGACAGCAGGGCAGATGGAAACAGATTAAAAATTTTCTTTCTGCTCTATAGATTTATCTGTTCAGGTGTTCAGTCATATCTGGGGTTCCCAGGCAGTTTGGGGTACAAGCTACACCACAACTAGCACTTGCTGGTTACTCAGCATGGAAAGGCAGTGCAGCAGAACCTTTTGCGGGAAGTCCCATGGAATGAATGTTCCAGAGGAGCTCCATACCAGATTCCTACTCCTCTTACTGCACTTGTCAGGCTATTTTATTCCTGAATAATTCTTATGTCTTGCTGAAATATGTTAAGAGGGCTTTTTTCCATGTCTATAGACAAGTTTGCTGGTCTTGTTTGAGGAAGAAATGGATACCCTGTGGATAAGGAAACCTGTAAGGCTGAGCTATCCATTTGCATTCTGCCTAGCTGGGCAAAGCTGTCTTGCAAAGCAGATGTGTCCATCCGCTTCTCCCTCTAATTTACTTGGATGGTCTGAGGGATCTTCTCAGGAACCAAGGATGAGCCTGAAACCATATATTGTTTTTAATCTTTGTTGAGGGCAGTCCTTAGTGAAACAATGCAGTAGAAGAGGGCTGGTTCTGAGAGTCTCTGACAAATGGCAAAAGGCTTAATATTTTCTTGTTTTGTTTTTTTCCCTCCCCAACTATGTCTTTGATTACTGGCTTTGAAGGAGAGTCCGAAGGCAGCAGCAGGGTAGGGAGCTGAGGAGACAATAGAGTGATTCTGCTTTGTCATCATGCGCAGTGTGGACGCACAGTTCTCTTGGGGACTGAAGAGTTGTTGAAGTAAATGAGCAAAACATTCTTAGAAAAGGTGAGAATATAGATTTCTGAATATCTTAAGCCTTGCACCACCTCCTGTGGAGCCATTCTCCAGAAGCACTTTCACTTGCCACCACAGTCTGATTTATACTTTTAATACATGAGCTGTAATTTGCATGTCATCCTGGGAGAATGGGCAATGATTAAGAAAACTAAACCAAGGAAAAGGTTTTTAAAAGAGCTTCTCTAAGCACTGCTACCTAAAAATGGTTCTGTTAGACAGAGATATTTGATGCCAAAATACTACAGGAGGGTGTTACCTATTTCCCAGCATCGTTTGGAATCACATTTAGGTAACCCAAATTCGGTGGATGAAAATACAAGGCAATGTTTGGCCTCCAGGATTCTTCAGTGCATTTCCTTCAGTCTTAACCTCCCAGGCTAAACATTAGAGCACATGCCTAAAAGGCTGCTGCAATGCCAGTGTCTCCCTTGGGCTGAATAGCCCCTCTAAAAGGGTGTAGCACTGGCAAAAGCCATGCTAACCCCCAACAGATTCCTGACACCTCCTTCCTCTCTGCAAAGCCTGGACATGTCTATGGAAAGAAGCTGCTGATGTAAAGGCCTGTGTTACCTCTGCACCACTGGACTCTGCTCCAAAGGGCATTTCCTTGGTGGTACAACCTGCTGCTTTCCCCTGTTAGGGACAGGAGGAAGGGTGTGGACAAAAGGCAGCTGTGGAACTGAATTATCTACCTTTTAATTTTATTTCAGAGTCCTTGTACAGGCCATCCAGTTGCATTTACTGGAGTACTCATGAGAATAAGTGCTCCCTAGTGTAAGCTTCTTACACGCTTTATAAGTCGTAACTCAAACCAGGTTTGCCAGAGCTGCACCTGAGTCACCACTTGGTACAAGTAGCGTGAGAATTCTCCCAAATAGGCTTTAATGTCTGGTAGACTGATCAGGGAAGAAAATGGATCCTCCCAGGTCTCTCTCTTCCGTGAAGTTCTTTAACTATTCAGATAGTGAGAAACACAAGTCCTACCTACAGAGGGTCACGCAGAGCTGTGTGAGACTGTGCAGAGACACCTGCGAGGGGTATCCACTCATGGGCTTCATAGACTCCTGAAGCACAGAGCTGGTCTCTGAGGGATTACCAGTGCGTGATTAGTCTTTGTTCCTGGGGAGAACTGTTAAAAGTCACGTCTGTGATACAGTCAGCAGCTGTGTTTAGTTGGGAATCTAAGCCAGGTACAAAACTGACAGTGCTTTCTAAGCAAACTGCACACCCTGCCAACCCTGCTCTGCTGTCAGCAGCGCCTTCTGTAGAGTGATAGACATTGCTGGTTGGATGGGATAACTTGCTCAAGTAGGTTTTTATGACTGCAGAAATGCTTCAAGTTCTCCTCAGCTCACCCATGCACTTAGTCCTATTGAAATCAGTTGCCTGAATTAATCTTTGCTATTGATGCAGAGGCATCAGCACAGTCAGTAGTTATCAGTGTAGTAACTCCACTAGTACATTTGGCCAAATTAAGGTATTTTTGCCACAGACTGTACAGATATTGGCTAGCTATGATGATGTATTTGTAATATAGAGGATGAAATCTTGCTGTTTCACTGTACTGCTTCCGTATGGTTGGGAAGAGAGTCCTTCTTCCTTAAAGGTTTTGGAGGGAGTCCCCTTTCTAGTATAGATATGGTGAACGCTGTGTTTCTGTGTCTGACTCCTATTGCTGGGGTCTTTTGTTCCTTCTGTGTTTGCAGTGTTTGGCTCCAGTTTGCATTCAGAAAGAAGTTCTCAGACCAGGAGGTCAGATTAGCACTTTGTCATGGCTGTCTTGCCAGAGGTACTGCAGGACCATTAGCAAAGCAAAAGGGACTTTGTTGTGCAGGAGCTCATTTTCCTTGGAAGATATCCACCAAGACAGCTGGAAAGCCCTCTCCTACAATACTGGAGAAATTCGCTTCTTATTTTGTCACTGGTATTTTTGGAGGGGTGATAGGGTTAATTGGTTGTTTTTCATTTGGAATTTTTATGCTGGTTTTATATTTTATTTGGCAATGGGGCCTTACTGCCCTTTTAGAAATTGAGTTTATTTTTTCTACAGCTCCCATATGCCTCTAGGATGTGAAGCTTTTGTAAATAAAAATGTATTTTTTTGTTATGTTAACTCATTTTCAAGCAAGCTTTGTGTTGTAGAAAAGATTGGTGGTATTCTTTCCTGTGCATGCTGAACTGAAGGCAGTGATAAGACTAAAAATATCCCCAATTGAAATAGCATTGTATAACCCAAAGGTTAGTTTTCCTCAGGATTAAAATTTGCAGTTGCTTTATAGATTCCTTGTAAGGCAGATTTCTAGTCGTCCAGCCATGTGTAAAATGAGGCTACTGATAGCTTCAAAATTCTGTGTCTGCAAAACTCACTCCCACTGGTGACTGCCACCAGCAGAAACCTGCAGATGGAAGATGCTGACACCCACTGCACTGGTGTCAGCTGCCCGAGCAGCCCCGCGTGTCCTGTGGTGGTTGGGTGACAAGCTCTGTGCTGCAGGTGCAGAGCAGGGACCTGGGACTGTTCACACCTCTAATAGGAAAAACAGATTGTCCTGCACAGAGCTGTTAATCCTAAAACACGATGATAGATTGCAGGTGGCTCCATGGAACAGATGGGAGTGGAGCATGAGGTAAGAGTGAGCTGATCATGTTCAAGTTATTAAACAGCCTAATGCTAAGCTGCCCAGCTGCTGCACTACTTGATGCTTTCAACTCACACAAGCAATGAGTGAGTTTGGCTTGGAAAAATGGGGGGCTGGGTGGTTTAGATGTTAGGCTGTGCTAGTCTTGGGGTGGGAAACTGCACTTTTTTGGTGGTTCTTTTACATAATTTCTGGGTCACATGGAGAATCCCCAGAATCCAGGTCTGTGGATTTAGGCTGCTGACTTTCCAAAACCATCATGGGGATGTGGGCAGCCAAATGCTCCACTGGAGCCTGCTTTGTGTATTTCTTCTTGGTAACTAGTCTTTTTCCCCCACTTTTTAATGATCTTTTGCATCTGCTAGAAGTTTCAGCTTTCTCAGCAGTGGAAGAATGTCCTTTGTTTATTCACTGCCAGTATTGCAAGGAGCAGTGGAAAGCTTTGCAGGTATTAATTAGAAATTTCACATCTTTCTTCAATTTAATATTTGGCAAACTGATTCGATACATCCTTCCTGGGATATTCCTTTAGGCACAGACATGAACATGTCAGTACCTGCACTGAACACTTTGCTCTCAGCTATTCCAGCTTTGAATACACAATATCAATAATCTTTGATTTTAGACCTGTGCCAGCCTGATCCTCCTCCTGAAATAGATCCATCTGGCTCAATGCATTTTCATTCAACAGAAATGAATTTCGGAAGGGAAGTGGCTTTTATAATGCCAGTATCCAGTGGGGTTATATGTAAAACCTTCTGTTTTCTGAAAGAGTCAGCTTGGTATGGTTCCCATATTCACAGTTATGTTCCCATTCCAGGCCCACATAAGTCAAAGCCAGGTTGCAGAGAGCCCTCTTAGATGAGGTCATGGAATTAAGACTTTCTTCTGTGATTCATTCTGAACCTGATCTGCCTAATAACTGGATTCATTGTCTCCCTCTTTCTGTCACACACTAAAAAGTTCACAAAGTGAGAATTTTAAGTCTTTTTTGCACAATGAGAGGAGTGAACAAAAGATGTTCATAAATGGAGGAGAAATATTTATGAGAGAACAAAGACATGGCCTTAACTTTGAAGCTGGGCTGGAGCAGCCCAGCATGCCAAGAGACATGGGCTGAGTGATGCAGCCCTCAGAGAGGGCGTTGATCATTGCAGAAGCATTTTTGCATATGCTACAGGGCTACTTGTTTAGGCATCTCTTGGCCTTTAATCATACTGACAAGAAGCTGGAGCACAAATGCTGCTGTCTTAGAGACACAGTGGAGCCTTTGGAAGAATGAGACCAGTATAAAATTTTTCTTATTACAGTTGCTTATAGTCAAAGAAATACATATGGGATGAGTGAACTGGAATTGGGATCCATGCATGAGTCACACCAGGACTGCTCTGTCCCTAAGGAGAGGTGGAGTTCCCTATGGCAGCACAATGCATGACAGGTTGTTCTGGTAAAGCCCCTACCAGAGTTTGGCAATACATGTTAACACAGAGTGGTGATATCTCTTCTGGACTAGATCTCTCTTACATCACCTACTTGTGGTACTGTAGTAACAAAATCAGAATTGTGCCCAAAGGACAGGACAGCCCATGCAGGATCAGCACCAGTTAGACATGAATAGGCAATGCTCTGTGTGCTGGTAGGCTGAGACACATTGTACTGTCATAAACCAAAATGGTATTTCGGGATGGAAACTCATTTTAGAAACAGACATTGGCATATGATCTTTTGGTTTTGTCCCTGAACTGGAAGAAGGTGCCTCTAATCTGTTTGATGGGTGATGTTGCATGCCTGTGGCTTCTCTTTGCTAGATACAAGTGTCTCAGCATATGGTTGTGAAGCTAGAGGTTGATTATCTTCAAAAGTATTTTGACAGATACTGAACTGACAAATTCCCTGTTGAAAAAAAAAAAAAAAGGTTTTGTTTGCTCTTCTGTTCATGACACTGTGTGGGTTTGGGATCATACCTTGCTTTATATTCTTTCCAAGGGTAGGGAGGGAAAAGCACACCAACTCACCTACTCCAAACATTCTGAAAGATTGATTTCTTAATAAATGGCAGGGAAACAAGCAGAGTTGCATGAAGTGGTGTGTCCTGCTGTCTTGGTGTCTCACCTTTAAGCCCATGTCTCCCTTTCTAAGGGAAGAAGTGCTAATTTAGTAAAATGGGCATTTCCATGTGGATTTTTTAACATGGTATCTTTACAGGGAAAGTACTCTTAAGTGGGATCACACACATATGTCATTATTTCATTAGGAATCCCATAATCCAAGCATGCTGTTTTATCACTTTACCTGGATCTCATTGCCACTAACATCAGACAGGAAGCAGTGTGTGTAAGCTCACAGAAAATGGAACTGGGGACAGAAGGAGCAGCTTCAGTGATAGGTTCAGGAAAGTATTCCAAGATGCTGAAATACAAGACCCAGATTTGGGAGACTTGGGCTTCATTTCCAGGTGGGCCTGTCCTGTGCTGAAAGCTCATCTCTCTGCTCCTTTGATCCCCTCCCCTTATCTGTGTCCTCAGTTTACCTGAGGAGGTCTGAGCCTTTGCAGCACCTTACTTTGTGATACTGTTAATCACTGATACATGTAACTGCCAGACGTCCAACAGACCTAGACATCCAGTAATTAACACATTTAATCCTAAAAATAAATGTTTAGTTCTTTGAGCAGCTAAACCAAGAAAGCTGACTTTCTTGTGGGTTGGCATTTCAGAGGTGAATTCTTGGGTGGTCTCTAATAACTCCAACAGGTCTCTTGTATTTGAGCTTTCACCAAACCTCTTCTCTCAGTAGGAACATTTTAATGGCCCTTTCTTTCCCAGATGTCAACTTTTGTGACAGTTGCAGAAATGTAATTTTTGGAGACCTCTGACTGTCTGCCAAGCTTTGGCTGAAATTAGAAGCAGTCCTCAAAATCTAACGAGCACAGGTGAGGGGAGAGTATGGAGAGGGAAGCAGACTAATAGACAAATGCAGACAGCATGATCCCATAAACTGTTTTTTTCATAGCAAACCAGGCTGTAAATTGTATTAGTGACAAATGGGATTTATACTCATTTAAACACAAACATGAAAATCAAGTTTTTAGCTTCTAAAGGAACCAGACTCAGATCTTTACATTGAATTCCTCTGCTTGCTCTGTTAATTGGCAATATGTTAACACAAGCATTTTTTCCTCTGCCTTCCTGCTTATTTCAGTTAATAACTATAGCAGCAGGACTTTTCCCTGACACTACACCAGTACTGTGGGAGAGCTTCCTTTATTTTCATTTTTCTAAAATGGCAGACTTGGGATGCTTGTCAAGCTTGTTTCATTGCCTTTCAGTAGTGACTGAATAATTAAATTATGTGAGAAGCAGAGAAATGCTCCCATGCTGCTCTTTGCTAGGCATCGTGGAGCACACCCTGCTGCTCATCTCATGATACCTGTCCATGGCCAGGGGGCTCAGCACTGGCTTTCTCTGGGACCATTTGGTGCTGGGAAGCTCTTTCTGCTCGTGAGAAATGTGGGTGTGACCTGAAGCTTAAGCATGACCGGATAGCATATCTGCTTTGTGTCCTTGAGGAGTGATGAGTCCAAGCTGTAAACTCACAACTTGAGTTTCTGAAATTCAAATTTTGATTCATAGCAGTCTCTTCACTGAAGGATGATCTTCTTCTCTATAAAGGCACCTTCTATCACTGTCCTCATTTCTCTCTTTACAGTGTAATTTAACACCTCATAATGTAGTCATAAGTACAAACCAGAGACACATCAGGGGACAGGAACATTCATTCTTTTATGGAATTTCAGCATAAAGGAAAGGAAAGCTTGAAGAAAAATTGAGTCTCTGAAAACTCGAATTTCTTTTTACATTGCCCTGGTGGAAACCAGATAAGCAGCACTACTGCAGTCAGTGACATTAGGAAGGTAAATTGAAGAAAGCTGATCCACAATTTCAAAAACTTGGCCATTGTCTTTTATATATGATCTGAATTCTGCAGATGTGTGGTAATTTAAACATGCTCTGTAGGGGGATCAAAGTAGCACATTGTTGCCAATGCATCCTGCCTTTTTCAAAGCAAGCCCACTTGTCCTGCAGTGAGTTTGTCAGGGCCTAAACTAGCCCTAGGTCACAGTCAATTCGTACAAATACCCACACGCAATGAAGCCAATCGTGTTAATAATGAATCAGTTATTATAGCAGGGCTGGTTTTTAAAGTGCCTGTAACAGTGGATTGCAGCTTTCTCGCTCCTGGAAGTCTGAGTCAATTTATCTTTATATCAACAATAAACCAGAAAGGGCAGAAATCAAAGTAAGCAATGTTTTTATTACCGCTTTTAAATAAAACATTGTGCCAATATTTTTTTGCTAACATTACATCTTCATTTTCTCAAATTTATTGGCAATTGCTATTTATCCTCATTTCTCCCTTCTTTTGCAAAGCTATCTCATCTTTTGATTTACTTCCCCCAGAGAACATAGTACCTAATTCTTTTTATTTGTGCCTGATAAATCCCTGATTAATTGTATGTTATAAGCTATCCATGCCACATTGTGTCTTTCATTTCTAAATAGGCTTTCTTTTGTGAATATAAAGAGCTAACACTTTCCTTTCTAGAACCAAAACCAAATCCAGCCTCAACATTTCCTTGAAAAATAAGAAGGCATTTCAAAAGCAAGTAAGACTTTCAGCACTGTGGACTCCTCTTCCTCCTCTGTGAACAGGAGAGTCTCAGACCTTTAGCTGGGCACATCTTCTAATAGATAGATCTGCTATAAATGTGGCTGTCAGTTTATCTCATTAATTAGGAGGACTCTGCATAGTAATTTTCCTCATCCATTGTAGCTTCAAATCTGCCCTAATTTGTTGATTTGTAAGCATTTTGGTTTAGATGCTGGATTCTGGACAGTATTTTTGCTGATTAAAATATGTCCTGTGTTTGATTTTGAACTGACTTGTCCTGCTGGCAGAAAATTAAATCATATACACATTAAGAGGTCGGTGGAAGGAGACAGTGCAGCCTGGCATTGACAAGCAAGGCATAGCAGTGGTGTATGTTGACATGAGATATCAAAATCAAGTGAAGGGAAGAGAGAAGAGGAAAAGCAGAGAGGCAAGTTCTATCTCAACGAAATTCCCAAGCCAAACTCCCTGAGAGATGTCAAAGATGTGCCTGAAAAAGAAGAACACAAACACAGGTCAAGAAAAATACACATATCTACAGATGTAAAATAGACAGTCTGCCAGGAAAATGAGTATGTTTCAAAAGCAGCCATAAATATTGCTGTGCAATGGTGCAAAAGAAAAGTATGTCACCTTTACAGAGCCTTTAAGGCAATATCACATTGAAAGGAAAAGGGAGGAATCAAGGCTCTCTCTGGCTCCTGGGAAAACCGATATCCAAATTAACTGGTTTTTAAGAGCTTGGATGGAAGTGTTTGAAATCTCACATCCTCAGTGGCAGCTGATCTCTTCTACCATCTATTCCCAAGGAGAAATGCCTGATGATAAGATTGAGAGGCAGCAGATAGAAAAGGAGCTCTGTTCTGGTGAGACTTGGGGTTTTCTCAGATAAATTCATTCTCTCGTGGCCAATAAAGACAGCAAACAGTGACTCTTGGAGCATGGAAGGGAGAACTGTGGATGGAGCCAGCAGATCTGTAGTTGTTAACGTTGCCTCTTTATTGTGGTTGCGTTGCCAGAGGTGAATTCAGTGACTAATTTCACAACAGTGGAAAATCGAGATCTGCTTTCAAGCACAATGTGATTTTGAGTTCCAGCAGCTACTGGTCTGGGTTTAATGCTGTCATCCTCTGCTGTGTAAAATGAGTTGAACAACCGGGAGCTTTTCAGCCATACAAATGGTGAAGTGTTCTATATGACTTTGTTATTGGAAAAGCTCTCTGTGTGATTATGTTAGTTTAATTTAATAGCAGGCTGTTTAGGTAAATGAGCAGGGAGGCATCTGAATGTCTGCAAATAATGTGGAGCATGATTGCAAAATGATGCTGCAGGAGATGGGCTCGTCTGGCCCATGTCAAAACTCTCCAAACATCCTTGAGCAGGGAGGGAAGACACTTGCTTAGCCCTGGACACAATCCCTCTGGGACACTGTCCCAAGGGCACCTGATTGAAACCCGGGCTGAAAGGCAGTAATTTGGCAGGGTGGGCAATGACAGATATGATAGAGCCTTTGATTAGTTTAGACTTTATTATCAGCACAATAGAGTCTAGAATACTGTGAACCTGCACAGGACCTGAAGTTAGATGGGTTTTTTTGATTCCTTGTGCTTAAAAATAATTATTTTTTCCTTATGGAACCTAACCCTGTGGGATTGACTTCTGTAGTTGAGCTGTTCTGAGAATAGAGGGGTCAGGAACTTCTCATCCAGAACTGCATGAGAAATCAAAGGGGTATTTTCAATAGTTAGAGATGTGCAGCCAGCTCTGCACTTGCAAGAGAACATCATTGCATCCAACAGCATCACCAGCATTCCAGCTGTGGGCTCTATCCTGCCAGACCTTGGGTCAGAACTCTCTTCCTGAAGTGGCTGCTGCTTTGCTTCTCTACCTCTGATTCACACAAGCAAATTCATTGCTTTTCAGAAGGTATTTTCCCCATTTATGAAATGAAAGCCCTTAACTTGGCTTGGAACAGGTTGTTCCCGAATCTAATTAAACAGCTCCAAAGTTTTAGCTCTTGCACCTTGGAGCTTTTCAAGGAGAAGTCCTTTTCTCTTCCCCTAGAGTGGCTCTGTTATTGTTTTAATGATCACTTTCCCCAGGAGCTTTCACCTCTGTTTCCCTGAAAAAATTAAAGAAAATCTAATATATTGATACAGATGATCCATTTCATGTGAGTCAGTGACACTCTGACCGTGACAGTACCAGAGAATTCATTGCTGCAGGAGGCCATTGAGTCCAATGTTAGTGGCTGGGCTTTTAAAGGACACTGGGTAGTTTTAAGCCCTATTTCTAACTGTCTGAGTTAAGATAATGAGGGTAATCTAATATTATGCTTCAGGGCTTTCGTTACCTGCCTATAGGGTTCAGAAGGGAACTCTGCTTCCAGGGACTGTGCAGAGTTTAATTGGCCAAGCGCTTTATGATTTGTGTTTCGTTCCCTCTGAAGCCTCAGGTATTGGCTACTGCCAGAGGCCAAGTGCCAAACTGATGACACTCAGATTTTGTCTCCTTTTAATATCAGTGGGCTGTCAGGCAGATACACCAACATTTCAGCTCCTCCTCCTCAACTCCAGATTTATGCCATCACCAGAGGAGTTTTCTGGCTTTCCTCCAAAGCCCTGAAGAGAAAAATCCATTTTATGTGTTTCACCAGCACAAACCACGAGTCATCTGGGATTTTAAAACTTCTAGAAGAATCATGGTATCTGTTATTTATTTAATGATAACAAACTGATCTTTCTCTGTGAATGATCTTTTTGATCATAAAAATGAAAATTAAAAATAATAATCAGTCAGACACATAATTTGAAATTATATGTATGAAATAGGGCCTTTCAATTTTGTTAATCAAAATTTAAGTTTAAAAACATGTCACATAGCGCTCCCTTGCTGAAGGATCTCTGTGTGCTAGGAAATTGATTTTTGTTTAGATCAAGTCTCTGGCAAAACTCTGGCACCTCTCCTATTTTCTATAAACTTGGAATCAGTGTCCTACCTCACAAATGAGCTTTTATCTTTGTCTCCAATGGACTGTGTAGCTGCTATTTCTTGGTCCTTCCAGTCATCAATCTGTTTATCTCTTCCTGAATTATCTGTTGTAATTAGAATACATTTTCTCATCTCAAGGGGAAACCAGCTCCAAATGAATGTTCTATAAAAGCAATTACTTTTGATATTAGATATCTGTACATAAAAACACAGTATTTCTTCCAATTAAAAAGTACTAATGAATTTTGTGTCTAGAGAGGGAGTAGCCTGTGCAATGCTACTGGCTCTGTGAAGGCAAGGGACAAAAGATGAGGCCTGCCAGAGGGCAGTGCTGTGTGTGTTGCACCACTGAGAGCAGATCCAGGAGAGAAGATGGCTCTGTGAGGACATAATGTTCCTTTTTTCCCCCCTGCAGGCCTACTGTCAGCATTGATGGACTAGCTCCATCTCCTATACCTGGCCTTTGTTACACATTTTTCATTTTATTTCCTCAGATATTCCTCTCCTCTTTCCCAAAGTATTAAGTCATGCGCTAGGAATCTTGCATTTGGCATGGAGCAGCTTTACCGCAGATCTCTGTGGACTCCATCCCTCTACAGACACAGAACTGCCATCTTTCATCATCTCAAAATAACCTGAGTGACTGGGAGCTTTTATCACAAGCTTTCCTAGAAAAGGAATCATATCAGAAACACCTTGATCATGTTGTGTTGGTGAACACTTTAACTCCTGTCCCTAGGTTGCTTTGCCATGAGAATCCCCTCCTTTTCATCCAAAAGAAGCCATATATGTATGGGATAGAATCTGTTCAATGGGGTAGAAAAGAAGATCTTCCACTGGGCTACGAAAAAACTTTTTTCTGGCTCTTATGACAAGGATGAATTCCACAGGCCACTGCTGCACTGCAACCTGTCTCTCCCACTGATCCATATTGTCTTCATATCTTCTGTTTCTTGTCGTCACTGATAGTGAGCTCTTTGGGGTAGGAACTGTCTTACTGTGTTCCTGTAGCATCTGCTGCAATGGTATCCTGAATCTGGACTGTGTGCTATGAAAACACAAAGGAAAAAAGCGTTTCTGATCAAATCCTGTCCTGGTAGGGCTTACTACATAGGATTTAAGGATTAATGTGTCAATATGGTGGGAGCAGAGTGTGTAGACTGGAGTAAGAGTCAGCTTCCAGCCCAGCTGCTGAGAACAGCCCTGGACGTTTTGATGGCATTGAGCACTTGACAGATATGAATAGGCTGTGCCTCAGAGTGCTCTCTGCAACCAGGAAAAGTCCCTGTTTTGATGAAGAAGAAACATATGGCAAAGCACACGAGGGGTTGGATATTAGTCCTCTTTCCAGGTAATTTGTCCTGATCTACATAATTTCCAGGGCTCCTGATTCTTCAGTCTCTCTGCCTGACTAGCTTCTGTGGGTGGAAGAGGAGCAGCCCTCCTGCAGGCAGAGCTGCCAAATCACTTCATCCCTTCACCGTCATTCGGTGAAGACAGATGGATGTCTTACAGGATTGCTGCTCATACGAGCACAAAGACTGAGGAATACTTTCTCAGGCTTTTCACTTGGGATCTGGAGATGAGGTCAAGGCACAAAACTACTCCACCTTCTACTTTATAGAGCCAAAAAGTTGCTTCAGCTTTGCAAGTGGTACTTTTTTCCTTTTCAAACCATCAGCCACAGGATGCTGTTTGTCTTCTCCTTGGTATATCTGCAGAGATGCTTGGGGCTGATAGTAGGTACCAGGGGACATAAACCTTTCAAGCAGGGATGCTGCAAACTTGACTACAACTGTGAAAAATAGGACTGTGTTTTGGATTTCAGATAAATGGAATTGCTGGAGTCATTTAAATTGATGAGGTTTTGTTTGTTACTCTCCTCTTTGCAGAAAGCTGGAGCATGTATCCCTATGGGATGTGATTTGCTGAATGTTTCTGTATATAAAACTAAACCTCCTCCACATACAGCATTCCTTCTAGCTCAGAAAGTAAGCACCTTTGATATGGGCAAAATACAGATCAGTTGTCTGAGCAGCAAATCTTGCCTATTATGTAGCCTTACTTCAGGGTCGTGGTGGGAGAAAGTGATTTGGGATATGGAAAGTTAGGATATGGAGAAATTAAGGGCCAGGCTCTGTTTAACATTTAGATTGAATCATGAGTGAGATGCTACCAACTCCTTATGCTGTGTACTACTGTTTGCAAGGGGAAACAGTTTCAAATAAGTTTGGGGTTCTTTTTTTGAGATATTGTTGATTCTTTGCTTGCAACTGCAAAATACTTTTACTTCTCCAGGTTTAATGTTGGTGCACTGAACTGCTAATGCATTCAGCAATTTGTGCCTATGGGGCAACACATTTTGTGTATTCTCCAAGGAATAATTGCAGAGAGCCATCCTTTAGTTATGGTCTTTTCTTCATTAACCGTAGTTTGTGCAGTATTCATGGGACTCAAGGAAAGAGGCAGATACCTGGTTTTGGCAAATTTTTGCATGGGATCTTTTGGCAAAAATGAAGCATACAGTATGGGAGAAGGAAGAAGAAGAAAGGACCAGTTGAGAAACTTGCTCAGCATTTTGGCAGAGCAGGGTAGTAACATGGGATGGAGAAGAGAGAAATACTGTTGTACACATGATGCCTTATGATACTACCCCAGACTTGTTCTGCTGACATCACTGAGAGTCACTGGGCAGAAAATGCTCCAGCTTTTGCCAGAGCAGGCCTATATTAGAACCTGAAGGAGGCAGCATTTTAGTTTGCAAATTAATCACAACAGGACAATTCAGGCAATCACTGGTTTTGATTTCTGGTTCCACCACCGTATCTTGTGCAATTCTAGGGAGTTCTTTAACCTTTCAGTAGACCATTTCTGCCCAGTGGTGGGTAGGATGACTCCTTACAACCTCAGCACTGGGAGTCAGTCCAACCTCACAGTTTTTTTGGGAGCATTGTGAGATTTCAGTGACAGCTGCAGAAGAGCTCCAAGTACCCTAACTTCCTACTTTGTGTTCAGTGTCCCAAGGAAAGGATGTGTGAAGCAAGAACAAGGTAGCACAAGAACATTATTCTGGAGCACCTCAATGGCTAAATTATCCAAGGTAGATGGGGCTTGTTTATTTCCAAAACAAGAGATCTTTTTCTGATCCTGAATCTCAAGCTGAAAATCTGCATTTTTTGAATGCAGTAAATAGCTTGGATGCTTTTTACCCAGAGTTTCCAGGGCACTTTGTAAAAGTAGTCACTGTTGCCAATTTGTAGCCTCAGCATGTCCCTTCTTTGTCAAACCCTCTGCCTGGTGGGGCTCATCAGCTCAATCTGAAATCAAGACAAAGCTCATGGCACCTTTTCCCTCAGCTGTAGGGACTGTGCCCCACAGGGACTGGCTTGATTTCCCAGGACCTCTCCTCTAGCCCCCAGTCTAGCATGTGCTGAGCTGAGCAGCAACCACAGCATCCCTGGGCTGTGCTTGAGGGTGTGTGAGAGACTAAGCAAAGTTTGCACAGTTTAGCCTTTCTCTGGTCTAAGCATGTTATTTTGGAAAATATTAGTTATTAGTCTTACTTATTTTTAGGGATCACTAAACTGAAGCTATAAACAGCTGGTGAGCTGAGACCTTTTGCTTTGTGTTGAACAGCTCGCTCCTATGGCACTTTTCCTCCTCCTCCTCCAGCCAGCTGCTTTTCTTGTGCTTCACTCCAACATGTACAGGTAGCTCCTGAAGGAGGAGGACCAATTCTTCACTCTGTGCCTACAGGTATGCCAGTCAGTGAGGCTTTAACCTTCATCTGAAGCTTCCAGTTGCAACAGAACAAGATTACAAAATTAGTACAATGCAGTAATTCATGGTGGAAGCATTAGGGCTGATTCATTAGCTGCAACTGATCTAATACCTGCTTCCAAACAGGTGCTTTTTTATAGAACTAGCTTAAAAAGATACTGTAAGCTGAGTCTTCTTTAAGCTGTTATGAACCTATTTTAGAGTCTATGAGCCTTTTTCTTTTCTTTCAAAAGCTATAATTGGAAATGCTAAAAGTCAGCTTTGTCAATCTATGTAGAATTTGGTATTGTCCCTGATTTTTTTTTCTCTTGGTTAAACTGGGATCTAAAGATCTTTATTGCCATACATGGTATGCAGTGATATTTTCAACTGAGAAATCAGAATTGGAAATGGAAGAAATAACTGTTTTGCTGCTGAGTTTTATGTTTCCTCTTTAAAAGAGAGAAAAATCTTTCAGGAGTCACAGGTAAAACTGCTGGATGACTGTCAGTTTTTTAGAAAGAAATGTCAATTTGTCAAAAGGTTAATTTTGTCTGAGAACCATGGCTCAACCTGACTTACAGCTCCCTGTAATTGTGTTGCAAATAAGAAAAAGAAAGATAGTAAAATAATCACAGATGTAATCTGATCTAGCTTTTTCCATAGTTTCTCATATAAATCTCTTTAGTACTTTTCCCATTGTAACAGGGTTTATGATGAAAAATAGAAGATCTCATTTCTTCGTAGAAAATTATGCATCCTGTGGAGTAATTAATCTGGTTAAGGAACTAAGGCCAGTTTGTTCTGCTCTTCATTCTCTCAACAATTTCTGTCTTACACAGAAATTGCTGCAGTGAGAGCAATACATTTGAGATGAATGGCAGACACTAATTATTTGTGACCTCATTGTCATCTGCAGCACTGAACTGGCTATGACCAATCCCAGCATTTGGGCTGTAGATATTTTTAGTCTAAAAAATTTAAAGAAAAGACAGTTCTAAAAATAGCAGCTCACTGGGTATCCCCTTTCTGCCCACCCCCGTTTCCGATCTGGCCCCATGATTTCGATCCTTGGCTCTGCCATGAGCTGCAGGGTTACGCTGTCAGCAGTGCTGCTGTGCCCTGCCCTCATTGGCTTCATTTTGCCATTTCTATAGGAAAAAATGGGTGAAATGGGTGCTAGATAGAGCTGTGTGTAAGGAATCCAAAGATAAGAGGAGGATCTGGAAGCTTCAAAGACAGAAAACAGAAAAGTGCTTTTATCTGATCTACCTGGGCTAAAACCCAGGTATATGCTGGTACTGAACCAGAAGTACTTCTCCATCTGTCTTTTTTAGGTTTTAAACTGCTCCCCATCACCATAGGACCTAAACACCCAGCATTTAAAATCAATAGCAATTGTCTCTCTGCTGAACAGCACTATTTCCAGAAATGTATCTCTTTCCCTGTAGTTCCAGTAGGGGAGACCCATGGGAATAAATTTTCCTGTGAGGTGTCCCTGAAGGCTGTCTGGGTTTTTGCTAAGCAGCAAACACCCAAGCCTAAGGGCACAAATAACTTGGGTTTTGTTGACTCTCTGTTTTTGACAGCCCACTTATGCATCCTGTGGGAGCACAGCTGTAGAGTGCTCTGCTTCCCTGTGCTCTCCTAGGTGCTGTTCCCATGCCTGCCATGCTGGAAGGCCTTGGATGAGAGGATTCTGCTCAATGGTCCCAGACTTTTGGGCACCCCTCGGCTGAGGGCCTGGAGGATGTACTGGAAGGTGTGTCCTGTTGACCAGCAGCCTCTGCTTCAGCCAAACTGGGTGATGCTCTCTCTCATCACCTGTCTCCTGATCCCATCTCTAAATGCCAACCTATTTTTGTGGAGATGTTGCTGAACTAGTGCTCCTTTTCTGTTTTTTCAAAAAGGCTGACCAATGCAGTAACTGTGGATTTTGAGTTTAGCAAGTTATCTTCTGGACTTAGATAGTGATGGGAAAAAACCCTCTGTTGAGGAGATACTTGCTGAAGCAAGAACGAGTAACTTTGAGATGGAAAATGCTATGCAAATATATAGATGTAGTTATATTGTGTTTAGTTAACCAACCATGCATTGAAGAGCATTGCCCATAATTGCTGCATCTAACACGCAAACACGTATATAAAATATACTATATTCATTGCTCCTAAGAACTTCTAGAGACACTTCAGTGCTCTTCTTGAGGAATGAAGCAATGTGATGTCATTAATTGCTGCTATATATTGGTCAATAACACTGCTTTGCTAGAATAACTGTCAGTCAGACTAAGCTGCAATTTGGGTAACAAATGGAGAAAAAACCTCGCAGCAATACGCTCTGAGAGTTAGTCAGACTTGTGACGGCTCCTTCCCAGAACAAGATCAGATTAGTGGCATCAAGAGCTAGAATATCAGATTTAGGAAAAAGGTATATGAAATAATTGTCGTTATGCATGGTTTGGCAGGCTGTCTAACTGATTCCCTCACAGGAAAAGCAGCAAAGTGCCTGATGCTTCCTGTGGGTTGGAAGTTTCATTCTCCCATTACTTGTTCCATAAAGATGCAAATGTTTTGTTCCATAAACTGCAAGAGCATATAGTATAAAGAATAAAGTTTTCAACTACTGGAATTAAATTGTTGCTCAAAGTCAAATGAGCACACCACATCTTGGAGACCCTTCCATCAAAGCAGGTCAGTTGACTTTAATGAAGTCGTCTTCAATTTGCTTTGATGTAACATCAGAACCCAGCCTGGATGATTCCAAATGATCAGCAAATGAATTTCCACATTGCGGTCCTTCAAGGACATAGGCTTGGAGAAGTGTCTAGTTTTCTGGGATTTTTTTTTAACTTTTAAAAAAAACCTAATTTGACTTGTTTTTGGAGGGACCTGCTGACTTTTCTCTGAAACTGAGCCCCCTTTAAGATTCCATATGTTAGACATGTAAAGCAGAGTCCTGCAGCATCACTGCTTGCTATTACTGTCTGCTAAGTCTGAGACTGTATCATGCAGGAAGATTAGACTGCTGTACTTTCCCTTTAGGGTGGGGGGAGATTTAGAGTCTCAGTCATGTAATTTCTGTAATTACTTGAGCAAGGAATAATTGTCAGGCCAGGGATGACAACATTAGGCCCTTCTGTTCTAATTTTTCCAAAGGAAGTAATGTTAAATACTACAGCTAGTCAAAGTGCCAAGTAGGCTCTCATCCTAAATTGGAATAAAAAGGACAAATGTTACAATTTCCTTCAAAATGAAGTTCCCTACAATCTTTTCAGAAATACTGAATGTGGATTGAAGTGCCTCACTTAATAAGGTAGAAGAATTTTTGTGGTTTGATATCAAGACAACTCTTGATGAGTTTTAGTCATGTTTCAACAGAAAATATGATTTTTCTTGACCTCCACTTTTCTTACAGAAAATTTGAACAGTCCTTCTTAATACCCCAAGTGTCATAATATTTAGGCATCATAATGTTTGTAATAATTAAGACAGAGCCTGTCAGGACTGCACCAGAATATGCCAACCAGTGTCATAAGTCCTGTCCACACTCAGCACGCTCAGTGATGTCTTAGTAAGGAGCAGCTCAACACAGTGCTACGGTTTAGATTTATCTCCAATTCAATTATTGCATTAGGTCCAAATTCTTCATGATTTAGTGGCTTGTGCTGGTAACTCCATGTGATTTTTTCATTGGTTATTTTTTTATAGCAGAAAATTGGGAAGCAGGAATAGGTGCTTTGCCATCCTGCTGGGGATCAGTTCTCTGAAGAAGAGAACTGTCTACTGTTACCGCATTCCCTTGCCTTGAGCGTACCTTTCATCTTTTCTAGCATTTTGTTTCACTCACAGCTTTGGAAAAGTTCATTATTGATTAAGCATCAGTATCAATATCAGTAGCTCGACGTTTTGGTCTTTTCTCCCTGTGTCACAGTAATACAATACCCTAGAAAAGGATGGTGTTTTGAGGTTTCATCTTTCTGCATTCCCCTCCTGAGTACATGTCCTGTGGGCTTTCTGCTTGTCCCTCTGTTCAATCTCCCTGGCTGGGAAAACCTGGATTTCACCCACACACGCATTCACACACCATGACTCTGTGAGCTCTTGTTTTCCCTTCTTTTCAACAACTCACTATGCTTGGAGCTGTCTGAGTTTTTCAAAGGCTTGGTCATGGCAAGGATGTTTTTCCATAGGACATAATTTTTTTTCTTCTTCTGCCTTCCACCCCCTGCCCCTGCTAAGATACATTATTCACTCTGAGACAGTTGAGCATTTCAGTGCATGGTGATGAGGAACATGAAGAAGACATCAAAGGCACAAGGACAAGCAAAGTCTGTCCTGACTTGGGATCACTGATTGCAGTATGCATGTATTTTTGTAGGCAATGTCTGAAATTCAGTATCAGAATTCCTGAGTACTGCAGGTACTCAGTCCTTTGTATTGTTGCACTTTACCTTAGCACAGGATTTTCTCATAAGCTCTAGAGTAGAAAATGCAAAACTTTACTCTTTCAGACCCCTAATGAAGCACGGTGTCTCTGTTCTGTCCTGTCAGTTAGCAAAGATATGATGGAGCTCTAACGAGTAAGGACAGTGTTAGCAATGAGAGTTCCTTCATGAGGGATTGAACTGTGCCAGACCTCAATGTGACTATGAGTAGCCAGTCCCACCTTTGTATTGCCAGGTGTGTTGTTACTACCAAATGTTGTCAGGTTTTTTCTGTCTTTTCAATAATTTACTTGAAATAATGACATTTTTCCCTTGAAAAGTTCTTAATTTGAAAAATGTTGAGCAGGTCAAACTCTAATTTTTTTACTCTGTGTTGTAAATTATTTGGAGGATATTTGTATGGTATCCCCAGGATTATTATAAATAACTGTCACAGATAATGACTTGTTGATAGTCAGCCTTTTGGAAAGAAAAACTTTGACATTAAACACAGAATATTTGAGAAGTTTATTTATGAGAATTCAGCACCAAAATAAATGCCTGTTACCATGGAAGAGGTTCTTAGCAATGTGATCATGTGGGCATTTTTTATGTTGGTTTTGGTTTGTTTTAAATTTATTTTTTAATTGATCAGTGAATGAAACCTGTAAATGCATTGTAGACTGGCTAATATCTCAGCACTAGCCAAACTGGGCTAGTTGTTTTATCCCAAGTGTGTCCAAACTTTCTGATCCTATAAGCTGCATAGAGCTAAGTATCTTCCATATTTCATTTGTCAGAGATGTGAAGTACAGAGGAAATCTGGAGTAATTCCCAGGTGAGAGACAGTGTCAGCTCCCTTAAAATAGTTTTAGCACATCTCTGTGGGAACATGCTGAGCAAGGTGTGCAGTTGAGTCCAAATGACCCATTTATTGAGTCAGGCAGTGAAATCAGATTTACCCTGTATTTCCTACCCAGCAGAAGCTGGTGACCAGTACATAGTGTGTGTCCAAAATGGGAACCAAACCTGGACCATTCAAGAGCTTCAGTGGTCTTAGAGTCACAGAGCAGATGCTTCAGGTCCAGCACGTTTTCCAGAACTGACATTAATGTGGAGTTAAACTGGCACATCTACATGTGGTGGAAATCAACATCTCTCTCTTAAAATGAGTGGAGCTATAATGGGCTATACTGGGAAATACTCCAGTTCTCATGGGAAAATTTTTAGCTTCATTATCTTAGCAATAACTAGGCATTATGGAAAAAGAAGAAATCATGAAAGCTGCTAATTAATTCTTTATAGGTTGCTCATTATGCACAGATACTACAAGATGTGTTGATTTGGACTGTGGTTTGTAAAGCTGAGGGTAATTTCTACAGAGCCATGAGGGTTTCAGAGCTGACCTTCGTGGGACTTCAGATCTCAGTTATCTGAAAACATTTTGTAGTCACAGAAGAGGTTCTATTAATTTCCTTTATATTAATAATTTGATTTTTTTTTAATCTATTTCATTTAGGTCTGGCAAAGCCCATGGGATTAGTTGAAGGTCCAGGAGGCCTGGGCCAGGGGGGAATGGCTGCTACCCTCAGAGATGATAGCCACGAATCAGAGACTAAGTATGAAGAATATGGTTACAATGCCCAACTCAGTGACAGGATATCACTGGACAGGTCCATCCCTGACTACAGACCAAAAAAGTAAGTTGAATTCCACATTGTTATTGAGGCAAGAGCTTGATTGTTGTTCTGTTGACTCATAGTGGCGTTTTTCTCTTCACATCCCTTCCTGGTTAGAGTATGACAGCAGTTAGTCATACATACACTATTGAGCTTAGTGAAAATCAGATAGACAACTTCCATCTCAAGCATGAAGTACCATGTTAAATGCACAGCTAATTCTGTCAGTAATACATAAATATCTTCATTCAAGGCCTTGGGTCAAATACTACTTGAGGATATCGGTGCTTATTTGGTTTGGTTCACTTAGAAAAAGCCTTCAGAGGTGGCAGCCTTATTCAGTCCTTCTTGTAGCCCTGTGCAGTGGGAGGGGGGAAGTGCAACAAACACATTATGTTTATTAGTTCTTTAAACAAACAAACAAACAGACAAAAAAACCCCAACAATCTAATCAACTGTCTTTAATTACATTTGATGTTCTTAGAATTGTTCAGTCGGGGTTTGCAATGTGCTGAAACATGGACTAAGTGTAATCCATCGGGGTCCTATAATTGCAATAAGATTTTTTTTTTCCTTTGGAATGCGTGTCTCTTCTTATTCTACTGTTTATAGTCTTCACACGCCTGTGCTGTGCTTGACATTGCAATTACATGTTTATTATTTGTGCTGATTTATTATATTTTGTATTAAATATCTTTCAAATCTTTCATATTTATGGAGTTATGTATCTTCCAGATGAGACATTCACACTGTCATCCCATGAATGACAATCAGTAATGTCTTAATGTGGAGGAGATCAGCAACAATGCCTAGTTGCTCTCAGGAGACAGAATTGAAAAGAATACTTAATTAATTTCTAATAATAATCTTCTGTTTTAAAAGACCCACTGGGGCTCCTAGGCAGAACTGAAAGTTAAATAAAAAACTATCTTATTAAGTGGCGAGAAAAGTTTAGCCAAGCAAAACAGCTGTGCTCTGTGAGTAGATTGCAATTGAATTAGGATTTTAGGCAGTTCAAGCTGCCAAAAACAAAACTTCAGCTTAACTACAAATTTCATTAGCTGTGTTGCATATTAATCTGATCTCAGAAGAATTGACTCAGCATTTGTTTTCTCAAATGCTTGCTACAGAAAAGAAAACCTAGATAACAGAAGTGGCAAAGAGAAAAAATCTACTACCTTGATACACATTTGATGCAAGTTCACTGACTTGTTCAGTGGTCACATCTCTCCTTCTCTCTTGATGTATCATAAAAATCCATCATGGAATTATCCTGTGGAAAAAGCAGTCTGTAGTTATGCAAATATTGGAGTTGTGCCTCAGATCTGGTCCAAAGACCCTTAAAATCAATGTGAAGTTTCTCAAATGAAAGTCGGTGAGGTTTGACCTGGCCCGTTATCAGCTGCTGCGGTCAGGTGGGTGAGGATAAATGAGATATGTTCTGCAAAGAAATACAAAAGCAAAGGCTGCAGAGCTTGAATCTAGCTCAGCAGCTGTCAGAGGCATGAGAGCATTTGCAATGCAGTGATGTTTCACTTGAGATTATACTCTTCCACCGTTTTACTCAGAAGTTTTGATGAGTCATTCAGATAAGCTTTTTGGCATGCTCCTTTGGGGTATCTCATGAGGCCATGTGACACAGTTAACTGTCTGAGTTACTGGGACAACTGCCTGCCTTGTCATGTTTTGACACTTCTGAGGTGGTTCTAGTTAGATCTAGATGCTGGAATTGATGCACTTGTCTCTAGAAGCTTACAAGTCACAGGAAAGCCATTCAGGTTGAATTTGCTATGAAAAATGAGTGAAACTCTGGAGAAGATAGAAACTCTTGTTATATGCAGAGTTTTATCCATTTACATGGACTGAGAGCAGCCCTGAAGAGAAGGACTCGGGGGTGTTGGTTGACAAGAAGCTCAACACGACCCAGTAATGCGCACTCAGAGTTCAGAAAGCCAAATGTGTCCTGGGCTCAATCCCAGCAGAACTAAACCTCAAAATCCTTTAGATGGGCCTTGGGAAAACCACTGTTGTTTTGTGCAACTTCTGTGTTCTGACTTGCCCGATAGTGTCATCTCTGTGTTGCTGAGCCTTTCTCAATGTACTTGTGCTTTACATTCATGTCATTCCCAGAACTTTTCATTTTTAAATTGAGAAGCAAGTTAGAATTTATGTCCAAGGCCACATACAAAGTCTATGGCCAGTCTATGAATAAAAACACTTATCTGAATTTGCATTCCCAAAGTATTAAACCATACTTTCTTTCCATTCTGGCTTCTGTTTAACATAGTCAGATCTACATATTTGCACACAAAAGTAGGTATTAAAGATATGAACTGGAGGAATTTATACTCAGGTCTGCATTACATAGGCTCAATTTATTAAAGTAAACATGATTTCACTATGAAAATAAGGAACTGTTAATATTCTAAGCTCGATCAGAAATATTATGTTTTAGTTAATTTTATATTTGTACTCCCCCTTATTGTTGTCCACTACCTTATTCTGATGGAATAAGCCTTTTGTTCCATCTACTTGTATAGGCTCATAAACATTCAGCAGCTTAATTGCTTTTCAGGAGATATTTTCATCCCCACACAGCAAATTAAAAAAATATGTTACATTAAAGAGGTGCACAGTCAGCCAGCGTGACCATGAAGGCTCTTAAATTGGAGTCACCTCCATGTCCTTCCACTGCAGCAAAGTCTCAGGCCTGGGTGGGTAGTTCTGCTCTCAAGATGGCTTTTCTCACGTCATGTTCTGCTTTCCTTTCCTACCTGCTGCTGCCACTGCAGATATTCCTTTTAGCTTGGAAACCTTTTCCTTAGGATACAAATTGCTGTCGGTACAGGAGATGAGCAGATTTTGTGCATGTTCTGTTTGTCTGCCAATAAAATCAATGGCAGTAAATAGCTCACTTGTGATTACAAATCACACAATAATTACAAAATTATTGTTTGATCTTAGCGTGGTGTAATAAATGACTCAGCTTGTTCTCCTTAGTATCAGAGATTTGTAAATATCTATCAGACATATATAAATATCAATATCTAAAGTTTTTCAAGGATTATACCACTGTAGAAAATATGTTGCAGAGAGCTCAGAATGCTTAATGTCCTTATCTCTCTTCCCAACATTAAAGCATTAGTAGGACTTTCTAGCTCTCTCTGACATACCCTATTTCTGCTGTGCAATGGAAGAAAGAGAAGGTTCTCCTGCAAGGCGCAGGTTATTTTTTCCTCGGAAGAACACAGCTAAGCTAGAGCTTGCTCTGTGGTTCTGTGGGAAAAGTGTTACTTAATGTTGCAGTATTACTGGATTAATTTCCATACGTGTACTTCCATATTCAAAATGAATGTGGTGATCAAAAAAATCTTGAGTGCTCTGTGGAAAGAATCCAGTGTTGGCCAATGATGGTTGTGGATGTGTGTGGGAATGCATAAGAATGTGTATTCTTATCAGTTATCTCTACCAATGCATGTAGATGTAGAATAGTCCTGAATCCTGCCCATGGGAATGCTGTGGAATCGGATGGACTCTTTCTGTGTCTTTCTGATGATAATGTCAAAGGGGCAATGCTTGACTGAATAGTCAAAACCAGATCTGGAGCAACAGAGCTGAGGCTTTGGTAGAGATCCTACACTTCCCAGCAGAGGTGCCTGGAGTCAGCCACCTAAACCCCTGAGGGTACTGAGGGCAGGGAAACAGAACAGGTTTGGTGGGGACATGTTGTCTTGCTACAGCAGGCTGGCAGCAGCCCTCCTTCTGCCCTTCTGGGGGAAACAGCCTCCACTGCTGCCAGCTCTAGCACAAAACACAAGCCTCTGCTCTGGTAACAAAGGATCAGACTCAATCCTTCCCAGTCATGCATGAAGACAGAGGTGCTACAGCCCCATGTGACAGTAGATTTTGACTTTATCCAAGATAAAGAAAGTAGAAAAAATCATACCCATAGGAAATGTCATTCAAAGGTAGGAGGAAAGGCTCCCAAACTTACAAAAGCTGTTTGTTTTACAGTGTAGCATCCTGGAAAAGTGGGAAGTGTCAACTAACCAGATGCTTTCAAACGTTAGCATTGTCTCTCAGGATAACAGCAATTCCCCTGCTCTTTCTGGTGCACAGGCTGGATAGCAAGGGCTTGGATTGAACAGGTGCAACACCTGTAAATTTGGCATTTTCTAACTTTCTGCCACTTGACTTTGCAACTTAAATAAGTTCTGAGGTTTCTTTACATGCAGGACACGTCCACACACAGAGACACACAAACACATGCACTTGTCAAAATCATTTGCTGTGATGCATTATGCATACTTTTGAGAAAAGTTAATATGATCCTGGAGCTCCCATAATGGCTAAATTGGCTTTTACACAAAATTGTCGCTGCTTGGTGAGGAACTTTAATTTAACTGATCTTTTTTGTGCAACTTGATGCCGAGTGCATTGTGGCAGTTCAGTGATAACAATAATACTAATATATGGATTCAGTCTGCTGGCTCTATCAGAAGATATTTCTTTGTGTTACGGTCATGGATGTTTGTATTGAGAAAATTCAGCCCTAAAGAACAAACTTATTAATGCCGTGGCAACTCAAGTCTTTAGCCATAAAGCGCCGAGAAATCTGGGTCTTGAGGAAATTGCTTTCATTTATTCAGTTCTTTTATGGACGCAAGCATTTTCGTGGCTTGCTATAGACATTTCACAATAGCAAAGGAATTGCATCTCTTGGGCCTTGAAGTGTAATTAATGGTTCAATCCACCCTATACCTAAGGAAAAGCTTTTTTAATTACCTATCAAAAAGAATTCTGGAATTGATCAAATAGTGCTATCAGGGGGGCAGACTTGGTAAATAGACCTCTGATTTGTTCATCCAAGGGTTTAATAACAGGAGCTAGTGTGAGGCCAGTAGCTAGAAAACAGCCCTGCTGTCAGAGATGGTCCTGTGAGCTCCAGCTGCTTGAGAAGGCAGAATGATCACCTTTAATTTTGACCCTTTCCTTTGGTGCTAGATTTCTATGGCCTCGCTGTGATATTTGAGCCATCAGTCAGCAGCTCTCTCGGGCCACATCATGTGTGTGTTTGCAATTTCTCTGTCGTGGGAGGAGGATCTGTGGTGTGGTACGACGGGCCCTGCCCGAGGCTGTCGGAGCGGGCAGCTCCTCTGCCCGGCTGTGTTGGATGTCGCTGCAGGAGCAGGGCACGAAGGCAGATGGCTTTCAAAGAGCATCAGCTTTTGGATCAGTGGATTGGAGAAGGTTTGGTCTGGTATTATTTGATTTTTCTCCACCTCTGCCGCTTGCTCTGCCTCGTGACCCATTTTTGAGATCCTCTGGGGACACTGGGTATTCTTTGCGGCGCTTAGAAAAATGACACAAGAAACTCCAAATTAAAACAGACCCTTAGGATTCTTTCCAGGTTAACCAGAGTGCAATGTAATGGGCCTCTTCGGAAGGAATATTTGAAGTGGAACAGATCAGAGCTTTCCAGGAATCAGAATTCCTGATTAGCAGAAAATGACAACTGAAAAAAAAAGGGCCTAAAAATATTTTGTGTCAGGCTGAACACCTTCTGTGAAATGTTTATTGAAAGAAAGTGTTTACATCAGTGAAACATTTAGTTTCTCATAAAAAAAATAGTTTTAAAATGATGAATTTTCTACCACTGCCTTCCTCCAGTACTTTCAGAATAAATACCAGGTTGTAGTAGAGTGAAACATTAGTTAAAATTAAGTGTTTCATTTTTTCAGCTGGCAGTGTTTCACAATCACAGTTTAGGAATGATATTTTCTTTTCAATTAGGCTTATTTTTAGTAGGAAAACATTTGACTTCTTTTTTTTCACCTAGTCTCAATAAATCTAAAAACCGTGCTAAAATTCTGAAACTCCATTTTGCTCACTCTGAACATATGATGTAAATTGAAGCAGAGAGAAGAAAAAACAGAGGCAGAAAATGGAGCAGACAGAATTACCTCTGGGCAACAGATTAGGATTGTTTATGGGAGGGAAATTCAGTAAGACATGAAACTAACTGAAGTGTTTTAATTAGATTCCAAATCAATGTCCAGATGTGGATTTTGAAGAGCGCAAAGGGGGGCGTGTGTGTCCACGTGCTCTGGGACTTTATGTGGATCTCAACCAGCTTTGCCAAGGTACACAGACTGGACATTTTCCCCAGGCTGTGAATCCCCTACAAATAGCACAGGCGCCTTTGCACACACATTATCTGTGTGCTCCACTGGTGATGCAGCTCCAGAGAGATGGGCCCAAGTTTGAGCTGACTTTTGTCTTGCCCGAGAGCAGAAGGAACTGGTGTGGACTGAGTAAATCCCTGTGCTCCTTCCTCTGTGGTGAGCTGGGTTCTGACCGGCTACTCCTCTGTGTTTAGTGTTGTAGTTCTGACTCAGTTCATTTGGGATATCAGCTGACAGCCTAAATTCGCTCATACTGCTGCCTCGGGGCAAGTTGTGCTTATTTGTGTATCCCTGTGTATGCCAAAGGCTTATTCACTGCATTTTGGGAAATGTTTCTTATTTGGCTGTAAAGGGCTCAGACTGGAACTTTGTATAGCACTCAGAGTGGGGGGGATTGGAAATCACCTGTTTCATTGGCTGGGAAAGAAACCTCTGTGCGAGTCACAGGTACTGCCAGCACCTACACCCCAGTGCTCTGTATTTGTACAGTCCCACTGTAGTTGTCCCTGAGACCTGTCGTTGTGACCTGACCCTGTTTATCAAGGTACTGTAGGTCTTCTCCCAACCTCTGCTGAAGCTCTGCTTGCTTTGTGTAAACAATGATATATTAATTGGAATGTGGGATCAAACCTTTGTCTCCAGAATCCCAGGTCACCATTTTAGGTCTTTGTATATTTAACTAGTTGTACAATGTTAAATTGCTCCAGTGAAAAAAGTGACTGATGAACAGGTTAACATGACAACCATGTTTCCCAAAAATAATTAAAAAAATATTGGCAAAGCTGCCAGCCCCTTTTTGAGGCCATTACCAGGAAGGTTCTCAGACTGACTCGGTTTGACAAGCAGTAGGGCATGGCCATGAGGTAGGACCACAGGGCTGCCCAAGTTGTGCTACACTAATCCTCTGCCTTCTGCTATGTTGTGCTGAAGCGTTGGTGACCCTCAAGGCTTTGGGCAGACAATATCCAGGTTTTATGCAGGACAGAACTCATAAGCAGAGCCTCCCCCCAGCCAGACTCCATGCTGTCTCTGGAGTAGCAGTGCTGGACATGTGGCAACATCACACAGTTATTTCTGGTATCTGATAGAAGTTTTCTCTGGCTTTTCCCATTAGTTTCGTTATTGATTCCCTTTTGTTTAGTGCTAGGCTTTCCAATTAAGTAGTGACTTTAATTATACCGTAAAGTGTATAACATTGGTCCTGATTATTAACTCTGACCTGTGGGATAATGAAAGGAGCACCAGAAAGGCTAAATTAAGAAGAATCATAAAAATGAACAACCTTTTCCAAAGAGCCACCTTATGTTCAAATGCAGTAATTTTCCTCTTTTACATTTTTGCAGTGCCTTTGTGTATATTAATTGTTGAAGACAAGTTCTGCATGACTGTCAGCACTAATAAATGTAGATTTAGTGAAGGCTGAATTTGATTAACTAGGGAGCATGAAAAATAACTGATTGCAATGTTGTGTTTAAATGCAGTGAAACTGGAAGCCATTCCCTGCAATTTGTCTGCACCAGAACGTACTCTTGAATACATGAATAGTTTATCTATGGTGGATTGCATAACATTGACTAAAAATTAGACATCTAATTTAAGGTGATCGACTTGGCTGCCTTTACAGTCAGTGGAGTAGAAGACATGGCAGCATTGCTTATCATGTACAGTGTGTGATGTCCTCTGGAGGTCTCTTCCTCAGGCACCACCAGCTTAAATAGGAATTCAGGTGAATCCAAAATGTTGGCATACAGAAATGAGAGGGAATTTCTGTATTAGAAACACACATTGAGGAATGATCTGCCACCGTGGGCAGCCTGGACAAGGTCCCCACCCAGCAGCTGTGGAGGCAAAACTGTGGATGCAACCCAGTTTTCGTCTGGGAGGAAAAGAAAAGATGATCAAAAAGCTCTTTTGCATCCCTCAGTTTTTCTTACCTATCACAAATATATCCTATGTGACCTGCACATTCACTTGGTACCTTAAGCACAACTGCTTGGGGTGATTTTTTGACCTTGAAAACAGAAAGCACAGTATTTCCACAGCAGAAGGAGTATTTCCTCCTCCAGACTAGCAGTGGTGGGGTGCTGTCTTCAGATTGTGTAAGCTGCTTTTTCACAGGTAAATACATATCTGTAGTGCAGAACCACTCCTGGGCTCAGCCAGGACTTGCAGCTGTGCGTGGCATTTCAGTCTCTTTCATTTCCCTCCCCTGGGCCCCTGGCTGGTTGTTGCCCGCTATCACTTCCAGGGAGAAAAGGGTATTCCTGTAAATTTCTGAACTGTCATGTTATGTTACACTCCATGGTATCACATTACAGCATAAAAAGAAGTAACAGAACAAGACAGGCAATGAATTCAGGGTGGTATTTCTTTTTCTTTTATGTTTCTTTGCATGTATCTCTGTTACGCTACACCTGAGATTCTTTTTAGGGCTTTGAAGGAGTTCTAATGGTTTGAAACAATGTTCTCCTTTTCTTTCTTAAAATATGTATGCAAATTTGGTTCTGCTGACAATGTGAGATACATATTCTCTCGGAATGTCTTCCTGATGCAACTTTAAAAATTAGTGAGTTCTAATTCCTATTTTATTTGGATAGGTTTCATAGTATAGGAAAGTCAAGGTTTCAGGTCACATAACCTCCAGGTATTTTGGGGGTTGTTGTTTGCGTCTTTGTGACAGAAACGTGAACAGGCCAAAATGTCAGACAATTTACTCTTGTGTCTGAAATAAAACTGACTTGTGAACTCCCAGGTTGATGCAGTGTTTCATTTTAATAGTGTCAGTTCTTGCTTGTTTTGCCTGTGTCTCCTGTTTTGAGTAAATTTAGTGCTAATAAAAGTGAGAGACTCTTAAAAGTAGCTGGAGCCAGAAGAACCTGACAGTTACAGGCCAGCAAATGAAAGCTCCCTATCTTGGTTAGCTTGATCTAAATGCTTTCCAGGTTTTTGTTTATCTGAAACAGCACCTGCCAGTTAAGTTGCTTGAAAGTTTTATGATATTGAAGTATGGGGCCTCTATTTTCTGTTCCTTCAGCTTTCTGAAATGTTCTTGGCTTCTGTTATGTTGCTCCTAGGCCTTCTGCTGTGGTCTCAGAAAGAAACCATAGCCAAGCAAGGTGACCTTGCTGGATGCAGCTCCAAAGGAGGTCCAGGGACAGTTGCTCTCCATGCAATCTGCATTCTTTTCCCTATTTCTACCAAACCAACTGGCTGTCTTAATAAGAACTCTTTGTGCAATGTTGGCCTGCATCCCTTTGGCCACAAGAAATCCTGCAGCAGCTGCCTGTTCCCACCTAGAGGCTTCTTTTGAACAATGTGCAAGCCCTGAGGAGCAAGAGCTCCAGGCCTGTTGCCTTCTTTGTAAAACCAGCACCAGACTGATCACTGTCGTCTGTTTCTTGGCTGTGCAGGCATCTTTAAATAACCCTTGTAAAGCAGGCATCTTGCCATATGTGTTACTAAGTCTCAGAACTTCAAGTTCTGGTGCAAAACTCTATCTGTTTTCCTCAGAGAACTACCTTATAGCTGATACATTTTGTAGGGATCACTTATGCAATGAAAAGAAGCCATTCAGTGGAGGACAAGAGCAGAATTGGATACCCAGCACAAATACATCTCTCTCCTTCTTATGCCTGAACTAAACTGAGAAAATTAGTACAATTGCCATGCATGCATCAGGCAAAATCCCTATTCTCTTGGCCTAGGAAGTGCACCCACCATTTCTGGTGGTAGTGTCGTGTCAGGATTTATCAGTGAGGCATTAGCAGCTTTAAATTACTGGATATATCATCTCTGTGTATTGGTTCTGCTCAAAGCTCCCTGTTTCTCAGCTTCTAGAAGCAAAACCCTCTGGAATTACATTTTACCTGCGTGAGATGCCTTCAGGTTGTCAAATAGTTCTATAATTAGTTTATTTTCTTCTTTGCTCCAAGGGATGAGTATATTATTTATTCTCCACTCCCAGACTTCTGTTAGTCTGCATTTATGTATTTTGTCTTCTGAATGCCCTAGCAGAGGGCTGGCCTCCAGGGTGGTATGAAACACACCTCTCTGGCAGACACGGTAGTTCAGACTTGACTAATGGTAGAATATTAATAGCAGCAATAATAATTAAAACAGTGCACTAAAATACCCTTGGGTGTTGTTGCTAAGTTAGTCTGTACCCCTAAAATTTCAGAGGAAAGTCATAAATTTTAGTTATTTCCATCCACAAAGTGAACAGTTGTCTCATTCAGCAAGTGGGGTAAGCTTTCATCCCTGCTGTGGATGTTTCATTAGGACACAGTTCTCCCAGAGGGTCATGGTGCAGTTTACATTAAACTCAAGATAAAAATGACATTGAAGCTTTGCTCCTGTATTTTCTACACTGCCTGAAAACAAATGCTTGACCTACGGCTAGTCCACTGGCTTATTGCCTTGGTGTTATTAACCCGCGTGTACCAAGAGACAGGGAATTTGTGTTCTGTTTACTCAGAGAGGAGCACTCAGCTCCTTTGCCTGACAGATCTGGGAATCTGTAGAAGCAGTGGGGGGAAAGTTTCTCTAAGTACAGGTTTGAGCAAATAGACTGGATGGAACAGGTTGAATGGGTACGTCTACACATGAGGGATGACAAAGGGCACGGTTGTGAGCAGAGCCTCAGCCTGCTGGGCACACAGTTAATGGGAATGCTCTGGGTGCAGGGTATTCACTTCCATAGGCAAGTAGGAAAAGATACCAGGTAAGGCAGAGTGAAAAAGAAAGTAGTTTCTTAGCAGGCCAGTTTGGGCAGAAGCAGTGCATGAACACTGAATGTTACAATGGTAGATCTTCCCTGAGTCAGGACAAGACTGACACCTCCCCTTAGCCTGCTCAAATTCAGTCAGACTTAAATATGTTGCCTTTTTCAGGATCTGTGCCTTATTTCTGTCAACCTGAGTGAAAAGTAAGCATGTGTGGACCTGTTTTTTTTTTTTTTTTTTGTTTTGTTTTGTTTTGTTTTTTTTAAATTAGGATAAGAGCTCAATAAAAACAAAAAATCCCCATATATTCCACTGTTTTGCTGCTCTGAAGTGTGTGTTCTAGATGTTAGATGTGTGCTAGACAAGTAAATGTGGCTGGATTTTTAAAAAATGTTTTCATTTTTAAATGTAACCAAAACTATGTCAAATCAAGAGTTGTCTGAAGTTATATAAACTGAAGCTATATAAATAGTTAGAAGGTAAGAAACTGTTGTTAACATTTAACTTCTAAATGTATGAAATTGTTGAATACTGTGCTGTTCACCTCTAACTAGCCTTTAATTTAAACAAAAGCTATAAAAGTGCAATTAGGCTCCAGTCCAATGAAGCACTTAAATATGTTCCTAGTTTTAAGTGTATGAATAACCCCAGTGAAGTTAAGACATGCTTAACTGCTTTACTTGAAGAGGGCATTTCGTGAAGAAGTTATAACATATAAAGAACAATCCTGCAAGTTTCACTGGGAAAGATGTAGAGAGAAGCAAAGTCCCATCTGCACTTCAGGATCTGACTGCTCCTGCCTAATGACTTATCCTATGGGGTCCTGATCCAAAGTGCAGAGATCTTTGGATGTGCTCCATCATCTCTTGTCAGGCAGTTTCCTACCCCTGTCTGTGGAGGGGAACACATACAGCACATGCACCTTCATTTGTCCTCTCTGCCTGACTCAGACATGCCTCTTTATAAACACGCTGCTGCTACCACAGGACTCTCAGCTCAATCCCATATAAAACATCTAAACATCATGGATTTAATACTCCCATTTTCAGTGCTAAATCAATGTTCTTTATGCATTTGTTCTTGGAACACTGCTCTATTTGAACCATAATTCTTCCCACATACCATAAACTTGGTCTGTTTTCACTCTGATAGAAATTGATCATTTAAAGTAAGAGGAGGAAGCCTGTGACTACTGTTTAAACATTTCAAGGCCATCACTGGTTAGTCAGATCAGCTTGTGCACATCTCAGCATGTGATTACTAGGGAAGAATTACCTTTCTAGGCTACAACCAGCCTTGCAGCTGCTGGGACAAGTCAAGATTAAGAGCTTCTCACTGCAGTTTTGGCAGGCAGTGATGGGGTGGGTTTACTCAGTTTATGGCTGACCTCCCATCTGGTGCTTTACTCCTCCAACCAACCTTCATTTGTACATAGGTAGAGGGAAACATTCTGCTGCATAACTAAATTTGACCAAAGATTAAAGCTGGTCTCCTGTGAAATACACTGGAGCCCATTAAAGAAGAGATTGTTTGCCAAACATTGTTGTATATCCTCCCAAGACCATAAAAAAACATTGTTAGCTGAAGTAATAGTGGAAAATTATTGCATTCCTCTATTCTCCTCCTTACCACCACACTGCAACATGACAACAAACCTGTAATGGAATTCATGAAGAGCTCTGCAGCAGTTACCTTGAAAACTTCTTTATTGCCCTACATTTCTAGGGAACACTGTGACACTCAGCCTCTGTCCAGCACCAGCAACACCAGCTGAGGGAGTGAGATAGTCAAAATTAAACAAAAGTGCCTTGAATTTTTAATGTTAAATACTTGCAGTACATTTTTTAATAGTCAGGGATAGCTTTCTGTATTTACATATTATTATCTGAATAACAAATAGCTTCAAGGGTACAGCAAACTCTTCTGTGCAAAAGGAAAATGGTGAGTTTACTCTTATACATTATTTATTGAAAATAATTCCTTTGATTTCATGAAATCCACTGTTTTTCCCATATGTCTGGCATGGACTCAGAACTCAACAGGAGGGACACTTCAGAGAAGGTGGTTATCTTCAGATATGTAGTCTGCTTTTGGACATCTAGGCTGTTACCATCTCACTCCCTGCAGACATGCTGGGATTAATTCTTCCTTTGCCATAAAGAACCTTTTCTGGGATCTTGATGCATCACCTTGAGTGGAAAACTACTTCTTAATGGGAAGTCTGCTAACAACCACGGTTGGAAGTGCAGATAAATAGCTGACTTCACATTGCTGACTGGAGTGCAATGACCCTTGGTGGCAGGAACAAGAAGTGGTGCCACAGGGTAGCAGCCAATTTTGGGAATGCACCCTAGAAAACATTTTCTGGCTTCTTGGATGGCTCTTTGTGAACCTTCCCTATTTGAAACATGAAGTTTTAGTTTGGGCAAAGCACCGAGATGAGACTGTATGTTCCCTGTTCTCCATAGACAAGATAGTTCCCAGAATTAAGTTTAAAAATGTTGCACAAAAGGTAGGGTTTTCCTGCATATATTTTGGTGGTAAGAACTTTGAATCAAATTGACACAGTGCCTTTAGTTTTGCCTTTATTTAATATCACTTCCTCATTTTAACCAACGTTTATATTTCACTTAGCTTCAAGTTCAAACAGCTCTCCAATCTAAAAGCTGAATTTTGTAAGATCACCTTAATGTTTTTTTTTTTCTAAAGACACTTATTGTCTAATTTTTGCTTTTAAAGGATGCAAGCTAAATATCCAGTTGGAACAGTGATCAGTATTTTTCTGAAATCCTGAGAATCTCTAAAGAAGCCATTTGTGTTTAATCACCTAAAATTAGGCAGACTAAATGTCACTTGAAATTTAGTTGAGCTCTTCCTTAAATTTAAGTGCAGCACCATTAAAAATAAAGTTGCACAGGGGATATGTTTTCTTTGGAGATTTTTGAAAAGCATTTGAAAGCAGATTTCAGCTTCTCCATTAATTTCCAATGAGCCTAATGCTTTGTGATGCAGCATGCATACAGCCAGAGGCAGATCTGAACAGGCACACTAGGGGATAGAGTGGAAATTTTTTACAGATGGTACTTCAAAACATATTAGTGACTCCAGTTAAGTTACCAAAAAAAGGCAAATACTTTTTACTACAGAAGGATCTGAGCATGAGCTTTTAGCCATTTTTCATGTTAATAAATAGGCTTGTTTTAAAAGTGATTGAAACTAGTTTTAGCATTTTTATATGTATAAATCAATAATAGTATTAGGCATGATGGCATGTTTCTGGTATTGTTTGCCTGAGGAAAGCCAGAAATAGCTCACTGAAACGCAAGGCCTCTTATTTTATGTGTGCAGCAGCTACTTTTGGAGAGTCTAATAATGCTAACCATAAGGGTTAATATTCTTTATGAGCAGAGTTATCTTCATGCTGCGAATGTTAACTATGCATATATATTGTGCTATCAGTCACTGATTGACAGTTCCCAGGGCTTTCTACTATAAACATACAATAATTTGCCATAGAGCAGGGAGGAATTAAACCAAATAGAGCTAGTGTGTTATAAAACAAAAGGCACAAACATGTATAGGCAGACCTGGAATTTTAAAAGAAAGGAAAAAGAACAACAAAAAAAAGTCTGATTCCCAGGAAACGCTTGTCCAATGTGTGTTATTACAACGTCACGAGGTTCTTTAACCTACCTGTGGAACTGCCTCAATCCCAGCATGAAAGGACTTTCTCCTTCATGGAAGTATCACGGGACAGACATTCCTGTAAATTTGGTCTTTCCTGTAGGAAATAGGACAGAGAAGAGAGAGCTCTAAGGTATAAAAGACAGGTTTTTTTTAAAAAGGCTGCTGCTGTTCTTCATTCTTCAAATCATACTGACATGAAGTCCAATTGTTCAGCCTGGGAATATGGGAAGTTCCCAGGACTAAATGTGTGCTGGAAAACTCATGGTGTACTGCAGTCATCTGTGATTGACATGAAAGCACACCTTTTCTTGCTACAGGAAGTGTTTGAGGTTAGCTCAGGAGCAAGGATTTGGCCTGGTTTCTTTCTGATGAATGTGGGAGATTTCTTTCTGAGACTTTTGGATGAAAAATAAGAAAAAAATGAGTCAAGGAGCATATGAAAAAAAGTTTATGGGAATTACCACAGTATGGAGTAGCTTTAAAACCTTACTTTATGAGAAAATGGCCATCAGCATCACTGTCTATCAGAAAAAAATGGAGGACAGGTTATTTAATTGGATTTTCTCTGACTTGTAGCACCAAGAATTGCACTGTATCTTGCAGCTGCATTTCTCCAAATATATTAAAGGAAAAGGAGAAGGTGTTGATTTTTCTTCTGTTGAATAAGTCAAAGTAGAGGCTGTTCTAAGGAACATGGACTGGGAAGAAGATATCTCCTGGTATCACCATAATTTCTGGCTTTTTCTGAAAATGACTCTCATCTCTTTTTAGTTTTGTTGTAAATACAGTGGGCTGCTTTTCCCAAGCTATGTAGAGCATCAGTGTCCTGTACCACTGCTCTCTTGATCACAGTTGTATTTACATTATGTGATTCTTAGGGAATTCTGTCCATGAGCTGCAAAACAGGAGGAGAGAGTAAGAGCAGGGCTTAAGTTCAAAAATTTGTCATTTGGAGCTTTTTTCCCTTTTGGATAGGGCAGAAAAATCCATCCTTAATAGAAAGAGAATGTTATGGTATAATGCAGTTAACACCTTCTGTTGAGAAGGAGAATTAATTAGGAAGGAGTTGGAGCCTGTGGCTGACAGATTCATGATCCATGAAGCTAATCAGTTTTGTAGCCTGTCACTGCTTTTGCTGCAGACTGGTCAGCAGCTGCAGCCCATGCTGGGCAAGGAGATGTTTGCAGCTTGTCACGTTTCACTGTTGTGCCAGTGTGGAACAAGAAAGTGATGTTGGTTTATTTCTGCAGCTCAAAAGTTACTATTACATCTAGCACTAGCTGTAAAGCCTCAGTGGGTTTCTGGAGAAAGAAATCAAGCATTGAACTCACCAGTAAATTTAGTGGTTTAGCTGTGGTAAATCGTCTGTGCCCACAGAAGTCACAGCAGCGTTTAGGTGCTGAAAGGTAACCAAGTAGGTAAGATTACTCTGAGCCTTTGGTTTAACAGGGCTCAAAACACACATTGACCTGATGACTAAAAGTTGCATTTGTTAGCATTAACGAGCAAGAATTCAATAATCTTTTTAATATTATCATTGTCCTTCCATTGATCATGTGCCAAATGAGGAGCTGTTCTACCTCTTTCTCCTGCTGTGGGTACAAAACATGAACACAGACCATTCTGCAGCTTTCGAGGTACAGAGCATGTTGGGGTACATTTTTTTGTGGCAGAACTGCAGATGTTTCTTCATGCCCAGCAATTTCATCAAGTTTGTGAAGGAGAGAAGCCCACAGTCATCCCTATCCCAGTGGTTCATTGGAAAAGCGTATCTTGTATTAAATACTTTAAAGATTCATGAAGCAGCTTTAATTTTGTTTGCATTTCTTCCTGAAGGGTAAAGCTGTCAGAAATCTCTAAATGCATTGCCTAATCCATTTCCAAACTCAGTATATTAAGGTCTGCAAGCAAAACTCATTTTTGGAGTTTAGCAAGTTTGCAGACAGGAGAGAAGGCAGGGGAAATAGAGCAGGAAAGATTTTTCTTTCCTTGGTAATGCGGTGAACTACCTGCATGGCTGCAGTGTCAGTCGTTCACGAAAAATAGTGCAACCCAAATGGAGTGTAAGAGCAGCTCTGATAAATAGAGGACTTACATGTTTCTGTTGGATCAGATACAAATTGAGTAAATACATCTATCAAGGAATGAAGGTTCTGACAAAAGAAAATTTCCTTCCCTTTACTGCCTCCCAGCTTACAAGGCTGCTGTGAGGAGGTTCACATGCAGCTGAGTAGCTTTTGTTTTCTCATGTCCCAGTATCTAATCTATGACCTTTTTATGTTAGTACATGATTTTTTTCCCAAGGTTCTGGTCTGCCAGCTGAAGAGTTTTTCCTGTTTTCTTATGCCTGCAAAGACAGTGCTCACAGTTGGGCGCAGGAGGCTGACTGGGAAATGTTCATTTAAGGGACTGATTCAATGCAAGGGAAAGAATGAGTGAAACCCATCTCCAGAATAGAGAAAAATGACCTGACATCAGTGTCTCTGTCACGTACAAAGGAAATACCTCTGGGTTGCCGGCCAAGCTCTGCAGTAGCAAATAGAGAGCGAGAACACTCAAAGACCTTTCCCAAGACAACAGCAGGATGCCTCAGGTTTGATGCTTGGCATGTTGTATGAAAGGTGCCTGGAGGGCTGTTTCACATATCAGGTCCAATCCATCCTCAGCTGGCCCATGGAAATGATTAGCCTTGACATTGTCAGCCTTTGCTGGGCATCCCTACTCCTAAACACATCCCACAGTGTGTCCCTCCAGAGTGTACCTGCCTGCCCTGGAGATGGGCTCTGCTTCCCATGCAGACCTGAACTCCTTTGCTGATGGTACACTCTGGGGCCTGGTGACAGTTCATAATACTAATTTAAAATCATGGTAGGATTAAATGTAAGCTATGCCTGGCCAGCTTAGTGTATTGTTAGCTACCACAGAGGTCAAATGTATGCTCTAAATTCTTCCTGAACTCAGCAGTGTTAATGTTAATGAGGCCACGTTTCAGCCATCAATTACTGTAATTGTCCTCCCTCATCGAGTTGCCACAGTTCCTAGTGTGGTCACACCTAGTGTAGAGAAGTGGAGAGTGTGGTGGTCCCCAGGTCCCTTCCCTGGCAGAGTGCTGGGGTGCCTTAAAGACCCAGGCACTTCATTGCACAGGATCAGGGCTGCCTAAAATGGATGATTCCTTGATTTCTTACCACACTTCCATTGGTGGCAAGGTGGAAGGATTATAAAAGTGTGCCTTGCTAGTGCATCTTTGTACAATTTGATTTCTTCACATTTCTGGTAATTTTCTTCTCATAAGAAATAACAAAAGTGACTAGTCTTGTGCTAAGTTCCTCCATCATTAGCCCATAGGTTTCTTGCCTGATGGTTTCCCTGTCTCCAGTCTGCCACTCCAACCATTGCCTGTGAGGATGCCCTACGTCTTGTTGAAAGTCCATAAGTTTGTTACAGCCTTACTTTTATCCCAGGACTTCTCTGTAATGAACTGTCCCTCACTGCTGTGCTCCAGGACCAGAGTCGAGGGCTGCACCAAGGAGGACTTCATGTGTCCTGCCACTCTGACTTTCTCCACCTTGCACACAGGCACAACTGACCCATCGCAGTGCACCTGGTCCCTTGTCAGCCTCTGGCCAAGCAAAGGGGGCAGGAGGTGACAGCCGTGGTTGTGCTTTGATGGCAGGGTGTTCTTGTGTGTGACTTGCTAATGTCACTGTTTGGCTCAGTGTGTCAAGTGTTGGTTAGAGTTTCTTGGAATAGAGGAAGTATTAACTGTAAATTGCTGTGACTGGTATCTAATTAGAGAATACATTGGGAAGAACTTGGGCGACAGTCCAGCAAAGCACTTAAGCACCCACTGATTTTTAAGGAAAGGCCCCTTAACTGGGATTGCTCATGCTCTCAGACATCATCAGAAGTGTTTGTTAGGGGACCAGTACTTTCTCCTGACTACCTCAGCACATCCATCTCATTTTCTGAAGTGACCTAAGCAGTTGGGAGTTCAAGGTTGACTTGAAGTCTGAAGGAAATAAACTCCTAAATCACTGCTGTGCTTTGAAAAGTCTACTCAGCTGGACAGCTGCTTTTGCTGTTCTTCATCCTCACTGCAATAAATAAAATTATGACAGCTTTTAAACCGCTGCTAAATTCTGAGGTTTACCTTTGCCCATCTAGGTGTTCCTGTTGCAGTGGGATTACCCAAGATATTCCAATATGTAATGGTTGGAGTGCTCTTTCCAAATCCAGCCATAACACAGTTTTTCAGCCATGTGCTGCTCATAGGCAAAGGGGAGAACTGGCAGAAGGAAGGTTGCAGTGAGAAGTGAGAGGGATGACCTAATCCAGGTGGAATAAGAAATTCAAACTGGCCTTTTATCAAAAGCACTCCATGATGTCCTACAATGTGAGTAGTCACTGAGAACTAAGGTGTGAAAAGTCTTGTCATCCAGCAAGACCATGGAGTCATGCTTAGGACAATAGTGCTTTGATTTCATATGATGAAGAATAAATAAATCAAAAGTGAGGAGGTTATGGTTTAGGTATGCTGGTTTTAAAGCTTGAATTGGAATTTTGTTTTTCTCAGAATGAATATGGGAGGATGACAGAAAAGCACTGGGATTAGTCCTTCTCAGCCTTTCATTCTGGACAGGAACAAGTGTCTGGGTGCCCAAGTGTTTCAGTCCACTTGCCAATAAAACAAACACTTTTACTCAGAGAAGTTCAGCAAAATTTCTTGATCAGAAGGTAAAGGAAGCCCAGCCTAATTCACTGAGGTCTTGTACCATTTTAGTGGTTCCATGTCCTTTCACACATGCCTCTCTACTTCTGCCATTTGTGGTCATACCACCTTTCCTTTAGTTGCTTGTTCCTCTGTGTAGTAAATGCTGCTTTGACTGACCTCTCATTCTTGCTGTACTCCCTCTGCCACAACCTCCTCTTTGTCTCCAAACTTGTTACCTGTTTTCTTTCGTCCTTTCTTTCCTGCCAGCTCTGAGTGTTGGTTCAGAACCGTGAGGATGGATGGCCTGGGATGGGCTCCCTGCTCTGCCTCACTTCACCAGCACTGCACCCACTCCCTGGGTCCAATTTACTGGATGCAATTTGCCATGTTCTGCTGATACAGGCGAGGGTCTGGAGCAAATTGCTGTCAGATCAAAGATGCCCCTCATCATGGGAAATGTTACAAGGTTCATGTTTTTAGCTGATGGCTTTTTCCTGTTAGTGAAGTATTCCTGATGGACTTCTTTGATATATCAGTGTGGTCAAGAGGAAAATTGCATTCAAAAAGAAATTCAAAAAGGGGGCTGTGTCAGAGCATTTGCAGCTCCTGCAAACCTCTGTCCTTGTTCTAGGTTCATTTTTAGACTGGGTAAGAAAGATGTTTAGCCAGAAGTTTTGCACAGTGGTCCTCACTGTGGTACGGGCCACCAGCAAGCTGCCAGTAAGTAGCTATGGTAATAACACTGTAATCACTGGCAAGTACTCAGGTCTCTGAACAAATAGTGCTGGGATGAGGAGTTATGAATAATTGTGCTTTACTAGAATTCATAACTGATTTCCAGAGGTTACTCAACAGTCAAGCATTTGTCACCCTCTCTATCCCCATGACTGCTGATAGTGGGGAAAAAAAGTGATTGTTATGCCAAAGTAATGAGCAAAGAGGTCAGAAAGTTTGATAAGAGCAAGGAAAGTCATTTCCTGTGATATCATTAGCAGTATTTTAGAGAGCACCTTCAGTAATTGCTATGGTAATTCCGAATAGCTTTTGACTGTGAGAACACATAGGTAGTTTTTAAAGTTAGAAGATTTGTTAGTGGGAGAGATCCAGTTCTGAGTTACTGGCAGACCTGCTGATGGTTCCCCTGGGAGCACAGCCAGGGTGTGTAGCATTGTCAGCCTTCTACAGGTTGTTTTTGAGCAAAGTCATTGATATTCCTTTGGTTTTCAAGTGAGGCTATTAACCTTCCCAGAGAAGGAGATGCTACAAGTCTGTGTGTGTGCTCATATCCCTTGTTTTATACAGGTTGTTGCACCTAGCTACGTTGCTTCTTTTGAGCTTTTACCACATTTGTTTGGGGTTAAAATGGGAAAAATCTGCAAATCCCTATATGAGACGGAGAGCAAGGGGGAGAGGACGCTCTTCAGTCTATTTTGCCTCCCAGGGGCTGCTTGGGTTTTAATTGTGTCTTTCTTCTCCCCAGGTGCAAACAGATGACCTACCCAGATGACCTGCCCCAGATCTCTGTGGTCTTTATATTTGTAAACGAGGCTCTCTCTGTCATCCTGCGCTCCGTGCACAGCGTTGTCAATCACACCCCCTCACACTTGCTCAAGGAGATCATTCTGGTGGATGACAACAGTGACAATGGTGAGCATTCCTAACTTTTCCTCTGTGTGCTGTGTGATTTCTAGATGTGAAACGTAAATCAGAGGGAGTTTGGTCACTGCTAGCCAAAATGCTTATTTTTTTAATGTTGGATGAAAGAGCTTTGAGTCATTCTGCATTTACGCAGCCAGGGGAGGAGGGCCGTACATGCAGCCACTGATTACAGCTAATAATCATTGACTCATAACTTGGTATAAATTAACATACCTCTATTGAAGTCAGTAGAATTTGCAAGAGTTCATGTTTGTTGATGGGAGGGTTGGCTGAGCCAAGTTGTGAATAAATATTGACTATTTGTATAACAAATAAACATTATGTGGATATAACCTGTTGATTTCATTAAAATCCTCACAGAATAAATGACATTTGTATGGACAATCCTAATATACCATTTTTCTCCAAATTTTCAGATCCAGAGGAATATCATCATTAATAGACTAAAATTTTAAATTCTGCTTCCAAGGAAAAGTGGGGTGACAGGGTGGTTTCTACTCTTTTACACAGCAGCACTTTGTTTCTTCATGATTTAAACAGGTGTTGATAACATCAGATTTTGGGCCTTATGTTTATATTTTTTTCTGAGATAGGGAGTAAATTAGTGCATGAGAATGGAACAGAATGGGCACAAAACACATGCAACTTTCAGGTAATCTGGTTCATTAATATTAAAATAGCACTTGTTACAGCAATCCAAACTCAAAATATATATACATATAGAGTGCTATTGATCAGCACAGTACAATCAGGTTTGAAGGACTCTCAAGATACAAGGGACTAGCAGTGTTGTTATGTTTGAAGTTGTTATACCTTGGATTTCTAAAAGTACTCCATCTTCTAAAATATTTATTTAAAATAAGTCTCAAGTTTAGCATTTCTTCTGCAGAACAACAACTTTAATTAAGTCTTTCAGTTTTAAGTTGCTCTTACTCTTCAAGATCCCTGAAGAGAACAGAAGGTTAAGAGAGAAAAGAACTCAAACAAAAAGAAGTTCCAAAACCTATAGATTTAAGGAAAATGTTATGCAATTCAGATTTCAGTTATGGCAGTGTAACCTATGGAGTAATTATGTGAGATTGCAAAGTGTTTGAGTCAATGTAATACTGAGGAGAATTGAACTCATCGTTTCTCAGTGAACTCTTATATGGCTCTTCTCTGCCACTCTTCTAGATAACTGGAGATTTATCAGGTCTTTGATTCCAATGATAATGATTCTGCTGGGTATTATAGATCACAAGAATGAGGATTCTAATGCCCTGGAAGCTTCTACTGGTTTTCCTAATAAATACATTTGAGCAAAAGCCACATTATGAATAAGCTGCAGTGTAAATGAATTACAAAACTAGATTGATTTTTAAAAAATAGAGTGATCATTTTGGTAATTTGCCTGTTTATAAGCCTCTTGAAATGAAGCTGAAAAAGGGATGAATGAGTTCTGCTCCATCTGTGGTTGAATGCCTGAAAATGAACAAAAGAGAAGTCTACTTGAGATCTTCAATATCCATTTAGTTTAACAGGAAAGAAGCCTGGTATTGAGGAGTCTTAATTACATTTAAGGGAAAACCCTTGAAGTGAAGGGAAATTAACTGTAATCTGAATTAGGTCTTGACCCAAAATCCATTGAGGTTATTTTTCAAACCCTTATTGAACAGCATAAATCAGAACAAAAAATCACCAGACTCCCATGTTACACTGCTTATGGTCAGAATTGCTCCTTCAGACACTCGTTGTAACCTAATGCAAATCATCAGAGAATTAGAATAGTAATTATTTAAAAATATTTTGGCAAACTACCTCTTCAAAGCTATACTCAAATCTATCAGGCCATATTAAATGTGGGCAAGTCTGTGATGTGTAGGAAATTTCTCTGAGCTGATCCTGCTGGAACTGTCCATGCCACAGCTGCAGGACTCACGTTGTATCTCTGGCACTGACTAAGGGTTTAGGAATATTTAAGGATTTCTTTCCCTTTCTGTTGCAGGATAAATCAAAGTAAAATGTAACATTGCAAGGCTTTTCTCATTCTAAATGTTTGTGTGGGTTTTTTTTTGTCCTGCAGTTGAGCTAAAATTTAATCTGGACCAGTATGTCAATAAAAGATACCCAGGTCTGGTGAAAATCGTGCGCAATAACAAACGAGAAGGACTGATCCGAGCCAGAATCCAGGGCTGGAAAGCAGCAACTTCTCCTGTTGTCGGCTTCTTTGATGCCCACGTTGAATTCAACATTGGCTGGTAAGTGCTGGCTGTTCCCAGAGGAAGATTGGTACTGTGACAGTGTGCCCTGTGTCTCAAGGGCTGTAGAAGATATTTGCTCAGCTACAGGGAAGCTGAGAAACTGTAGGGGTGAGATGGCTGCAGGCTGGTGTTATCACATTAGCAATTACTTTTGAATAATGTTCTTGATTATTGCACCGTTGCTGAGAATCTTCTGCAATGACTGCAAGATCCATAATAAAGCTGTTGTGCCTCGCCTAGTACAGCTCAGTGAAGAGAGAAGTAATTGAAACCACAATGGATGTGAAATCCCCAAACAGTCAAATGGGGAGACACCATTAAGGAGGGTTTGGGCTGGAGGCAGATGGATGCTTTCAAGTACTTTTACCTCCTTGTCATTTTCTATCATGTCTTCTTGGAAACTTGAATACCAATCTGATTTCCTCATAAACTTTTTTGCATTTACGTTTTAGGGCAACATTAAATTATTTCCTGCATTTTTAATAGGCCTTGAAATCAGTGCACCTTTCCTCGTCCCCCCTTGGTTTGCAAGGGAGCAGTATGACTGTGGGAAGCACAGTTTTGGGTTTAACGGGCCAGATCTGCATTTGGAGTAAACCTTTGTAGCACCACTTGGTGGCCAATATTTTGCGTTACTGGAGTCAGGGCTGAAGGAACTGATATGCACAGTCAGCTGAAAAAGGGCTGCTGGGACCTTCAGCATGTAAAATGTGTGTTTTCTAAAGATAGGCTGGTATTTGATAATGATGATGCAGAGTTATGGTGGAAATGATTATGCTCTGCAATATCCTCAAATTAAAACTAAAAATAGCTGTACTTACAACTAGAGAGAAACTTAATTGCAAAGGAGTGGAATGTTTATTTTTATATGTTCACAAATATCTTTATAAAATGTGAAAGGCAATAAAATAAGTCCTGTAGAGCACTTGGTTCCCATTTTTTCCCATTTTTTTCCCTAGGACTATGTTAGACTATAATAGCAGTTGTAGTAGTTTTCTAGAAGCTTAAGAGCTGGTTTAATTTATTTATTTACTTTTAGAGCAAGTTGATCTTTCAAATCATTGCAAACATTCATCTAGGGCAATATCAGCTGTGGGGCAGGATCAGGAACTAGGGAGAGCATGCTCTGGGTGCTGTTCCCAGTGCTTGTCCTGCCCAAGCTGCAGTTTTCTGAGGCTTATGGAGAATTTTGGTATCATTTTATAAAGGACATTGATGTAATGTACCCAGAGAAGCTCAGCAGCAGTGTCAGTAAGCAGGAAGGGCTTTGTGGTTGCTTTGGGGTTTGTTAGGGTTTGGGGTTTTTTAACCTTACTGCATTGCATTAATGTTAGAAAGGGTTGAAATCAGCATAGCAAGAAGCTAGACTGCTCAATAAATGAGAATGTGTGTATATCCAAGATAAAAGGTGTTTGCCTTTATTGCATCCCCCCTGGTGCACTCTCAACAGTGTGCTTAAGTCTCAGCTGTTCTGCTGAGCCAGGCCCTGCAGCTGCTTTGAGACCACTGAGCTCCTGCAGCAGCCACAGTGGGTGAATTAGGGGAGCAAACGTGCACCAGGAGCATCGTGGATCCCTTTGTGTGAGAGCCACACGTGTCGGCTCCCAGTGTTCCCTGCTGGTGCTTCTGCTGTTGTTCCACTCAGCCTCTGTGGCTGCTGAGCCATCTCCAGCCCTGTTCTACCCTCCTAGTTCTAATGCTGTCCTCCTGTGCACATGTGGTTGGCTGTCATCTCCATTTTTTATCTAATCTTCTTTTACTGGGAGGGACCGATGTTCTTGCATCTGGATTGCTTTTAGTTCCCTACCAGGTTACCATTATTCCCACTCACAGCCCTATAAACTGGGTAGTCAGGCGGGAGTCTCTTGTTAAAGTACTGCTGTTCTGTTCTCCTCCTAAGCCGCATCTTGCATGAATATTTCCCCCCATTTTCAATGCATATTTATGTGTTCAGAGGCCACATGGATTGCTCCCACTCAAAGCTGTCTATGGATTATTTGTGAGGTAATTAAAAAGAAGCCAATTCCTTTACCACAGAAAAGAGCATTAGCTTTCTGTTTGGTTTGTGTTCCGTCTAAAAGTCTAGTGCCTGCAGTGCAATTCTAGTCTCCCAATCTATGGCTGCTTTACCTGCCTAATCAGTTGGCAGATTAATTCATATAGAATCAAAGAAGGACTTCATCACTTTCTCATGAAATATGTAGGACCGACAACAAAAAAACTTCTTTAAACAATAGTGGGCCATTTACAGGTGAATTTTTTCCTTATTTCTCAGTCTAGCATTTTATGGGCTCTCACAGTATTACTCTCCAGGGACACTTCTTCTAAACTAAAATACAATCTAGTAGGATATAAAAAAAATACTCTACAGCCTGGCAGGTCAAATTAGCTATTGAATTATTTATTTTGCTGTGCTTAATTGCTGCTTTTTGGCTTCTCAGGTGTAGAAATATGTTATCGCAGAGCAGTGATTTTCAACTGACCTGTTCCCCTCAAGGCTTTTGATAGTGTGAGCCAGAATTGCTGCTGTGAGAGCAAAAGTAGAGAGGACTGCCTGAAAGGGAGGCTGTTACAATTAATTCTCAAATGGAATTTTAAACTAAAATTACATGATAATGTGTGTGTACGGTTCATATGTAAAATTCTACCTCTCCTGCAGTAGAACCATGTCTGGTTTTAATGGTCACTTAATAGAAGTCAGCAACCCAGTAGACCAGTAGGTATAAAAAGCTCCTCTACTTTCCTCTGTGGGGGTATATTAAGCTTGTTTAGTTCAGTTTTCCTTCAGTCCTCTGAAGATTTCAGCATTCCTACCCTGACTTTTGTATTAGGTCCACCCACTGTGCATCAAGCCACAGTAACCCTGAGTGCAGCCCATCACACCCTGGACGCTGATTGTGTTGCAGAACATGTAGAACATTGTGTAGACTCCTGTCTTTGAGAGATGGGAAAGAATAACATGACAAGGAGAAGAGAACTTCCCTACATTGTGTCTGGGAGCAGGAAAGAGAGATAGCAGAGATAGGGTGTTAATTCTCTGGCTGAGAAAAAGGACACATTGAGTGAGGGAGAGCAGAAATCAGTAGGTGAAAGGCAGAAACCACAATATATTAGCAGCCATAAAGAGGGTGCTAGGAGCCATAAAAGAAGACATAATGATAGAGTATTATAGTTGCATTCTATCTTAGGAATTGCTTTTGCTCCTATCACTGAGGTAATATCAGAGCACTGAATGGAGTTATGCAGTACTGTAGTAATTAAAATTTTGCCAGACAAAGGGGGAGTATCAATAAGGAAGCAGTGAAGTAAGAGGATTTAATCAAAAGATTTCAATATAGCAGAGACAGCCTGACATGAGAAAGAGAAACTGAAATATAAGCCGAGTAGCCATCAGATTGTGTCACACAGATCCAATCATTATGGATTATGCCTGAAGTTGGCAGTGGTTTAAAAATATAGAAAACTGGTGTTTTAATGAACTACAAAGAGCTAAAGATCAAGATCCCAAGGTCTCTGGATGATACTTTGCAGGTGCTGCTTTATACTGTAAGATGAAGTGCAATTTCTGTAGTGGCCATAAGCAATGGGCACTTGAAACAGTGTCCAAAGGAAAAAGGAGGTTGATTTCCTCCTGATCTCCTAACTTTGATTATCCCAAGTACTCTGTAACAGAGACATGATTATGCTTTTGTGGGGCACAGCCACAAGGTCTTTGTCCCCCTGAAAGCTCCCTTGTAGCATTTTCATGCAATGTACTGGAAGCCAATCTCTACCAGCAGGTAAACTCCCTGTCACCCCTGTTCAAGATCAGTTGGATCTTTGGGGACCTGACAAGGTCCAGGTGGTTGTTTCTTTCTAGTGAGAGAAGTGGCAAAGTTGAGGGCAAAATTACCTTTGCAGTCGTTCACCTGTGCATTCCCTGCCCTCTGGAGGGTTCAAACACATCACTCCTGCTCAGAACATGGTTCATTGCAGCATCCCTGGTACCGTGCCAGGGTTGACCCGGGAAGTTTTATTTGTGAAAAGGGAAGGACATTTGTTTATTAAGGGAGTTTTTTCTCATCCAAAGCCTTTGGATCAATTTGGTAACTTAATGGAATACATGTTTTAGATAGCAAAAGTGAAGTAACATTATCTGAGTGGAGAGGGAAGCGAGCAACATAAGCCATGTGGGCCTTTCAGAACCATGGGACAGTGCCAGCCTACATACCAGAAAAGCAGCTTCAACTATTCATCTACCTCAACGACCTAGAGTGTTCATTGAAGCATCCTCATTGCTTTTCAGTGGTGCAGAAAAGAGCTATTGAGATTTGGCAGCCAAAGAGCTGATCTTTAACTCTCCAGCAGGCGTGTTCGCTCCGTCCTGGCTGGGGACTGTGGGTCAGAAACTTCCCTGGGCACACAGGAATGCTGATAGAGATGTCACATAGAACAGAAAGGGAATTTCTCTCTTTTCTCTTAGAGACTGAGGAAGGGAGTGTGAAATTTATTTCTTTTTTAGTTCTCTGAGCACTTATTTACAGGAAAGGCATTGTGCATCAAATATTCCTTAGATGGCCTCAGTGAAGAATTATGTATGTCAGTAGATCTGCTTGTCTGCATCTGATAAATGTATATTGTCAGTGAAATGTGAGGTAGCATATAAAATCATGCAAAATAAGCTTTCAGTCTACACAGCTTTTTTTTCCTCCTGCATTTTTGTATTAAGTTTATACTTCACGATACCTGACAGTGGTAGAGCCAGAGTAAAATACAGTGTTTAACCCACTGAGCCATAAAATCTAGCAGATGAGACCATGTTGTCTTTCATTTATGTCTTGTAAGGACTCTTCCTTAAATGCTTGCAAGAAAAAGGAATTCTGATTTGTGAAACCTGGGGAAAACCAAAAAAGATTGGATTTTTTTTTAATGTTAGTTCTTCATTTTTTATCGGAGTAAAAATTAACATAGTGGTGGTGGAGAGGAAAAAAAGGGACATGTTTATCTCAAAAGAACCCAGAGATTAGGGTATTTGGGGACCCACTTGGAACAGGGCAGAATTTGAGAGACATTTCCCAGTGTAATTCTTGTCATTTAGGAAAGGATTCATTTTTGAACAAATTTAGAAAAAGTGACATTTGGGCAGAATTTATTGACAAATGCCTTGTACAATCATTCCAATTAAGAACTGGAAAGTAGGGTCTGCTTCTCAGATGCTGCGTGTTAGCAAAGTGTCCCTGAAGTTGTGAAGGCTCTTGAAGTAGCAGAGTTGGACAGCAGAGGATCTGGCCTGCAGCAGGCTTGTAGTTTCCCTTGAATTCTGTGCATTTATTTCTGTGTTGTGCCTTTTTAAAAGTCTGCTTGAAGTCAGCAGGTGCTTTTACATATTTAAAAAGGTGAATTATATAATCATGTGCACTGAGATGCTCATAACTAACTTCTTTTTATCTGTTTTTTTTTTTGTCTGGAAGAAGCTGTTCTTTCTTGCATTGTGAAAAATCAGACTTCCCCATGGCATGAATTCTCCGGCAATCTGATAAGGATGTAAGACAGCACACGGTTTTTGTTTGCTGTGGTTTCCCGTGGGGTTTGAGCTGCTCTGAATCAACCCAGTGTTAAATACAGAATGCATATATGTTCAGAGGTAGACTTACAATGGGATTAGAGAAGCCTGTGTTATCACAGTATGGCCCCTGCCTTTGCTCTCAATCTTCTTACAGGCTTATTCTATACTCTGGGTTAAGTTCTGCCTCCCAACTCTTTTGCTTCTTCCAGTGTTTATCTTGAGAGCACTCAATCTTTGAGGCCCACAGTATTGGCATTGCTGGAACTCCCAATAAAGTCATCTTGGGTGCTCAACACCTTGCAAAATTCAGTGTTAATGCAGAAATCTTCCAACTGGTAGGCTAAAGCATTAAATGCATGTGCTATTTAGTGATATGCTCAACAGACTGACAACACATCATTTTGGTGTGAATTTGCTCCTGATCAGAGATTCCTTCCACAAAACCCCCAAGAGAGTTTCTGCAAGGAGGAATCACTTACCAAGGGACCTGTTGTGGATGTTCTGCCCAGCCTGTCCTGGTGCCTTCAGGCAGCCCCCCAAAATCATGGAAGAGCGATGTGCTTTGTGGAGTTTCAACTAAGCCCTGTCAGCTGCAGGGTTGAGTCCTGGGAAAGAGACTTCAACATTGTGTTCCTGTATTGCTGGAATTGCTTTAGAGAAATAAAACTGTAGTGAAAACACCCTTTAGCCTATAAAAGGGGGGTCTATAAGATAAAAATGGGGTCTATAAGATGACTACATTTACTATCCTTTCTCTTCTGGCTTTATCTGTTCACCAGCAATCTATTCGGAGTGAGAGGAAGGCACTGACAAATATATATTTTAAGAGGGGACAGAAGGGAGGATCTTCATATATCATTCAAATTCCAGTACAAATTGTCTGCTTGGGTTTTATTAGGTGGAAAAAACCCACTGGGTGATGTGAAGCACTACCTTTAAAGCTGAATATTTTGATTTTATTTAGCTTACTGAAATCTGTCATGTCTATGAATATGCCTGGGAGAACTTTTTCTCTTTCTCCAGTAAATAACTTGTTAACAATGTATGCTACTCTATGCCCATAAAGCACACTGACTCATACAAGGTAGGAGCCTAATATTTTTGCATCTGTGAAAAACAGAGATGAATCTCAAAATTCACATCTGGCTTATGTACCTAATCAGGCAGAGCTGAATCTTGCCTCACTGCCAGCGGTGGCCATGTGGAAAGGAAATACTCAAACAGCATATTGCAGCTCATCAGCACAGCATGTAGAACATACTTGGACTCCAGCAACCCCTTCCCCTCTGTCCTTTCAGTCCTGTAAGCTGCCAGAAGCATCTGACTTCTGCAGATGCACAGTGGAAAAAACAAGACAAGGGGAAAAAAGAACAGGGAAAGAATGCTGGTGTCTATAAACAGGATGGGTAAATATACATAAAAATGTAGCAGTTTAAAATTAGGTTAACCCCCCCTAGAAATTACTAGCAAAGATTTAATCATATTTCTTTCAAAAGCCTAAAGCAATTAGACAAAGCCAGAGTGACCAGCAAAGCTGACAAAGGATTTGATGAATGGACAGCTCAGCTCACAGAGACAAAGACACTGAGCAAGTCCATCGAGCCTAATAAAGCGACTCCAAGGCTGGACTTCACTAGCCATGAATAGCAATGAAAACCCCTTGTATTTCATGGATTACCTAAGATAAGCAATGTAAACACAGTTTATTGCCCAGTCCTGTTCAAGCTTATAGTCCTTTTTCACTGGCCATTACCTGGGGATCTTGGCAGTCGGGAAAATAGAGCACAAGCAGTGTCGGTGGTGAGAGGGCAGTGCAGGATCTGGGATTCGAGTGTTCCAGTAGATCTCACTGAGCTGAGCTCAGACCGAGTGCCTGAATACCCCATTGCTACCTCTGCTGTCCTTTGTAGGGCAGGACAAGCTGTGAAATCTCTCAGGTATGCAATGTTTAATTAAAAGGCTCTTCATTTTGCGTTCTTCTAAGTAACACACAACAGCTCTGCCCTGGATTTTCTCTTTCCATCACTGACTCAGAGCTTGCTTTCTTACTTGTGGGTGTGAACGTATTTTGGAAATTAGATGACTGTGCATTCTGTCCAGATACTGAACCTTTCCTGTTCCTAATACCCACAGGGGTATGATTCCACACATGGATACCAACAAAGAGAGACAGTCACCTCCATGGATGAGATGGGAGGTTTAGAAAATGAAGTTCCAGCAGTTGCTTTCATACCAATTCACTCCGTACCCTTGGCACGGCACTTTAGTTCATCTGTAACCTGAGGGCAGAGATATCAACACTTGTTGAAGAAGTAGTATCTTAACATTTACATTTCCTGGGTGGAGGGGACTGAAACAGAACTTCCATCACGTGGACAGTTCACAGACTCAGATTTCATGAAAGTTCAAAATCTGTGATTTCACATTAATAGATTGGTAGAGATTAATGGAATTTAATAATGTATTTTGACGCAACTGTTACACTCCAGAGAGCCCTCCATGTGCCATTCAGATGCAAAGCACCATGTCAGGTGGTAATAAATATGAGTCATACAACTGGAAAAACACAGAAATTAATCAGCTGTAGAGTGACAGGAGTAGTTTGGTGATGGCTGGTGTGAGAGCAGCACCAGAGCTCAGTATGGATTGTTCTTTGTGTAATGAAGAAAATGAGGACCCAGGTTAGCATTTCAAAGACTCGAGTATTGGATTAACACAATCACAAATATGATTAAGGACTGAAAACCAGAGTGACTTGACTGTTAAATATTTTCTTCACGTTCTTTCTCTAACCATTATTTGGGATACACTTCAGCAGTCCAATTTTAAGCTCTCTTGCGAAGTAGCAGGCTAAATTCCCTTTATACTCAAAATAATTCAACGTTATTAATCTCACCCAGTTTCAGTGTCTGCACTATTAGGAGAAGCATCTGACTATAGAAATGCCAGCCTCTGCCTCTCTCTGCTGAGAATGAAAGTTTGAGGCAATTGCTTTGAATGTGGGGGGTTCATTGCAAACATCTGACATTAAAGGAAAGGAATTCCTTATCTCTTTGAGCTCTTTGTTACACAATCTCAGTTTACCCTACAAAGTAAAATACTTGCAAAATGAGCACACAAGAAGAAACTGTAGAAGGAACATGGAACCTCCGGGACAGTATTAAGAACGATGGTTAAACAGTCTTGCTTTGTATCAACATGAACATGCCAATTATTGAGGACCTGAGGATTTGGTAACCAAAGAACTCTAACCAAGAGACATAGAAATAGTTTTGAAAACTCCCATTCTGTCCTTGTTTGTCAAAGACCTCTTTCAAGAGTCAGATGGTAGTGAATAAGAGTGACAGAATTTGGTTCTGACAAAGGAAACCCATTTATGGATTTCTACTTCAGAAGGTGTGCAAGCAGTTTTCGTGCTTCACAGGGCAGATCTGGACATCAGATCCAAACCTAATAAATCTGTGCATGCAATGGGAGTCACTGTGGGAGTCATTGGGTGTGACTGTGTCCTGTAATGTGCACCAGAACTCACTGCAGGATGTAATCCCTCTGCTCTGTGACCTCCCCTCTGCACCAAATCTGTTGAAGCAATGCCCAAGGGCTTCAAGAGTGGGCCACCTCCCAAGGAGGAGTTTGATTTGCAAGGGAGTTTGGAGGCTGCTCTGTAATGAGGGTTCTGCTCCAAGTGCTTTGCATGGAAAGGGATCTGCACCAAGGTACTTTTTTCTTTAAAACCTTGAAGAGGAGGATTCTTCTTCCAGTCAAACAGTTAGTGGCCTGTCATTAATAACACCTATACCTGCTGTTTGGAATTTTGAAAGCCTTTTTTTAGAGGCCAGAAGGGAGTGGGAGAACCTTATAAGGGGCCCATTGATTTATTCCCAGAATAAATCGAGGGGAGTAGCAAAACAATACGTGTTGCATAGAAGATGAACATCTTTCATAACCTTCTTGGCCAGAGGAAATTTCTGCAACTTGCAATGTCATTCTTCCCTTCATGCCATGCTTGTGATCATCCTTTTTATTAAAACTTCCATTCTCTGTGTTATTGGCATCCAGCTGATAAATTCAAATGTCAGTTTTCTGAAGGAATCCACATGAAACTAGTTTAATTCTCCTGCACTTCTCTCCAAATGCAATGCTGTGACACCTTGTCTTTTTGTCAGCTATGCTCTTATTTTACATTGTTTTGTGATGGTTTATTTGCAGTAAGCAGCTCATCATCAATACTCAAGGGTTTCACTGAATCTGTATCTATTTTTACTACTGTAAGAGCAGTACAAAGAGAAGGCAAGCAGTACACAAGCTCATGTAAACAGTAGGGAGACTGTACAAAATGGGAAATATTTTGGCTGTATTCAATTACGGAGAAATTGCTGTCTTCTTACAGAAGAGTTCAGAAAATTTATGATAGTTCAGATGGAGGCAATGAAGACTGAAAATGCAGTTTGAATTAACTTCATAACTTTTCCCTTTCTGTTGGTCTACACAAGAAAATCCATGGTCACAAACTGAATACAACAAACAAAATATAAAGTAACAAACTTGAAAGCATGAAGGAACAATTGCCTTTTAAGCAACAGCAAAAGAGAAATGAGAAAAGAGCAGTGTTCAAATCCTACCACCTTTGTGAATGGCAGCAAACCGCCATTCCCTTAAAGATACATGTGAGAGTTCTGCAAAATCTTCAAAGCTTATTTCAAGAGGAAACACAGTCACAAAGGAGTGAACCAGTGGCTGTTTCTAACACTACTTTGAGGAGTGATTTCCACCCTTATGTAAGTCTGCTACCTCTTTGGATCAGTTTCTCTGTAAATTCATAGCAACTTCAGACTACCTTGGTCAGAAATGAGTGTTTGCACTGAAGCTTTTTACTTTCCTTTTGGGATGTAACTTCTGTTGGAAGCACATTGATGTTTTAAAGCCTTTTGAAATGATGGAACATTTCCTGCAGTTCACTGCTTTTGCACCATCTGGCAATTGAAATCTTCTCATCACCAAAGAGGTTTTAGAAGGAATAATGCAGCCACACTTGTCATTCAAACAGGTCCGATGGGGTCAGTCCTTTAGAAATAAGATTAAAACCTTTGAGTAACCTTCAGATTCTTGCAGATCCTGGTGTGTGTTTAGTTCTTCAGGCCATGTCAGCAAGAGCTGGTGTTTAATCACTGCTGGGAATCCTGGTGGTGTTGCCAGTGAGACCATTTAGCTGCTCTTAGTGATGGTGTCTCTCAACACTCGTCCATTGTGAAATGAATTAACAGTCTCTAGGCCTCAGAATGTCTTTGGTCAGATTTTGTGTTGCTAAACTCTGGTGCAGGTTCGTAAAGGTAATGATTCCTGTGCAGTTGCTGTGTGCAGTATCCCCCACCCAGCTGCAGCCCCATCAGTGTGTACAGTGACCTGTGTTCGGCCCCACTCTCTGTGCTGTGGGCTGCCATCTCGCTGGGTCAATGCTTGCAGTATTAGAGAACCTCGTTTTATCAGCCTGCAAAGCAGGACCTGGATGGCTGTAAAACATGTCACTGTTTTTATTGCTCTCAGGGTGGAACCTGCACTTACCCGGATCAAAGAAGATCGAAAGCGGATCATCCTGCCCGCGATTGACAACATCAAGTACAACACTTTTGAAGTGCAGCAATACGCCAACGCCGCCCACGGCTACAACTGGGGGCTCTGGTGCATGTACATAATCCCCCCACAGGACTGGCTCGATAAAGGGGATGAGTCAGCTCCCATCAGGTAAATCTCCCATGTGCTGTCACTTTGGTACTAGCGATGTTTCCATCTCAGCCGTCTGCCAAGGGGGAATTTAAGTGAAAAGCAAGGCTGTAGGCTTTGGGCAGGGATAGTAAAAGAAGACTGGAGAAAACAGATGGCTCTACAAAGCTGTGTGTTGCCTCTCAGAGCTGCACCACAATGTACACAGAAGGGCACGTACTCTAGCTGTGAGTGCGTGCTTCAAGCTCATATTGTGGCCCTTAGTAGGATAGCAGGATCTTTTTCATCTAAGCTTTTATTTTCCAGTGGACTGTGGCATGAGTATTAAGCCAGTGAGACACTGTGTGTATGAGAAATGCAGGTATTGTGTATATGATTACAAAGAGGCTGGTTTCACTTTTGTTCTGTGGGCAGCAGTCTTGGCCATCAGCCCAAACCAGAGCTTCCCAGGAGCACCAGCAGGACCTGTGTTAGCCTTGCTTTGTTCAAGAGTTGCTCTTTTTCTTTTTCTTTTTTTTTTTTTTTTTTTTTTTGAGAAATTTGCACATGTTCTGAGTTTCCCTACTGGTTGAATTTTAAAATGAACCTGGGCCATGTACTCATTGTCATTTTCGTTTTCTCTGTAAGAGAACATTTTACATTACAGAAATGGAATTTTCTCAGGAAGTGCTGTTACAGGAATTGTGAAGGTGTTTCTGAGAATTGTTACAGTGGGAAAACAGGAACTGATGTGAAAAGGGCTTTCTTTTCCCTTCCTTTGAAAACTCACATCTTCTAGGCCTTCATCTCCAGTGCAGACTTGTCTAACAGCTCCTCTGAGACATGCTGCTGGGTTAAGGTGACTATTGTTAGCAGCTGTTGAAATAAATGCTAAAAAATATGAAGCCCAGGTATGCACTTTAGGTTGCTCTACACTGTCTTTATGATTTCTTAGGAAGGACACGATTTACCACCTTAGAGTCATCTTTATTTTCGTGTATATCACCTTCATTTTAAAGTAAGCTAAAACTCTACTGTGTGATCCCAATGAGGGGTCTGGCAAAGAAGCTGATGTACTTCTCTTCTAGCGTAAAGCTCGACTTGTCAGGTCCTGAAAAATTCATCCAAGCACTTCAAACAACATACCCATCTGAAGAGATCCAAGTGATCCCTTGGAAGTGAAAAGGTGCAGACAAACTGATCACATTTCCAAGTGCTCAGTTGGATGGGAGCACCTCACAGGATCTGTCCCTCGTGCAGAGTAATATTTCGGTCTGTATTTGAGCAAGTGTTGCAATTTGTACTCAGGTTCATTCTCATGCCCTGTGACTGTAAAAGAGAGCTACACAGTAACATTAACCTTATTTACTAGAGGATAGCACAGTCCATCATCACTGACCCTTTGCTTGGCTTGAAACCTCAATAAGCAGGAAAGTAATTACTTAGGAAATCAGTTTTCCTGGATAACATGCCCTGCTCACCTCACATTGTTTTAAAAGTGTGGGTTTTTTATACCTGTTTCTCTCAGCCCTGAGAAACAGGTTATTGATGAATGAAAATTAATCAGCCAGAGTTTTCATTCCAGAAACCAGGGATTCAGTCCTTCATTCCTGAAGGGTTTTGCACACTTCATGACTTCCAGTTTATAGGTCATGCACTCCCTAAGGTATGGAAGTTACATCTGCAAAACACTTCTGGAAATCCAACTGCAGATCTTTTTAACAGAGGATAAGGAATCTCATCCCTGTAATGCTGGGATAAGAGGGGGTTTTTCAGCATTGCAGGACCTGATATACCATGGACTTTCCTCAGGTTTATGTTCAAGCTCTTGCTGGTGTCATGCTGGCAGCGAGTTGGACTGACATAGAAGTGAACAAAGTCCAAACTCAAGCACAAAGCAATGTTTAAATCTGATGTACATAAGTAGCTGGCTCCTGAGAGCAGCGATTTTATTGTGAATCCGAGTGAAGAAACCCTCCAACTCAACAGGGCATAAACTGCCCAGAAACAGATGAGACAAGCAGCACAAGGAGGAGAGCACCCTACCTTTCCTGACAAATATCAGGAGCACTGACACATTGTGATTGCCTAAGCATCTCTTCTGCAAATTAAGAATTACATGCCCTGAAGTGCAGAGACATCAACATCGAACCGTGATGTCTCCCTGGGCACATGTGCCTTGAAGGCAGTGATCTAGGAGAGCAGAGCATCCACTTTAGAGCCACACTGCACTGCTTACTGATGTGGCTCCAAAACAGTAGCACCTGGATGGATTTGCTGGATTTGGATTGTGTTCTTCCTGCCTGTAGAAATACAGTGTGATTTTTGTAGCTTTTAAGCGCTATGCCAGTGTAATTGTAGTAATGAAAAGAGAGAATGCATGAGTGTTATTGATAATCAGGAAGCCTGTACTTAGGATTGAAGTTTAGAAGCACCCACAATGAGAACTTAGCAGCTGTAGAATATTTAAAGTATATTTTCAAAAGAAAGCCAAAGTCAGGCTAGCGAGCAAACTTTACTGAAAATCTCTGTTGGTTTGATACAGATTTTGGTTTTGTAATCAGCTTTCCAAACCATGAACTGCTGCTGCAATTTCTGTTCCAGTCCACTTCACAAGACACGCAAGTGGGTCCATACTGATGGTGTTTGGATCCAGGTGTCTGTCCAGTGCATTCATAAGGATTGTTCATCAGCATGAAAACTGCAAACTCATTTAGACCTTGCTAACACTGTTCCTCTTGAGGCTTTCTTTAACACTGTCTTCTGTGAGTAGTGGTTTTGGTTGTGCCTCTCTGTGTGTTTTGTGAAAGAAAAGGCTTGTAACAAATAACCCTGTGACTGGTTTTGTGGTTGGTGTAACTGAGTATTTCCTGCCAGATCTCCAGGGGGATTAAAGATTTTCAGCATTAAGAAATGTGTGTACCCTGGTATCAGTGAGGATCAAAGCCCTGGCATTTCTCATGTTTGCAGTGTATGAATAAATATCATCGATCTGCAGAACTGGGTGAGGCATTTAGAAAGCAGGGTCCAATTCCTGTTTTCTTCTGGGACTACACAACAGATGCGCTTCCTTCTTTATTGAGGTTTTTTCTATTTGAAGCCTGATCCTCTAATGTATTGAATGCTGACAGTGGTGTGATCCTACACAGAGCCTTGCTGGGAAGAAGCAGGAACTGTCCCTCATGCCAGTGGGGCACCGTATAGGCAGTCATGTCAAAGCGTGCACCATAAAATGTCACATCAGCTGTTGTGGTCTAAGTGACAAAGAGGATGTGGCCTTGAAGTGCTAACAAAGGTAAAGAAATAGCGAGAACAAAGTGTCAGATTTTGTAAAGATTTCAGATACACTTTAAAGTCGGTCCTTTTTTTCCCCCCATGTTAATACTCTGAACTTCAGAACAATTGATGTTCCCTGAATCGGTTTCTGCCAGCAATCCATTTTACATGTTTGACATTTGAGATGTGAGATGTCTCTAACGTGAAGATTTAAATGAGGACTGTTATTTTGACACTCTGTGTCCATCACGTCATTTTCCGTTTGTGTTCCTGAGAGCACACTGCCCCAAAATGTCCTTATCATCTGGCAACAAACTGTGTAACAAAGGATCCGACTTCAGACGGTTTCTAATGGATTTGACTATGCATTGAAACCAGCTGGGTTTTTTAAGGCATGCTGTATTTTTTTCTGGGTTTTGGAACAGCAAGGAAGGTTTCTGGTATTCTGAGCTCTGGCTCTGACTCGTCTTCCCTCACCTGCCGTGATTATGATGGACTGCTCTGCATTTGATTTCTTGATCAGCAGCCACTAACATTAGAGTCATTAGTCAGCCTCACTCAGCCAAGCGCTGCACAGCTTTCCATTTTATCTTCCTCCAGCAGCAGTGGTGCATTTCATTGTTGCATATGTTCTCACTTACTGCTTTAATATGCCATAGCTTGGTACCAGGAGGAGTGTGTACGCATGCTGCATCAGCCACTTGAGAAAGCACGTGTGTCTTACTCGTGTATGTAAATTAGAGTTTGATGTGCCCCCAGTGAAGTGTTTTGTGCTCCTTACTTTAGCTGGTGGTTTGTGTGCCCATCTCACGTGCAGGTCAGACCCTGTGCTGCTCTGCCACAGCTATGCTGAAAAAGTCATGTTGGGTCTTTGCTGCTCTGGGAAGAAATCCGTCTGTGTGCCTGAGCTTAGGAAGGTAAAGTCTTTCAGGATAAACCATGCTGTCATGTAATAGTAAAACTGGACACTGCTTATTGGTTTTATTGTGGCCACCTTTTCAGTTTCCTTCCATATGAGAGCCTGTAACAGAGCAGTTTCTTTTTCATTTGTCCACGTTCTGATGGCTATACTGCTTGTTCCAAAAAATATACTTCTATGGGTCATCAGAGAGTTATTCTACATCCCTATTTGCCCTGCCTTTCTAGCTGAGCATTAGTGTGTCATTTTTTCCCTCTCCAGCTCCTGAGCAGCAAATCTGCCCTTGAGTTCTGTTCTCAGGGCCTGGTGTAAATCCTTCTTGTAAAAGACACAAGTTGTAAGAAAAAAGAAATATTTATGCAGGTACCATGCAGGTTTCCCCACTTACCTCATGCGGGGGGGAGGTTCTGCTTAAGAGCCTAAATCAAAGAAGCATTCTACCAAGAGAGATGGAAAACTCAGAGATATGGTTTGTGATGTGTCATTTGAATCCTGTTCTCTCTCTTTATGTGTGTATACATAAATTTATGTTTATATATTTATTTATAGTTATATTTGTGTTTGCATTTATGTATTTATGTTGTGAGCATTTGTCAGTTGTCCTGGAAATTAGACTTGCATGCTGTGGAAACTGTTTCAAATGTGCCATTGATTACATGATGGTGTGTGTGTAAATATATATTGGGAGAGAGATACAGAGAGATACATATACTGACCTTAAGGCAGGGAAGAAAGGTGCATAAGGGAGAGGAAGATTTACGTATCACATGCGGATTGTCAGTCTGCTGCTTATCCCTTTCTCCTTCGCTTGTTCTTGACGAAGCTCCCAGGCAGAATCCTTCAGTTGTCTGCAAAGGGAAGGAGGGGGGTGCACCTGGCTGGAAAAATGGGTATGGCACCTGCTGGAATTTTGCTGACAGAGCTGTGCTCCTGGGGATCTCACTAAAACAAAACAGTTGTGACTCAGACCTACAGCAAGTGTCATCCCTGGTCAACGCGCCCTCTGTTTCTAATACCTCATCCCGTAGCAGGCACTGCCCTCCCCATACTGTGCCTCTCTTCCCTCCAGCTGCCTGCACTGTATCTGCTGCAACAGGCAGGGAAGGAGAGTTCACAAAGCACTGCTCGCTCTGCTTCCTCCCTTTCCCCAGGGCATTAGCCAGAGTAATGTCTCTCTTGTATCTCCCTTGCTACAGCTGTGCTATCAGGTAATTTCCACAAATTGACTATGCTGTGTCTTTCTCCCATGCAGAATCAATATGATTCTATGCTGCATTTTAAGCTTTTAGCTGCAAAAACCATTTTGCTGTGTTTCCCACATTATCCTTTGAGTGCTGCTGTTGATTATAATTAATGCTTATAACATCCTCAGTCATGTCAAACAATATTCCACAGATCAATTAAGTTTCACAACACCTTTGAGGTGTTGGTAAAAAATAGTACACCTCTAATTGCTATTTTTGGTACCATCTTTTTAAAAATGTCACTGTTTTACTAGAAAGTGCGTGATTAAGCAGAAAGGTCACTTTATATAAAGCGAGTGTTGTTAGGTTCACATGTGCTCTGAAGCCAAGAAGCACTAAGGGCATGCACCTTCTCATGTGCTGTCCCTTGGCAGTGCCTAAGACAGTTGGTTTTGCTCACAGATCCATTTCTAGCTTTCAAGGAAAGTCTGCTGCACTGCACTAAAAGGGGCAGATATACTGGAGTGTTTCAGGTATGGGAAACCCCCAGTGCTGACAGCCTAGTCATGGTCTCCTGCTTTTTGGGAACAGGTTTTTCTGAAAGTGTTTGCAATATGTCAATGTGACTCTGTAGTCCAGTATAAAATTATCCAGCTATGTGCTTAGAATGCTTTTAGAAGTGAGTTTTGGGGGTTCAGGCTGCTGAAGCAGTTCTCAGGCTTTTCCCCACTATTATTAAGTGTGCATCACAGATGGAGGAACAGAGGCAGAGGGTGGTGACTCACTGAAGACCAGATGAGTGACAGAGCTGGGAATAGAGTCAGGGTCCTCTGGCTCACAGCACTGTTACCTCCTCACTGGGCTGTGCAATCCCATTACACTTTGTTTCCAGCTGGGCCAGTCAAACACAGGGAAGTCAAGGGCCTGGGCTTGGTGAGGTGCCAATGTCCAAAACTCTTTGTGACTCTGCTGGAAGCACTGAGCGTGTAATATACAGAAAACTCAACATTGTGCACTGTAGGCAAGTTCTCCCATCATGTCAGGATGTGTCTAGGGCAGGGCCACGGCCTTCTCACTTCAGCTTCTGGGGTTGCAGGAAGACCCGTGGCTGCAGGCGGCCAAATTCAGGTAGAAAAAGCCACTGACAGTGGCAATTTTTGACTGAGCTCTCTGAAAATTGGATGTGGTTCCTTCTGTCATTGCACTGCTGCTGTTGCTCAGTCTCGAAAACAGTTTTTTTTCTGAATAAGCCATGAAGGCTTGGGGAGTCTATATTTGAATATATCTAATGAGAAGAAATAAAACCTAGAAGGGGGAGAGGGAGCTGCAAAGGCAGTCCTCAGTGGCATTCAGTTGTGAGTGATGATTATGTAGCTGCATCCAAAATGTATTTCCCACCCCCATTCAATTAACAACTCAGTGTTTTAATGGTCAGAACTGACAGCTGCAAAAATTCATCCCCCAGAGAGAGAGAGATTCCAGCACCTGAGAGCAGTCTGCAAAGCCTAGCAGCACCATTCCTCATTAGAAAGGAAGGAGATTTGTCCTCATGGGAGCATCTACTGCTGTAAGGAGCTACCTCTAGAGGACTTTCAGGAGGGAGACAGGGCTGGAACAAGAATGAGTCTAAGCTCAAACTGGTATCTCGGTGTTGCAAAGCAGTGATGCCTTAATCCAGTGATGCCTGTGTTTAGCTTTAAACACATAAAAAAGAAAATGAAAAAAGTGGTGTGTGTTTCTTCCCCCATCACCTTCCCTAAACTTAAGAAATGCACCTGAAATATTCCCTCAAGGGCTTATTTCATTGCAAAGGTACTGAATTTCCTTATCTTGCTCATGTCCTTCTTTATTTCTGTTTCTAGACCAAATGTATTCCTTGTTAGCCTCAAATATGGTTTTCAGTGATACAGGATTTGACATTGAGAGGTATATAGGATGTGTCTGGTCCTGAGTACAGGAGAGCTCTCAGCCTTTTTAGGCAAGTCTGTTTCCAGGGTTGGCTCTAAGAAGTGTAACCAGGAAGGTGCATTTTATTAAATAACTTGAATTCATAAATACCATCCATCTTGCAATGATCCTGGTGCGTAAGTACATGCATCAATAGAGGAAGGAAGTCTCCAGGACCAAGACTGGTTTTCTTTGAGCCTTGAGACCACTTCTAACTAGAGACTGATTGAACAGAAAGTCTTCACTAATAACAACAGCACCAAGCAGAGAAGTGCAGGAACTTCTTGCACACACAAAAGGAGAACTCTGGCTATGGCAGAGGTTCAAGCACTGAGTACTGGTGTACTGGTGGTGACCCTGTTGCAGTTTCTTTGTAGGGTTTGTGGCTTCTGGCCTCAGTTTTCTCCATCCTGCAGGGATCCCCTGAGAGCTCCACATTAGTGCAAAGACATCTGTGAAAGCCAGATGTTTGCCTTTGTAACCACCATTGAATCTTGTCCTCAGCTCATCATCCAGGGAAGGCATCTCGCTCTGTAAGGGTGAAACATGAGAGATAATCAAGCTATTTCAACTTCTTTGTCAGAAACAGTGCTGATCAAATGTGTTTCTATCAACAGCTGCCTTTTTCAATTATGCAGAGAAAACATGAGAGGGATAGTGTGCACTGCAGTATAGACTTGTAATGGTCTGAGAGGTGACAATGGCTTTCAAACTTAGTAAAAGTGCAAAGGAGAGATGCTGAAGTGGTACCAGTAGTTCCAGTGCCACAGTAGAGCCCATTACAGACAGCAGCAAATGAACTTTGTCATGAGTACCAAATAGTTCCTGTCATAGGGTGAGCTCTGTTCTGCACTGTCAGGATATGCATTAGGCCCAGAAGCAAAGAACTGCTTTGTCAAACCATATCTTGGCCATTTGTTTGAAGCCTTTTTAACCTCCTGCTGTAGAAATGGTGGACTGCTGATGAGCAAAAGGACCTGACATGATAGCAACATTCCTCCAGTCACCTGCTGCTACTGGTGGGATCCACCAACAGAGGGGTAAAAAATATGTTCATTTTCCCAGCCAGAGAAAGGTTTCACATGTGTGAGAAACATGAATATGTTTCTCAGATGTGATGGGCAAATGCCCTGTGAATAGCTTTCTGTACAAATTGAAGAATCTTGCAGGTATCTGGGAGTTCATAGTGACAGTGTAGCATTAGTGCATTACAAAGCAGACTTCTTAAAATAGGTTTTAGATCTTTTCCATCATCTTTGTTTCTACAGGGCATTTTTATGGAGTAGAGACATAAACTTGTGCCATAAATAAAGCATTCTCTCTTCTCCAAGAAAATGGAAAATTGTCTATAAAACAAATGAAAACCAGGCTGATACTTCACTGACATGCGTGGAAGACTTGGCTTCACATCTTTTGTGTGTCACACAGACAGCTGGTTTGATGTGTCAGAGGGTGTGCTGATTATTTGGGTGGCTCTGGTCCCACAAGGTCCTCTGTGCATTGGGGGATAAAGTGCAATGTGATTTGTTCTAATAGATAAATTTAAAATGTAAACTTGAAGACTAAGAGCTGTTTTATCTGTGTAAATTTCTCATGAGCTGGGTTCTGTAGTAGCTAATAAATGACTTAAATTTTTTGCTTTATTCTCTCTGTGCAGGACACCAGCCATGATTGGGTGCTCATTTGTGGTGGACCGAGAGTATTTCGGTGAGATTGGCTTGCTTGACCCTGGTATGGAGGTCTATGGAGGGGAAAACATCGAATTAGGCATGAGGGTGAGTAACAAAGATGAGACTTTGTGCCATGTCCATTTGCAAGCAAGGACGGGGAGCTTGTGGCCCAACAGAATGGCTGTCTGACTGATAGGCTGTTCTGCTGGAGTAATTGATACTGCAACACTATCTGGAACTGACAGTCCCAGTAAATAGATGTTCCTGGCCTTACTGGCCCTCAGAGGACTGATAAGAGTGAGAAATACAGTTTATTGGTTCATTCTGTCAGTGTCTGAACCCAGTGAGAAAGATTTTCTCCTTTCCCAGTAGCTTTGCTCGTGCAAACAGCTACACTGAGTCTCCATGTGCTCGTTGCCCTTAGTTGATATCGTACATTTGTGGCCTAACAGATGCAATACCTGCAGAAAACTAAGGCCAGGCTGGTAGAAGTCACTTGTAAGGTTCTACATATGCCACATGATGAATGCTGGGATATTTTACAGCTTTAGGGATTCTCCTTATAGAATAAGAACTACAAGGTACAGGTATTTGATCCTGTCAGATAGGTCAGTGTGAAGTGTGGACAGATGACTTTGGAACAGCATCAGTCCACCCTGTGCCGTGAACCTGTAGGAGATTTGATACCTGTGATCCTTTGCCTTTGTTTTCAGGGTGGTCCTTGCCAGCTAGTCCTTCTGAAGTCCAAGGAACATGTCTTTGCTTAGCACTTGGAAATTAGGCCACTTAATGTTGCATGAACACAGTTTCCTCATTATAAAGCTGACTGTTTAATTATTTTCCCCTTATTCTTTATCCCCTGCTTCACAGTAACATGTCCCTGGTGCATGTAATGTGCTCATTAAAGCATATATTCTACTCATGGTGAAACACTGAACATCAAATTAGTCCATTCTTTATCTGATTCTTTTTTTCTGAAATGGCTACAAACTCCTTCACACCAGTGGGCTGAAGAAGAAGGTCACTGCAGCAAGAGTTTATTTTCTCATATGGGTGTGTATTTATTATTCCAGCATTGCAAGAGGGAAGGGGTTTGTAATGGGACTGTGTGAATACTCTGCTTACACTTTAAGGTTCAGAATTCACAGAGGGGACAGAAAAACTGCTACCACAAATCATCCAATTTTCCTTAAGAGGGTCAGGCTATTACCGGGATTGTGTGAGCTTTCCTTTATCATTGTGCAGGGCTTTGAGCTGTTTGAAACTTTTTCCACATGGCTGCTCCCAGAATAGATTGAACACTCTGGCAAAACTCTGGCGTAGTTGATGAATAAGGCTCCTAAGAAATCTGAAAGCTGTCGCTCTTCCTGAGACGAGAAGAACTTGCTGAGTACGATTAGGGCTCCTGGTAAACAGAGGCAAAGGTTTTAATAGGATTATCAAATGGCACTTGCTTGAAGAGACACGGATTTGAAGTGGGCGAGGACAGGTTTTCAAGAATAGGGAACCTGTTAAAGCCTGCAGAAACCTTGGATCTAGAAACTGGCTCTCATTCCTTAGGGTTTATTTTGGTTGGTTTTTGCCCTGTGAGAAAAAATAACCCTACTGTTTGGAAGAGTTTTTATGAAAGTACAAGGGCATGAGTTTGTTTGTTCTGAAATAAGCTGTGTGTTCATAGCCTGGATCTGTTACTCTCTGTTTCCAGCCTGGATCTATCATGGTAAGTAATATACGGTGTCTGCCTCCTAATTTGCAAATCCTATGCGTGATCCCCACTGAGTGTCTTTCAGAGCTGTCAGAAACTAACAGCGTGAAAATGCACAGGAACCTTCTCCCTTCTCTCTAGGATATTTATAAAATCACTGTGAATTTACCAAGGTTGGCGTTTTTTTAACTCCGCAATCTCCAATTAAGCTGCAAAACATCACTCCTTTCCCAAGGCCTGGTGCACTGACCCATGCAGGGATATTTGGCATATCCCCTACACCTGCACAGAGGGATGCTGTTGGCCATGTGTGACTCTGCTTGTGTGAAGCAATGAAAGACAGAAAAAGGAAGGAATAAATGAATGAATAAGTAAAGTACAAAAAGTAATATAGTAATTAATAGTAAGATATAGGGAAAGTGGTGGCACATGTTTGGCTGGAAACAGTCCCTACTTAAAATAGCTGTAGCAATAATCTTTTACACATTTTTGCAAACTATTATCATGTTACTGCTAAAAGAAAAGGGATTAGGTTTGGAGTGTCTGAAGTAGATTACATTACATCTAATGAACCCTTGTTTAAATTGTTTTAATAAAGTGAAATAGGGAAACTCAGTGAAACTAATGAGCTGGTTTGGGAGGATACTGTTTGATCACCCAGCTAATTCCCATTAAATCTATTGTTTTTAAAAAATCATGATCTTGGCTATTCCACTATTGGCTTTACCCTTTTCAAAAATTCCATAGATGCAAATACTTAAATAATTAACCTAAGTGATTCTTTATATTGAATAAGCAATGCAGTCAAGGACTGGGGCTACTCTGCCTATTGAAAATATTATGGGCTCTGCAGCTCTTTTTGAACTCATTTTTTGTGTGAACTCCATATTGGTTAGAGCTGGAACATTCTCCTGATGGGGTGGCTTTGCAATGAAGTCAATGTCTGTTTGACAAGCAAGGGAGATTCTGCTTTGGTTGAGAAAAAGCACACGCTGTTCTGGGAAAGAAAAGGGAGAGGGACATGTTGGAATGATGATGGAATTCTGTTAAGGACAAGTGGTGCTATTCTCTCACTGTTCACCAACCAGCTACTGAAGCTGATGGGAATTATCTGTGAGCACCTGAAAACTGATTTTGGCAGGAACTTACAGCATCAAACTCCTCTGTGGATGAGCTGCCCTTCACTAGCATGGGAGTTTGGCTGGTTGGCTGCCTTCAGGCAACCACCACAGTGCTGCTCTGGCTCCTGTACCCCCGTGGGTCCAGTGAGCAGTAGATAGCCCTGTCTTCATTTCAGCTGTGCTTCAGCTGTCTTTTAACCAACCTGCAGGCAGAGATACAGAAAAACAATGGCACTTTCTCCTGCAGCTAAGCTGGGGATGTGTCTGTGCCTGAAGAAGACACTCTGAATTCTGAAAGAATCATGTTAATCTTTGCTGCTCCTGAACATCAAATGGTCTCTCTGACCTGCAGTACAGAGAGATGCCCCAATAGTAAGAGAAATTCAAGCAGTGCTTGAACGTGGAGGATCCCTTTAAGTGTGGGTCCCAAATTTTGACCCTGTAAGAAACTGTGTGGTTTGCAAGTGTCATGCAAGTTCCGTTCCCAGTGGGAGCTACAGACACAATTATGTAGAAAGAGATCGTATAAACATTAAAAGCCTAGTTTATGATTTAACCTAATACAAGCAGTTTATGATGCATCTTTTTATAGTGAGTCATTAATCATTGCACTAAGGATCTCTCTCTTCTCTGGTGCTCCAGTGGTAAGGTGAATGAATTGCTGTTCTTTTCACTTTGTACCCATCAGCCGTAACAGTGGGTGGGGAGAGATCAAGCGTTTATTTTAAAGGATGCTCTAGTAGAAATTAAATTCTGCTTTCACTGTTAAGGATCCAAACAAATGAAATAAAAAGTGTGTTCCCCCATTGACAACTGGAAGTAAAATCTTTTATGACCAGCATCAACTGGCTGTCTGCTTTGTTCTCAGTAGCACTGATACACCTCAAAGGAGAGAATCTGTCTCAGCTGATGAATTCTCAGAGGTGCTAACTCAGACTTGAAGAAACAAACAAACCAAACAACAACACCCCCCACCCCAACTAATGACTTACCCAGTTTTAGATATCTGAAAGAAACTGCTGTGTAAGAGGTTCTGGCCAAAGAAATTAATTAGAGATCTCCCTGGGCACCAGTGTGACAGTAACTTAGGGTGAATCCCAGTGATGGCTTGGTTCTCCAGCAGAACCTACCTGGGTGCTCAGGGTTAGTTGTGACCTCAGCCCACGGAAATGTGTCAGAAGTAAGTTTGGCCAGTTTTGTGGCAATTGTCAGTGACATGGCCCTTGGAACACACAGCTCATCAGGATTGAAAAGGATTGTCTGGAAAGAGGATAAAACTCAGATCATGTGCACTCTCCGCTGCTGTGATCACAGTGGTGATGGAGACCAAGCTGACAGGCTGAAATCAAGCATGGGTTGTGTATGCAGAAACAGTCCCACCTCTGGGCTTGCAGAGCTACAGTGTGTACTGCAAAAAAATCATGATGCAGATGCAGTGAAATCTCTTCATGAGAAAATAAAACTCATTATGTAATGGACTTTAATACACAAGCAAATTATACTTTCCAAACTTATGTTATATGCCCTGCCTTTGCTTTCTTCAAAAATAGATGAACTACATTTTCTCTGAACAAAAATGCTAATGGTAGATTGTTGAGTAGTGAATTCTTGACCTGATTTTATTACCTTTAGCTAAGGAGATTTAGATTCCTTTGAGCAGTCAGTGTTTTAAATGCAGATTCTAGGCTGGTATGCTGTAATAAAAATGTCACAAGGTTTATGTATAGCAAACTTTAATCCTGAATTCTGGACAGAGCTTTTTGCTCTGTGTGATTCATGAGGTCACGTCCCTAGTCTGAGAGCTAAGTAGAAACCCCTTTCTGAAGAGTTTCTCAAAATTTCAGGGTTTTTTTCCCACATGCTGTGGGAAAATACAAGTGAAAATTGTTCAAAAATACAGGTTAATCAAGATGTCTTACTTTGGTAAATCTAAAAATACTTCATTTTTATTTTGACCTTTCCCAAGCTATAATTTTTTAGTAGAAATCAATGCAGTTTTGAATGAAAAGTTTTAAAAGAAAACCTTTTAGTTTGAAGACATTTAATCACTTAAATGATGTTAAAGAAAACCCACAATTGCTGACATCTGAAAATGTGGTGCACTCTGTCCTTAGACATGCCCATTCACACTGGAGTGCAATAAATCAGCATTTTCAGCATGAAGTTAAATGCTATTAAGATGTTTCTGAGCAGTTCTACACTGCCTAAGCAAAATCCTAATAAGTGATGTAATCTGCTGTTATTGGAAGTTGCCCCATTGCTTGGGTTGCAAAGATCTCGGCGATAAATCTCCAAGGTCTCACCCTCCAGATAAGGTGCAAAGGTGTCCTCTTTTTCCATCTCCAGTTTAATTTAGCAGTTTTATGGGCATTTCCTATGGTGAAAGATTGTTAAGCTTGTAAAGTCAAGCATTAGGAAATCATGAAAGGATTGAATTCGTGGGCCTGGATTACATTAATTCGCAGCTCCTTTCCCTCTTCAAAACAGGGATTGGAGCAGTCCCTTCTGTGGGGATGTGCATAAGTGATGAGCCGGGTCCTCAGCCTGTCTAAGTGCTCAGCATCTTCTAATTCCATTGGAGTTCCATAGATTCAAGCAGGATGAGATTAGGCTTGGCATTTGTACATAGCAGTAACACATTCTGTCTGGAAAAGGAGACAGACTTAGTGGCAAGTCAAGAACCTCATGCAGGCTTTAAATCCCAGGCTGCTGATTCCTGGAGCGTCCAAAGCCAACAGGAATCACCATTGGTGATTCCCTATTAATGTAGTCTTAACTGTACTTTAAATGAGATATATGATCCTGTTTTGGGAGACAGAACCCAGCTCCTTACCTGTCTGCGAATTCTTTGAACCACACTGTCCTTTTTTCTTTTATTCTTTTTTTTTCTTCCTTATTTTTATTTTTATTAAATTGAAGATAACTATAACCTGGAACGGAAAACAATGGTTTCATCAGAACACAGTGCAATAGTTCTCTAACATGAAATTGCCAGCACACTACAGGATAGAGCTTGTGAATACCCTTAAAAACACTCTCTAAAGTGGGAGCATTGGAAATAGCTCAGAAAAGAGCATCTGGCCATTTGGCTTCAATATCACATCACGCTCCATCGAGTGTAACATTTTATGTTACAAACTCTTTCATGTACTAGGACATTATCAAGGCACAAGGCTGGAAATTTCCGAACGAGATCAACAGTGAAAGAACTGAGGAAAGAAAAAGCTTCCTTAGTCTTTGCCACTTTCTTCTCAGTCACTTTCCTGCAAGTTTGATCTAAATCTAACACAAGTTCCTCTGCAAAGGCAAGTGTGAACTGAAAGAGAGAGAAGGAAAATGTAAAGAAGTTGACTGTGCTAATTGTGTTGAGACTGAAATAGGTTTTGCTTGCCTAATGATGAGTCTGATCCAAACACTGGAGATGAGCTACAGCTGCTTAGAAACTTTCTGACACAACATGTTCTCTGTTGCAAAATAACAGCTCAGCCATAATTCCAAATGTTCTGTAGAACTCAAAATTTTGATTACTGAAAGCCTGACTTGGGTTGCTGTGTACCCAGAGGTTTCCAGCTGTCAGTCCTTAGCTGGGTCTCAGCACACCTGGCAAAAGATTTCTTTGAGTCTTTTTGAACCTTTTAGAATCTTTTTCAGAACTCTTTTTAGCAAAAAAAAAATAAAAATAAAAAAAAATAAAAAAAAAAATAAAAATCAGTTCTGTGAAAACCATCCTTTTTCCACTCAAAAAATGAGATGTGAAAGTGTTTCAGGATACCAGCTGTTCCCAGAGCAGGGGGATGCCTGTTTTCTAATTGACTTTTTGAGTAGCTCCGCAGTCAGTTCTCGTTTTTCTGGGGATGAGAGGTTTAATCAGAACCCCTAGGAATTACAGAGGGCTCTTAGAATGATAGGAGTCCTTTCAGCCTGGATTTCTGCAGTTGCAGCAAGACTTAGTTTGGGCTAGAGTCCCTGTTTGGTGGTCCTCAACCCAGCCCAGCAGCCTGAGTAAGTCCTGGAGGAGCAGCCAGTGGACGTGAGACCCACAGCTCAAACTGCTTTCCTTGGCAGTGGCCAGGGCTCCTCTGTGTGATTGTGTTGCTGGAGGGTTTTCCCAGGTACCTCCAGGTAAATGATCTCATTTGGAAAAGTGTTCTTCTGCCCTAGAGGTGAGCTGTCAGATTTATAGGCTCCTCCAGTGTTGAGTGCAGGGTCTGGAGGTGGGGTTGGAGGTGTTTAAATGTGTAACTTACCATCTGGAGCTGAGGAGTTACCCTTGGAAGAATATTTAAGTCACCATTATTTATGATGTTAAACAGAGGTGTATAAATCCTCGCCACTGGCAGGTGGAAGTGTTCCTGTCACATGAGCATGAGGATATCAGAGCTGATCTTTGAATAGCTGTAGGTCTGGAGGGGGGAAGTGTTGTGGGGCTTAGATTTGTTTAATTTTGTTTTAATTCTGCCTAGAGAACTTTGGGAGGTAATATGACATTTTTTACTGTATATTTTGTGGTCTGCTAAGGAAATATCCAACTGACTAATAATTATCCTTGCACTAGTGTTGGCTGAGTAGAGCAAAGCGTGTAGAGCTGACCTGTGTGACAGGTACCTCTGAGCTGAGGAGCAGGAGCAGGGAAGGAATAATGCAGGTACCCATGTTCTTGACTAAGGGTTCGCTCCTTGGTGCCAAAAAATGATATAGTTATCTGTGTTGTGTGTAACACATGGAAAAAAGGCAACTTAACACTGTGCATAGAAGAGACAAGCTATTTTCTGTTGAAAGCAGCAGCAGGTTAGCCACCAATGAGAAGTGCAATTGGTGCTTCTCCTCCAAAGAGCAACCAGAGGAGTGAGACCTGGCACAGAGTGGCCAGAACAGGGCATGGAGCAGGGAAACAGATCTCTGTTCTGCTGAGCACAGACAGAAAAAAAGCTTCAATAAGATACTTAAGTCCCAGAATTTCAAGCTTCTCTCTCTTAAATTTAGTTTTCTACATGGAAAAAATAGGGAAACAGGTTGGTTAAAATGTTTTATTAGCACATTTATTGTAACTTACAGAGCTCTTTTTGTAGTTTCACTGCTTGCATGCTGCAGCTAGTCTAGATATATACAGACAAATTCATTCTGTGTCCTCATAGATCATTGTTTTCCTTCCATGAACATCAGATTAGATTGCATGGCAGTGTTAGACATATATATAATGTGCACAAATGCATTGGTCAAAATGCCAATTACTTTCCATCGGTAACATTGTTCCAACATAATGGATAGGTGTTAGCCATTTAAAAGAGAGGAAAACCAAACGCGAAATGACATAACTGTCATTTCTATTTGTATTTTAGGCTTAGAAAAAGGAGATCTCACTGAAAAATCATATTTACTATGACATACAGAATTTATAGTGTGAGAAATGCAGCCAAGAAGAACCCAGAGAAGCATCAAAATATGTTTGCAAAATCTGTGCTGGGTGCAACTGCGTATTACATATTCAAGTGTTTTGACTGCTATAAAATAATCTATTTGCATGTTTTGGTAAAACTGGAGCTGCATATTTCTACCTAAAATGCCACTTAGATTTCCTCTCTGTCTCTAATAGCATGTCATTTGCACAAATATCTTTCTAACAGAAGAAAAACCAATGACATAATAACTTTGGAGCATGTCCTGTCTATAATTCCTGGCACACTCAGAGGGAGCAGGTAAATGAGTATGGCCACATTGAACCGAGGGCAAACAGAGGGAGAAGGTGCTAATGATGTCCTTATTGCATGTCTGAGAGTCATTTGATGGTAGAGCCCAGGCTGATACTATTTAAAATAAACTTTATTGTATTTCTCTACTAATTGGTCTGAATTCAAAACTTGAAGTGCTCACTGGAGGTTACAACACATGCAGCATTACAAGAGCTCTAAATTCTCGTGTTCCTTTAGAGCATGATTGAATGAAGAAAGGACAAGGGTGATGGGCTTCAAGAGGAATAGGCGAGTTGTAAAGCCCAGTTCTGCATAGAGTGTGAGAGTACACTCAAAGCAATTCTCTCGAGATCTGTCTTTTCTATTCCTGTTGCCAGCTGATCTGACATGCTGTGCTGGCAGATACCTCGTGTGTTGCAGGGTTTCTGATATATCTTCTGTATTGCCCTTTATGTCTGGGTCACCTACTGCTGTCTCATTTCCCCCCAGTGAGGGGAGGTGGTGTTGTTTTCTGTCTCTGCCTCCCTTCAATTCCCCAGGAATACCCACTCTGGCAGCAGTCTGCTGAGGACAACATGGGGTGTCCTGCCTATGCAGACATCGGTCATATTCCTTCTTCACTCCTTCCCCTCACCCTTTTTACCCTTCACCAAGAAATTCGCTGACTCCTGAGCAGCTGGACTGCAGAAGGGTGCAGTTCCACGCTGCACTGGTGCGTGTGCTGGCTGGAGTGGTGGGTTGTGAGCGGGGCTGCATTCCCTACCCCTCTGCCTGTGGTTCAGCCTTTCCTGCTCCTGGGCTGAGCGTCTGTTGCCCTGACATCGTGCCTTTAGCCGAGAGGCGCCGATCTGCCAGACCCCGTGAGCCTCAGAGAGCTGCTGACAGTTCAGCTACAGTTAGCTGCAGTTCAAGGTCAAATGGGACTTTAAAATATGAATAAATGTCAGGGTTTGCTGGCACATCGATCTCAGTCTTTTTGATTACTGCCAGATCGCATGAATAAATTAGCCTTGACAGGTGCGATAAATTGTATAGACTACTGATCTCAAACAGTAAATGTTAAAGAAGGACGTGGAAGGCCTGGAGGGGAAAATACCCTCTGCAGATGCTTGCACTAAATGAGGTGAGCTTTGATACAGTGCTCAGGGGGTGATCTTCAGGCAGGAGGAGGCCTTTTGTTCATTTGAGATTCTGTGCCAAGCCAGGGCATGTCTCTCACTGGCGTATTGATTTCCTTTGTCGGAAGGAGTTTGGGTTACTGTGAGTTGCGAAGCAAGAGAGCTCAGATGCCTTTTCAGCAGCTGCCCTATCCACCCATCCTGGGTGGTGTTGGAATGGCTTGCACTCGGAACTTCTGGATCCCAAGAGGGAACATCAGCAAACAGGCCTGTAACTGCAATAAAACAGAAGTAGGGGGCATTGGAAGTGACTCTTGATATGTTACAATACTGTGGTGAGCACTGTCAAGCCACAACTCATCTGCGTGTCGGATCTTGGCTTTCCAGGGACCTTTTATGGGGAAACCGATGCTGATATTCAGAGAAACTCTCATGGCACGTAGTACCTGCTTTCTTGTCTGTGACTTCCTTAAAACATGACTGGGATTCTTCATTCCCCTCCAGTGCATAAATATTATCAATGTCACTTGATAGTTATTTATATTTTTATTAAGCAATTTTTCGCTTTTGTTGATTGCTAAATGAGCACGTGAAAAGAATTTGAGGGTAAGGGTGGGTTTTTTAATCCTGCTTCATGTGTCTCCATCTAAGAACTTTAAGTTTTCTTAAATCTACAGTCAAATACTACAATCCTCTCCAATATAAGACATATCACAAAGCCAGACTTTTTGTCACAAACGTTTTGAGTTGTTCTTTTCTATGTACTGCTATCCTTCAATTGAGCATGCCCTCTTTCTGCAGCAACATGCACACATTCTGTCTCTCCATCTTGATAATTCATCTGTGTGTTTGTGTATGTAAGTCAGTGTATACATATTTATACACAAGTAGAGATTATGGACTAGTGCTCATTTGGGGCCATTCCTCCTCATAGGGTTTCTGTGAAATACTTGGATTTATGTCAAGACACTGAACGTCATAGCACAGTTCATCTGAAATGCACATTTCAAATACAGAATCCTTTTTCTCTCCAAAAACAGAAATGTATGGACGTGCTGTATTTTGTAGCAAAATAATTAAAGGGAAAAACTTTGATTTTGTTTCAGTCAATTTTACAAAATGAAAGCAGAGGAGTCTAAATTTGGTGGATTTTAAAATTTCATTGTGAACATTCTGCATAATTCCACTGTGTTAACTATAAATGTACAACCACCAATTTACACATAAATTGTCCCATTAATATACATAATCAATAGCATATGTATAATTTAAAAGAGATGAACTGTTATATCTTCAATACATGTGTAGTGTGAGAAAGAAAGGAGTTAATGAAAAGGATTTTTACTTACATAGAAATGCCTTTATTTATGTAAAAATATGGTGAGCTAGACAGAGGTGGAGAGAGAAAAGGCTGGGAAAGAGAAAGGGCCTTTCCTATTATAAGAGCTTCAGCAGATGAATGGTATCCAGCGCACACCAGGCATGTGATCAGTGTGTTAAGAACAGTGGTGAGCAAATGGGGTGTATGACAGAAAGGAGGGTCAGCCACAGTGCTGAGTGGTAAGAAGCAAATTGCCTAGTAAGAAGGATTTTGAGAATCTTATAGAAGCTCTGGAAAGATTAGCCAATGCAGGCAGGTGTCTCCAGGCCTCAAAATGTGTGCTTTTCTGATTACTGGTATTAGAGAAAAAAAATGTTTACAAAGCAGTAGGGAGGAGAATGAAGATTATATTTTGAAGGCCAGGGATGCATTGTGCTAGACTTAGGAATTGGGCAAAAAAAGCTGTTAAAGTAAATAGATAAGAAAAAGCATTAGTATTGCTAGAATTGGGGCTTCTTGAATACATGCCAAATGAAATGAGGAGGGATTTACTCACAAGAGTTGAAAGACCTTCAGTCAAAAAGGGTGCAGATATTATTAAGAATTTTTTTATTTTTTTGCATGCCTACTAAAATGCCTCTCATTTCCACTCATAGTATCTGTTGGTTTCAGATTTGGGGCAGGGGAGCAGAATGAGACATGTCTACAATTCTGTGTCAAAACAAGCTTTGACAGGCATCTCCTGAAAGAAGAGGTCATAGAGTCAGTTCTGAAACTACCTGTGTCATACTGAGGTGTTCTCTGGGCTGCAGCAGAAGTAGGAAGGGAGTTTTAGAAAGCTGAATTTAGAGCCAGGGTTGTGCCATTCTGTGCTCAGTAGCATTGTGTGTGTTTTCATCCATACAGAACCAAACCAGGAGTAAGGAAGGTGTAAATGTCACCAAGCTGGTTGTGTGTCAGGCCCCTGAGTGAGAACCATGAAAACAAGATGAAGAGGGACGTATGTGTTTGACTTTGCTCAGTTTTCAGCCCTGGCAGGCAGGTGTGGCATGCAAGCAGCACTCACTAAATCTTCTCTAGGGCAGTCTTTGGGGTTTGGATATCTTTTGCATTCTGAAAATGAACTGGCAATGAAGGAAGTGTTTTGAGAGGATAGTGGAGATGAGCCACTACTCAAGTGTGTGAGACAAATGGCCAGGACTGAAACATCTTGAGCTGTGCAGGGAGGGCATTGAAAATTCATATGATTTTCCCTTCGTGGTTCAGCTTTTCTTCCAGCCTTAAATCCTTCCTTTCTGGCAAGTCTTTAGATTTTTTCTCCACCTTCTGTTTCCTGCTCTTGCCAATGTATCTCATTCCTTTTCATCACTCTTCTATCCCTCCGCCTTTCCTGGCTCAGCTCCACCAGGCCTTAATGTTCCACATTCTCCTCTAGCTGTGCCACTGACTTATGAGTGCAGTGCTGCTGTGGACATCAGACCTCTTAAGTACCTTAGCAGCTCCCAGGAAAGCTCATAAATGTCTTTCACAATGGATGTTTGAAGTAAGAGAAGAATTAGAGGTTTGAGGTGTTTCTTGCTTAAAAGGAGAAGCTTAGACTAGATGAGAAGGAGAAAATCTATTATTCAGGGTAGAAAAATATAAATGCCTTTTTAATAGCAAGAACAACTAACCAGACGTCCTGTCTGTGATATGAAATGATACTGCAAAGGAAATGTTTTAGTTTGAACAGAAATTAATTCAGGGGAAAAATAGAAGAGGCTTATGTTTTGTAGGGAAAAGAGCTTTCTTTTGACATCCTCTCTGTAGTAAAGACTTTTAGAGATGATATGTTTTTGAAAGAAATATTTGAAATTTGAAACAGTGACCTTGGGAAGTGAATCCAGAGGTGGACGTAAATAGAATCAAATTAATGGGTCAGAGGAGCTTTGGACTCAGATGCATATGGGGAAGTCAAGAAATCCTTGAAACACTCAAGGTCTCAAGATTAATCGTGTTCTGAGGTTTGTTTGCCGTATCCCTTACTCATCTGTTATCTCTTGCCTCCTTGTCTCTTCTCCTTCTTTAGTCTCTCTTTCCCTGTGTGGCTGGTTGTTTTCAATGCTGCCTTCTTTCTTTTCATCCATTCATTCCCCCTAGGTAATTGGACAAAGTAGCTAGGAGTTATCTCATGCTAATGAGAATCCAGTGCTGCCTTTCATCCACTTGATGAAAACAGACCTTGAAGCCCCCCCCCCAAGGATCAGATTGTGTAATGTGGACATAGTTTTAGTGTAAAAAAATCCTAGGTTGTAGAAGTGGAACAGAAACCAGTATTTTAAATTCTTACAGTACCCTGTATCCTTAAATCCTGGATATTGTCAGACATGGGCTATGTGGTCTCTATATCCATTGCAACCAAATTGTTTTAGGGATGGTTTCAATGCTAATAAGTGCTTGATATCATAGGCAGGCTGATTTGGTTGATTCATTTGGCTGTTTCAGCTTGTGTGCATGAGTATTCCCAAACTAGTCAGGTTTTTTTGCAACAACTTGGCTGTGGTGGCATCAGTCTGTGGCTGGCACTAACTGTGCAAGCTTATGGGTTTTGATCCACTCAGTCTTTTCTCAAACTCTGAACCAAAACATTCAGACACCTTTTTAATTCTTTTTAAGCAATCACCTGTGAGTTTCTATTGGTTTGCATCAGTAAAATATTACAGGAGGGTGTCTTAGGGACAGTTCCTGTGGATGAACACCTTAACAAACAAATGTGCGTAGAATGGCTGCCTGCATGCAAGGATGTGTTTTCACTGAATAGTCATGTTTGTGGTTAGATGAGTGGGTCCAGGCACACACTCTGGGACTGCTGACATTATATAGTTCTCATTTCCCCATGTGAAAAGTTTCTTCCTGTTGATCAAACAGTAGATAGAGTTCTGTATGATTTTGGCCGATATCAAACTGTTTGATAATTAGTCACAGTCATATGCTAACAATAAATGGCCAGAAACTTCATTATCAGCAATGCACAAATTTGCGAAAATGCTGCTCAATTTGTGAATTCCTTGTAAATTGGAAAATAACCAAATATCTAAAGGACACACTGTCTAATATTTGCAGCTACCCTTCTATTTCATGTGTATTTAAAAGGTGACCCTTTTGGGTGTCCATCTTTATGGACCTTGACTTCTGGAGAACATAAGCCTTGTATTTCAGGGGGAATTTAACTCTCTGTCAACTTGGCTGCCCAGCAATAGGAGTACTCTGTCACCAGAGTTTCTTAGTGATTGACAGTCAGCAAGGCACTCTAGAGTGACAACTTAATACTTTTCTACATATCCTTTAGCTAGGTTAGAGTGACAACCATGTATTGGCTCTAGAAAGTTATTTGGAAGACTCTGTCTACATCGCAGACTAGTGCAAGATGAAGCGTTAGATGCCATTAACTATGACAACATGGTATCTAGATTTCCAGCCCAAATTTGGGTTGGAATACAGTGTACATTCTGCTATATATAGGCATCAAGAAACAAGGAGCCTGATAAATTGCTGTTGGGGTTCATTTTCAGAGTAGTGTCTAGCAATGTAGCTGGGCAATTCCCATTAATATTAATGGCAATTTAGCAGATAAATCTCCTTGAATAACTTTTAGAGAATTTACCCTTAATGTGCCTTACATTTCATTAGGCTGAGCTGTGTTTTGAAATTCCATTTGAGAAGGGTAAAGTGATAGATATAATAACGAGGGATATGCAAAAAACAGTAGGATGCATATTTCTTCATGACACTGGAGGCTTACAGTACTTTTAGATCAGAGTATCCTAGAATACTATTAATGAAATCCCCTTTAACCTTAAGGGGTAATTTTTTCTAAGTGATCCACAGGGGATTTGGCTGTTAAATTTCCATTAACAGTAATGGGATTCACAGTATTACAAAGCAAGTTCCCCAGTAGCCATGCTGAAATTCTACCCCCTGCAGCAATTAATCATGCCCATTGGGCTCATTAATGGAAATATGAAGCAAATTATGTGGCTAATCATGGTATGTGATCAATTGACTCCCCTGCAATAATTGATTGCTGGCTGCTTAAAGCGAACTCACAGTTTTTATAGCTGAGTGACGAAAGATGGGGTGTCCCTGTCACAGTTGTAAATGCCAAGGCATCTGCAGCTCACGGCATGTACACAGGTTTGCAAGTAGCTGTTCCTCCTTGTACTTTCCTGTCCTCCATCTTCTGGTGAACACTTTGCCAGTTTACTTCCCTCTGACTCCCATCCCTCCTATCTGGTCCTGCAGGGGCTTCCCATGAGGATGGTTCTTCCCTCTTTGCCCCTACCAGGGTGTCAGCAGTAGCTGCTGGAGTTCTGCCCAATGGCATAAACTTATTTACCCTCTTTTGCTGGACCTGTTTTTCAAGGAGTGTTGTCTGAGGTGATGGGCTGGTTGGATGCATCCTGCCAAGGTCATCCCTCAAAATGCTGGAAAGAGAAGTACTTCAGCATATCAGCTGAAGAGTTCACTGCTTACTGTTCTGCTTAAATGTTAAAGACAGGAGGATACAAAATTTACCTTTTTTTTCCCCCTCTTCATTTCTAATGCAGGATTAAATCTATGCCACTCAGTTGTTTGGTTTGGGGGCTTTTTTCCTCACTGGCATTCTGTGAAGGCTTAACATTATGCCAAAATGTATCTTTAGTTGGGCTGGACTGGAAACTCAACTCTTGAGGATATTTTTTGATATACTTTATAGTACTATGGTTAAGCTAACTGGCAAACATGCAAATCCAGGAGTGCCATGCAGAAATCAATAGCATCTCTTCAGGCAGAACACTAATTTATAGCTACACTGCATGACTGTGTCGTTTTCCTAATGAATTCCCCAGTGTGCAGAGGTGCTCTAAATAACAAAGATAAATACTGGTGTGCAGAGGAGCACAATGCAGATTTATAGCCATAACAGCACACAGAGTACAGATGTTTTGCATACAACCAAGATTGGTTTATGAACTTTTGCAAGCAGACGTATCTGTATTGTAACTAAGAACTGTTTTGCAATGGAACTTGAAATTAATAAAGCAGCAGGAAACTTCTTAAAATATGTTTTGGCACCATCCAAATGGCAGTGTCTTCTGCATGCCCCACTACATGTGTTTCAGCTCTTATTGAAACTGTTTGATGGCATAGGTTGGGTATTGAAAAGATCACCTGAGCAGCTGTGAAACAGATGTCATTGAAAAAGGACACTTACAGGAGCACTAAGGCAATTTTTAAAATCCCTCCCAGACTGTGTATTAAGTTAGCCAAGCACCAACATATTGAAGAGCTTTTCATTGCCCACTTTATCATTTGGCACAGAAACATTTAGTGCCTTGTTATTAATTTTTATATATTCAGAAGCTTATTTCTGCAGAAATCTTGATTTTATTTTTCTTCTTACTGGGAAAAATAAACCAAACTGCTTCTATTATGCTATGTTTCCATGGGGAGCCTTACTAATGTACATAATATACAACAGCTGATGGCAAGTGATGATAAGTTGCTGATAACACTGGGAGCTCTGGAATGAGTGGTTTACAAAGCCGAGTAAGTAATGAAAGTCCATAAACAAGACACTCCACGGAGCATCAGAGTGACAGAATTTTGGCTCCAAGATTGAGGCTGTTTGGCTGGTATTGGAAATCCATATAACATCCTTCCCTCCTGGCATCTGCTACTTTGAGAAGGTTCAGTTCATTACAATAACAAATTTCAACTAAGCCTGATTGCAGTCTGTGGCCTGTTGGATGGATGGCCTTACTGGAGCGTCTTGTAACTTGGTCTCACAATAGTGGGTGCTACAAGATGAGGCCTCCCTGGTCATTCGTCACTCCCTGACTCTTGGCAGGGTACATGTGCTGATTTGTAGTTAATGCAGGTGATCTCTGTAGCCTTTCTGATCAATCCAACCTAATTAAAGGAGTAATTCCGTGGTTTTAGGGCCAATTTACTTTTCCAAGATGGTGTGAATGCCTGCAGCTCAACTAATAATGAGGTAGCATCTTAGAGCCAATTAAGTGAAAATGAATCAGTGGAGCCCATTAGACTTGGTGAAGTTCAATAAGAGATGGAGCAGGTGAATTTTTCCTTGTTAGGAACTCTGGTGTCTTACGGAAAGTTAGAAGACTCACAGCAGCTTCTCATGCAGGAATGTCAGCCTCTGCATTCCTGAAAGCAGTCCTTGTCCTTTAGCTTCAGCCAGCATACTGATGGCTTCCTAAAAGGGAGCTGCACTTCTTAGAGGCTAGGGATTCAGAACAGCCTATATGGAATATATTTCTGGATGTTATTTTAGTGAATATTCTTGCAGATCAGCCCTCATCTGTGAAAAGATTCTATTAATAAAACCAGCTGTGGAACAGGAAGACAGAATGGTGTTATTAGTAACTGCAAAACCCTTTCAAAGCACTATTCATCATCGAAATAATTTACTAAATGGTTTCTGAGAAGAACTATTAATTAACTGGCAAGAATGAGCCCCATTAACATTTGTTTATTGCACTATGTCTGTTGGTCTTGTGGGCCTGGACTAGAAGAGAAATTATTTGAAGAAACACAGAGGAACAAATTTTAGCTGTCCCCTCCATGGACAGAATATTGGAATGATTCATACTGTGAAAGCTGGTTTGGATTAAGGCCAGATGTGAAGCTGTGGTGCTGTAGCTGTTTGAGACTCAGTCCTGCCCCCCCCTATCCCAGCTGATTCCCAGCCCTGCAGAGATGGGCCCTGCTGTGCTGGGGCTTCTCCCTGAGAGCCACGGGCCACCTCCACTGCAGCTCTGCAGGTGAAGGGACGTAGCCATTCATGGGGGTCAAGTACCTCTGGTTTTGTTGTACCCAGCATGCACATTTATTCCTTCCAGTGCTGCCCAGAGCTTCAGGTGCCACTGTCTGAGCCCAGCAAGCGGGAAGTTCTGTATCACAACCACACAGGAGCATCCCACAGCAGCGACAGCTCACTGAAGGCTTCTCATTTCCCAAGGTTTGTTGGCAGCTCTAGGTATCCGGACACGTTTGAAGACAAGCTCCTCATGTTGTTACACAAGCACATATTCCCATCTGAGGCTTAAATTTGGAGTGAATATTATGTTTTGGCTTTTTTCGCGTCCATGAAGTCCTTAGAATTCACCCATTTTCCACTGTTTAGCTTTTGTTTCTAATTTGTTCTTTTAAACTTATCTGACGAGATTTTTCTGTATCTGAGAACCAAGCTGTTCTTGTAAATGGTCAGTTGTAGGAGCTGGTGGTGCCTTCACTGGAGGTGTAGGTGGACAGTCTACTTGTGGCAGGAGCTCAGACCTTTAGGGCTATTCTTGCAGAATGAATCTGCACAAAGGGTGTTTTTTATGGCTAAATTCCATGGTGCTATAATGTAACATAAAATCTGGACTTGCTGTGTGATGTGAAATGGAAGGACACTGAGCACTGCTGGATGGTTAGGGGTGATTTTTTCCCCCTTACCTGACTGGGCTCACCAGAAGTGTCCTGGCTGACACTGCACATGCCCTGTCATAACTTTGTGAAACTGCTCTTGATGGACTTGTCACACAATATCTTTCTGCTGCTTCCCTTCCGCTCCTGACACTTACCCTAACAGGATTGTATCTGATAGCCCAGCATCAGTAACTCAGCCTCAGAAATGAGCATCTCAACAAGCTTTCCTTACAAGGAAAATTCTCTTGCTCTCCAGGCCTGAGGCACAGCAGAGCTTTCCCTTTACACTGGTGAGAAATTTGCTTTTCCACAGTATTGAGAAGTCCAGTGAGATATTTAATACTGTGCAAATCAATTTGATAAGAAGGAAGAAACCATTGTCAGTGTAATTTAAAATATGCATTTGTTTCTTTCTTCTGAAATGGGACAGATTTGAGGCATTGATTTTTCTATAATTTGGTTTTTCTCTATTGAAAAGTGCATTTCAATAATCACTATGATATAAAAAAGAATTATTTTTTTTACAGTCCTTCTCTCTTCTCTGCTTTATTCACGTCTGTGTTTCTATCCCATCTTTGCTTCTGTGTGCAGATCATTAGGGTTTGTTTGTTCAAAGGTATTGGGACATGCTGGTATTGGAGGAAACAAGGCAGAAGTCCCTAGAACAAAGCTTTATATAAAGCAGAGTAATGAAAAGCAGCCATCAGTGTTCCCTGTATGCATTCTCTGTATCACAAGGGGCTTTTTCCCACTGTTGGACAGATGAAATTGGGAGGGGTTTACTGGGTGGATTTATGTGCCCTTGCAAGGCAGGCAAACCTGAAGTTGTGTGAGTACATGGGATGAACACAGTTGAAGGCTGAAGTGAAAGATTCTGTCAAGAATAACCAGAGCAGATTTACAGAACATCGGTAATCACCTCAAACACTTAGAAAATAGTGCCCATGCAATGCAGTGACAGCTCAAGCTGGAAAACAGAGGAAGCTGAGGTAGGATCCTTTTCCTACCTCTTGGCATCCCCTTGTGCCTTTTCCCAGCTCCCCTTAGTCTGTTTCAAAGGATGGCAGGAGGGCTGCAGAGGCATATCTGAAGGTGGTATTTGGCACAAAACATGCATATTTATTTTGTTGCAGTGCAAATGTTAAGTCCAAATTTGTTCTTGCATCCAGGTCATCCCTAGAGCAAACTGAAGCAACTTGCTTTTCAGTTTCCCCTTTGAAGTGAGGGAATAAAGAATGAAAAGTGTGTTGTGTTTACCTGGATATTAAAAGAACTGACCACACAGTGGCAGCCTTCATTACTGTAGCTCAGCCCGTTCAGAGAGGGTTAGAAAGGCTCTGGGAGAGTTGGAAAAGGCTGCTTGAAATACTGATGTTAGCCTGTAATATAAACCTTGGGCTCAATCCATGGAATCTTTCAATGTGAGATATCCATAGAGTCATTAGATGGATTTTCTCAGCATGTTCTGTGTCATCTGCACTGTCCTTTTTTTCACAAAGGGAAAAAAGCTAATTGAATAATTCAGATATGGGAACAGAGCTGGTTGTCATGAGTGACTAATGCTTCCTTGTCATGTGCAAATGGGAGAAGATGTCTATACAGGTGATGAGCTTATTAAATAGATCTGTGGCATTGGTTTCAGTGACAAGATCTATATCAGAAGCCTAATGTTACTTTATAGGTTAAGCTTTCATTAACACTTCTTGTAAGCAGGTGCATGAGCCACTCTCAGGACACCTGGGCAGCCATGGGCAGTGTTGAGTCATGTTTGCAGAGTTGGGGGATTTTAATGTTTTATTTTAAATCCTCTCTGGAGTGCAGGAGGGAGGCAAAGTCTGAAGGAGTTTTCACTGCATTTATTCCAAGTGTCCTTAGTGAAGCTGTTTTCCTGCTTGTTTGTTGTCTCTGTGTTTACCAACTCCAGTTTTAGATTGCTTTAGATTGCTTCTCCAGACGACATCAATGTGTTTCACTGTTCACAGTGCTTCGCTTCAGTGTTCCAGAAAGGTAGCACTAAACTACTTATTCATGTCAACACTGAAGACTGAATCACTTCTCTCACTTACATGTCTGTGACAAATTTCAAAGTGTTTTCAGAATGGGATGCATCCTTTCAGTGAAGATGTCAAAGAAACTAATGTCTTGGTGATTTGATTCAGAAAGAGTGAATCAATTCAAAGTGTGAAGGTAACATCTGTGTGCAGGGTTGCCTGAGACTGCTAAACCCAGATCTGCAATGTAAAGCAACTTCCACCTGAATTAGAGCTTTCATAATGGTCCACTGTGTTTATTTAATTACATACTCTCACTTTGATACTTTGATATTTATTAATTAACCAACCTTAAGTATCTTTTTGTTGACAAGCTCTAAAGTGCCTGGATCAAAAGGAGAAGTGCTATATTGTGCCTTTCACCACTAGGCCCTTAAGTGGATTTTCTGTTGTGCTAGGGCCATGTGTTGGGCTGGTGGGAGAGAACTGGGCTCAGTGAAATTTTTCCATGGATAAATTTATATACCAGACATCACAAGAATATATGAGGACTCTTAAGATTACTGGTCTGGTAGTGGAGAACAAGAGAGCCTCTCCAGAATGAAGAATTTGCGTGACAAAGACTTAAAAACATAAAGTGTTTAAATTTTGATTCTTAGCTCTTTCTTCAGTCCTAGGCTATTTCTTCTCATTCTGCTTTTTGGCATCTTCAGACTTTCTTTAAAACTTTCAAGCATCTGTGAGAGTAAGAAATATGTTAGCCTAACCTCTGGAGACAAGCCTCCATCTAGCATGAGAATCAACTCAAAGTTCTTCACTATAAATTTTGTTCTTGCCATTAGAGCTGAGAACCCTCAGCTGAAGATGGACTAAGAAAGAACAACATTCAGACTTTTGAAAAATTGCCTCTGATTTACAGTGGTGGCACAAAGCTAAGTATTGAGTTATCAGCACATTCATCACTAGATTTAGTGCAATATCTCAAGATAACTTTTTTTGGACTGGTGTTATGTCTGATTTTTGTGAAGCAATCTGATGTTTCTTTTTCATGCACCTCAACTACCCCTTTGTGCGAGTTATTACCCATCACTCCCATGAGGCTTTTATTTATCTGCCCTGTGTAAACCTGCTGATACTGCTTTTTTAAAAATTCCTGAGATATGTCCTAAAACTTGATTATGGTCAGTAATAAAGGGGTTATGTCCAATTCTCAGTTGACAGATGAGTGTGGTTTCCTTGAGATTGGTAATGAGATGCCAGCCCATACCAGTTCAGGATATAAACCAGGAAGCTGTACTGGATCCAGATTCATGTTCCACTTACATTTTGTTTATTTTTCAAATGTGTTAAAAAGCCTTGTGTGAAATGTTTCTGCCTTAGCAAGCTGAAAGCTGTTGATGTTTTTCCAGACATAGTCCTTTTAGAGCTGTAATCCTGAAGAAAGCTGAAAGGTGCCAGACTCGCTATTTCTGTAGTCATGTACCAGTGAATCAGAACAGCTTGAATTCAGTGCTGGGTTTTTGAACAGCTTGGAAATGCCTTATGCCATTGGAACTCATGCTTTGTGCATGTGATTCACTCCTTCACCTGCTCAGAGGACAAACCTGTCAAGTTCGTACCTTGTGCCCACTGAGATGTGCAATTGGACCTTGTAATACTAATTTTTGCCCTTTCTGCCTCTTCTTCCTAATACTCCTGCCTTGAGATTACCCTAATGGCATCTTCCATGTTGCTGACTTGGGGTTTTACCTTCAAATTAAGCCTCCTGTCCAGAGTGATCTCTCTTTCCCTTTTTTAAAGACCAGACACACGCCGGGTTTTGTGAAGGGCTGTGTGATCCAATGCAGGAGTAGGGCCTGGGTGCAGAAACTGGGTCAGCTCCCAGGTAAGTGGCTCAAGGAGAAAATTAGCTATTCTAGAGAAAATAAAATCCTTATGACTTCCATCAAAGTGCCAAGAGGCTTTCTATTTTCCAGGGTCAACCTTGCCAGGAAGGGCAGACTTCTTGATCCTGCTTTATTTTGCAGGGTTTGATAATAGTAGCATGGGGCCATATGGACACAAGCAAAGCTGCAGCACTTAAAAACTTGTATTAAAGTAGATATTGAGGAGGAACTAAGAGGACACAAGGAAAGAGGAGTCAGTATTTGGGGACTGAGAAGCCCCTTCAAAGGAAAATGACGTCAGAAAAGAAAGTCTGAAGCCACAACATTGAATTCTTTCAGTGTCTCTGCATTATCCCTCTGCCTTTTGCAACATCCTCAAGTATTAGAGCAGCTGAGACTGCTGAAGGGGAACAGCGTGAAAAAATAATAGAAAAATAATCTCTTTGTAAGAAGTGGGGACTAATGCCCAGAGGCATCTTGACAACAAACAAATAACAAATCCCTTACACAAAAGAGAGGTACTCAAATAAGGCAGCATGTCTCCGTGACCAAAGCCTGCTGAACAAAGCTGCTCTTGTAAGCCCTGCCCACTTGCTTGCAATAGATAAATACCACTAAACCTTTCCAAAAGAAGCTTAAGAAAACTAACAAACAAATAAGAAACAAAAAAAATCCCATGAACGTGCAGTCTTGGCTTCTTGTCCTGTCAAATGCCCAAGACATATTTTGACATGCAGCCAACAGAGACAATTCAGAAGAAAAATGAGGGCCAGGTCCTCTGCTAACGTAAATCCGTCTGACTTGATTGCTAGCCCAAAAAAATCAAGTGGATTGGAAGCAATAAAGTAATTGTAATATTAAATGTCATTCTGCCTTGCAATTTAGTGCCTTTTCCTTTGTCTCCTCCTTCCCAAGCACATGTGCAGTCACTGTTCTGTTTCTATATAAAGCTATGTGTGCATCTGATTTAGGGAATGATCATTAATAAGGGTGAAATATTCCAGATGATGTTCAGCGATCTGGAAGTCCAAATCCCATTGAATTTCTACTTGAAAATTTCACTGGTAACACTTGGACTGCAGTTCTGCCAGATCCTCCCTGCAGTTTGCTGGAGAGAATCTCTGCAGTACTTCAGCACACCTCAAACTTAATTTCATACTCTCAATGTTGCTTTTGTTCAGTGGGAATGATCTGAAACTTAGCACTGTGGCACTTTCCCTCAAAAACTTTGTGGAAGGATACCAAGAGTACATATATCCTAAATATATATATATTTGTATATATAAAAACCTCAAATACATCTTAAAATTACACGTGTTTATGTAATTTTAATATTTTATATCCAAATATGTGTAGCAACACATCATTTTAATGAATGACAGCAAAACCTGCTCCCAACATTTAACTGGTGTGTCAGAGCACCTGCAGCCTGTTTGCCTTCTTGACGATTGACACGCAGTAATAAGAGGATTCATACATAAAAATGACAATAGAAAAAAAAATCCTTTATATTAAAATTTTCTAACTTGATTTATTGAGTAAGGGAATATAGTGCTTTGTGTGTATGTTGTTTTTTTCATTAAATATCTTGGAGAAGCTTTGGGATATGCACCAAACCATATTTCCTAACGATCAGTCAGATATTTGGGCAGACCCAAACTTTTGCTGAATCTCTGGGATTTTGCCATCAGCACAACTTACTTTAAGTTGAGCACCAAGTTAGAGGTGCTAGCTTGGGTGTGTTATTAGCTGTGGCTTAAAAAAAACCAAAAAAAAAACCAACAAATGAAAAAGCAAGTAGTTATTCCTGTGTTTAGGAAGACAAATAAGATTATAAAATTAACTGAAAATATAGATTGAAACTCCTGACATCAAAGTCTTCAATCAAAATTCAGCTCGGTCCTGAAGTACCTCCTTAGCACGAAGCACTTGTGCAAGTCCCCTTGATGTCACTGGAAATGGAATGCCTACCTAAAATTGAGCACATGCTGAAGGGCTGTGCTGCCTGGGGATGGATACAGGCATGCTGAGAGGGGTCCTGTCTTAGCCTGCAAAATGAACACCTAAAACCAAAGAGTGACGTTTGAAAATTGTCATACCATTGATCTTCACAAAGACACCACAAAGACGTTTGTGAGAAAGCAGCAGGGAACTGCTGAAACCAACGTGCTCCTCCCTGAAAATGAAGGATACGGTGACTGGGAAGGAATAATAGTAAAGAAGGGGATGCTGACTGGGAGGGAGGAAGAAATACCAAACCCATTCTTCAGATTGGGAAGTGATATTAAATAGGAACACCAGCTCCATGGCTGTCTCTTTCCTTAGATAAAAACTGAGTTTTCAGGGAAGTTCCTGCCTTTGTTTCATCTATTTTCTCCATTTATCTGTAAGGACAGCTGGTACTTTGAGGCAGGAGCTGGTTTCCTTTCAGTGTGTTTACAGTGCAATGATGCCCTCGTGTGATGCTGTACTGCCAGGAGTGATGGTGTGAACCAATGCACCTCCTGAAAAACAGAACAATTAGAGCTTGTGTTCTTCACAGTGACTCAAATCACCAAATGCTGCCTCTGGTTTGTTCCTTCTGAATGACTTGAAAGAGTTGCAAGAGCCCTGTCCAAACAGGAATGGACTTTGATAAATTGAGTGGGTCATGCCACTCTCCTCTGGCTTAGTGGTGCTGCTTTTCTTAAGAGTTCATCTAAAATGAGAGAGGTCACAATCATTTTAAGGAACAGGTTCATGAGAGGTATCCCCTTACATTACAGAAGCATGCCCAAGAAACAGGGTTATTAACACTTGATTCTCATATCTTATACTATTGGAACTGCTGACAAGTCAATCAGATTTGTCTTCTGAAGAACGTCCCAACAGCTGGATTTTTTTTCTATTGCAACATTATCTTTTAGTAGATGGGCTGAACAAGGCTGTGTTTTGATTTCTGTCAGGCAAAACTTGTCGTTTTGTGGCAGTTGTCTCCAAACAGCATTTTCTTGCTCTTTTTTCTTTAAAAGATATTTTTTTTTTTTTTTGAGGCAGCAAAATATTTCATGCACATTGCTACAGCCCCTCCTTCTGGAGGGGAGTTTGCCACCCTCTGCTTTTGAAGCATTCTGCTGGTTGTATCAGACAATAAGAAAGTTGGGTTGTTCCTAGATTTTTCAGCCACAATTTTGGATTAAAGTCCTCTGTGTTGTCTTTATTGTGCAGAGCCAAGAGACTGGTTTTCCACCCATGTTATTTATGTCTATGTTAGCATTGTAAAGTCACTCTGTAATGCCAAGGTGTGTGGCTGGATGAAAAGAAAGGGTATTTGATGGGATCTTTGTTTGTAATTGCCAGGCACAAAGGTGTGTGGATCCAAGGCTGGATTTCCAAAGTACTACAGTGGAAGAAGGAAACAGTAGTAGTAAAATAGGTAGGGAAACATGTACTTGGTAGCTGAAGCCACAGAAAGAATGGTCCATTAGTTGACACATATACACAGGAAAAATAGGAAGCTTTTGGGCTCAGAGACCTTTCTTCAATTTCTTTTTAACCCTAAACTACATGGTTACAACATCACTACAGCATCATTTCATAGCAGGAGTGAAACTTGTATTATATCATTCAGCTGAAGAAAATGTAAGAGATGTTTTCTATAAAATTCTACAGCCTTGGGCTGCTTTTAAGGAATGTAAACAGAAGTATCAGATCTTGTTTTCCTGAATCTGTTGCATATTTATTTGAGTTTTGAAGAGCAGCTTGTAGAAACATCAGTTCCATGGTGTGGCATGACTAAGTACAGGCTGTGGTCACCAGAGGAGAAGGGGATTGGGAAGAAGTGTCGTGGCAGTGGCTTTGAGCTGCTTTCTTGCTCAGCAGCAGCACTGACATGTGCTCTGATGTCCAATGCTGTCAGTCCTGCCACTGCTAATTGCACTCAGCAGGCTCCCAAACCACTACCTGTCAGCACCCAAAGTGTGTTTGGCAGGAATGTGATTGCCACATCGATGTTTTTCTGTGCTAAAAGCACTGTAAGGCTTTCAGGAAAAGAAAAATAGAGCAGTGTCATGTATGTACTCCGTCTTCAGTGCCTGCAGATCCTCACTTCAAAATTTGATAAGTGACAAATGATGCCACAGACATTCCAGCAAATACAGCGTGTGGTTCATAGAGGGGCTTTTATAATTTTGAAGTGATGATGTTTCTCTTGTTTTTTTCTCTTCTTTCACTTTCACAAAGCCAATGCTTTATGTTTATAGGCTCAGTTTCTGTATTTCAGCTGATAAAAATGTATTTTGTTTCTTTCTGTCTGAGTGCAATAGTTGCCTGACAGTGTGCCAGTGCTACTAATCACCTCACTAATAGCACAGCCAAACACTTCCAGTGCTTCTGTGTTTGTAAATACATTTTCCCACACCAACAGATGGGTCAGATTAATATAAGTTGAAGCAAACTGTGATTGCTCAAACCTATCCCAGGTGCCAGTGTTACCCAGGGTACCACACAGCAGCTGGGCAGTAAATGCTTTGGTTCTCTCCAGGGTTGCAAAGAGGCAAGGGAAGCTGGTGACTAAAGGATTTCTCCTCTGAGTTTCACTGAATTTCCTCTGCTTTACCTACTTGAGAGTCAAGCTTTGCAGAACTTGATGCCACTTTTCATTTTGATATAGGGAAACATTAAGAAAGCAGAGGATCACGCTGATGCTGACCCTGATGATGACTGTTCTGGGGCTGAGGGCGGCTGAAAATTATGAAAGCTGTATACACTGTAATGTTCACTGTGTATAAATGCTTTAAATTGCTGTCCTTGAAGATCAAATACTTAAAGAAATACAATCTACTTCATTCTCAGTGTAGATATCATCCATTGCAGACATGAAATACTGGTTTGTCCTAATATGTGTCTTGTTCAAATTGCTGGGAGTAGTAACCATTTCGTAGATGGCACTTCAGTTAAGGCAGAATTATATTTCATGGTATGTGCCCTTATACTTGTGATGATCCATCTAGCAAAAGGCAGTGGTTACAACAGGACATGCTGCACAGCATGGTGAAGTAGGTAGTAGCAGAAAGAGGGTCACCCTGCTCAGCCAGCATCTTCCTGCTGTTACTATACTGGGAAAAAATGCAGGTGGCTAGAAAGAGATGCATTCACTGACTGCACTGCTATGTGCAAACTGAGGCAGCCCAATAATCAGGGATATCTGGAAGACCCTCATTCCAAGTCAAGGCTGAAAGTTCTGCCTACTTATCTGGGAGCAGCTTGCCAATTTTTTAAAACATCTCTGTTGTGGTTTTAAAACCAAAGCAAAAACCCCCAGGGTATTTCATTTCTGTGTATTTTTTCACCTTCTGATTCTCCTGTGCAATCTTATTATCTGTCCTTTACATGGGCTACACTGAGGTGTGGGCTGTCTTATTTGAATACTCAGCTTCCCAGGCTTACAAAAATGCCCTACCCACAAGGTTATGCTGTCTTCTTACATATGTATGTTATGTACAGTTAATGCCCATGAAATCAGTACCTGAATTTTCCACAGTCTCTTTATCATCCCGAGACACATTTTTTTCGGCTTTTTGCTTTAGAAAACACATTTTATTTTGGCTTCTCTCATAGTTTCTATTAGAAGTAGTCATGGTTTGATATTAATGTTTGCAGTGCTTTTGACACAGTCTAAAGCATGAATATCTGAAACCAGCTCTGCTTTGTATATTTTGTCAGCAGTTTAATGTCATTTCTCTTGCTGAGCAAGTGAATTTGTTCAGAATACAAAACAACTGTAAGTTGTTTTTTTAAAAAAACCTGCCTCCTGTGCAACAACCTGTAGGTGTTGTGAAATATCAGAGAAGTGAAACAAGACAGGGTTGGGTTTTTTTTCCATTTGTTGATGCGTACATTTTTTGCTACCTTAGCCTCCTTTTGCTAAGCTCAACACTTTGGACAAAATTGTTCAAAACACCACATTAATCAAATATTGTTTGATTTTTCTTACTTTGGTTGTTGCATAGTTTTGTCCCTGGTCAGATTCAGAATGTCCTTCAATGATTAAATGCCATTTCTGCATAACAAATTAACTATGTTATCTACATAAAGAGCTCAGAATTCATCAAAACAAATGATGAGGACTGTTGCTTGTCATCTGAAATTGTGTAATCACAGCTATGCTGAATTGTGTTTTGATTAAGTGGAAGATGATTACAGAGATCTGTCATGCAAAGGTGCAAGAGCACCCAGGGCAAGTGCAGATTGAATTCCATCTCTGTGTAACAGAGGTTTTAGAGCACAGTTTTAAGTTCCTGGTCAGGGGAAATGCCTAGAACTGTGCCTGTATTTAAGGATGTTGCAGGCTGTTGCTGGAAGGAGCACTCACAGCTCCTCTGCTCTTGGAAGAATCACATAGGCACATTGATATTTTCTGTTGGAACAGATCTTCCATTCCTGTCATAGGCCCAGATACATGGCTTACTCATCAAACCTGTGATGCCACAGTCACAATCCATATGGTTTTCCATACTGCACTTTCATGATAACATGCACAGTAGCCCTGAAATGAGTAGCAGCAAAAAAATTCTCTGTAGCATGTACAGTTCTGCAGGGGTACAAAGGCCGTGGAAAGGTTCATGCATCTGTTTCTTAGTTTTTGTTTTGCAAATGAAGAAATGAGTGATGGAGCAGGATATGGAAATGAGGGAATATGTCCAAGTTTTATTACAATATTATACAACACAGATTTTTGATACTCAACCAAGATTGAGTTTCTCAGGGCCAAATTAGTTTCTTCAAGTTGTGGTGTCCAGCACTGGAAGAACCAGGATGGCATCTTCCACTTTGTTTAGGTAAGATATGTCATAGGCTGCTGTTTGAATTAGTCTTTTAAGCAGCCAGAGGTTAGAATTGAAGCAGTTTTCTATCCAGAATGAGGTCGCTCAGAGGTCCCTACCTCTGTACAGTCATTTAGGGCTTTTTCTTCAAACCCTGAAAGTGTCAATTGAGAAACTGAGAAATAGAGTAGAAGTTTATTATCTGTACTGTTTCCCTGGCAGCACAGGATCATCCTCTACAATACAATTTCTCCATAAGATAAAAATAGTGTAAAATTTCATTTTAAACTCATTTTATTTAAGATAAGTTTAGAAATGTGAAGCCTCTCACTACAGAGCTGAGCACAACACCTGAACTACTTCAAGAGGTCCAGAAGACAAACTGCCGAAATACCTTAATAGTTTTGTTAGCAGTGGGTTCTTTTGTTTTTCATATGCTGAACTCACAGAGGATTCCCAGTTGTGATAACAAATCAGGTGACAGGAGAGGAGCACGTAAGCTGTTCTTATGGCCAGCTGCTGCCTTTAGGGTTGTACAGTTTCAGACTAACTTCACTGCAGTCAATGACCTGATTGTAAATTCACAACAGCCAAACTGAAAGTACAGTTTAGCCTTGTATGAACAGTGCCAGAGCAAAAATCAGAAGGAAACAGAGGATATAGACTGTATGTCAATGATGCATCGTAAGTCACGCTTCCCACAAAGCATCAAAAGGAGAGTGTTAAGCACTTAGGCAGCTTTAAACGTAGAGAAGCATTGATAATCGAAGAATGGGCATTTTCGCAGGCGAGGAAGCTTTTTACCCTCTGTGGCTCTTGATGTTCTCTGGGAAATATTCCGTATGATTTTGTGAAGAGAGACAAATTGTTACAGCACATCAGACTAGGTACATAATGGAAAATTTGACTTGCACAAAAGACTCATATAATTCACTTATGGCTGGGGTACTTGTGAGTTATTGGGCTTTCAGATGTGAGAAATAACCCTCATAAGTCATTGTTACTGTTGTGACCCATCCTCTTTTCCTTTACACACAGTTTCTCTTCCTTACCCTTCTAGCTGAAGCATATTACTGTTATTTGATTAGATCCGTTAAAGCTGCTCTATGGAGCAAAATGATGAGACTGTTCTCCAAAGTTATGTTTTCATGAATGCCAATTTCATCTTGGGATTAGTTATGCTATTCTCAGTTTAAATGAAATCCAAAAATCATCTCCTTGCAGAATTTTGGTAGTCAACATGTGAGTGCTCCAGAAAGTTCTTACAAAATTAACTCTCGTTTTCACATATCAACACTTTCAGGCTTCAGCTGAACTGGAAAGGCGAGAGACTGTTTCTGAGTTTTTCCCAGCCTCACTGTTCTGAGGAAGTCAAGTCTGTGCCTTTGGGAAGTTCACCCAAAGCAAACCTGTCAGTCGAACAGCTGCAGGAGCTCTCCTTGCCTCCTCACTGTACTTCAGTGCCTTCTGACTTTCCCCCATCTGCATTAGTACCCTTCAGGGCGTTACGTCTGTTGTCACAAGGATTAGTAATTCTTCACTGATGAACCCATTGCTCCAGCTTTGCCAAATCTGGGTGGGCAGTCAAGTTATACTGGTTGGTTTGTGAGGTCTCTGATGTCCACTCTAAGTGTCAGCACATACCCAAGGCTGCTGCTTACATGGACATGGAGCTTTTCTCCCTCAAGCATCTTTGGCTTGATTTCATTACCAAGAGGCACTGCTTAGGGATGTGTCACTTTCTTCATAAAGTTTATTAGGTATTAAATTGTTTTATTGGGTATAAAATTGGTTTAGAACATTACATTCCAGGCTACTGTAGCTATAAAGATTTCAGTGGCAATTCATGAGATTCATGGAAAATTAGAGACAGCAAGACTTCCTAGGTAAATCAGAAAAAGGAAAACCCACCCACACTGTATGTACTGCCTGAGGAGATGATTGCTAATGAGATAAGTGTGATGTACAGCTCTGTTATGAAAATTACATAAGGAGGAAAGATAGCAGGTTCTTCAGTAGGTCTCCTCATGGGTGTTTTCAGGAGCACATTTACTTGTTCAACTTTGAGTTAAAAGGAGCTTTTAAACTCTGGGTAGCACTGGAGGAGCACCGAGCGAGAAGGAGCGACAGTTTGAGCAGGTTGAGGTATTGGCGGTGAATTGTTAACAAGCCAAAACCCTACAAGGCACTTAACCAGGCATTTAATTTTAGCTGTGTGAGTGGTCCTGCTCTAGTCAATGGAATAACACAGAGCTGTGTAGTTAAGCAAGCAGTCAAGTGCTTGGCTGGATCTGGAACTACAGGCAATTGCAAATTGCTTTTCTGCCCTCAGTAACGCCATTCTGCTTCAGCACCGAAGGCAAGAAGTGATTTCCTAATGATCTCAGGGGATGTAAAAGAGACGATTTCTACCAGGAAGTTTTCCTTATGTCAGTGGACAAAGGCAAAATGCAATCTAATGGTTAAAAATGGAAAGCAGTTTGGAAGTAGGGTCCAGGTTGAGATAATCCACCCAGGGAGGGATACAGGGAAAGAAAGTCCTTACATCTGCCTCTGCAGCAGTCAGGAAGCTGCCTGTGGGCAGATATTGCTGAGGCTCACAGACCTGCCAGGATACTGTGTCCTGGGATCTGCTGTCCTGGGATCTGCTGTCCTGGGATCTGCTGTGTCCTGGGACCTGCTGTGTCCTGGGATCTGCTGTCCTGGGATCTGCTGTGTCCTGGGACCTGCTGTATCCTGGGATCTGCTGTGTCCTGGGACCCTCCGTGTACTGGTATCTGCTGTGTCCTGGGATCTGCTGTGTCCTGGGACCCTCCGTGTACTGGTATCTGCTGTGTCCTGGGACCTGCTGTGTCCTGGGATCTGCTGTCCTGGGACCTGCTGTGCCCTGGGACCCTCTGTGTTCCAGTGGCTGCAGTGCAGCTGTGCCCGAAGCTGCATTTGGAGCTCACCAGGTGTGTGGAACAGGGATGTCACCCTTGGGGCTGCCCTCCAGAGACACCAGAGTCCCTGGGAGTCCTGTGCAGTCACCCTGAAGGGCTGGGAGATGGCTTTGCTTTGCTGGTTAGAGAGGATGGATTTGGGAGTGACTCCTTTCACCTGCCCTCTTCCCAGGAACTCTGCTGCTTGCTCTTTTTGCCTTTTTTTTTTTTTTAAACTTAGCATCCTATGATGACTGTCCCAAGGGCTAGCTTTATAAAAATAACGTTTCCACTCTCTATTTGAGAAAGACATTTACAGAACATTTGCTTCTGAGGTGTTGTCACACAGTATGCTCAGTTCTGGCCACGCTGCCTATTTTGTAGAAGCTGTTACTTGCTGCCTACTCTTGAGTTTATTAATATAAACCCATGACTGTACCGCTCACAAGTGCATTAACTTCGTTCTGCTTGATAACTTCTCGTTTACTGCACATCCTTAGTCATTACAAACAGAGGAAGACATTGTTCTTTTGTATCTTGGATTACCAGAAATTGATGCACTATGTATTCATTATTTTTCTGCTCATGAAGGGGTTATTAATCTCCACCTGCATCTCTTGCCCTGTAGTTATAGTAATTGTAGCATGTGAAATTTAGGGAAAGAAATATTGTTTGAATAAATTCTAATTCTGCATCAAGGGATCATTAAGCTGAATTTAGCCCAATGTAGGAAGCTTGCCTCATTAATTTTTAATACATAAAAGTTTTATATAATTCATAAACATTGCGGAACTAGAGTTTACTGATCATCAGACTTTCCTTTGAGCCATGGTATTTTCTTCCTCCTCAATACTTTGTGAATTTGATACACAAGGTTAAATCCCACAACTTCTAGCCGGTTTCCTTAATTAAACTGGCTAACAGAGAGCCAAGATCCTGACCCAGCAGGAGTTTTTTGGTACCTTTTTAGAAGATTCCTACCCTTGCTGCAAAAAACCTGAAAGTAGTAGAGAATTTACCACAGTAGACCAGTAAGCTGTTCAACATTTAATTATCTTTGTTGCCTAAAAAACTCCAATTTATTCTGAAGTCAGAATTTCTCTAGCATTATCTACCAATTATTATACTTTGTTATGTCTTCTTCCACTACATTAAAGAACTAGGGCCAGGAATTTCTTCCCATGCTGCTTACCAAACTGTCTCTTGGACATCCCTCAGAAAATAGATTGGGCTTCTTCAATCTCATTATATTGCACAGTTTTGAAATTTAAAAACACACTTATGCTATTTAGGATGAACACAAGTGAAATACAGCTAATTTGTCAGAGGAGGAGAAGTACTTTTTCTTGATCCATTTGCACAAACTTTGTTCCACCTGAAGTCTGAGCACTTTGATGAGTGTAGGTATGGGACAGGTTTACCTGCAGAGCTTTCCAGTGATCTCTGGCTGCCACCTTTAGATGCTCTGCTCGGTTGTGTCACCTGTCTGTGCACATGAATGCAGGTAGACATTGAATGTGTATGACATGCTCTCTCAAGGGAGCAGATGGTGCTACTGAGCCTTGCCCAAGGCATTTTGTCGTGAACTGTTGCAGGTATTGGGAGACAGTATTGAGACATCTTTTACAGCAGTGTCTGTATTTTCCTAACTTGTATGTTTCTGTCAGCAGGTGAATGTATTTGCCTGTTCTGGGGACCATCAGTAATCACTGACTTTAATCAGGAAGGAGCATCCCAGTTAAACTACAGTGGAGAAAAAATTCAGAGGGTCTTTCCTAATTGGAAGTCAATGATTCATTACATTCATCTTATTTCACAAACACTATTTCTTTGCTTTGTCTTCTCCGAATTTCCCTGGTCTCTCTCTAGACCCTGTTCTGGGAGCAGCTCTGGGGACACCCCGGGTACCCTGGGACAGCTCATGGACAGGCTGTGCATTCACTGGAGCACTGTCCTGGCTCACCTGGGGCTGCTGGTGCTTCTCAGCTCCTGATTCCTGTCAGAACACCAAGGGCGATTTCTCTGCAAAGTAATAAAGGTGGAAAGACTGGATTGAACACAAATTTTGAAATACTGAGTAAAACTGATGTTTCCTGGCCAGAAATGACTATTATTATGGCCTCCAATTTAGTCTGAGGACACAAGCAGCCACAAAGCCCTTTCTCCTGCTGTCTTACAGGGTACTTGAGTTATTTTTTTAAACATGACATCCTTCATGTAATAATAAAATTACTCAGCATAGTTCAGTCATAGAGCAGATACTGTGACCAGAGTTGGTTGGCAGAAGGTGAGAGTGACAGGGGAAATGGGAAAAAGAAATAGTTGTTGCCATCACCTGACAAAGCAGATGATAAGGCTGGAATTCCTCTGAAAACACAATGGTAGAAGCAACAGAGCATGTAAACACTGACACAGGGCAATAAGGCAGGATTTTGATACAGTGGACACTGTAGTTAGAGCTAGTGAAGAAATCCCTGGGGACCTTGACTGTGGTTATTGCTTTTGTCTTACTTCATCTCTGTAGAGGTATTAGCTGCTTGTGACAGCCTGGCTCTGAGAGAAGATGGAAAGAGATTATTTAGAGACAAGAGGACAGACAAGTGGATTGTATTCCATGTTACTCACAGCAAAGTTGCTCCAGGGCAAAATTAAATGAGCTGAAAATCCTGAAAAGTGTCTTCATAAAAATGATGTAAAGCAATATTTTTTTTTTAAATTTTCTTATAGATGATAGGCAAAGAAGTGCAGCTCATGTAATTGGTTGGTTTGGGGTTTTTTATCATCCATTTTACCATTTTACAGAAAAGTGCTTTTTAACAGAATTGTATTTAGGTTGAATAGGAAAGACTCCTGATTATTTCTTTGGCAGCCCAGAATGTTTACAACAAAGGCTCTGCAAATAAATAGTGGGATAAAACCTGGAGCTCGGTAAATGAAGAGCACTTTTGACCCAGCAGGGATAAAACACATCAGCCATGTGCTGAAAGAATTACTTAACCCTGTGGCACTGTCTCTTTCAGTTCTTGGAAATTCAGGCTTTAATGAAGCAAAGTAGCATTTAATGACTGCTGCCATTCTCCAGAAACAAAAAGTTACTGGAGTCACAGAGGAGTTGTTTTTATTTATTTATTTCAACCAAGCTGTAGTTGAAATGTATATTTTGGAGGAAAAGTATAGGCACTCTCTGAGAATATAAGATGCTGTGGGTCAGTATGTAAACTCTGTATTTATTCTAATGCAGTATTTTTCTGGTCACATGTGATGCGGTTTTAAGGTCAGTTTTGTGTTGACACCAGTGTTTCGTGACTGTGTGATGTGTAACTGGCTCTGTCAGACACGAGTCGGGCAGTGCCATGGTTGTGAGTGCATGTTTGCACTGCAATCCTTTCCAAAATCCAGCAGCATGTGAGACCCAGAGGGGCCGAATGCTGTGCTGGGCCAGGGAAGGGGAAATAAGGACAGTCGAGCAGGAGGGACGAGTGTGCTGTAAAAGCAAGGTGGCCAAGTATTCACTGAAGGCCTGATCTAACATATCCCAGCTGCTCTAACCCTTTCCATGCTGAGAGGAGCAGGGAGGCAATGGCATTTCATAAGGACAGGGAGTCATCAAGAGGTGGCATTAAATACATCCATTTCCTACTGCATGAAATTGGGTTACTGTTCTCCCTGCTCACAGGGGGTGTCAGCAAATCACTCGCAGGTGTCAGGATGAAAATCTTTGGATAAGAGAAGGAAGGATGATACAAAAACACTTCTGACCTCTGGTGAGCTCTGTCCTACAGTTTCTTCCAGGGGCAGGGACAGAACTGCTGCTGATTCCCAGCGTGATTGGTGTCACCAATGGTGCCACCATGGTTCAGCTTGAGGCTGTCTGACATAGGGAAGCAGAACAAGAGATGAGTTTAGCTGAAATTCTCTTCACTGTAGATTTCCTTTCTCTTTGGTTTAGCAAGCCAAGGTGGAGAACACGGAGATGGCTCTGAACGTGGGGCTTCTTCCACATTGTTTTCAAGACAATTTGTAATAGAAGGATTTTTAAAAATCTGCTTATGGCAGAAGTTTGGTGTGTAAGTTCCCAACCTAGGAGTGAAGGATGATGATGAATTACTTAATTAAGGAAGCCATGAAAAGGCAAAAGGTAAATGTTAATGTCTTCTTTGTAACCAATTAATGATCTTTTTGTCTATATTGAGACATTAATATTCCAAATAAGAGTACAGATTTGGCAAAAATTATTTTACATCTAAATTGATCTGTTCAGAAAGGAGAACCCATTACATTACATCCTCAAAAAGGGTATTTTCAGATGTCATTGAAACAAAACATTTTGCTTGATCTGAAATGAACTTTTATTCCATATTTTGAGTTGTCAAACACCTTGAAATGCCAAGCACAAATTTGGTTCAATTTTAAACCATATCTGTATCTCTATATATTTAACTTCTAGAAATCTCTTGCAAACAAAGAACATCTCTTATTTGCTCAGCGCTTTTATAATATGGGACACTATCTTCCCAATAACCTGAAGCTAATATTTACAGTGTTCAATTGTGAGGACACTTTCAGCTCTTGGGAAAAATACTAGCAAATGTGTATGTGTATTTTCACGTTCTTATGCTGGATGCAATGTGTCTTAGGTAATCTAAACAATAAAAACATGCCTAGCAAACTCTTTCATATGTCACCATCAATAAATTTCTGTTGGTTTCATTATACAACACAACAAACAAAAATTTAAGAAAATCCACCAAACAAAAGAATTTGTCAACTAAAGCAAGCCTTAATCTAAATCTTTGTAAATGGTAATAACTGGTCCTGAAGAAATGAAATGAAAAGAGCCAGTACAAGGCTGTGTCTGGTGACAGACCTCGCTTTAAATTTCCCTGGAGAAGCAACAAATCTACAAATGTGACAGCCTACTTTGCAGTCCTAGAATTTGGAGATTCTTTAGGGAGTTGTCCATCAAATCAGAAACAGCTTTCTTCTTTTGTGTTTTACCCAAATTGCATCCCTTTACCAGCTCTTTAGGTGATATACAAAATAGCTTAGTTTGTCAGTCACTTCAGAGCCTATGATTAATGTTAATATCTGTCCATTAGCAGCAGCAACCAGGCATTTAAGCAGAGTGAATCACCAGGACATAAGAGCACTTTCCTCTGTTAAAGTTCCTTTTCTCTTCTCTTGTGCATTTCCTCTAAGGTATCCAAACACCGTTCCAGACGTGTACTGTCTCAAAGTCAGAAAGGTGAAGTCAAAGCATGTTGTAACAGACTCACCAGAGGGTTTTTTTGCTTTTTTTCCTGTTCTTCTTGCAGCTCAGGTAGCTGCCAAAGCTCCCAGTGCCTGGGCAAAAGGGCAGTGTAGGCAGAAGCATTTTTGGAACTTCAGAGACATGTTTCAGGTAGCTTATTCCAGTCATTTATGGGCAATGCCCCTCTTTTGGCACCTTCACATGGCACTGGGGGGAGAATATTAGTCATGGGTTTGTCATCCCAAGTAAATAAGCATCCCCAGTGAAAGCCATTCTCACACACATCTGCATCTTATGTTTATTAAGGATTTGGCACTTACTGTGTAAAACAGGACGTCATCTGAATTCAGTAATCATGTGTTGGTTTAGTAAGCAGGTGCTCATTCCCACCAGATGAACTTGTCCATTATAAGCAGGTGATGATTTGTGGGTTTTTTAACATAAATTGCATGTTTAGTTTGCTGATCTGATTTAGAAGGAGTGTGTAGGAAAGGAAGTCTGAAATTACTATAATAATTTGTTAGTCCTTGTGCTGGCAAACTGAGTTTTTTCTTATTGCTTACCTCTGATATTTGATTAATTATCCTCCTAGAGATCAGTTTCCAGTATAAATTCTAGCTCCAGCTTGAGTTTTGCTATTCAGAGTACAGGAGAGAATGCTTTAATGTAGTGTCACTATCCTGGCTGGGTTCTGTTCGTATGAGAGATGGGTTCACACTATTCCTTACAGCAGGATTATCTCTGCTATACACTTAAAGCACTAAGACTTAGTGAGATTTATAGAACTCTTAAGAATGAGCTATCAGCTCTATCTCCTGGATGATAATATTCATCGTTCTGTGCTCATACAACTGCTCCTTTGGGAAGGTCAGAGAGGAGGAACAAGATGGAATTAATGCTTTGAAAAACAAGAGTGGCCCCCACACCATCAGTGCCGGTGCAAGTCACAGCTGCCAAGAGGGAATTTAAAGAGCTCTAACAAGAGATGGGAACTGCCACAGCTCCCTGAGTGCTGAGCACCCGATGTGAGGACTCTGGGAGTTGTTTCTGCTCACTTCTGCCATTTTTCCCCACTTTTCCTTCACTTTCTTTCCTTTTTTTATTGTCAGCACTGCACTGGAGATTGTTAGGGGAGGGCTGTGGAGAAGTCACACATCTCATCTTGTGTATCTTCCTTAGAGGTCCTGGTGAATGAACATCTCTGCTGGTGAGGCTTCTCTGCTGCCTGGATGTTTCTGATGCCAGTGCTTGAACAAATCAAGTTTTTTGTACCCCAGCCACCAAGAAGCCAATGGCAAATGTGTCTCATCCATGATGGCTTTATAACGTGGCCTCTGAGCTCTGTGGCCATCCATGATATTGCTTTGAGCCTGGAACACTTCAGTCCTTGTGACTGCTTGTAAACACGTTCAAAGCTGAACTTAAGCTGAGACACCAAATGTTTTTGTGGTCTAAAATATTAGTAATTAATCTGAGTTTGCAGTGTTCCTGCATTAGAAGAAGCTTTTACTGTAATAGCCTTTTTTTGGAAAATGTTATTCTAAGTAGATCAGCATGGTAAAATTTGCATTGTAAAAGATTGGTTTGGAACAAAGCAGGATCTAATGAGCATATAGTAAATCCCTTGGCTCTGCAGCAGAGCCACAATAAGCATAATAGCTCTCACTGAATGAATCCCTTGCAGCCTAAAAGCTTTTTTCTTAAAAATGAAATAGCAACCCTGCAGGATTTAGTGTAGACAATATGCAAAGATCACTTAAGGGGCTGTTGTGGAAAGAGAAAACAAACGAGGATGACTCCACTTAGGGTCCTTTGAAAAGACCCTTTGTGATCACTTCATTAGTCAGTCTGTTTCAATATTTTCTTCTTCAAGAATGACTTTGTTCTAATTGAAGCATCAATAAATTCCACTCTTTATTCTTCCTCCCTGTGGTCTCAGCTAAAATGTCAGGAAGCATTTCATCATTTTACAGTGCTCTTACTGAAGGCTGAGCACACAGTAGTGTTTCGTTAGCAAGACTGGAAGTGTGGGCTAATGGTATTGCGTGAGACAGCCAAGAACTCACTTTGGGGGGCAGAAAAAAGTTGGACAGCTTTTACCTTTTACTTTCACCCTGGCTTAGCTTAGGTAACAATTAAAGGGACGTGCTGTCGAGGGTTCTCCCTAGTTTTAGGCTCGTGTGTTTTCCTGCCTGTTAGGAAATGTGCCTTTGAGTCCCACGCTTGCTGTCAGCCCTTTCTGCAAAGTTAGAAGTAGTTTCTCTCCCAGACATACTAGGCCAGTCACCCTGTGTAATGTGAAACACATTTCATTTGCTGTTTTGAAGAAAGTTCATTGAAATCAAACCATTGAGACAATGTTGAGAGGTTGCCCACAGAGGTTGTAGAGTCTCCATCACTGGAGATATTCAGAAGTTGCAGGGGTGTGGTCCTGGGCAAACAGCTCTAGGTGTTGAACCTAGAGGGATTGAACCAGGTGATCTCCAGAGGTTCCTTCCAAATTTAGCAATTTTCTGACTATTCCACCTGCCACATGCACTGATATATATGACTCTAAACTTGATGTATAATTTATTTCTCTTGTTTACTTTCCTAGTTCGAAAAGTTTAAATTTGAAATTTGAGGATACAAATAGAACAACACCAGGGATTTCAAGTGAGGGTATTTTAATTCCAGGACCTGGCCTTGGCAGAGGCTTTTAATTTTGCTTCTGGGTTGAAAGTCTGATTTTTGCTTTAATTTGTGAGAGGAAATAATCCCTATTCACCAGAGATACCAAATTAAAATCAGAGCAGGTTTGAAACATAAACCAACTCTTCCTCTTAAATGCTAAAGACTGTCCTCATTTGACCACAGATCCAAAGCCCAAACCTGAACCTAAACTAGGTGTATACAAACCCCATCTAAATATCACAATCTTTGGCTTTAGCTCTGTCTGTGTTTAAAGCATGTGATGGGATTTAATCAAATATGGTCCTCTGTACCCACCACATTTGTTTGTTGGGGTTTTTTCCCCCACTGAGGAGATGAGTTTGTTGAAGAAAAGTTGATTTCTGAAGGAGCTGTTGCTTAATGAGCAGTGTCCATAATGACTGCCCTGGCTAGAGCGAGGGTGGGATTGGCTTCAGGTCAAAAGCACCTGTTCCCTTATCTGAAGGGCTGATTGTTGTTAACACAGGACCTTGTAATCCTCAATGGAATGGAACTGCTGCTGGGCCAGAGGCACACAGTGACTGAGTGCCAGTTGCTAATTTTAGGTAAGGCTTTCCAATAGGAAGTCAAAGGCTTAGGAAGCTGGACTGCAGGTATTGGCACTGCTGATAGATTGAGTGTCTCTCAGTTTGTTCAGGCAGTGATCGAGTAGCTGAAGGATTGAGGATTATACTAATCTTGATGTATGTCAGTGGAAATTGAGACAGCAATGACAAGTGTGGTCAATGCAGTTGTTTTGCAAGTGATCAATGTGGTTGTTTTATAAGTGATGTTTTTTGGAAAGTGCCCCAGTTTTGTTCTCTGCGTACTTTGTACTCTTCAAAAGATTTTTATGGAAGTGTCATGTGAACACCTACATGTCAAGCAAGGCTCCCCTACTCTGACCTTTTGTATCCTTGCTGATCTCCTGGCATCTGACAGAGAGCTTCAGCATGGTTTGGAATGCTGCCATGCTCAGCTGATCTAGTCTTGAGCCTCTTTTAAGCAGTGTCCAAGTGAGCACTGGACGGGGGCAGTGAGTGTGCTGATTCTTGTGTTTCAGGGGAACCTTCTGAGCTGACTAGTTGGCATTGCAGGTTAATAAAGCACAGTCTGGAAAAAGAAGTACTTTCCTAGGAACTTTCAGACTTGAGGAGAATTCAGAGAAAGTAGAGTTATTATCTCTAGTCTATGAAGTTTCAGGGTTTGCCTCAAAGCAGTCTCTTCTCTAGGCCTGTCATTTACGTGATAGGAGTTATTAACATCTCCTGGAGCATTTTGAGGTGTCAGCATTCATTAATTTCCTACGAAAAACAAGCCTTTGAAAATTAAAAACTTGCCCTTAGGCTGTCCTTTCTCCCTATTCCCATTCCTCAACCCTTCCTCGCCTGTCAGACCCTAATGCCATCCCTAAGCAATGATGTCAGTGGGACTGAAGGTGGATAAACAGTGTTATCTGCACCTGAGGTCATCAGCACAGAACATCCTGATGGTTGCCATACACAGTGCCCCTGAAGTTCCCTGCTTTGTTAGTACCTGTGAGCTGCTATCTCCCAAAACTCTTCTCCCTGAGTGCTTTCTGGGAGTAACATCCTGAGGGACATGCAGACAGCAAGCCTTCAGCAGAGGGTTTCCCTTCTGTCCCCTGTGCAGCGCTTGGTACAGTAGTGCAGCTGCATCCGTGGGGCTTGGCAGAGGCTCTGGGTGATTCTCCCAGTGCCTCTCTAGGACAGCTGCTCCCAAGCAGGCAGGCTTCCAGGGAACTTGTGCCAGCATGGGGAGATGTTGTGGTTGCCAGAAACAGGCTCTGCTTTGCAGCCATGTAGTCCTCAGAGCTCAGGACTGGGAATGAGGAGCAGGCTCCAGAGCCCAGTGCTGGAAGTTTGGTAGCTGCATAAACTCTCCTCACGTTTCTTTTAATTCAGCCCTGGCTGCATGACACCCTCATTCTGGCCTCGTGCTTAGCTCCTGCTGAGCTCTGCTTGGCTGTAAAGCCTCCTCACCAGCTCCTCAGGGAACAGTCCTATCAGAGTAGGGGATATTTGACCAGCATCACTGCAATGACAGAACTGCCCTAGTGGAAAACAAGAATTCCCGAACCACCACCTTTTAGAGTTTTGGGTATTTTATTCCTTCCCATCACAATTAATGCACATTTGAAGTCTCTGTGTAAAGCACAGCCCATGCAGTGTGGCACAGCCTGTGCAGGGTCAGGCTAAGCTTACAGCTCTGAAGAGGTTTTGCAATTTCCATCCCCCATCATCAAGACATTTCAGAGTCTGGAATTTTCCTTGCAGAAGGAAGATCTGCTTCATACATCAAATAATCAGCTTCTCCCCTAGATCTGCTTTTTTCAGTGTTGCATTATACTTTGTAAAAGTTGTGCAAAATAGGGGTTTATGGAGATTGGATTAGTGGTAAAAGCATATGGGACATTTTTAATATCCTTTTAAATCCTATCTCCTCCCTTGCATAGCAACTACTCTATTAATTTATCAGACCTAGTTCTTTACACACAAAGTTTATCTTTACAGCAAGATAGCAGTTACTGAGTGCGAGTTTCTCTAGAACATGTTTCAATTTCTTCATGCTTATCTATTTTCTTCTGTAAGAAGGTTAACAGAAGTGTTTTATCTCCTTGCTATTGTCACATCTGAGATCTTAACTGGCTTGAGGTTCTGTGTAACCTCTAAGAAATATGTGAAGGACAGCCTCTAAATTTGCTACTGAGGAGCCATCAGAGAAATTTAAAACATTCATCAGTTGAGTGTCTCATTGCAAGAAAATTTATCATTACACTGCCTTTATTTTCTGAAAGCAACTCATCTGTAAACACCAGAAAACCCCTGGGGAACAAAGCTAAGAGGTCAAATTCCAATCAGTTCTCAGAAGTCTTGAAGGCTAATCAAATACCTGTGAAAAAATTGTTTTACTTTCCTATAAAGCAAAGGTGCCATTTTGAGTCATGAAACCTCAGATTAAGTGACTCTGTAAGAAGATCTAACAGCACATCCTTGAACAGTTCTGGGAAAAGCAGCAAACTTCCAAGTATTCATTGCTGGGACAACTGAAATATTGATAAAGATCGTAACATAAAGCACTAATACTAGTGCCAAACACATACTCAAGACTCTTAGGACTGCACCTACTCTATCCTCCATATCTCTGCTTCTCTCTACTAATTAAGTTCTTGTTGTTTGAGCCAGGACAAAAACATGAAGAGAGCCCCAAGTGAAATTCAACCCTCCGAATTCATTAGTCCGCAAACATCGCTGTGTGTTCCCATCCATAGAGGGCAGCGAGAGTGGGGGTCAGGATTGACACACGGGATAAGAAGACTCTCTTAGTAAGAGAATTAGCTTTTATGTGTGAGAGTTTTTCACACTCCCTTTACATCTGCTAACAGCAGATTATCTGCAAACTGCTTTTAGCAGGAGTTGAGAGAAAAAAAGAATTGTAACAGAGACAATGTCAGGATCAGTCAACCAAGGACCTTTTGAGTGCTATAATTTGAAAGCCTTGGTCAGAAGTTTGTCTTGAAACCTTTGACAAAACAAAGATCTATGGATCTTGAGATGTGATTTCTTCTTTTTTTTTCAGCTCTTTTTTTTGGCAGCTGAAAGTCTCTCTGATGTAAGCTGGTTTGTCCCTGCATATAGAATGATTTTTGCTCTGTAAGTGCACCATTAAATAGCACAGGCTATTTTGAGAAATGAGAGTTGGGACTTTTTTAAACCATAATTATGGCTGCCTTTAAAGATAGTGATAAAAATGTAGTTGATGAACAAAACAAGACCATGTGATTAATTTTTCCATATGATGTGTTTGATTATGACAGCTCCCCAGTCTATAATAGCTTCCTATGTGAAGTGAAAAACAGAGAGAGAGCACTTTATCTAGCACAGCTGATTAAATATGACTCTCTAGGCAGCCCTGAGAATATGTAGAAGCAAGAATATCCATAAAACTCCATTAGAAAACAAGAAAATGTCAGGCTATAAATTACTTTGAAAAATCAGTTTTCAGTGAACTACATAAATTGTCCTTATCAGAAATGCAAGAACCGTAAGTGTGCTATATTCATACTAATTTTTTTTTATCTAGTGTGGGCACTAGAAGAGTTGCCACATCCATTAAGGGCTGGAGGATAACTGCAGAGCTCCTGTGTTTCAGATGGGAAAGGATTTTATTGTCATTTTTCAAATGCACTTTGAAGAATCCCCTCTGATTTAGACCTTGTTGGTTCATGGCTGACTGGGGAGAGAGAGGCTAAAACTGCAGCATCATCTTCCTGTGCATGTTTTTAATGTTAAGAGCTATCTTTCTGTTTGAGTTCATCAGAGTAGGAATTCTGCTGGCCTCATGTACATGTGAATTTTATTTTACTCTGCAGTGTTGAAGGGGCTAAAAAGGGCTCAGTGGTGCCTGGTGGTGTGAATTTACTACCTGGGTTGAAAGTTCTTGTGCCCTTCAGGTATTACAACTTTTGTCAGAAATTACTTATACTTTTTTCATCTTGAGGAACCACAATTCAATCCATGTGTCAGATCCCATCATCTGGACAGTCTGTCATAGTGATTTAAAGCATCTTTATCTGTGGTCCACATACACTCTGACAGGGCCTGGGAGTCCACTGGACCCCTTAAAGTTTGATGGGCAGGTTTTGGAGGCTTTTCTGACTGATAAATTAAAACCAAAATACTTGTGTTGAACAGGCTGTGCTTTGGCAAAATTTCTAAATGAGAGCAATTACCTGGTTTTAATCTTGTCAGAGGATTGTGTTGCTCTATTTTTGCAACAAAGGTTTGGGTTTTCAGTATAAAGTAGCCTTTCAGATTGAAATATATGAAAAGCTTTGAACATCAAGCAGATCTTCTGAAAATCATCAGGAATTCAGTTTCAGGAAAACATTTGAGAGGGACACAGATAAAGGTGATAAAGAGCATGTGTTTCAACTAGTGAAAACTTTTTAAATTGATGGTATTCTTGAAAATTTAGGTCAACAAAATTTCTGAAACATGTGGAAATTCTTTCATAACAGAAAGTTTCAAGTCCTGCCATAGTTGTGTGTGGGCAGTCTAGAAGACATACATCTCTGGTAGGCTTTGCCTTGAAAATTGAAGAAAATCTGAGATCCCTGACTGTTAAGAATTCTCATGCTGGGATATCATAAATCAGGGATATCTGAGCTGCTTTAAAAACTCCTCCATCTCTTCTGTTGCCTTCACTCAGAAAAGAAAGTTTGAAATCTGAAAGGCTCCTTCTGTGAAGTGCTGCTCAGGTGGAGTTCAGCCCTGTTTCATAAAACATCAGAGTCCAGTTCTAGCACAAGGGTGTTGTTTCAGGATGTGCTGAACATCCACATCTGAAGTGCTGCCATTGCAGGGATGCCAGGTGACACAGGTACAGCAGAAGTGAGGGGTCCTGCTGCCACAGGTGTGTTTTGAAGCTGGTTCTTTCCATTTTCTTACTGCTGGACGAGGCAGACTGTGGTTATTCATTTCAACAAAGAACCACTGAAATGTCCACAAGTTCCTGGAAACAGATAAAGCACAAAACTGCTATGGCACCCTTGCAAGTTATACAGTGACACTTCCAGAGAGATTGCTAACTATGAAAAATGGGCTCAAAGCCTAAGATTATTGAAAATTTCACTAATTGCTTGATCTTCTTTATTATTAGAGGGCTGCACTAACCCCAACTCTCTTGGAAAAGTCAGCTGATTTTAAAAGCATTGCAAATGCCTGGGTCACTCTCCTTTGGGGTTGCTTTGACATCTCTAAATTTGCAGTGTTTAAAGCAATGGACAGAACTAGTGTGTCCATTAAGAGGGCATGAAATTGTTGGCAAAGGGTGACTATTTAGAAGCAAATCACACACTCACTGAAGTGTCCTTTCTGCTATTACATGTTCTTGAGTACCTCATCTCTCCAGCTGCTTAAATCAAAGGTGATTTTTTGATAGAAAAAATAGTTTAACAGAGAGTCTGAGACTTTTCTTTTTCTCTCTCACTGATCACTGAGGTGTTTAAACTGCAAAATTCATGGCAAGGTACAAAGTTCTTCAGGATAATGATCTTTATTTCCAGTCCAAGTTTTCAAAGTTAAAGCTGGCTCATCAGCTTTGCCTTCATACTGGTGCCATTTTTATTTTTACCTTCTGATTTTGCTTTTACTGAGATCACCTGCACCAAGTTACATAACCTTGTGCAGTCACTTCAAGTGTACAAATAATGTGACATTCAACTTACAGAGTCCTAAGTCCATGGAGAGAGAAGAGCCCTCCCTATAGTCAGTGAGAGCCTCTTGGGGGCTGCAGCTGCCCTTGTGCAAGTGGCTCACCTGAATATTAAATCCCAGGACGTTTCTGAGCTCAGACATTCACTCTGCAGGGCATGATGCTGTTGGAAACAGGTCTCCCCTGCAGAGCTGGACACCACGTCAGTAATGTTCTCTCTATATATGTTGCCAAGGCTTAGGAATTGATTAGCCCAGCATTCCAGCCAGTTCTCCATCCTGGTCAATGGTGACCAGGCTTGTTTAACTCTTTTTAACTTTAATTTTTTTAAAATCCTATCAAAGATGGTAGTTTTGACCTTCAGCAAAAAGTGCTTGTGGGAAAGTGCATTTCCTCAGAAAATCTGTTCTTGTTTGATGAGAGTTAAATCATGGCAATTTATTAGCCTTTCTAAATAATGTACCCAACCTACCTTCAGAGAACTTTGCTCATGCACAGTCATGGCAGACAAGACAAGGTCTCATCTCAGGTTTTCTCTGATACATTGAATATGATGTCTGCTTGACTGCTGAATAAATAAACACTTCCCTGTAGGACAGGCATATCTCGGGTGTACAGGAATAGCTAATAATTAGTGTCAGTAAATCATTGTAGAGCAAACTACAAACATTATCATTCAGTTCGTAATTTACTCCTGATGTGGGTACTTCTTCTTCTCAATACTTAATATGTCTGTTTATAGAAAAGTTGATTGAGATAATTAGCAGTAAAAATGCTAAGGTAACACGTCTATGGTAACATTTAAATTGCTATCAATTTTGTTTATAGCATCCTAAAGAGCAATGCTGAAATTAGAAATTAGCTACAATTAGCAAATAAATTGAGTGTCTCTTGGAATTACTTGATCATGTCTTAAAATGTTGCACAGTGTGATGCTCAGAGAGGCAAAGCTGAGTCCCTGGGCTGCACCAATTCAACCAGCACATGCAGCACTTTGCTTTGCTGCTGCTGCCCAGGAGTGTCTCCCTGACCTTCCATGGAGCCTGGGCTATTGCCCCACAATACATGTTTGCTGAGTGCATGCTCTGAAGTCAGAAAAAAGAAATTACTGTAAGGGATTTGCCTCTCTATGGGGGAAAAGAAGGCAGAGTGTGCTTTTCAGTGACACCCACCCTTGTGGCTGTAGCACTTCCACCTCCTCAGTACATGAACCTTGAAACCTACATTTAATGTTGGCAACTCCATATGAGATGAATAACTTGGGTTGAAAATGTGCTGTTATCCGAGAAGATAAGTCATAGATATGGAAGGCAGTTTTCTCAGATTGCCTGAAATGTGTTGATCTGAAGGGCCTTGGGCATCGTTTTATGCTCACAATTAGAAATAGCTTGCTTCCACCAATAAGGCACTTTATGGATTTTGCTTGATAAATGCTTTATAGAGGCATGTAATTATTTTCTGGCATAATTTCATAGTTTGATGTGGAAAGAAATATGTTGTCTACAACTGTTAAAATTGGTCATTAAATGCAGTTTTGAGGATGAAAAGAGGAGAATCCACCCATTTCAGGATCAGCCACTGAGCAGTGGGCAGCAGACAGGAGCAGACAGGCAGTGGTTTCCAGTCCTGTGTCCAGGAAGGAGAAGGTGCTGCTGAACCTCCCATCCTCCTCATTCAGGCACAAGCCTCAAGTATTCATCTAAATCTCACATGATGGCTCTTAACTCTTGGGATCTTGCCCAGTTTTGGATACACATGTTCGATTGTACTACTGAAACTCTTCCATTTTGTATAGGTTTAAGTAATTATTGGGCTGGAAAGGGAGAAGACAAGCTTTTTACTCTGTATTTAGCCATGTGCTGAAAGGGTGTGAGGATACAGAGTCCTGTCTGTGTTCCACTGAACAGCAGCTTATCTGTATAAAGTGAAACAGGAGACCTTGTCTGGCCTGAAAAGAAATGACCCCTGGTCGAGCAACTGTGGCATTTATCTGGGATGTGGGGAAGATGTGGCACGATGATGGACACCTGATGATACACGACTGTCTGACAACTTGTCCCATATGCTGTACCCGCACTTCTCTTTCTCTGGGATTGGAAATCCCATCCTTATCCTGAGAAACATCTTCCCCTAGTCTTAGAATTTACATATTGCCAGAAAAAAACCAAGTCACTCAGCTTAAATTTTATCATCTTCTAAGGAAGAAAAATTTCCTTGGGTATTTTCTGGCTGTTTCCTTCCTTCCTTCAGCACATGTCGCCTCTTTGGAGAACAAAATAGGGCTGAGGAGTAGGGGAAAGAAGTGACTGAATGACAATGGAAAGCAGGCTAGAGGACTGCAGATGGAGTGGTCACACCACAGTGCCGATCCATGCTGAGTGCTGAGCACCAAGCTCTTGGCTGGCAGGGTGAGCTGCCTTTTTTGTTGTTTTCTTCAAAGCCAGGTGTCTGTGTTCCCTGTGGATTTCATCTGTGGAGAATTTATCACTGATAAATAACTGTTTGTGTTGAATTTACGGATGAGCTAAACTGTTTTCTTTAATGTTGCAGTTTAGTACCTTTTTCTCTTCACGTTTGTATGAGCACTATCATTCCAAGGAAATAAATCTGTCACTCAGATAATATATTTGCCCTTGGTACCAGAAGGTATAAATAAGAGTTACAAGGTCATTAGCCATATCAAGAGAAAGAAAAATGAACTGTGCATTAAATAACTGACTTCCAGGCTGGGTTGGGCAAGTCTCAGTGTACTAAAGTTTACTGCTCATTTCCCCTTCTGATTGTGAAAAGCAAATAATTCCTTTCTTTTTTTTGTGGCACTTCCCTTTTGCACTGAAAACCCTCAGCACGTGTCAGTCCAAATTTATGAGGAGTGTGTTTTTCAGTGTATTCCATTGATCAAATGTAAATTCCAGTGGCCAATGATTTACTGCAGAACTGTTTGGAATGTAGCAAGTAAACGTTACCTAACAAAGTATTAAAAAAAAACCAAAAACATCAAACCAGAGAAGATTTTGTCTGCCACTTCTCAAGCAGTTTATCTTTGTCCTTGAGAAGGCAGGTGAGGTGGACAACAGCCCCAATATAGTTTTGGAATGCATCTTGTATGGAAATGTGCTTTTATTCTCAGTAAAAGGCAACCTCGAAAAGCATTGAATTATTGCTTATATTTTAATATCTTTTATTTATTTCACTTAGACTATACTACTAGGTGCAGACCTGGGGGAACTGAATCGCATAAGCTTCACTCACCCTGCATCACTCCAAATCTCACTGATGCAAAGAGACAAGTCCTCATTTTTACTCATTTCAGACAGTAAATAATCCACAGGGAAAAAACTACACAGTGTGGGTAAAATGGTGTCTGCCAAGGCTGGGGGTTACAGTCTCCACTCAGCCCCTTTTATCTATCTTTGTCAACTTGGGATAGAGAGATAAGATGATGAGAGGACTGGAGCAGCTCTCCTGTGGAGACAAGCTGGGACAGTTGGGGATGTTCAGTCTGGAGAAGAGAAGGCTCCAGGGAGACCTTAGAGCCTCTTCCAGTACATCATTCATGTGCCAAACACAGATAGAGGTTATAGCTGATTTTTGCTGAAGTTTCAGTAACAAGCACTAGGTTAAAATAGCCGCTCTGATAGAGGTTACCACCTTCTACCTTATGCTCTGCCTAATGGTTCCAAGAAGAGTGATGTTATGGCAAAGGACCTGGCTGTTTATGGCTTCTAAACTTACATACCTAATATAGCCATCTGCTTCACCTCAGACTCATCTCTGCAGTGTGCAGAGAGAGGTTCCACCCAAAGCAGGTAAATTGGGTGATCGTTTTGAATCATTCAATAACCTCCATCTCCAACTAGCAAACACTACATACAGCATCTGAAAAAAAGCAGTTGTACTGCCTTAAAAAGAGAAAAAAAAAAAAAAAAAGTCATGTAATTGTTTTGTCTCCCTCTCCCAGGTCTGGCAGTGCGGGGGGAGCATGGAGGTGTTACCCTGTTCTCGTGTGGCTCATATCGAACGCACAAAGAAACCCTACAACAACGACATCGACTACTATGCAAAGCGCAACGCCCTGCGGGCTGCCGAGGTCTGGATGGATGACTTCAAGTCACATGTTTACATGGCCTGGAACATCCCCATGGCAGTAAGTGCAGGTCACACTCTCTCCTGAACAGAGGCAGCAACGTTCATGGCTGTTCCTAATTAGCTCCTCGAGGTGAAGGGAGTTGCTACAGCGGTACAAAGGGGGCTGAGCTCAGCCAAGGAGTGTTTCAGCTGGTGTGTGCTCAGTACAGAGTTCTGCCTATAAACTCACTTCCTCCATCTGAGTGTAGCTGTATGCCCAGTACAGATTGTTGTATGCAGTGACACAGATTTGTAATTTAACCAGAGCAGAATGTTTCAGGTTTATGTGCTTCCTCAGAAGTCGTTAATTTGGGGTGCCATTAAACTCTGAGGTGTTCATATGCTACAATGGTGGGGACTACAGAAATGTCCATAAATAAATATCATCATTCATTGTGGGACTCAGTAGATCTCAGCAGCATAAAATACAAAGTATGCAATAAAAGAATCACATATTAACTGGCTTTATTGTGCACAGGCTGAGAGTTGCCACGTGAACACGTTCTGTTTCTCACTGCACATATGAATTGTAGATGGCATATGGGGGCCTCTAGGAATCCATGTAATATAAATATTAGATAAACTGTAGGTTCAGTTTATCACTTTATTCTGTAAGTATATCACATGCTACATCTCCACTGAGTGTAATTCCTGGGGAGAAGAGTTGTATGTTACATCCCAGGCAGGTGGAAGCTGACTGTTGCTGTATTACTTAGTGGTATTTGCATCCAAATTATTCATGTGGAGGGGCACAGGGAGAGCAGCTGAGGGGAAGCATGCACTGATCTGTAGGTAATGATGGTTTTTAACCCTTATATCAGGGGTTTGCCCAGAGCTGATTGAAGCAAATGGAAACCAGAATATTCCTATCAGGACAGGAAAATATGCAAAGCCAGCAGTGTCTTTGGGAATATTCAGTTATGACCTGGAGTTCATCAGAGTCACAGGAGTCTTGTTAAAGATTTCATTGGATTTAATCTATTTCCTAAATATCTATATGTACTTTAGTACCTAGGCAATACATGAACCCCCATTTTTGTTCATTCCTGTTGTAGTTTTTAAAATACATATGTCTAAAAGGGCAATGTTTCCTCTTCTGTGTGATGTATGAATATATTGGGTGTCCTCACACATCTAAATTTCACTTATTGCTGTTCAATATTGGACACTGGGCAAAGTCTCTGAGATGTGTTTTTGGCATGTTTGGCATGAGAGGTAATTGCAGAGAACTGTTTCTCTTTAACAAAAGGCAGCACTCCATAACTTTTCCTTCACAAGATTTCTGTGACAGTAGGAGGAAGGAAAAACAGTGTATGTCTAAGTTTTTGGGAGCATCTTGGTCTTGTCTGCATCCATTTGCTGAAATGGCTAGTTTTCAAATAGAAGATGAAAAAGTAACCTCAGTAAATTTGCTTGCTTGATGACATCTGCAAATGAATTCTAAGAAACGATGATATTTAAATAAGTATTTACACCAAAGTATGATTTCCTTTAATCTCTCTGAGATTACTTATTGATGTAGTTTTCTGCACTGAGCCATATAGCAGAGCTTTAAAAAAACCCAGGCACATCTACAATAAAAGACATAAAATCAGGAGAAGTACTGAACATTAAAATTTTCTTCCCATAAAATAAATTGATTGATTGATAAAATGTGCATCATAAAAATAACCCTATTAGCTCTCAGGAAAAGGAAGCTAGTGCTAGTGTTCACAGAGCTATTCCACTGTACTATTCAATCCAGATGGCTCAGAAGTCCTGTACTGGTGTAAGCCATTCCAAAAACCTCCTGCAGGAGAGCTAGAAACCTCACTAGCTTCAAAGGAATATGTCCACATACTAAATTCTGTGGACACCTCCTTCTTGCCCCATCACACTGTAACCTGCCCAGGAGAGCAGCTGGCACAGAGGGTAAGCACAGCATTTTCGTAGCTACTCAATTTGCTGCTCTTGTGCTCTGTAAAAATGGAACTGCAAAAAGGGCATTTTATTGCCTCATTTTAGAATAGGGCAGAAAGGAGGCAAGTAAAATACATGTGGTTTTCCCATACCACAAAACCAATCTAAATTAACTCTTTTATAGCTCCCACTGTCTCTGTCACAACTCACTCCCTTACCAGTTATTGAGAATCTGGGCATAATGTGTGTCTAGATTAGCAGATGGTCTTGGACACGTCTGCAAGATTATGCTCCTATAACCTTCAGCAGCAGGTCAGCATAGCTTTATTGTAGCTAGCCAAATATTTGGTATCCCCCTACTTATTTCTCAACAATTTTAGTGATAAAGGAACCTTACATTGAATGATTTATTGGACTGAGTGCCTTGGAGAATTGCTCTCCTACCATGTAGCCTGAAGTAGTACGTAAATTAACATTCATTTGAATGGATGCTGCACTGAGAGCTCATGACAGAGTGTGCATCAGCAAGCAGCAGTGAGCACAGCAAACTCTTTATGTGGCAAATGGAAAAACCTGTTCAGTATTACACTTGTATTCTCTCCTGAAAACCAGGCATCTGTTGGGGATTTTAATAAACGCTGAGCTAAGATTTGCTGCTGTCTTGTAACCCTGCGTTAGATATAATCTGGAGAATGTACAGAAATCCTTCTGGAGGAAAAGTACAAGGCACTTCAGACAGATTCTATGCAAACTTCCCCAGTTTCAGTCCATTTGATTAATATAGTGTCAGAAAATATTTTTAGATGAGGTAACTCATACTGTCTTACTGTTACCTGTGTTTAAATCAACAGATTCCAACTTAGGATCTGGGATTTTTAAATGGCTGAGTGTGGTCATATCGACTCGATTCTTCCAGCCTATGTTCTTCATGGGATTGTATTTAAACATGAATTAAATTCTGAAGTAGAATTATAAGGAAGGTTTTGAGTTTAACTGCATTTTATGGCTCAAGTCTGCAAATGAGTTCCAGTTCCAGTAAAAACTGAATACTGATCTATACAAATACGTAGTGGAACTTAATGACTTTTTGAGCAGCTTAGCTTTGAAGTTTTAAGAGGTCTGTTCTGATGTAATTTACATTAGTGAATACCCAAAGCTGGTACTAGAGTAAAAACCGTGACCAAACTGCCATATTTTAGATCAGAATTACTCCTAAATTCCAATCAAATCTCAAAGCAAGGGCTTCAGGATTGATTGCAAACATTTAGAATTGCTGTAAGTAACAACATTCCTATTGTATTCTTACAGTTTTGATTTATGTTTGTGTTTTGCTTATTCTTTATCCTTCTTTTTTTCTCCTGGCTTTCATTAATATTTATTGCCTATGCTCTCAACAGCAGCTTTTTGATGAGCTGCTACTTGCAAAACAGAAAGAAGAGAGGGAAAAACAGCTTGGTATACAAAATGAACTCCAATTTGGTTTCAGTAAAGAAAGAAACCATAAAGTCAGTGCAGTGAGACTTCTTTATTCATTTTTTGCTTTGCAGAACCCTGGAGTTGATTTTGGAGACGTCTCTGAAAGAATTGCTCTACGGCAGCGACTGCAGTGCCGGAGTTTTAAGTGGTACTTGGAGAACGTATACCCTGAAATGAGGGTTTACAATAACACAGTCACTTATGGAGAGGTACTGTATGTCTTTGAAGACACATCATGGCTGCATTCAAGCAGTCCTTTCATTTTAGTGCTATCAGGATGTACAGAGCACAGTCAGCACAAACAACACCAAGAAGTGTGGCTTTGGGAAGCCCCTGTACCCCTCACTGGAGTGCATCACTTGAAATCATCATCACTAACAATGATATGCAACCTCCTTGGCTTTCATTTTAGAATAGAGCAGCTCTGAGATCATAAATTTGAGGTAATCATTTTCCCAAAAAGCTGCCACAGACATCATCAAGAGAACACCAGCAGTCAAGAGAGCTAAAAGGATTATAGTTAATGAGAACAGCTGAGTTTGCTAGTTGTTTCAGGAAAAGAACAACCCCTTCTTTGAGCTTTGCTGAAATATTTGAGGGATTACATTGATTTCATTCATTCGTTTTTGCAATCCTCCTTTTATCCTGCTCAGGATAAAGAGAAGCATATCCTCATTCAGATTACCAAGTAAGGATACCATTTGGCAGTTCTGTATCTCCTCATTAAAAAAAGTTGTTAGAGGAAAAACAATTTTGCTGCTTTGTGCTCAGATTCTGTATTTTCATTTTCACTTGTGTACCAGTATTGAGTAATAACTTGGAAGACCAACTCAAAGTTAGCTGAATGGATAAGTTACTTAACCCTAATAAACTGCTGGATCCAAACATGTTAGAAATGTGGGGACATTTCAGTTCATCTCGTCTGTCTGGATCTTTTCTGTCCCTTTTGTGAACCAACCAGATCTCCCATATTTGCTTGACCCCAATCTTTAAAGAAGTCAGACATGCCTTCATGTTCCTGTAACAGAAGGACTGCTGTCATTTATGACAGTGATCTGGGGTGAGGTTCTAGGAGCTCTCCTGCTGCATAATGTTTTTAAGATTTTAATTGTCTACTTGAACAGCAATTAAATCCAAAGGCAATATATTTTCCCACAAGACAACTAAATGGACAGTGTTCCTTTCTGTTCCACTTGATTGACTTAATGTAAAAATAAGTCAGGCACTTGAGATATGGATATGAAGTGCAAGTTTCATTGCATAATATCACTTTGCATCCTGATACAACTATCCCCATCTGTAACTGAGAAAAGACATTTAGTAAATTCAACAGGAGCTGTTGGTATCTGTCAGCTCCAAGAAGGCCTTTAACTGCGAAGAACATTGGCAGAGCTGCCAATGTTGTGTCAATTATACCAGACACTCAGCCAGCTGGGCTCTAAAATGAAGTTTGTTTCTCCCGAGCAGTCACATAGGAGGTTCTTGAGTAAAACAGGAAGCTCAGTGATGCAGGTGTCTAATTCATTTACAATTTTAATAAAAGGGACCCACACAAGCTATTTAGGTGCTATAAACTGGCATAAGTCCCTTTCAGTCTTACATGCCCATAATGATAAAACGTAAGGCTCCATCCTAAATGACATCAAGCTTATTGTTAAATACCTTCTCCTCTGCTTACTTTCCTGAAGGAAAAAATGTCTGGATTTTAGTGAGTTCAAAGGAAAATAAATGTATTGAGTAGATGTGAAGCAGATTGAAACAGTAGTAAAAATATATTTCCTACTGACTCAATTCACACTTTTTAAAGCCATGTCATAAAGCTGTCTTCATCTTCTTTAGCCTTTATAGTACCGGTGTCATAAAATAAACCTCCTGGAATTTAGTTGTTGGTGATCCCCCTTATCCAATTGGTTTCCCTGTTTTCTTGTACACCATAATATGAAGGATTATTTACAGATTTTTTCCAACACCTTATGCAGTAGCTGTTTCTATATTATGGAGGTGGCCAGACAGATACCTCACAGTCTAAACCAAAACTGACCTGTTGACTCTTTCAAAGTGTCTGTCTAAATAACTTCTTGTTTATGATACCTGTAAAACTTTTCTATGTCCAAAGTATGTGTGTAATCCCTCCAGCCTCAAGAGAAAGGCCTGGGTTTTCACAAGAGATCCATCCCAGTTTTTATAGTCTTGTAAATTCTTCTTCTCTGGGGAGGCACAGGAATTTTTTACTTTGTTGGGTCTCTGAGCCTGTACCCTTTCATACAGTGTGCTTTACATCACTTCTGTACATAACAACGTACTGTAGCCTCAAGTCAAATTTTTTTCACATGCTTTTTGAATTTTATATAAGCAATGGGAAGAAACAAAAGCATGTCACATCCAACACCAATCCTGAGTAGTTCCTATGTGGTTTGTGAAGTCACATGCTCAACATAACAGGGTCAAAACTTACGTTTACACAAGGATAATTTGGAAAAAAATTTGGCCTGGGTTTCTTAGAGTGAATTTTATGGAGTTCTGATCCTTGAGTAATTGCTGAAAATATAACCCTGACCCAAGGTCTGTAAAGACAGCATGTTGTCCAAATAATGTCTTTTCCTGGAGCAAATTCACTGTTGGCATCTTTCATATCTGAAGCATAAGCATGTGTTTCTCAGAGAACAGTTTTACATACTCCTGATTTCAGTAGCTGTAGCACAGCAAAGATTTAGCTGGATTGGACTTGGATCACACAGATTAGTTTGCAACACAACTGGTTTTGTTCTAATCTCGTTACAGGTGCGGAACAGCAAAGCCAGTGGCTACTGCTTAGACCAGGGAGCTGAAGAGGATGACAAAGCAATCCTTTATCCATGTCATGGAATGTCCTCTCAGGTAAATGGTTGAAATCCCATAATCAGTGAGAAACCTTTAACATAAAGAATTTTCAGAAGAAACAAAAGGTAGTTTGGTGCATTTGAGTTGAATTTGGCAGTACATTCCTGAGTTGCAAAGGCAAATACCTGGCTTTACTCCAGTCTTTTTGGGTGCCCTTTCCAAGGTTGTCCATCATGTGAATCTATACACTGAAGGTGCTAGTTAGGAAAAAAAGAAGAATCATGTGAATTTGTTTCAATAACAGGGATCTACTGAAGATTAATTAATTTAGGTAGTTTGCGAGAGTGAGCAGCTCTTCTTGTTATGACATGGCTTATTCTAGGAATGGTACTTCTCTAAATCAGCTGTTCCTTGGTCCGACAGGCTCCTAGACAGAAATTATTTAGCAAGCTGCTGGTGTGATTCCCCGAGCAGGCAAAAAGTTAAGCACATATTTAACATCAACTTCAAAGGGAATTAAGGATATCCCTTAAGTTAAGACTTTTCTAAAATAGATTTCTTTTTTTGTCAGTCCCTGTGCATATTATTTTCTTACAGATTTCTGAAGATTTTCAAATGACATTTCTTCTTTCCATACTCACAGTGATTTCACTTGTTTTTTAAATATAAATTGGATATTATTTAAATCCAGGACTTGAGCTTCTTCTGAAATGTAATTCTAGTTTCTTTTGAAGTACTATCTGAATCCAAACTATATTAATGAACATTCTCCTGTGTAAATAAACTCTGACCTTATCAGACTTAACAATTATCCGAAGTTCAGTCACACATACATGGATTTGGAATCCTGGCTCGTACATCACCATGGAGGCAAAGGGAGATAGACAGTAATTCCTACTGACAAAATGTCCACCTTTGGCAGGATCATTATGGAATATTTGACTGACACTTCCCTAGTAGAGGTGGAAGGAACAGCCTTTGAATGAGGTAACAAAATATCAGTGCTTAATTAGATGTAAATTACCTTTTCAAGAAGGCTCTCGTTAGAGACGTCAAGGCACTCAGAGTTCTGTCTCTTGCTCCATTCTAATCTGACCAGAAAGTCCTTCCAGAAAGTCCCTTAGCAACATCTAATCTCTATCAGTGGGCTAGCATTTAGAAGACTAATGAAATAAGTGGTTCTGACTGTAATTTATCTTGCAATTTAAGTCCTTAACCAACTTGTTTGCCTCTATGATTTCTGTTTCATAGAATATGATTTGACTTATTGAAGAAAATAGATGAGGGCATAAGTTACTGCAAATTTATTTGAAAGGAAGCATGAAATGCCCACCTTCCCCTAACAGTTGATAATTCTGGGGTAGAAAGTAGCTCACCCCTCAGCATCCAGCTCTGACCAATTTTACCCAGTAAAGAATGGGTCATTTTCCTTTTAATAAGATATAAATACATTGCCCAGTAGATTATGCCTTTTGGGTTGTGGGTCCTGGACTAGACACAGGGCAGATCTTCTCAAGTGCAAATAACAATACACGAAGTATTTACTGCCCAAGAATTTTAAGTTGGACACTGACCAGTTAAATCATTCCTTACTCACTTCTGCTACAGATCTTCAGCTTACTGTCTGTGAAATTTTGTGGAAAAGCCTGAAAAGCTGATTTTCGACTTTACATTGAAGCCACAAGCCAGAGCCCTTTTGTTACTAGCACTGTGTAAACACATAAAAAAAGAAAGTCACTCTTCCCAAACCCTTAAAATCCAAAGCATCCCCTGTGTGTAAGAACTATCCAAGTATGGGAAAGGCAAAAAATTAATCTGCCAAATCATCCTGTGGCACTATCCATTTCCATTTAAAACCGAAAATATGAACAAAAAACCCCCAAACAAACAAACAAAAAACAAAAGAATACCAACAAAAAACCAACCAAACCAAAAAACCAAACCAGACAAACAAAAATAACAAACAGGAAAAAAGTTTTCATTCTGCAAGAAACACCAAGTGAAGGCAAAGGTGATGTTTTATCTAAGTTGAGTATTTCACAGACAAGCATGGGTTGGAGTCACTCAAATGCAGCCAAGTTAATTAATGATTACACAGCTGGAAAACTTCTATCATCTCACCACAATTTACAAAATTAATTCAGTGTGAGAACCACAGCTGCACAAACCCTAATCAAGGATATTCAAGCACATTGCATGAAAGGTGTTGACAGCAAGCGTTTTAATATATTAAATAAACATTTTTAAAGCCCCTCTTCTAATCAGCCTGGGTGAGCATAGCTGTCTGCTGCATTTAGCTTTCCTTTCTGACATTTTTCATCTCAGGCATAGGGCATAAAATACCCCTACTGAGTCGAGATTTGGGTTATTTGTACATGCTTACTGAATATAAATTAATATAAATATGGAACTCATTTTCCCCAGTCGGGTTATCAGTGGTGCTTCATGTGTCCTACTGATGTGAAAGAATCTCCCTATTCAGCTACAGCCTTGTTTATTTTCATACTCTTCAATTCTGACAAAGAGCTTACCAATGATTTTCGTATACAAATGGTTCCACTGAAACCAGCACAAGTCAGGCAAGTGTTTAAAGAAAGCTGAGTTAGGACTAAGATTACTGTTCAGTGTTTAAAGAAAACTGAGGTAGGACTAAGATTACTGTTCATCTGTGATAAAATGTTCTTCTACTTCTTACCTTGGCTATTGCACATCTCTGAATGGTGTTGTCCTGCATTACAATGGCAAAATAAACCCATTCCACTGTGACTACTCCATGAACAAAATGCCTTTCCCTCTGTGTATTTTAAGATCAGTTTTCACCACGATAAATCACATCTTGTCAATGACATCAGCTTTTAAATTTCTTTATTCAAACAGGGACAAGCTTTTTTATGGATGCTCTGGAATGCATTTAGCTTGAGTTTACATCAATTTAGCTTAGTGAATTTGACTTGAGCTAAGTCAGTGTAAGCTAACAGCCAGGAATATCCAGACAAAGTTTTGCATCAGTCCGAGCTGATTTCAAAACTTGTTTTACAGAAAAGGAGTGTTCTTTTTATATGCATTCATTGGTTCTGAAGTTTGAGGCTATTCACTGTCAGGAAAAAATTGTTTGCAAATACAGCTGGAAGAAACAGTCCAGGGCTACAGAAGATTAATAGGAAAGGAATATATTTGGAGTCTTGAACTGCTTTACCCCTCTGCATGTGGCCTCCCTTGTATAATCACCTGCAAAGCCCAGTGGTTCTATAGCATTGCATTATACCCATTTATTGTAAAACAAATTAAAAAAAAAAAAAGAGTGGGGTTGTGGGGACAGATACAGACACACACCCCCCAAAGGTGCAATAGGTTGTTCTGGAAGCTTCTTAGAATGGCTATGGGACATACAGGTTTTGCAGAACCATCTGAGAGCACTTACACAGTAGAAATACTCCCTGTCTCAGAGTCTGTATGGAAAGCTGTGATGTGGATCTGATTATATGGTAGGTGAAAAAAAGAGAACTTAATAAAATAGCATCCTGGGATAGAAGGGCCAGGGTGAACAGCCTCCTTCTCCGCCCTCCTCCCTTCCCTTTCACAGTGAGAGAAAGAGGAGGCACTGCAGCTGTGAGAGCAAGAACTCCCTCTGCATTGAGATGAAGCAGAAAGAAGGGAGAGCTCGATGTTCAGATTGCTGGAGCTTGCAGCTCTGCAAACAGATGGAGTAAGAGGAGATGAAAGGCTCTACTTAAACTGTTGCTAGAGGGCAGATATTTAACATTTTGCATTTGACTTTCCAGATTTGCATGCAGGGCAGCGGGGTGGATGAACAGGTTGTTTCTTCACTTGCAGGCAGTGGTGGGAAGAATTCTGGAACAAACATGGAAGTTTGGTAACTTGTGATCTGTGTGTCTTGTGGTGACAAGTATTCAGGAGACAGAGGGTGTTTGGGATTTCTGTAGAGCTCGCTGTTTCAGTTTCTATGGCAGCTTGCAGCTTGCCTTAACCTGCAGGACTGAAGGATCATTAAAGTTTTCCTTTTGCTTGGAGAACAAAAGTGAGAGAGAGAGGTTATATTTAGTGTTGAACACTACCAGGCCCATCCATGTAACTGTTTCCTACAAACAATTATCTGTAATCATTTTGTGGTTTTTTTCACTTGACTGGGAATTAGCAAGAATGGATTTTTTTGAATTCAAATCTTTCAGTTAAGAGCTGCCATTTACTTACCACATAAAGGTTCCTGGAGGATCACATTCCATAGGCAGCAGCACTCACTATTTTTGAACCAGGTATGGCGGCTTTGATAAACAACATTTGGCATCTTTTGCATTCATATAGTAGTTTCTTGACCCTTAAGTTTCTGCTCTGGTTTTGCAGAAGCAGGTACCAAAGCTTTACTGTGTAATAGAGTCCGAACTGAGATAATTGTTTGTGTGTGTTTTTTTAGAATTCTGTTTCATTTTAGGATAAGCCTAAGTGTTTATGACTGTTGGAACAGCCGTAAAAACTTGACAGAAAGCACAGATTCAGGAAAATTAGGCCCATGCTGTTCCACTTGTCTCATCATTGTATAGATAGCAGCTTGCTGCACTGAGCCTTCTCTGACCCTGTCGAGCTGTAGCACAACTGCCACTTTCAATACTGCAGATAGTTTATAATGGAGTTAATGTTCCTTCCACTTCTAAAGCCTAAGCAAAACTGGTACGTTCTGCTTTGACAGGCTGCTGTATATCAAAGTCTTCCTGAGTACATGGCTACTGTGATGCAAAGCACATGCAATGCTGCCTATTGAGATTCTGAAGACAAAGAATATTTTAGACCATTTTAGTACCGGTACAAAAAATGCTGCTCATCTCAAACCACAAGGAAAATTGTTCCTATGCTGCAGAGCAGGTAGCCCATTATAAACAGCAGTTCTGATTTTCTAGGTAAGGTAAAGCCAACAAGGTTGCTAGGTGGCATTTTGGGACCTGGAGAAAGATAATAAAGGCTGCAAGATGAACACATTTTCTGGCCAGTGTTTCAGCCATACCTGCAGTTCAGTTGAACTCTGCTGAGAAGCCATTTAATTTAAGTGTGAAATACATAGGAAGGTTTTATTTAAAAAAAAAAAAATAGAGAAGAAAAAAGGAAGTTTTGTTGTTGTTTTGGATTTTTTTTTCCCAGCTCCTTTATGTGTGAAAATAGGAAGACGATTTGTCTAACCTGGCAGTCCATTCATATTTTCAATTACTTTGCTTGCTTGAGCTTCTTTTACATATGTCCCCTCTAACCTTACAGTAGAAAAAAAATCCCCCAAAGTGTGTCAATTTAGCATGTGCAGACAGTGCCTTTAACAATGGCACTGCCCATACCAAGGAACATCCACATGTGGTTATCCCTCTGCTTGCTCTGATGTAGGCTCAGTTCTAACTCCGTGCTTCACATGACTGCTCTGAACAGAAGTGGCAGGTGGGAAAATGAACACACACTATGTCAAAGAGCATCTGGTCTGGGAGCAAGTAGACCATGCTCTTTTCACCACCAGCAAGAAATGATTATTCACAGCATGATACTTCTGAGGTTAACAAGGATGGCGGTAGAAAGCTAGACTCTAATTTGAGTTTTTTTGATTGACTCTTAATGATATCTCACGCAGTGGTCAGTGGCATCCAATAAATGGCAGGCACTGCTGACCTTCCTTCGCTTTCTTGTTAAGTAATTTCAGCCATATAACAGCAATAAGACCAGACAGGCAGTGAATTTCCTGGGTGGTAATTGCATTTCTTTGGTGGCTCAGATCTTCACCCTGCAGCATCCAGACTCAGAGCACACAAGCCACATAGCTGACTCCACTTTGCAGTCTTTTGGCACCTGGGTGCTGCACTTCTAGAGTAAGAAGGGCAAAATATTATGCTGCTTTAATGACTCTGCATTTAAACACAGAAGTGAGAAGTAGATAAGTCTGATTTGACGTATTGGCCTGCTGCCAAATTAGCATCGTGCATTTTTGCTTTAATGTGCTTCACACTAAGCTGAAATATCAGAGTGTCATTCTTTATTATGTAGGCCTGAAGCATATGTTAGCAAATTTGCTGCCATTTCCCTCACGAATTTTTTTTCCTCTCATATTTTTGGATACTGGTTACATGCTTGGATTTTTTCAGTGACGTTTATTTACAAAAACTAATTAGACTTGTTGCTATCAATAGCCTCTAACAGAGCTCTTAAGAACAAACTGCACTGCAAATTGACACCATGTCCTTGTTAAATCAACTCCTGCTGAGTGGGCATGATTTACATATTGATTACTTCGCTTTCTTGATTGCCCTTTTTGCAGTGAAATAGTGGGTAGGGAACGGTGGTGTCAAAGAAGGGAATATTGCCTTCTGGGTGAGACCCTGTTGGTAAAACGAGGTTCCCCATCTTTGCCCTTGAGTGATGCGTGGCAGACAAGGATGGACCCAACAGGCATGAGGACAAAGGACTCCTCACCACCTCCAGCTTTCCTTTCTCCCCCAGCTGGTCCGGTACAGCTCCGAGGGTGTCCTGCAGCTGGGGCCGCTGGGCTCCACCGCCTTCCTGCCCGACTCCAAATGCCTGGTTGATGATGGGAAGGGCAGGACACCGACTCTGAAGAAGTGTGAAGATGTCCTGAGGCCAGCACAGAGGTTCTGGGATTTCACACAGGTATGGAAGAGCCTTGCAGAGATAAACTGGAGAGGAATTATGCTCTAGAGGATATTTAATGAAAAACACGAAAGTCTTTAGAGGGCTATACTAGGAATTCCCCCATATGCCTTTTAGAGATACTCAAATATGTTTTCTGTAGTTTGTGTGCTACCCAGGAATATTCTTTTGTTACTACTAGGAATTTTGAAGTATGCTTTCCAGGAATTTTTAGTTATCCTGGACTGGATTATTCTCAATTTTTGTACTGTCAAGATCATGCTAGTAAATTTTTATTTTATTTAGGAATTCTTGTTTCTAGAACTCTTCTAGGATTTTTCTAATGCCTGTCTAGGAATTTTTAGATCTACAGTTTTCAAATATTTTTTAGGACTTTCAAAAGCATTATTACAGTTTCTGGGATGTCCTATTTCTTGAGCTCTGCTAATGTTTTTTAGAGATTTTATAGAGATTGGGGGGCATTTTTTCAGCAATTCCTAAATCTAGAATTATTGACTTGTTTTGGTACTTTGTATGAATTTTTAGCTCATTCTGGGACTTTTATCACTTGATAAATACATAAATTTCCAGGCAGTTTATAGTGCTTTCTACAGATTTGCAGATCCAGCACTGGTTTTCCTTTTCACCTTTACCATTCCTTCTTCTAACCCTTTTTTCTTTTTTCTCCCTTTTTTTTCTTTTTTTCTTTTCCCCAGAATGGTCCAATCATCAGCAGAGACACTGGCCGTTGTCTAGAAGTGGAAATGTCAAAGGATGCAAATTTTGGGCTCAGATTGGTTGTACAAAGGTGCTCGGGGCAGAAATGGATGATTAGGAACTGGATAAAACACGGCCGGCACTGACTGCTGGGGCTGAGCTGCCCCTCCTGCTGTTGTCCATTGCTCAGTGTGCCATACCTTGCAAGGCATTTGTCTTAAAGCAAACTAGTTGAACAGGTCTTGGCTCTCAAGAGTCACCCATAGTTGGGCATTCAAAGGAAAGAAAGAAGAAAAACTAAAGCAGACACATACATGCCCTGTTTGACTCTTCCTTGCTCCAGCAGATGATGTGAGAAGCTTAACAAGAGTTTTCTGTTGATTTGGAAATCTTATGAAGATCAGAACACAACAGGAAAGTGGATTGCTTAAGCTCTCCTAGAGGAATAAATAGACAGATCTTTCTACGATGAGTTCAAAGGAGAGATCCCAATACTGCCTCATAAAGAGAGTTCTCTGATGGGTAGCTTTTTAGCTTTAAGTTTTTGACTGGTGCACAACTCCTATGGTGAATAATCATGTGCCTTTTTTATTGTACTTCGTATAAAAGAGAACTGGAAAAATCCTACCTTTTCAGCATGTCTGGTTCGTTGTACTAAACAAGAAGATCTGTACATAACACTGGAAATATAATACAATATATGATACATTTCAAGGTTGATTGTTTAGGAGTCTCTGTTTCTAGAAAGAGACTGTTCCGCAAATGTTTACAGGTGGTTCTCAACCTTCAAGCTGCTGAAAAGCAGCATTTTAGAGACCTCTTCTAGATAGACACAGGTAAATGTCAAATAGGTAAAATAGCCACACGCTCCGTTATATTGCCACATTTTACGTTTGTTGGCTGTAAAGACATCACAATATAGCACTTGCATATTTAACTCTTTCGAGGCAGTAAATGTCCTGGTAGATGGATGAATTTCAAAAGGCCTCACTTGGCCCCAAGCCCTAAGCAGGTGAGTGTGAGGTTCCCTTCCTGCAATGCTGTGCATGCAGGTGCACTGTTGTGCTGCTCCAGAAGCTGCCTGGAACCTGGATACTCATCACGTCTGAAAAGAAGTTGAGTGGCTTGAGTGGAATTTGAAAACTTGAACCTGCCATTTTGTTACCCATCCTGTCAAAGATGAGCAAATAATGCTTTGTGAGCACTGTCTAGACAGTTTCCTGAGCAAACAAACAAATTCTTTTCAGTATTTGAAAAAAAAATCACAAACCTAGTGATGAGAAGGCAAATTAGAGCAGGAGGTAGGGAGCATATATAAATACTGTTACTCTGAAATAGTAAATATTTTACTGTAGTTGACCCATTGACAGCATCTTTGTGAACCGGATAATAACGTATCCAGTGGTTTATGCAGGATCTGTGCACAGGCAGACAGAGCAGTGACGAGGTCTTATCCAAAAGGCTGTCAAAGTTGATGGCCACTGTCAACATCAGCAGGTTTTGGATGTGTGTCCCTGTCAGACAGCTTTTCAGGACAGAAGATTCAGTCATACGTGAAGGAGAGACACAGATGGTTTCTTTAATTTCATTGTTTGATATTTTATAGAACTTTAAAATAAAAATAAAAAAAAAAGAAAGTGTTTTGTTTTACTGGGCTAGGAAAATAGGTAATTGCAGTCACTGCAGTACCGTGAATCTTGGTGGTCTGTTCCTTGAATAGCTTTTGCCATTCCTATTTCAAGGCATGCTGAACAAAATCAAATGGAAACAAAGTTAATTTTTCAAGGGCATGATATGTAATAAAATATTTACTTTTAACATGCAAAATCCATCAGTTCTTGTCAACTCTTGGTTAGTATCTAGAAAGCATATCACTGCATTTTGCCCCAATTTTATTTCTGAAACAGTGTGCAAGGTGCAATGCAAAGCCAATTCTCCTGGATTTTATTTGTGGCTAATTGCTGATCTTTATTTATGTCATGTGGACCAGGTTACGCATGAGTATGTACAAAAGAATAATTCTGAGTGAGATTCTAGACATAAAAATGCTTCAAATTCTGTGTTTATGGTTAGTTGAACACAACCTTTGAACAGTGTAATAAGACCTGCAGGGAGAATAGCATCTTTAATAAATCAAGGAATGCAGCATAAAATCATGGACAATCTCAGTATTCAAGCCTTCCTGCAGGTGTGAAAAAGGTAGGAAGCTTCAGGCTAAATACAGATTGGGAACAGCTGCCCTGCATATAACCTCCTTATGTTAACCTATTAGACAATGTAGAATTATAGCTACCATCTATGGAGCAGCTATTGAAAGCTCTGTACAGGAGTGTGTTTGTAAGTGACTTTTCATCTTCTCTCCAGATACAATTTCCCCCTTTTAAATTGTATGAAAGCTGTATTCTTTTGTTTGAAGGTGAGAAGGCAAAAGAAGGGAAAGATGGTTTTACTAGGTGAGCTTTTTTGGGGAGTAACAGATCATTCACACCATTTTTAGTCTCTCCAGTGAGTAAGTGCTAACTATTATATATGAACATGGCTGGAAGTTGAAAGCAATTATGTCAGTGTGACTAGTAAATGCCTAACTCTTGGAGTATAAAGTTACAATACTGAACAGCAGCAAATATGCTTTATTTCTCCCCTTTTTTTTCCTTGTCTTGAATTACCAATCTACACTTGGTTAGCAATGGGCCAGCAAGCCTTCAAATCCTAGGTAAATGAAAAAGAAGGCTCAATATTCAGAGGAATACCAGGGTTTAAATTTCCTATCAAAAAAGGAGTCTTGCATGTGTGGTTTGGGAGCTTTGAAGCTGAGAGGACCAGCTACATCTGCATTTACTGGCAAAGGTTTCAAACCTTCACTATGACACCACCATAATGGAAAGAGAATTGGTTGTCTTGGAATTTCATCACGGCATGTTTTCAGTGCTCAGTGAAGAACATCGGACTGCAGCCACACTGTCTGAGAGTGGTTGGATCTGGCAAGTGTGAGTGCCAAGGCCAAAGGCTGCAGGAGGCTTACAAGAACCAGACATAGGGTATAATAAGGAAAGAAGGTTTTTGTGATAGATAAAAGGCTCTGAGATTTACAGAATAACATAAAAGAATTCAAATAACTCTTAAAGGTGGAGTCGGTATTTTCTGTGATTGTCATTTTTTTAAGATTTGCTGAAATAATTTCTTATATTTGCAAAACACATCTGTTGGATTATTTTTACTTTAGTCTTTATCTGTATGAACCACTGCTTTGGCTGTGGTATTAACATGGTGACTCTGCATGTGAGAGAGTCTTAAATAGTCTCTCATCAAAGGAATAATAATAAAAAAAGCCTTGAGTATTATCTGTTTTAACCAAAGTCTATGTTCTTTTGTCAGTATTTCACCCCTTAGTATTATCTGAAATCCTGCTTAATGTTGTGCAAATTTTCAGTCTTGTTTCCCACAGTGCAGCAGTCTAGATATTGAAAAGCATTTAGTGTGGTGTAATATGCCTTGTAGAGAAAATTCGGATCAAAGTCTTCATTTGTTATTTTGTTTGATTTGGGAGATTATGGAGCTAAATTCTAAGTCACAGGACAGAAGAATAGAAGGTGAGAAAGAACATCAAGTCTAGCACATTGTTGTCAAAGGCAAAGCAGTAAAAATATACTTTTCTAAGCATGTCAGGAGCCCTAAAATTTAGTTTGAGCCCTGTGGTATAAAAAAACCCCCTTTCTCCTTTGAGAGCTATAAACTATTTTCCAAGCTGAATTTGTTTTTGGCTTGATTAAAGCTGTTTGTTCCTCAGCCAAAACTGTCCTCTAGCCTTGCTGGCTCACTGGTTCCTGAGGCAAAATAAGCTCCAGTGGAAAGCAACTAAGAGAAAAAGAACTAAAGAAGGTGTTTTGGGAGGACCCAATGGATTCCCTTGTAATTGTTTAAGAGCTATATTGTGCTCACCCATGAGAACTCTTCAGAGCTCTTTCACATCCGAAAAGCCAGACTCAGGTTCCATAGAAGTGATCTAAGACCAAAATATGGAAACAAACAGCAGGTCTTCATACATATGTTGGAAGTGTGGAACTATCTGTCTCATTTAATGAATACCTCAGGGCTCAATGTGTCTGCAGACAAGGCCTTCAGTCCTATGTTTATACTCCTTTTCATCAGCCTCCTCCTTCTTAAAAACTGTGGTCTAGTAGATGAAAACCTCACTTGCTATGTGACAAGGGTTGTAATCTATCTGGCATAGGACAGCTGCAATTTTAAGTACTTAAGCCAGAGATAATAAGATTTAATGAAATAGCACCAGTCCTAATCTGTTCTTTAGATCAATTACACAGCATGTAATTCCTTCAGTATCCAGTATTCATTTGAAATGGTTCATTAGCAGACATACAAAAGCACATTATGGCCTGGTTTGGGATCCAGTAAGTTGGGTTGTAAGAAGAACTTTAATAGAAATTGTAGTTCATGGGGAGTTTGGCATATTGTTATCTAGTCAGGACACAAATACCTTTGGCTTTTCATGAAAGGCTTGGGGAGGGAAAAAACCCATCAGAATTCACTTAACTGAAGATGTTTCTAACAATGATGTTCCATTTCTCACTGCAGCTGTTTTGACTGCCCACTTCTTAGTGCTGATCAAAGTCAATGTTAGAGGTCATGCCACAGTTCAAAGATGGTATTGCAATTTAGAAGATCTAGCTGACAAGCTGGACCAAAGTCAAGGAGTGATCAGGTCTTCACATGTCTCTAGATCTGGATGTGACCACAGTAAACTTAATATCATGGTCTCTTTGGAAAGAGTCCCAAACATAATAAATCTTTGTATTGCTTCAGCAGGAAGACCTATTCAGGAGACCAGTCATACAATTTGATATTCTTTTTCTGTGTGTGGCTTTAGTGGACTTAAGGTGAGAGCTCTAATTACTGAATACATGGAAAATACATTAACTGGCACCACCATCTACTGGAGTATGTGCATCACACATTTATAGCTTCCTGTGTGGTAACCAGGATGTTCTTGAGACACTAATGCACTGAATGTACTCTGCTAGAGATGGACTCTGCTCACCTAGAGAACTAAGGGAACTTGAGGAAAAAATACGGAAATGATGTAGTTAATAATTATCAGTGAATCTGGCACAAAGTGCATCAATATTTACATCTTCTCCAAAATTTAATGAATTAGTTTCAGATACTTTCTTAACAACCTCCCTGTTCCTATAAAGATGTGGGATGCTTGTGCTGTGTGAAGATTTCGGCTGTGTCTTTACAATGCCTCAGCCATCAATGACATTAGAAGGAGAGATATACAGTGACCTCTTTAGTACATAATAATGGATTTCAGAACGGTTTCACAAAATACATTGACTTATATCACAAAAGCAGTAATGACATGGAACTAAAGATATTGAGGTGCGGGGTTGTCCTAAGGAAAAATAATGTTTCTTTGTCCAAGAATGCTTACTTCCAAATACCCAGTGAAGCAATATATGACAATCTGCTTTAGAAGAACATAATTTCTAAATCAAAAGCATTCTTCAAAGACATGTAGAAGCACTGATTACTTTTCATAGTGTTACAGTTTCTGGTTGGCCATCAGCAAGTGTTGTGCCGTTTTCAAACTCTTTGCAATCTTTAATTAAAAAAAATAATGCAGCAACTAGAATGCAAGTTGTGACTACAAATAATTTTTCATTATATGGCACATCATCAAATCAATTTGTATTCACACTCAAGAAGTTAATAAATTACTATGCATTTTACTGCTGACATGAGCTGCATGTTTTATCATTGTACATTTGGACACTTGTATTAAAATTCAAAGTTGTCACACAAAGGAAAACTAGAAGAGTGTTTTAAAATTTAGATTGCACATAATCTGTTCTGAAAGGTTGTCAGCCCAATTTTGAGAAGAGCACAGCACACTTTGCAGCAGATTGTGAGCTGTTCTAAGGCAGATGAGCTCTGTGCATGTCAGAGGAGACACATGAGAGACTTGGCCTTGAGTGTGCACATCCAGCTGGACTGATGACAGTACAGACTACTGCCATCCTTCCACCAGAAGTCTGCATAGTCTGTCACCTCGTCACTGGAAACAGTCAGTAACGGATGGTTAGAAGAGTGAAATAGGACACAGGGAAATTGTGGAATGACCCTTTCATCCTGTATGTCCCCCTAATTTCTCAAGGTAAGGACTTCCCAAGCCAGAGGCTGTAGACACCAACCCAACCATTAGATTTAATAACAATAGTGGGCCTGTATGTATCTAATCCACTTACACCTCTGGATGTCACAACATCCTGCGATAATAAATAGCACAATTGCTGCGAGTCAGTAGCTCTGCTTTTCATTCCATAGGATGCCCTGTAGTTCTCATGTGGTGAAAAACTGTGAATAACTGCTGCCAACTCCTTTCTAACACCCTTTTTAGTTTGACCTCTGTCATCCTGTTTTTAAATATATTTCTGAACTGAGTGTCATGGGTTTTTTGTATCACTATCAAACAACTTTATAACTGCACAAGCAGATGCTCTGCGTCATCTCTGGTATTGGGTGACAGCCGGGTGAGAACCCATCAGGTTCCTGAACAACTCAGTGGTACAAAATATACATGACTGGTTTTAACATTGATTTTGGATCTCAGTCAGGCTGTTTCTCCTCTGTTAGCGTGTATGACGAAGTTTGCAATTTGTGATCAAAGAGCACAGAGCATCTGAGAAGGGATCCAGCACCTTCATTGTTTCTGTGAGGACCCTGTCCTGCTACTCCTGCTGGGAGATGCTGTGGGGCCACCCGTGGGTTACAGTCCAGTGACGAACCCCCCTTTTCTTTCTGCTACAATTTATGAAATATTCCTAACATGAATTAATCCAAGACTTTATTTCAGTGCTTAAAGCCAACTATAATCTCAAAAATCAGCAAACAAAACTAGCCCCTCTCATGCAGATTTAGTGCAGTGTTTTCCTGGACTGCATTCTTCTTGTCATGATCTCACTTTTACTGCTGAATCATAACCCTCCAACTTTCCTTTTAAGCTCAGTCTTCATCTATCAACCTCTCTTCCTAATGTATAAGTTATTTCAGGTGTGTTACTAATGTAGATGACCTGCATTGGAAAAAGGAGCCTTCTCAGTAAAAAAAATAATTCTGTTGTTTACAGGGGGTAAAGGTGCAACCAGCAAAGTGATGTGACATTCATCAGACCATGTATACAACATTATTTGTTTTAGAAAAGCCAGTCAGAGCTTCCCAATAGCCTTTGTCTTGCTGAGAGTGGAGGCTGTAAGATGACTTTTGGGTGGGCCCTGCTGGCAGAAAAAGTTCTTGAGGAAAAGATTGTGTGTTAGTGTCAGAACCCAGAGTCATGGTAATGGGATGGCAAGGCACATCAGGATTTCCCTGAACTGGAAAAGTGGGAGTTAAAGATGATGACAGACCGAGTTGCACTGTCCAGTCTGGAAGGTATGAAGTGACACACAGCAACTCACTGAGTGATAAAGCCCTGGGTTCTTTGCATGAATAACTGAGCATTAATAAAGAAATTTTAATTAGGATTCAGGAAAGATTTTTCTGCTTTTGCAGTTTATTACAGTAAAATCTGCCTAATCTGTTGATGGAGCTCCAAAACACACAGGTCAGTACCATGGTGTGTTAGCAGTGTGACATTTGCCAAAACCTGTTAAAATGTACTTCAAGCACTGGCATTCTGTGCAGAAACTGGTGCCACCTATCAGCAACAAGGAGGAAATTAAACAGTAAAATGATGTGTTCAAACTGAATAAATGGCTTATTGTCATTACAAGGCTGCTTGTTTTGTATTAAAAAGCAATTAGCAAAGTGTTGGGCCTGTTCAGGATGATTCTGAGTAAGTGGGGTGCTGAGCTGGCCACTCTCATCCTGCAGAGGAGGTCTGGGCTAGACAAACACTGGGTGCTCTGGCCTTGCTGACCAAAGGGAGGGTTATGAGATGAGAATCTCCATCAAGGGTGTAAGTGCAAGTCAAGCAGATGAGCTGAGCTCCAGTTCACCCAAGGTAAAGTAGTCAAATATTTTTGTGAATCTGAACCTAAATAACTTTGGCTCCATGTTTTCTTTTTTTCAGACAGTATAAGTCATTTTGAGTCTCTCTTGGCTCAAAGAGTGTAGGCTCACTGAAGTGACACAGGTATTTTGAAAATGTTTTTCCTTGTTTTTTGGAAATGTACATTTTGGATGATAACCCTGTTGGAGGGTTTTTTAAATACTCAGAATACATCCTTGCATGGCCAAGCCATGTTTTTCCCCAGGCTCCTGCATTGTGCCTTCTTTTTCTGAACAGAAATGAAGTTCAAAGCTTCAGTGGGCTCCTGAGGGGCAGTGAAGGATTTGTGTTGTGGTCAGCCTTATCAGAAAAAAAAGTCAGGACACTTTTCATCTCTTAGGAGCCTGCTTTCTGTTTTGATCCTGGAGCCAAAGCTCCTTTCTTAAGTCTGAATCAGAGACCCTTTTTGCTATCCATTAGACCAGGGTGACACATGGCTTTTCTCCTTCTTTATAGTAGGGTTTAGTAGAAGGGGACTCTGTGTAACTATTAAACCTATTCAAAACCTTACAATTCTAAGGTTCTTGAAGCTAATTTTCAATTTCATTGCCTGAGCACAAGTCAGAACAATGGGCTTTTATGTTGGTTTTTATTTTTCCTATAGAATGCATTGATAAATTTAGTCTGAGGGAAACACACACAGCATAATTGTGTCTCACAGAATTGTTCTTTCTCACACCAGCTAAAGATTTAGCCTCAAACAAGTAGAAAAATGCTGGCTGCTTAGAAAAATGAGGCTTCTAATCAGTTAATCTCTGCTGAGTCTGAGGACTTCATAAAAATCTGGAAGTCTAATGTGCCATATCTACATATAGTCTATGTATTAATAAGAGACATTCTGAAAACTACTCCTCCTCCTCTTGTTAATGTGCAATGAAATCTGATTCAATATTAGGTTCTGATTTACCTGGTGTGTAAATAGCAGGGTGACACATATCACAGAGCTTTCATGTCACATAGAAGCCAAACAGTAGAAGAGCATCAGCATTGTCATAATAGTGGAAAAGATGAGAAGTAAAGAGTAAGTGGATTTAAGCTATTTTAAGCATATTTTTACAGTCTACACCTCCACTATCCATCCCTTCTTCCCTTCCCCAAGGTGAGACTCGTGCTGCCAGAACTAAGAAGTTCTGTTCTAGTGATGTTTTGTTGTACCTTATCACATAAAACAAATGTTTTTCCAAAAGCTTTCTTACACGAAGGCAGTGAAGTAAATCTAATCTCTTAACGTTTAGCCCAGGCTTACAGAAGGGCAAAGAGGACTCACTTTGGCTTGGATGGCATTTATGGTCTGCAAGCAGCTCATGGACAGGAAAAGGCAGCATGCTGTTCTCTGTAGGGTACACAATCTGAAACAATTTTATCAGAACTGCTAGATAGAGATCTTAATAAGCTGGAGTTAAACAACTGGGTGTTTTTATCTTGGAGGCAAAAAAAATAAAAGAAACAGTCCATTTAAAATTCACCATATGCACAGTAACTTGCAGTTAGTAATTAAATTCTCACAACATCTTTCCACAGTGCCAGGCAGAGCATATTGGCTTAGGTTGGCCTGGTTGTCGAGCGTGAACCAAAATGATTTCTAACAGCAATCAAATACATTTTGAAACATGCTCATAAAAAATGCTAGCACAGAGGCTCAAAGCAATAATGATTCATGTATTAGCAAATGAACCTGTCCTCTGTAAGCTAGGCCCTGAAATGTAATAAGGGATCAGTCCAAGGAAAGAAAGAAGTGTATTTATTAAGATGCTGAGAGGTAATGTTTTGTGATGGGAGTTTGGTGTGACAACTCTTCATCATCTATGGAATAGCTGTGGATTGAGGTGTTGGACTGGCCTCTAGAAGCCAGTCTCTGTCAGGGATGCCTTTATCAAGTCTATATCCACAGAGGGATTGGGGAAATGAACATGCCAGGATCCCTCTGTCCCTTGGTGGTACCCAAGGTAAGCTCTTTGGTCCACGTATGAGCCAGGCTGGGACACAGAGAAGATGAGAACACCCATCCTAGATCTCCTGTGCTGTAAGGATGAGCCACTCTGGTCAGGAAAGGACTGGGTGTGAGACCTGGGAGATTTCAGATAAATAATGCAGCTGCCTTCCACTACAACATCTGGGTGTGTCCAAAGAACACTCTGAAGAGATTGAGAGTTATAAAAAAATAATAATAAGTCCCCTGGAGCCTAATGACATGAGCAGTGGCTGGACACCTCCTTTCTTCCCTTTTTTGACCAGGAAACAGAGGTCAGATTCTCCCTCCTCTCAAATGCTCATCATGCTGGTCCTGGCACTCGGGGGGCCCCATAGGGCTGGAGGTCTGACTTGGTGAGCCACAGAAATGTGGGATCCCAGGTGGTCCCTGGGCTGGGCTCAGCCATGATTTATTCCTGTGCTCTCAAGAAGAGCACCAACAGTAAGAAAATGTGAACAAAAGAGGAGAAGCAGCTTGGAAAAAGAATCAGTAAGGATTTGGGTATTTTATGGGAGAAGAAAAGACTTAAATAAATATCTGCACAGAACCTCCACTCCATGAATCTGAAATGATGGTCCATTTTATCCCACTGGTTTTAAATTGTTGCCCGAGGCCACTGAGCTAACTGGCATTTAGTGAAGCAGGGATGAAGGGGACAGCAATACAGCTTGCAGACTTCAGAGAGCTGTGACCTTTCCAAGCTCCATGTATAAAATCTGTCGATCTCAGGGATTGTTCTCAGAGAGAACAAGTCTGGGCGCCGCAGGCAGAAACCAGCAACCCCACCACTGCCACCATCTGCAAAATCAACACCTCCTCAAACCCAGCCACAGCCTGCCCTCAGTGTGGGACAGGGCTGTACCCCCGGGCATGGGGGACATGGTTTGAACCCCACCAGGGAACCACGAGCCTTGGAAACCAGGACTCCAGCAAGAGGCTGATGAGGGCTTTCATTATAACAGCTCCTGCATATTCTCTGTGAGGTGTGGGCTAGAGCAGTCCTAATACACTTCATACACTGAATTCACTTTTCTAGCATTCAGGTATGTTTTCCTTTCTGAAGCCTGTGTGTGTGTCTGTTCCTAATGATATTTTAAAGCTCAAGGGTAATACCCCCTTTCCTTCCCCTGCAGTCACATCCATGCTCTCACAGGTACTTTGGATGCAAAGCAGCCTTTAGTCACGTAAAGCTTCAGAAAATAAAATTGAATTCTTCCTAAAATTCTTCCCTCTCCCTAAACGTTCATGATGGTTTCAAACATTGAGACAGCAACCTGATATTGGCAGAGCCTGGAATTTTCTCACATGAGGTGCTGCTGGGAGATCTGAGGAGAAATTTAATCAGGACTAGGGGCAGCTCTCAGAGCAGGCTGTCATGCCCAGAAAACCTCAAATTATGCACTAATTATCCACCTACACTGCCAGGGAATAAATAAATAATGACTTCAGATTACTGTGCTAAAGATAACTCCATCAGTAACAAGTTTTCAGACTGGGTTTTTTGTGGTGTGTTGGAGGTGCAATAATGAGCAGTGGGTTTGCTCAGTAGAGACTGGGTGGGCTTTGAGTCCCGTGAGTTCTGGGAAAGAGGAATCAAAGCTCAAGGTGGTCACTTCAGAGGAGGTGACTCCAGGTCACTGCCTGCCTCCTGAAAGGGCTGTGTAATGATGTGTGGCCAGGTATCTGCTCTTTTTTTCTCTACTTTCTTGCTGTGTAGTGTTGCATTTAATCACGGGAAAGGCAAACAGTTTCAGGGAAACAGGCTTTGTCCTCACCTTGACCTTGCAAACGAAGGAAAATGCTGACAAGAAGATGCTTTTTGAGTCAAGACATTAGAAGTACTGTTCGGAGCTGTAAATTTCTAGAGCTGTGATCAAACTGGATTATGCTAATGCATGTGAGTGAAAAAATAATGCCAGAAAATGTTTTAAAATTGATTGATTTATCCCTCTGACCACCTTATAGCAACGGACTGTAAAAAAAAAATTATTCCAGACATTTTGGCTTCTAAGGGCGTTCTTTTTAGAGAAGAGGGTTTGACCCTGTATCCTCAAGTTTGCTCAGGTTTTACTGTCTTTGACACAAGCATCTCTCACAGCCTTAGTTATACCTTGCAAAAATACCAAGAATAAATAAATAAGAGACACTTCCCTTGTTGAAGCCAGCTGACCATCATAGGCATGGCCATTGCAATTTTTAATAGTACTTCCACTTTCCATAAAAATACCATTTTCAATGGTAAAGATGGTAAAAATGGTTTTTTAAAAAAAAGTAATTTAAAACTTCTAAAAATATCATTTTTAATTGCAGTTCTCCTCCATTAAATAAAGTCAGTCCTCAGTGCCTGTAATCAGCTGTAATTTCACACTTAGTCCGAGCCTGGGAGCACACTCAAGGTACCATATTGCTGCAGAATGTTGATTTGCATATGTTAGTAATCACTTTCCACTTCTGAGACTGAAAGCCAAACTGAAGTCAGGATTAGCACATCCAAAGATGATTTTTAATAAAATAATTGAGATGTCTCAGGTGAGATGAATTTAGTGTCTCATTGTCTCTGTAGCTTTAAATGGAGACTTGTTTAGACAGAATTTGAGGAGGGAATGGGTATAGGTAGTTGTTACAGCTTTAAGTGGATGCTGAGATTTTATTTTTTGATGTTTTCAGCTGTAAGAATTGGTTGAAGTGTTTTGCATGTCATTAGAAATAGACTCGGATCAAAGTTTTTTAAAACTGAAAAACTCACAAGCTCTTAAATTCAAAGGATTAGGATGTTGAAGATAAACCTGTGAAGCTCATGGGAAAATGCAGCACTTGGTTTGGGAGGGGAGGACAAAAAAAGCCAAGGCAAAAAAGACAACTTAAGTCTTTCAGAACTATGAGAAAAAAGACAGACTATCCAACAAAAATGATGCACTCCATAAAATGTCTTTGTATCTGCTTTTATCCCCCCTTTGTCTGGCAGAAGAAAGCAGCAGCAAAATTTCACTTATTTATTGGGTACACAGAGATTTTTTTCTTGAATGAAATGATCGATACTTCCAAAATGAGCTTCTAGTTCTGTGTGTGTATATATATATATATATGCTTTATGTTTGGATAGGAATCTTCCATGATTGAACACTCTGACATGTGAAGAAGTTACCACCCAAGTGGTTTGAAAAATATTTTATGCAAGACCTGCAGCACCTTTCTCTTTGAACTCTGAGCTCACGGTGTGCTGCCCCGTGCCCTTGTGTGACTCTAATGACGTTACAGCTCAGCTGAACAGTCTGTGTGGGTAATGCTAGTGCTGCTGGTGCACTCCAGTGATGGTGGCCTTTGACTTCTACCAGAGAAGGTCCCTTTACATCAGCCAGAATCTTATTGATGATGGCATACATTCACAGACTGCAAATTTGAGTGAAAGGAGAAAGGAAAAAAAAAAAAAAAAAAGGTATTATTTCAGCTGGAGTGTATGTCTTTTATGTGGTATTAAGGACAAGAATGCTAATGACAAGTAAAGTACTGTTGCATTCCTGTGTCCCTGAGTGCTGTCACCAAAGAAACTGGTAGGCAGAGATTGCAAGGAAGGGAAGATGTGGCCTTAATTTTGCTTATATGAAAGATAAGCAAGGAATGAACCAAAGAGACTTGAGGTATGTAGCTTTTTTCTCATTAGCAGAGCAAAGAGCAGGATGCATCTGCCTTCTTGTTTTCAGCAGTTCTTTGGCCTCCAACACAGGAGACAGATAAGCTCTCAAGAGTGAAACTTGAAGGCATAAACCTCAAGCACATGATGTTGTGACTGCTATGCTTAAATGAATAGACTGCATTTAGTTGCTTGCCTGAAGACTGACGGGAAGATGTCTTAGAGTGTCCAGCAGTAAAGTATTTCCACAGGGCCAAAATGCATTACCTGGAGTGCCTGCATCATGTTATGCAACCATTCTTCATCTGGAAAGCCCAGGTTTCTGTGGATGAACCTGTTGTTGAACCTGCAGCCTCATCTGGAATGATGGTTTCTGTGGGATAATTTATGCAGCCAGGGATTTTGTTACCTTTGCTGTACAGAGATAAGTACCTGTGATTCTAATGGCCTTCATCTCTTGCATGACAATGTGTTCTCTCTCCTTTCAACAACAAAGTCTAGTGTTTCTCCATTCTGATAGGAGTGGAGCAGCCACTCATCAAAATAACTTTCTGCTTTAATTAAAAGAGAGAATGAAGCCTGTCCCTCGTTATCTTTCTTAGAGCTTTCAAAATAAGGAGCCTTTCTTGATAGGATTCTATACAGGCCACTAAGAGTTCCACGAGATTCTTTGTGCTTTGTGTGTAAATGTGAGTTGCTTCTCCTGTGGCTCAGGGCAAAAGGCTGAAATCAGTCAGAGCCAGGGAAGTGTGAGCCCGAGGGGCTGTGGTGTGGTCAGTGTGACCCCACTGGCTGTACCCTTGTACTGGACTTTCCTCTGCATCAGTCTTTTCTCTAAGCATTTGAAATGAAAGATTGTTTGCTTGCTTCTTTTAAAAAGTAGAAAAAATTAGACATTTTTCCATTCTACGAGTTCTCTGTTTGTTTTGCTCAAGTAAAAAGGCTGTTGGCAATAAGTGAAAGTATGAAAAGAACTGTGAAATTAATTAAATTGACGCTTCAAGAAAATACCAATATTGCTGCAATCCTCAAAGCAACAGCATAAAGCAAACTTATGACATTTTGCCAAATGTTATTTTTTGTGAGTAAAGCAAACCTAGAGGTTTTGCTAAACTCTGAAACCTGGGGGCTTGGTTTGATACACATTTTGAAGGTGAGTGTTTGTTCAACTGCAGGCAGCTTGGACATGTTTCTCCTTTTCTGCAGTTGTCAAAAAATTAACTGCTCCTGGGTGGCAGTTTTGTTAATGAATTACCATTAAGACTTAAATTCAGAATCCCACATAACTTGTTTCTTTGATTGTTTTTTTTTAAAGTACAGTTCATGCTATGAAAGCCATACAAATCAAACCCAGTTCTTTAAGTATTCCAGGCATTATTAATTAAATATGAAGGATATTTACCTCTTATTGTCGCTGTTTAGGTGTTTTTCTCTCCTTACCTAGATCTTTCTTTCCCCTGTTTTAAATTTGGACTAATTAGCTGAAGCTGATGAATTTAGTTAGCACCAGGAATAACTCTCTCTGGATTTGAGGAAGAAGGGAAGGTGGGGCAGACTGAGAACTAGGATGTGAGCAGGTTAACACAGGTAGGAAAGGTTGACTACTCCCACCTTGCAAGTCATGGTTTAGGTGAGGGGGTTTTTGTTGTTTGGGTTTGTATGGGTTTGATTTTTTCAACACTAGCAATTGAGCATTGATATCTTTTTTCTACATAAGCCTTTCTAATGGTGAAATTCAGAAGCCTGTACTCTGCTTTGCTTAGGGGTGAACAGTATCTGTGGGATGAAACTCACTCCTGTGCAGAGAAACTTGTGCAAGAGTTCAAATCTCCACAGCAGGGCAGTAAAAGCAGATGAGTCTTAACAAAGGGCTTGACTGCAGGGGTGAGTTTTTTCCATGCTTCATGGATTTGGAGACCTGGATTTGGCCTATAAAGTCATGAGAAAAATGGCCCACATGGGAAACCATTATTGACTGCTTCCTCTGTCCTTCAGTGATAAATATTGCATGGCTATCTGCCCATCCTTTGCATTAAAGGAGCAATCCAATATCCATTTTTGTTTTCTACACTGTGCCAGTATGACAAACTCTTTCCTGCTCTTCATAAAAAGCAAAATCCAGAGAGGCTTCTTCTGAATGCTGGATGACAAATAAGAGAGTAATGCCTTCCACAGGAAATCTCTTGTGCTTGACTGTTGAATATACTGTTATGATTTTTTTTTTCCTATTTGGTAGTGGAAAACATTTCCAAGCCATTAATGTGGGGGTTAATTTTAGACCTTGGATTTGTTCTCACCATTAGGATCCCCAGGTCAGTTTCTGAAAAACACTTGGAAATGTTTATTTTGATTTGTCTGCATGTTTGCAAACAAAGCTGCAAAATCCTCACTTTCAGGCATGTTCTCTTAGAGCTTTTCAGAAATATATTGACAGAACAAAAGTAAATCTGATGTTTCCAAACCCCAGTACTAATCTGAAAGTGAAGGTTTTTCTCTTGAGAAAAATCTAAAGGATCTTGGTGATGCAATGAGAAAAACCTATACAACAAGTTAGGGGGATTTTTTTATTTCCCAGAATATAAGCCAGCTATTTAATCTTAAACCAAATATTTCTTTCTCCCACAACCCCCTCTGTAATTTCACATATCAGTATGAACAATACAGATTTTATACTTTAACAATATGCCATAAAACATCTCAGTTATTTCCACACCTTAAAGCATTAACAACTGAAAATAAATAGGGCACTGACAGGTTTTTGTTGAAACTCCCATCTCACAATTTCACTGTTTACTTTGTTGTATTTGAACTGTGCTTGTAAATTTTCACTCATGGGCTGCCTTGGGCAAGGGATCTGTCTGACCTCTGTGTGGCCCAGCTCTGACATCCCGCTCTGATACCCCATACATTTTCCTTTTATTCTTCCATCTCCCGAGTTGCTCTGCACATTATTATGCCATTCTGGCTAGGTTCTTAATACCATCCCTATTGATTTGTAGGAGATAAATGTCAGGCATGGTCTGTATGTCACTGTGATCTCACACTTCTCTGCTTGCTGGTTAGCTCAGGTGAACAGCAGAGAGGAGGAGGAGGAGGAGTGTGACAGCCGTTTCTGTGACCTGCTCCTTCCCCAGGACAGCCAACAGTGATGCACAAGAATAATCAAACCCTATATGAATCAGTTAAAGAGATTTTAAGTAGGTGTTGGTTGGTGGAAGGCTGCTGAGGAGTCGTGGGTAGGTGGGACCGTGAAGACTCGCATAAGGCAGGGAGTTCTCACCCGGAGCCCACTCCGTTTCACTGCAGTCTGTTTGCACTGGTCCAGCTGATGAGAAGTGATTTATTTCTTGCAAATCAGCCCCAAATGTATTCAATGCATCAGCCTTTCTTTATGCAGCTCATTAGAGCAGAATTTTAATAACACAGAAGTATGGAGAGTGTCTTTCCCCAGTGGTGCAGATGGGCTGCTTTGGGGGTGCAGATTTGCTGCAGCTGGGACTGCAGTGCCTTCCTGGAGAGCAGCACTTGAGGGAAGCCAGGCACACATTGCCCTGCAAGAGCTGATCTGTGCTACAGCAACTGCACAGTGTTCTAGAAACTTCAGTGCTCTCCCTACTTTGCCTGTGCCATCAGACTGGGGTTCAATCCACCAGGTTCAGGCTGTGGTGCTGTGGAAATCAGCTCCTTAACCTTGTCCTGCTACTTTTTCCTGGGGTACATCAACAGTAAAGTGGGGAAAATGCATACACGTTGTAAAGTAATTTAAAGACTTTGGAATAAAAATGTGAAAGCTAAAAAATATCCATATAAAATGCTGTGTTGTGCACTTCTGGAGGCCGAGGGGAAACTTATGCCACATACTCATTATACACATGTTCTTTCATTTGGCCTTTAGAATACAAATATCCAGGCAGAACAGCAAGGGAAAATATCTCAGCTGTGCTAAATCCCAATCTGGTGTTTGATAAGGACAAGGCCTCAGCTTAACCAGATGAATTTTTAACAGCTAAATATCATTTTGGGAAACGCTAGTTGAAAGAGAGGACTGCAATATTAATTTGGGGTTAGTTGTATCATTTTATCTTGTCAAGAGTAAGGAAGAAAATGATGTCCTTCCCATTATGCCATGTAAAAATACATAATTTAGAAGGTTAAAAATACATTTGATTTCACTTAACATAAATATTTCTTTTTTTTCTGAAACTGTTTTGCAGAGTATAGCATTACTCCTCTGTTCTGGTGTTTGCAGCTCTGATCTATTCTTAGTTTTGTTTTGGAATTGTTCTAGAAAAAAATAGCATGGATGCTATTAAAGAACTCACTGCTGACCTTAGGTTGGGTGTTTTTCCTATTCTTTCAGGGTCTGAGGTTCATCGTGCAACTGTGTTTTAATTATTACCTTTAAAATTATCAAATTATGAAAGTTTGACTGAAAGACTTTGAGTATTTTGGTTTGTTTCGGTGTTTCTGGGTTTGGGTTCTTTGAACAATTCATATAACATTTTTCTGGCATGCTACATGTATATGAATACTCCTTAGTTTGATAACAGATTCTTTAATTTGTGGACTTCAATGTCTTTCACATCAGTTTAAAAATAATAAAAGAAATGCAGGGAATGTTATCATCTGAAAGGTTCTGTTTCATCAAAATTAAATGTTCTGGAGTAAAAAGGAGTTAAGTGGCATGAATGGAGACCTTAAAATATACTGGTTCATGAGAACAAAAGATTGGACTTTGCCTCGTCCTTTGGCAAAAACTTTTTGGGCTCCAGACTGCCTGTTCAGTGGTTGGTTTGCTTTACTTACTACTTCCATCAGCAAAGCATTTGCAGTCACTGGTTGGTTTGTATAAATTATTTTAAGCAAGTGTTAAGAAACTGAGACCAGGACATAAATATTAAGATTTCTCTGGGTAATCAAACTTTGTGCACTCACTACAATGACGAGTTCTCCAAACCCACACATCACTGGTGTCATATGCTACCCAAACAGCATTTGGGCTCTGTTCTTTCCCACTGCCACAGCAGCAGCTCACAGGACTCTAAGCACACAAACTTCCACAGCACTACATCAAAAGCAATCCTTGCCTATTGTATTGGTGGTTGCATTTGCAGTTCTAAACATCAAGAAGCATTTATACTTAATAATTGTATGTTATTGTAGGACTAGCAGTTACAAAGACAGACTGTTTCTTCAATACTGCCATTTCTGAGCCATCTAATGAGAATGTGTTGCCGTGGCAACCACTGGCATAAGTATTTTTTTTTTAAAAGTAATTAAACTCCCTAAGTCAATTTGCCCTTACTTGTCAGGTTAGGAAATAGAATGCTGTTTATTGCTTTCTGCTGAAGCAATGAGGTAGCTGGGAGGGCCAGCAGGGTTGGAGCTACCTGAGGAGATATCAGCTCTGTGAGCCCTTTTGTTAATAAATTATTCTTTTTCTGATATGTGGCAGGTGTAGGAAGGCTCCGTGAAAACTTCTGAATGCTTGCATCCCAATGGGACTGGTGGGGTGTTGCTGAGTGGGGGTGTGCAGTTAAATACAAAGACTTTGCTTTGTGACCAGGTGAATATACAGAAACCAGGCTGCTCAGATGCCATTGGGATGTATGTGTGTGAGCATGATATGGAAAACAATGTCTTTGCCAGACTGCTAGTGCACTGAGACACACATTCCTGATTCAAGCCCTGTTTGGTGCTGACACATTTATTTACCACCCCTCTTATGTTGTACAACGTGGAGTTTGTTTCCAAGGCACATAATGCCCTGAGAACATAATGGAGGGAGGGGACTGAGCCTGCTCAATTCCTGCAGAACACAGGGATCTGAAAAATGCCCAGTTCCCTCTACTGTAGCATGGTGCCCAGAAATTATTGGCTGCTCAGGGCATTCTCTGCTTTGGGAATACCCAGACCATATGGGCCAGCCACACAGCAGGAGAGAAGAATGAGGCCCATTTCATGCCTCCTTTAATTTTGCTTGAATTTCCTGAAGTCACTGTACACTTTTTCCAATCCCTGCCAAACCACATCTTAAAAACTACGGCTGCCAGCTATTAAATCCTGCAAAGTTTATTTTAGCTACACTCTGCTTGTGCCCTTTAGCTCAAAGGAGAACAAGGCTCCAGCAGAAAATGGGGGGAAGAGCCTCTTAAGTGTTTTCATTTTTAACTATGAAAAGGCTCTGCTTGAGCATCAGAGATAGAAGGAACAACCAAACAAGTTGCAGAAAATTTAAAACATTTGGTTTGTATTGGTCCTGCTACTTTCTGTTCTACTGAATTGATATGAAATATGGTAAAATGAGATCTTTGTAGAATATTTGATATCTTGTTTTCTCCAGTACAAGAGAAGATCTGTGCAAATAATGGGAGTTTTATGTTTGGTAACTGAAACTGGAAAAAAATCCCACATTTCATTATTTTCATACCAAATTAGAGACAAGTAGCATTGGTTTAAAAGGAATTTTGTTATTTTTCTGATTCCTTAATATACCACTGCATGTAGCTATTCAAAATTACGAAGCCCTCTTATTTTTCCTTGAAGTGCAATTTTTCCTGCAGCCTAATGAATAACTTTGACCTATCCAAATAGGTCTGAAGCCTCATTTGTATGGCCCCAACCTGTGCCAGTTGTTTCCTTCTCCCCTGTTCACTAGTGCTGATACATGACAGGGTTCTTTGCAGTATTTATTGCCCTTGGGTTGGCCTCTGCCCTGAGAGGCTCTCTGGGTGTCTCACTTGAAACCACTATAAATCTGTGAGAGCATGATTAGGTCAAGCTGCTCAATGCAGGTGCCTTTTTAATTTACTCATGTGAATATGGAGCATTTTCATTGTGACATTCCCTCTAACAAATCAGAGCTTACCGATTGTCTTCATAGCACATGTTTGCTGGTTTCCAGAGCAGAGAGTGATGAAGCAGGAAAACCTGCCACCAGGTTGTATTTTCTTCCTTTCCTCAAAAGCCTGGTTAGCTGATGTGAAAACAAGAGGGCATTTGTCATGTAGGCTTTTGTTTCCCAAAGTGCAGAGGCTCATCTCTACACCTGCTCAAAACCTTTGTGCAGGAGGATGAAATTATGCCAAATGGAAGAAAGACCACGAAACTGCTTGATGAGATTGAGGGTCAGAAGGAGAGCTACAAGCAAGAGCTGTCTCATAGAAGAGAAAGTTATTGCCATATTTCAGGTTGTTACGCATTTCCTAGTTTATAAATTCAGAGTTGTGAGGTTAAATATCCTTCTTGCACGCTCTACAAAATGGAGTCTGGTTTTCCCCCTCATGTTGTGAAGTTCAATATCCTTCTTGCA
>JAWWEW010000036.1:8176386-8203990 GCA_035583185.1 Anabacerthia variegaticeps
GTTTGCCCCAGGGGAGCCTTTCCTTCCATGGCTCTCTCTGCCCTTGTTCACCCTTTATGGCTCTGATCCTCCCCTGTTGGTCCTTTCATGCAGGAGGATTTGGGGCTCCTCCTGAGTTCAACCCCCTCTCCAGAAAGTTCCAGGCTGCCCTTATTAATAAATGTGCCATTCCATCATACTCTAACCTGGAGTGTGCCATTCCTTCTTACCCTCAAAGGGTCTCATCACCTTTGGGGATGGGGAAAAGGTTCTGCAATAGGTTAGTCATGTTTGCTCATGGAAGGAGAAGTCTGGCACTACCAAAACTTATTTGTATATTCCTCCGCTATTAAAATGAGGGAAGATATAGGAAGAAAGTAATAATGATAGGAGTCACAGATTATAAGACACAAATAAGGAAGAGTGAAATATAGTGTAATTTGACAGCAATGAGGAAAATACTGAGGAATCTGTCATATCTATGCTTGTGGTGTTAAGAAGGCAGAGAGAGCTGTTAGGAAGGCACAGAGCATGAACTCAAAGTACTTTTATGCAAAGGCTACAGTAATGAATTCTAATCTTGCCTGAGAGCAATTCTTAAGATAAGTACAAAGGTGAGCTTGGAGTATTGATTTTTTTTTAAAAAAGACAAGAAATTAGAGTGAGTTGTAAAAAATTAGTGCTGCCTGGAACAGTTCACATTAAATCAGTGCACAGGTAAAGAGGTGCAGGCTCAAAGGGGAGTATATCAGGATTCAATTTTGGATCTTGCTATCATTTCTTGGTAGGGTCACTCCTTCTTCCACTCAGTTCCCTTTCCCCTGCCTCCTTTGTTGTAGTAACCCCTGTGGATAGAGCTCCAATTAATAAAACTTACCTTTATGTATGCATTATCATAATACAAAGGCTCAAGGGGCACACAATCCCTTCATGCCTGAGCAAATTTAAAACTCATGATTCTCCTGGGATGCTTGCTGGGAAATAGAGAATGGGAATAAAGGACAGTCTAACATTTCTGCTGAATGATTGCTACTCTTTGCAAAGTGCTGTGAAGCTTGTTAGATTGTGAACATTTATGGGAACCTTATTGCTATTAGATCCTGTGAAATTACTATAATTAAAAAATTCTGGTCCTTTTTACATGGAAGATCTGCACTGTGTGTTAAATCATTTTCTTGGAAGAGCCTGGGAGAAATTAGAAATGTGACTGGTACAATAAGAGCAAATGACCAGAAATATTTAAATTACCAATGTGTTTTAACAGAAAATACTGTGAATGCCAGGTTTGAATGCACATATACACTGGCCCATGTTTTATCCTTGGGACACAACTGCATGCTAATGATTAGTGTTAAAAATTTTGCTTTTTCAGTTTTTGGTCTGTTGTGAGAAGGCTCAGGCCCATTGTAGCTTATGCTGTACAGAGCACTTACAGAAAGGCAGCTGCCCCAAAAAACTCTTAAAATCTATCAGGGACATAATGACAGAATCAGTGAAAGAGATGGGGTGAGGGAGAAGTCAATAGCCCAGTAATGCAATTATGGCAGAGTTATAATTAGTGATCACAACACTCCAGTTTCCAGTCATTGCCACATGGCCTGCAGCATGCCAAAAAGAACAACTGTAAGCCAAGACTGGAACAATAACTTTGTGGTGTTGGAGGGTTTTTATGAGTGTGCATCCCATACATGCACATTCAGTGCAAATTGTTGTCCATTAACAAGATTTAATAATGCTTTGCAGAACTGTGGCTTTCATTAACAAGCTTGGAGTGCCAAAGGGACAAATGAGAGGATGAGCACATTAAATAAAGAGGGTTTTACAACTTGGCCTTCTGTAGAGTATAGTAACTTCCAACTTCTATTTCTCCAAGTGTGAGCACAGCCAAGAAATGTTTAGGGCCTGGGAGGAGCATAAAGGAGCACAAGTTACTTATTTGTGATGCTGAGTGTCTAATTACAAAGAAATCCTCTTTTGCCAGAAGAAAAACCTGTAACTATATATCACTAAATGCCTATTTGACTAAGGCAGCTTTCCAACAGATAGCAAAGACTTTTCACTTTGATCTAAAACCTTGCACACAAGCAAGGCATCAGCCCCTCATTTGTAATCCCACTCTGAGTGAGAATCCAGCCTGGGATTTATGGTCCAATTTTTATTTTGTTCTATGTTTCATCCAGTTCTGTATGAATTTATTTATAAAAGCCCAATATAGGAGTGTGGGAATATTTCTTCTTGGTTTTATAACCTGAGTTCATGAAAGATTTTTGTCCCAATAATTTTGAGAAAAGACTTCATAGAAGGTCTTTCTTGACAATCCCAAACCATTCCTAGAAAGGCAAGGTCATTCCTTAGTGAATTCTTGTACATATTTACTTTTAGCAATACTGGATAAATTCCCACGGGGAAAACTTTAATTAAACTGCCATTCTTGCTAAGTCATGTAGTTAGTAGCTGGTAGATAAATAATGTGAACTCCAACTATTTGTTATTTGTTCTCGGCCTTTAATCACCCAGTAGTAATTCCATAATGGAATTAAAGTACTTAACCATTCTAATGCAAATTGTCTGCCTTACAGTTCTTCAATGAGTAAATTATTGCAAATCAGGTATCCATGATATCAACATTATTCACTTACAGTTAATTTATATTCATAATAATTAGAGCTAATTTTTATTTATTCCAGAACTGGATGTTGTTTTATTTGTGAAGATTGAAAATTTAGAACTAGCAAGTCTTCATAAAAATAAGCTCTCATTTTGTTTTCTCTTCTTTTTTTAATTAAAAAAAAATAAATAAATCAGACAAGAGGCTCGTGAAGGATGTGGATCAGAACAGCAGGCCAACTTCCACTGCAGTTTTAATAAACTGTATGCAAGTGAACTGTAGACAACAAGGACATTGCTAAATATTTGAAAAGGAAATGAGTCCTATCAAACCATACAATCTGTTAAGAGCTTCTTTTTATGGCTAAAAATAATAGAAGGGCTTACCTACAAAGAGGCATTGTCCTCACTAAAAAGGCATTTTAATAGGAAAAGTGACTTATGATTTAACAGAATGTTTGTGTGCTGCTTCACAAATATATTTATTTCACTTGTAAAATACTAAACAGGAAGAATTTACTAGAGAAACCATACACAGATAAGTCCGTAAGTGCAGGAGACAAGTCAACTGCAAATGGCAAACTGTGTCATGTATTTAAATAGTCAGCAAGGCAGGAGTTAACTTCAAACAGAGAGTCTGCTTCTTCCCTGGTTAGAACAAGGTCATCGGACAAGCTACAAGTACTGGGGGTTTTGATCTGAAACAGATAGAAAAATGTAACTTCTCGTAGCTGATTCTGATTAACTGCAATTAGAATTTGGTAAACAGGTGCCCTGAGCCATCCAAAAGGTGGTGGATGGATAATGGCTGTGCTGCTCTGTGTTTTTCAGGTGTGTTAAGAGCTTAGAGAAGCCTTCTGAAATTATAGAGAAAGGTAAATTGATTTTGTTCTGGTTTTGTTCTATGTAAGAGCTCTCTTTACTTTGTCTCACAGAAGTAAAATAATGTAATATGAAATACTTCTTGGAATTCAAAAATTGACAGCTGCTGACTGCTTTTGAGGCAACTCTTGTCAGCAGTTCAGAGAACTGAAATATCATCCCAATATAGGGGAATTGCACTGATAAACAAGTTCATAAGGGCTCTAAGCATTTTATTGTCTCTTACAATTGTTTTGTCTTGTCTTTTGCTTTGTTTTTCTTGCTTTATATTTGTTTGCTTTTGCAATTCATGTTTTTAGAACCTAATTCTGCACCAAAATTAACCTGATATGTCATCTATCTATAGATACATGAGGGAGGAAAAAAGCTTATTTTTTCTCCAAGAATCGCTAAGCCTTGTGATAACACAAGTCTAATTTGATAAAAAGCTAAGGATTATTTTATGTGATGATAGCAAAGTACATATGGTCTTCCTGCTTTGTTTGAATCAAAGTAATAGGTAACTTCTGATGTGAATTCAAAGCCTCAAGTCAAAGTTAAGATGCCGTGATGGGAGGTATGTGGTATTTATGCAGTGTATTGTGCTTTCAAACCTGTGCCTGTTCTGGGGTACTCTTTGAAGTCTGAGTACTCTATGTGATCATTGCCATGTGGAGCCTTTCAGAAAAAGTCAGTGAGGAGCTTTGTAGATCCCAGTACCTGTTGTCTCTGCAGTTTCTTTTCACTACCTTAGAGGTTTCAGACGACTTTGCCTGCAGGTTGGTGTAACTCCGAATCGTATGTGAATTTATAAAAGAACTAAACAGAAATCGCTTTCAGAAGTTCTGAAATAATAACCAGTTGAATTTCACTGAAAGAAGGAAACAACTGCTTAACATCTTCCTCCCCCTATACTCTTACAGTTATATGCTGTCGCTTTCTGCTAAATGGTTTGGAGAAAACAGTTTGAGGCTCCAGAACAGTCATCCTGTTGCCTGTCTGGTGGAGGCAGACTGCTCATGGGAGATGACGTGGTGCTTTTTTTTACTCCCTTGCTGGGATGACTTGGAATCTTCTTAGTTTGCTCCTGCTCTTTCTTGGGTGTCTGAATTCATAACAGACTTTTCCATAACGCTGTTATATGATTGCTCAATTATACTTGTCTGTACTAAGTCTACAATGACTAATCTAATAGAAGCCTGGATTGGGATTGTGAACGCTGTTGCATTTATTACCTGCATTTGTAATACACTTACGTTTTAACTTTCAGACTTAAAATATGTTGGTTTCTGGTATTTTTTGACAGTGACAAATAAATGCCAAGCACAGTGGGAGACTGGAGCACAAACTGGCTTACACGAAAGAGTTTTACCCAAGGATAGAAATTAAGGTTACCATGAAAGACTGCTAATTGGATTGTGAGGCTTGTTTCCTGTTTAAAAAACATCACATGTGCAAATCCCCCCATTGTTACACTTGCCACGTACCGACAATTACAGCTTTTACCTGAAAACACCGAGCAATTGTATGCATGTGAAAGGAGAAGAGGAGAAATCTTTCTTTTTTGCAGTATACTGGGGAGAAAATGACGGCTGATACCTGATTAGGGTAACAAATGTACAGGAGTTGTAAAACTCAGCTTCTACTTCGTCTGGATATTCTAAATGAATAGCTTAATTTGAAAACGTTGTTACAAATCTGGCTGGACTTTAACTCCTACTAACCTCTGTCTCCTTGAGTCTCTGCTAATGAGGAGCTATTTATCAAACTCTATCATGAGCTATACTTTCTTTAAAGTGGTTCTGCTGGCAATATGATTATTTGATTCTAAGACTGTCACCTTTGCAATCTCTGATCATTAGAATTATCCTCTTGTCAGTTGCTTTCACTTTGCAGTTAAAATATAATTTCTGTCTTGACAATGGGTATGTGTTGGCTTAACCCAGAATGCCCTCACCAACAATTCCTTGAGTGTATGCTCTTTTTAATCCTATATGGGAATAACACATCTCAAATATATTACATTCTTAAGATCTGTCTAAGATGGGAATTTTCTGAAGATGCTGGTGCTGTGATCTTACTTGAAAGTACCAGCAGCTTGTAGAGTGGAATGATGGGAAGTGACTGTTATGCAGCTCCCAGAAACATGGGGCATCAATTGTTAAATATCTTCTGTTATTTCAGCACGTCTGTCACAGTGAAGTGCTTATTAATTCCTTGTGTTTCTGTTCATAAGGTACAGCAAAAAGGTATTTTTTAGCTATTGGAAAAATGAAGTTCTGGAACAGCCTTGTTATACCTGCAGTGGGGCAAGATAACTAAGTACTTGTAAGCTGCGTTAATAAATGAGATTTTTATGATGCATTTGCAGCAATAGCATAGGCTTAGACTGGATTCAGGAGTTTGCCTCAGTACAGCTGTTACATCCCTACTGTTTAGCCCCATTCTGCCTACAGCATAGGGCAAGAAGAAAGGAGAGGGAGCCACTGAAACCCAGACAGCTGTCACTGAGGAGGGTGAGTTAGAATCTGACCAGCCACTTGTGCTCCAGCCTCAGGTTCTTGAAAGTTTAGCCAAGTGCCATAAGCTTGGAATGTTGCAGCTGCTGTTTACCTGCACAGGAGTGGGAAAATAGTCAGTGATTTTATTTTTTTCCCCCTGATGTTGCATGGGATTGCCCTGTTAGACCATGGTGTGCCTTTTGGTTTCATTTGTCTTTCCTGATTTTTGGTGACTTGATCACTGAGCGTGAGTTTTATGTCTGCAGTTGAGTTGGGCTGAAAAACCACCATCCTTTTCAGCCTTGTCATTGCAAAAATAATCAAACTCTTTTGGAATGGAGGGACTTGATATCCTCGAGTACCACGTGACCTTAGCACCAATGTTCCTGTAGTATTTTGTCATTTACATAATCTGAACTGTGGGCAGGTTTTTAAAAAAACCAAGGACCACAAAATCTAAACCGGAGCCTCATGCTGATGGAGCCAGAATGATTTTGGACTTTGTCTTGTATTCTTTGGGACTATCTATCAGCTGAAGTTTACACACTGTGGAAGAGCTATTTGGCTGTTTCCCTTTATGCTCAGCTAGGATGGTTTTTGTCCCTGAAGCTGTTCAGTGGCATTTCTTTTCAGTGATATAATCACCTGTGTGAATTGGAATTGGTAGCACTATCCATGAAGAGGTGTACTCCTGGCACCACTGGCATCTTCTGCAATTCAGCTCCCCAGAGTGCAAGACAAGCTGCTGTAGTTCAGTACAATTTGGAAAGGAAGTGGGAAGCAAAACGAGGTCGAAGTTAGTGCTCTTTTTGCTTTGTGTCTGGAGACAAAGGTCTCCATTCAAGGACAGAAGAGGTTGGACACTCTCACACTGAGAAATGTATGCTTGTTACAAGTCTTGGCACCCCTTTACTAATTATCTTCACCCTTTACTTTCCCCAGTACTAATAGGTGGGATGGTAATGGTGTTATCGTGCACTATTTGTGACTGTAGCTTAGTGTAATTGAGAATAATGATAACATAATAATGATAATGGTTTCATACTGCAGCTCTGTCTCCAGGCAATGGAAGTAGAATGGGAATTCCTTGTCAGTTAATGAAAAGAAAAAAAGTTGCTTGAGATTTTCTAAGGGAGTGATAAAAAGTCTATGAAAAAGGTTGTAAAAACCTTCTGAAAAATCTGATACAATCTGTTTAGGATCTGCCAAATATGTTTTGGGAACAGTAAAGATGGTTGTATTTAACCAAGCATTAGCATGATCTGTGAAAACAGATGCTCTCCCTCAAGGACAATGATGAAGCATTAATTACAGGTAGAGATGATTTGAAACAAAGACTGGAAACCTGCTGCTACCAGAGCGTTGTTTTGGTAGAGCTGATTTATTGTAGTTAACCGTGGAATACGAGTCCTAATGAAGATGAACGTTGAAACCAGGCAGGCAAATGTATTCTTCTACAGCCCAACATGATATTTTGAATTTACATCGTGTTGGAAATTAAGCTTGGTATGAATTGCAATTGTAATGAGCAGTTTGCCCTGTGATTTCAATGAAAGCACCTGATGGTGATAACTGCCTTGCAAATGCCAAGGACTCTTACTCCAGAGCAAATGACTTCCTGGACCACATCAGTCTCAGCATGGTGGAGGTGAAGCATGCCTAAATGAAAGTGAATAAATGCAAGGAGGTGACTAAATGTTGCTGCCAGTGGTAAGTGTAAAGCAGGAGACTTGCCTTAACTAACACTGAATAGGTCAATTTATGGCAGTCAATAGAGGCAGAGAATGCTCACACCAGTAAATGTAAGCAGGAGATGTAGTGGGCAGTGTGTGTATATAAAACAGCACTGAAAGGTGGCACTCAAAGCAGGGTAAAAAAAAATAAAATAAAAAAATAAAGGCAATTCAGTCTTTAGAAAATTCCATTCTAATCTGTTATATTTACCACAGTCATCTAATGAAGTTATTTGATAGTTAAATCAAGCTAGAGTACAAAAAGATGTTGACATATCAAAATAAGAGATTAAAAAGAAATTATAATAAGTGAAGCACTTCCCTCCCTTGTTTTGTTCACATAAACTTATTTCCTGCACACCTTGCATATTTGCTAAATATCCATTTATGTTTACTAACTGATTTAATTCTGAAATGAATTCATATGGGGTGATTCTTCCATAGAATCTACTTGCTTTTGTAGTTATGAAGACAGAAGTATTTTCCAGAATTTGTCTGTTATAAAGCCATTTTGCAGGGAAAAGTGAGGTCCTGGAGGGACACGTGTGTGTGAATTTGATACCAGTAACCTGTGCTGTTACCTTTTTTACTGTAAACAGTAGTGGTTGGGTGATTGTGTAACTAACAGCAAAGTGTGGAAGGGTTCAATGCAGGCATCGATCATGCATCTGAAACTATTGGCAAAGTTGATTGCAAGGGGACAAGAGTCATGTATTGATCACATTATAATGAAGATTTATTGTGAAGAAACTGGGAAAGAAATAATCTGTTCTGAAATAGAATAGGTAATTCTGGTGTGAAGGAAGGAGAATTAAATGCTGCTTAAAAGTTCTTGCATTTCCCTGTGTTCTGGGATTCAAGACAGTTTAGTATATCATAGTTCTCCCTGTGGCATTGGAGGATGTTTATGCAGCCAGCTTTCTAGCTCATACCTGTGATAAATGTAAGGGTACTTAAAATTCTCCCAACACAAGGGCTCTGACTCCTCAAGGCCCGGGTGGTTCAGGTTACATGACTAGAGGCACATGAATTGCATCACCTGGCAGAACTAAAACTGAGTCACCTTGCTATGGTGACCTTTCAAAGTCTCTAGGAATAGCAGTGACCTCTCTACAAAAGAAGTTCATGTTTGTCTTTTAAGGCAGACATCTAGCTGAGTATCAGGCTCATCTATTTCCTCAGAGAGAAGACCTTGGGCTTAGTTAAACAAAACTTTCTCCGGAAAAGACAAAAGCTGCTGCTCTCCAAAGCAAATGAGCAGCTCTTTCAGAAGACAAGTGGGCTGAACCTTCCTTGCCAATGGTACAAATCTATTGATTGATTTCTGAACAGCTGAAAATGAATTCCTGTTATTTCATCTTCCGGTGGGCTTTCCAAAGGAATGTGAGATCAGTTCAGCTCAGTGCTATAATAGCTGCCTGTTCTCTGCCTCTGGTCTGGGTGTGCTCCTACTGCATCAGAACTTAGTCCTCAAATAGTATTAGAAGAAGGAAGCATACCATGGAACCACTGGTACCTCTTAATATCTCTGGGTGAGTTTGTGCTGAACTTGCTTGATGGGTAAAAAAATCAAGAGTAATTTTAAATGTAATTTTTAATTTACAGCAATTGGCAAATGCACAAAACCAGGTCTCTAGGCTACACTTGTGCATATGTGTCTTATGCTGCTTTCTTTCCAGCTGCTCCTGTGCAATTCTGCACTGATTCCACCAAGTCACAGATCTAATTGAGACAGGCTGGAATCTCTTTTTGCCAGGAACTGTTACAAGATGCTAAGATCCCAAGGGGGATTTTAGAATTCACTACAACAGGTTAAGACAAGAAGACTGAGGTAGGTAGGAAAAGAATAATTGAAGATGACAGTTGTCAGATAGTTTGCATGCCTGCACATCTGCATTGATGTACTGTGGTGTATTCCCCAAATAAAAGCTGACACTGCAACAACAGATTGGTCCCTCCTAGAGATAAACAGTAGTTTTTGGTTGATTAGCTGCCAAGAAAACGTTGCTCTTTTGGAAAAGCTTTTGATGAGTATTTACACTTCAGAAAATAGGATTATGGAATCAGGCTTGGCTATCATCTTTAGCTTCTCCCATGGAGAAGGTTGGAGATAATCTACCTCTAAAACAGCCTCAGCCCCAAGGGAGCAACACTCATTTAATCCTTTCATTAATTTTCTTTGCTGATTCCCGGATAAATATAAACACTCATTTAAGTTGTAAACATGTTTCTGCTGATGAAACCAGTTTTAGTTTTGTTTTGTTTTCAGTTAACACTTCTGTGAATCTTATAACTACATCAGTTGATTGTCAGCCAAAAGCAGAGGTTACTTTAGTTGTCACAGCAAGTTGTTGCTGATTTTTAGGACCGCCAATAATGTTTTGTGAGGTGTGCAATTTGGATGGAAGCAAGATAGAAAGGCTTTAGATGAGAGCAGCCAAACCTGGAAGCACAAGCTTAGTTCTTCCTAGAATGTCTTGTTTCAGGAATCAGAATTCCCTGTGGAATGAGGAGCTGTCCAGCCACTGCTCAAAAGACAGACTTGCTCCCAACTCTGCCATTTCCATCATAAATGGAGGCAGATGGTGCGATGGTATCTGTGGGCCATATGTTCTTTGTTTGCTCAATTGGTTCCCCTTTTGTCTGTTTTTGTAAGTTTGCACTGATTTCTCCACCTGCTCATTTGTGAAAGATGAATGGGTTCTTTGCTGAGCCTTGTCTGTTGTTTTTAACTTTATTTCCCCTGGCCACACTTTTAAATGTCACTTTCTTGAAATTGCCAACTAGTGACTTTTTGAGCACTTGAGTCAAAAAGACATAACCAAAGCTGCATAAGGATGCAGATGTCCAAGCAGTTGCTGTGTAGTCCTCTCAGATTGCTGATTAGCACATATTTTCACTTATGCTGATTTAATTTCAATGACTTTGCTGTAAGTGTTCCCAGTTTGTCAGTTGTTAATGTTTCAAGTCTAACTGCTGATAGATTGAAAAGAATTGATTGTAATTGTTTTGGGTGGTATATTGCTTAGCTACTGTAAGTTGAGTCTGCCCAACTTAGACATCATTTAAAAAAAAAAATCTGATGTTCCATAAATATTTTTATTAAAGCTTTATTCCCCAGCTGTAAGACAGAATTACCATTCTAAGATAACTGACAGGCATAGTGCTAAATCAACATTACACTGCCAGGATAGAGAGATAAATTTAGTCATAATAGGCTGTTGCTACTAAAACACTCCCATTCTATAATACAAAGTAATGTATATTCCTACTAGCATTGAGTGAGCTTTTAAGTAATTTCTTTTAAAATTCCAATTAGAGTACATTGTTGCTACTAAAGTTGCCCTGTTTTATGCTGTAGCTGACAAGCAATAGAGACACCGTTTATCAGCATAATGGAAGCAAGCCCCTAAGATGGAGCAGTGTGTTTCTGGTGGCCTGTAGGATTCCCTAGTGCCTCTTTCTTTCTTCTTCTCTCTCAAGTGATATTAATAAACTGCAGTCCTGCCACAAGGCAAGTCATTCCTAATCATCCCATTGATATTAAACAGAAAAGTACATGTGAGAATTAGCTGAGGGAGTTGTGCAAAAAATGAATCACTTTGCTGTGTCCAGTGGCTTCTCTCCAGCACTGGTAGCTCCAGTTGCTTTGGTACCTGCAGCTCTTGCAGCAGTGCAGTGCCTGCAGAAATTCAGCTCTGAGCTCCGTTTGTTAGGGTTGGGCTGCTGGTCTGTGACAGGATTAAACATCTTTGCCAGCTCTTTCAGTTGCTCTGATCACTGCTAGGTTTGGATTGGGCATTCTTCTCACTGGCATATCCTTGTTACTGAGAGTGTCCTGCTGTTAGTGGTATTTGATCAGGTCCTTGTCTCTGTCTCGAATATGTCTCCCTTGTGACTTTGTTCTGTGTCCTCACAGAGGCATCAAAAGGTCGTGTTAGCAAACCTTTCCAAATGCAGTCAGAGCTGGCTGCTGCAAAAGTGCTCTCTGCCTCTGCCAAGCTGGAGGCAACCAGAGAGATGATCCAGAGAAGAGAAATGGAATAGAGGAAGTAACTGGCCATGAATCTCCTTTTCCCTTCAGGTTACTCAGGTGTGTGACAGATGTTTACCCACACAGATTTATGAGTAGGCTTATTTAGAAAGATTTGATCTGGCACTTGAACCACGTTCTGAACTGGGAACATTTTGGAGGATAAGTTGATGAATAGGCCTATTTGTGGGGCCAGGTAGGCCAAAAAGTAGTTTTAAGGTGCAGAAGATTCATCTAGGAGGAACTACAAATGTAAGAAATATCTTTTTGAGTCAGAGAACACTGTTGACAAAAAAATACTCAATCATATATAAAGTGTCTCAGGATAAATTTAGATTGGAATTTGAAGACTTATAGTTTAGACTGAATGTTTCAGTTTAGCAGGTTTTTGACAAAACTGAATTTTAGAGAAAGATGACTGAAATCAGTCTACTTGCTAGAGGAAAGGTCATGTGACACCAAAGAACAGGCTGCTGTTCTTTCAAGCAAGTCCTCCAAAACTTGCAAGACTGTCTCAAAACTCGGTGGAAGGTGCTGTTAGAACCAATTTTTTAAAGAGAATCAGCTGCAGCTGATGGAGAAATCAACACTTCAGTGTCCCTGTGAATTAATCAAATTATGTTTGTGTTGAGACAAATGCTCCTTCCTCTACAGTTCTGTGAGTTTTAATATGATTTCATTTAAATATATTCTAATGGATGAAAATTATAACTTTTTAACCCTACAAATAACAACCTAATGTTTGCTGAACTTCCTTCCCACCCCAGTGAATTTTGGAAGGCACTGTTTTATAAATTTCAACCATTTCAAAGTATCTCAGTTTTGCATTTTCATATTGTCAAAACTAATGCACAATCACATCTTTCCAAATTTCAATTGTATGTTAAAATTGACTTTCTAACAGTTACAAAAATGTAACTAGAGACTTTTATGGTAAAGCAAACCTTTTCTCTGAAAAATGCCAGTTTTCCACGTTTTCCATTTGGGGGTGCAGAGATGGAAAATGTCGAGAAATGGCCAGGCAGTTCTCCCTGACATCACTAGTGAAAACCAATGGAGAAAATTAATCTGGTTTATCAGCCCTTATGTACAGAGTGCAATGTTAGGGCAAGTACTTTTCAAAGGAAAATTCTTCACGGAGATATGTTTTTTGTAATCTTCATCCATCACCCCAAAAGATGAGGAACAAATAAAGGATGAGATATGAATATCAAAATAATGTCAAGAGGATGTTCTTGCACGACAGTCCAAGGGAGGCTTTAATATTTTCTATGTAGATGATGATGTATGTTGATTAATCCATATCACTTCTCTCGCAGATGTGCAGAAATTCCATCAGATGCTTTATTGCCTGCAGAGGGAGTTGCAGTTAGAGTTCACCTGTCGTCTTTTCAAAATTTATTTAAAGAGGGGAAACAACAACACTTCCCTGAAGAGCTGCAAAAGTTGAAGCAGGTTCCACATTCCCCCTCATTAGAGGGAGCAGTCAGTCCCCTACCAACCATTAGCATCCTTTAACCACAACCATTGTCTCATGTTTTCTTGAGGAGCTGATTTTCCAGCATAGGAGATACTGAATGGGCTGCTGGAATAAGTGCCACACTGGCTGGAAAAGAGATTTCCTGCAGAGCAAAAGGTGGGGTAAGGGGCAAGTTTAGATCCTGTTGGGGACAGAAGTGGACACAGGGCAGGGAAGTTTCTAGTGGGAGGGGAAATGGAACTGTCCAAAACACATGAGGTAGTTCTGCAGTTGGTTATAGGTCTTTTAGATCCCATGCTGCAGAGATGAATAAAACAATACAAGTTGTACACAATCATAAAACCAGAGTGAAGACACTCAGGTTAAGAATGGACTTTAGGGCCATCTGGGTTCACCTAGGAAAGCACTAATTATGTTAATTTTGAGGAGGGTGGGGCTATTTGAGGAGGACATTAATTTTAGACCTTCTCATTCTACAGAAAATACTTGTTGCTTGGCAAAAAAATTCAAGGATTCAACTTTTTATAAACCCATTCTACTTCTGTGTTAGAGAATAACCCACTTCTTTTTCATTTAGCTAGACAACTTAATGCCAAAATAATACAGGAAATTTAGCTCCTTGAGCAGCCCACTGTTGTTTTCCTTTGTGCCTTCTGACATCTGTATGTACAGATCTTGCCTAGTGAGGACTGCACCCTCTTAGACCTTCCAAGGAACTGTGGAGCTGAGAAGTTGCTACGGCTGTCAATCATCAATACTCATTAATATTGAAAACATGAGTGTCTAAGGTATGACTGGCATCCTAATCTTGAATGTTTATTACTTTTTCCACATTCTTCTCTCCTGGAAAAAAGAGGACTTTTATAAGAGTAATTGTCATGAAGGTGAATGTCTGAACTGGCCCTTTCCTTTAATATGCTCTTTTCTGAAGATTTTCTTCTCGTAATAGTGAGAAATCAGTAAAGATGCTTTATGGAGGTTGAGCAATTCTGGCTGATGGCTTCCACTAGAACAAAATGACCAGCTTGTTAGCTGATGATCCCATTCCAGAAGGAAATAACCACATCTTATTACACTAAAGTGAGAGAGAAACAAGGCATGGTTCCCTGACACTTGTGAGTGGATAACTCAGAGAACTTGTTATTTCGGAAGCAATGCAGACACAAGTTTTCCCCTTTTTCCTATGCCCTTAGAGCTGGGATAGGACTTTTCTGTTTTTTTGGGGGGACGTTGATGAGGGGTTTTTTCTTTGGTTGTTTTTTTTTTTTGTTGTTGTTCTTTTTTCCTTTTGGTCTTAGCAGGGGTACACTTATTCCTTGCAGGTAGAGAGAACTAAGTTTTCTTGTTCACAAATAATTTTCCTGTCATGGAGTGTCTAATGACCTCAAGTGGTCAAGGGCTTAATTTATATTCTGTAAGACTGTCTACACTAAAGCTAACTTCAGAATTAAAATAATTATCATAAATGAAAAACTATGCAGCAAAGCCAAAATTTCAGGTGAGATGGAAAAAAGGGCAGTATGAAAAAACTGTGTGTAAATAAATGGCTTGTCACAGATATAAATAACAAGAAATTATTCTTCTCTTGCCAGCAGGGCAAGGAATTACTAAAGCTGCAGATATTCATGCTCCTTGTTCTCACACAAGGATTTATGTGAATGTGGGTGTGCATATGTATGTATGCAACTAAATTTATAGGCTGCCTTCTTATGGAGATTGGAGGATTAAATGATAGTTGCTCCAGTGAAAGTAATGTTTGGTTGTGAATTGGTTGCATCCAGTCTGGTTTGTTTGGGGCTTTGTACTTGTTTCCCTTCCTCCTCCATTCCCCATCTCTATCTATGAGCTCACTCACATCCACCCTTTAGCTTAAGTTGCAACCTGCTGTGAAAATATCAATTGACCATGTTGCTTGCTATGGGAATTATGTTAAAATATCCCTGGCCTACTGTAACTTCACTTTTGCTGTTGTGGTTCCCAACCCTCATGGTGTTGCTTGTGGGTGTCACTGTGAGCTGTTTGGCTGCAGGGCAAAATGGGGCACATGAACCCAACTGGTCCAAGGCCAGAAGAGCCTCCTGACCAATTTGTTCACAGTGTTATCACTCAAATGCTCTTGCTGACACAACTGCTCGCCACTGCACTGCATCCAGGACTTCTCCTGCAGGTTTCACTCCTCCTGTGGTACCCCTTTTCTGCAGCCCAGTATGTGTATTCCTGGCAGTGAGTTATATGGAATCACATGGTTAGAAGCTTCCGTTTCCAGAGTCCATGTGAAAGTCTCTGCCTTGTATTGCAGCAGCACCAGCACTTGTGCTGTGGATATAGGAAAGTCTTATGTCTGACACAGTGTAGTACAGTTGGCTGAAGTTCCTCTGAGAGTGGTCCCTGTGCTAAGGAGAGGAAGGAAGCTAATATTTCAGTCTCTACTTTGGGGTAAATCCTGAGCCCCATCACTACTTTTAATTTGTATTTTCCTGAACTGGTGTCTCCTCTCCCTTTGGGACTGTGGCATGTCATCCACGCAGAGTTATCTCCCAAAGTTCATCCTCTTCCCATAATTTTCTGATGTAACTGATTAAGGCAGGGAAACAGGTCACAGAGCCACAAAAGGCTGCTTGGAATCATGCCCCTAGAAACAGTTCAAGGTGTGCACAGAAGTGCATTGCTGTCATCTAGTGATGAACAATGACAGGTTTGCCAGTTGCAAATTAATTGTACAGATCGCAAGCATAGCTCGTGCAGCTGCTACCAGGTTTACTGGCCAAATCTGCTATAAAAGAGCATTAATGTGCTGTCTAACAGATGCCTGGGGCTGGACTGTGCACAGTTCAGCAAGAAAGAAGCCCACCAACCTTTCCTCTCCTGTGATCCCTGCAGTTAGAAAGGAGCCCACAAGAGTGCCTGGGGGAAAGGAAGGAAGAGACCTCATTACCTCACTTCACAACTTTGCTTTAGCACAGCCACCAGAACTTGCACTGCCTGAATGGGGTCATGTAGGATGCAAAACATTGGGGGCTCTTGTACTGCATAGGGCAAAGCAGCATCTGTGCTTAAAAACCTGCCTGCCACACAAGGGGATGCAGAGTATGGACTGTTTCTGTGCCTATTGGAGCAGCAGCTTGTGCATACCACGAACAATGTGATAGCGTGTCAGCTGGAATCTGTGGGATTGTGCAAGTGGCAATTGCCAGGTTGTGTCTTCATCTAGTTAATACATACTTTTAGTAGCCTATCAGACTAGTATCCTGTAATAGTACTCCAGGAGAAAACTCCTTCCCCATGCTAGGAGGAGGAATAACCTGTACTGACTCTTCCATGCCTTAAAGCTTTTGTCCTAAAGCCTACTCACAAAAAACATTGGCTTAAGACCAGGAGTGGAGATTTAGTGGCCCTTTGAAGCATTAAGGTCATCTGCACTCATTGCATAACTGTCTGATGCCCACTCCCTCTTCAACTCTGATTGATGATTTCAGCCTCAATGAGCATCCAATGGCCAATGAATTTCTCAGCCTAATTATGTGCAGTCAGATCAAGTGCCTGCATGTATGTTTTTTAATTAATTATTTTTTATATTCTGTCATCTTGTAGCTCTGATTAGTGTTGGCTACCACCACTAACTATAGGATTGGTGCATGTCAGCTGAAGTCTCAAATACAGAGGGATCTCTTTTGTTCTTCCCTGCATATCCAATTTTTGGAAATGCAGTTATGACACTATACATGGGCTCTCAGGCAAAAGCCAACCTGTCTTGGATCCTAACTGCAGGAAAACACAGGGCAACTCCAGATTTACAGCAGTAAAACCTTTGTACCCTAGACATCAACAGTGTAATACAAATCGCATCCAGGAGCACTAGAAAAGGTTTTCCTTGATTAATATTCTGATGTTTCCTGGCATTCTGTTTGACAGGGGGATTGTCCTTTTGTGACTGTAGACTCATCACAGCTCCTTCTTGTCTATTAGCACCATTTCCCAAGGTGGTGGGAAGAGAACTTTATTGGTTCTCTCATCTTTCCTCCTAGCATTATTGATTATCACTTTCCCAGGGACTCTCTGAGATTTGCTTTGTGAGGAAAGTGACCCTCACAAAGAAATCTGAAGAAAAACCTGATGGGATGCTGATTTTGAGCAAGGTCCAAGCTGGTCACTAGCTGCCTTTTACTTTTTTGGTTTTGCTGCTTGATATGTCAACATAGAGGCTCCTGACCCTCTCATTCCCTATGCTCATATCTAATTTTTGTTTCCACTGAAATGTGGGTGTGTTTCTCCACAATTAGTAGATGCAGAGTTCAAGCTCTGTGTGATTAGATCTCCCCACTTAATCCACGCACCAAGGTCTTAGAAATGAGCCCTTATAATAAATGCTGAACATTGCTAGAATCTAAATACCATAGTATTTTCTGCTTTTTGACCCAGGGCTCAAATGATTGGTTGGGAGTCTAGACTGCAATAAATTGTTTTGTAAGAATAAATACCTTTTTTTTCTTTTTGCAAGTTCTTTATAACAAGTTTAACAGTCTAGATACTGGCTGTATGAACAGCTTTCAGTGCCTTCTGCTGAGTTGTCCATTGTTCATTCTAAAGACACCTTGCAGTTTCCAGGTTTCTTTTTTCATCTTTTTTTTTTTTTTTTTTTAATGCCATATGTGACAATGTCTCCTGACTGAGTAACTTCAACTGCACTCCAGCTTCTGGAGCCTGAGATCTACAGCCTGGGAATGGAGCCTAAAGGAGGGAATAGATTACAGTAGAACTATATAAAAATAAATTTTAAAAAGCTACAAACATGAATCTGTCAGAGGAGAAAGTAATAATATTCTTCCATTTTCTTGTGTGGAATCTTATGTTCTTCATTGAAATGAACAAAATATGCCTTGCTTCAAGGTCTTCTGTTTGATAACTTACCCTCTGTGATCTCTTATCTTGTCTAAGCTTTCTTTTCATTCCCTGTTTTCTTAGCTGTGCATCAAGTCCTCTTGTTTATTTAACATGAAGACCTCAGTGTGTCCTCTTGATCATTCTTAAAATCTCCCCTGCTGCATTTTAATGGACACAAATACCTATCTGCTGCAAATACTTTCCGTGTGCTAAAATAATTTGGGGCGGTATAGAAAGAAGGGATAGAATGTCTTGTCTAATACACTTCCCCTTTTTTTGCTTTAATTATTGAGTTTGAGCAAAAAAGGTTGATATTACTTAAAATAACTGTTGCAATGATGTCCTTCTGGGGTATGTAATGAAGCCAAATATCCACAACATACAACAAATGCTGAAAAAACCAGGGCAACAGTGGTGAGGCTGTATATGCCTTACAGAGTTCTTACAACAAATCACCAAAGGTAGCTTCAGTCCTGCAGAAAACTCTGATGGTCTGAAACTTTTTCTATCACATATCAAGATGTTAAGATGGAAACCTGTGCTCTGTAACCAATTTTTTTTGAAAATGTGTTGTGCATCAGGGCTTTTGATGCAGGCAAAGGTTTTCCATGTTACAAAACTACTGTGTTGTTTGTTTGGCAACACACAAATATTTTCTTAAATTTTCCCACTTGAAAAATACTCTCTAAAAATACTTCATGGCCCGTTTTCTGGTGGGGGAATTTTTATTTGGGGTCAATGTAATGTTATCTATATAGACAACACTAGTCCATAGAAAGATGGCAGTATGTTTATTTCAGGATTTCTCTCAATGAGAGACAATATATAAATAAAAAACAAAGCTTATGGTCTGTGTTTACAGAATCTCAGCTCTGTGGGAAGGAGAACAGTGCTTCCATATGTTGTTGAGTTAGACATGATATCTACTAGGCACTTAAGTCACCAGCTAATTATCTGGAGCTCGTGCTACCCACTTGACGTTTCAGGTAGAGCTGTTTGTGAATTCATCAGATAAGGGACTTGAAAGTCATGTGATTATTTTACAGTTCATAAGAACTTCCCTGAATTTGAATACTTCTATTACATCACCAGATGAAATAAGGTCTTTGCAATTGTTCATACCCTCTAATGCTTTAAAAGAGAAGCTATGTCAATTGAAACTCCTTCACTAAAATAATAAATTTTACTTTCTCATTTTAATATTTGTAAATGGCCTTAAAATTATTATAATAGTTCAAATGAAAAGTTATTTTATAAAAAAGCTAAAAAGGAAACTTCAAAATTGACATTCAAGCCGGACAACTGTGTCTGTACCCATCTTCAATGAGAAGAGGTGAGGACAAAAGGAAAAGCTGTGAGAAATCTTGAGAAAATTGGACCATTCAAGTGAATAATTAGATCAGAGGACAGAAGATTTTATACTTCAAGGTCTAGAAGTGGAGAAAACCTTTCAACTGATACTTGAAAAGAAAGGTTAAAAAAAAAAAAAAAAGAAACATGCAGCAGAATAAGAGTCTTGCCCTGAAATTTGATCCTAAATGAAGGATGATAGTGTGGAAAATGGAGGAGGAGGGATACACCGTGATACTCAGTGGAGGAGCCTTTCCAAAGCTTTGGGAAGTAAACCAGTTTCAAGTTTTGGCCCCTGGCAGAATAGGAAGCCAATCCGTGTGATCCTGTGGCTGTTTTGTGTAGGGGTGAGAAGGTAAGGCTTAAGGCTTTGAGGAAATTCTGACTTCAGCTGCAATGAGGGCTCCAGAGCTCCCAGCTGGCTACTTTCCTGTCTGCTGTAAACTGCAATGCTCACTACTTGGCCTTTTCTGCCCCAAGGTACTGCAAGTTTACAGGACATGTTTAACCTCTCCAAGGTGAAAGGCTGGAAGAAGGGTCAGAGGGGCAATCTAACAATGAAGATTGATCTAGCAATGAAGATCTGCTGCCCCAGCACACGAGAGAATACGTGTAAAAAGCCTGAAACCTTTCATTTTTGTTTTCAGAAGTTTCCTGTATTGATCTCTGCTGTTTAGCAGCAGGTACCTATGCAGTGTATCAGCTCTGTGGGAAGCCCTGATCAATAACTCAGTGCAATGGCCTGACAGTTATTTACTCATCAGCTCATTAGGGTGGGAAGAGTAGATTACACTTCTCATAATTTCACTATTGACTGGCACACTGCACTATGGTTTTGTTGTTGTTTTTTTAAAGCACCCTGTAATGAAGATGCCTGAAGGAGAGGAGTAAAACCACAATCCTTTAAAATGAGAGACGCTTGTAGAAACAGAGAAATCTTTGCCTTGGCAAGATGGAAAGCTTCAGACAAAGAACAAGTAGTAGAAGGGAGGAGCATGGGCAACATAGCCCTGGGTAAAATGAAGTTGTTTATTTGCATTATATTGTGCAAACCAGAATCCCTTCCTGTGCTGACTGCTCATCCCCTGCTATTGACTGAGGTGGCAAGAAGTGAATTTAGTCTGAAGTCACTGGTGTGACACTGAGTAGCAGACTTGTCATGACTCTTGCCTAGAAGGGCTCCAGCTTCATTAAAATAGAAAAGGTATTTTAGGGAGCCTTACCCAGCAAATGTGTTGCTTGCAGCCTCTGATGAATTTTACAAACTGCTGGTGGCTATTAGAAAGGGAAGCAGGGCCACTTTCACTTCCCACACTGTCCAGCTAGTATGATCTCCCAAGAGCTGATATCAAAACCTTCAAAGTTTTCCTTGCTTTTGGATGGATTTCACTCAGTCTCAACTGAACTCAAAAGGCCCAAGAGCTGTGGAGAAAATCCAAATAAATTTAAAATGAGGTGTATACAGTTTTATTTTAAAAACTGAGCATAATTATGAATTAGGACAAGCTGCTAAGTAATAGATAACTTCTTCCTCTCTCTTCAAGTCTTTGAGGCACTGTGGCCTGTCTGGACCATTTTGGTGTAGATTTAAGTGAACAGAAGTAATTTGGCCACTAAAGGGGCAACAGAATAAAATTCTGTGCCTATGTTCTACTAGTAATTGGACAAAATAATGTCTTCCTGGAATTAAACTTTATTTTCATTATGCTATTTTTCAGGGAGTCTGACAGATTTTTATTAGAGTTTAGTCACACTCTGACCAGGTAGAACTGGGTGAGGACTGGTAGATGTGACTTGGGTGAACTTTTCCTCATCAATTTTTGAAGCTAAGTGGTGGTGTGGAATGATTCCTTCATTAATTCATGATCTGAGAAAGAAAGTTTCCTCATCGGCTTTGCCACCTCTAGTTGTCTGACCTAGTCGTTGTTAGCAGAGAAACAGAAGTTGGTACAAGTAAAACTGAAAATGTGACATTTCCAAGGCTACCAACTAGTGAATTTGCCCTAAGCATTGAGCTTTTGCTCCAAACCAGATTAATGATTTATGAAGTTGGAACTGCTACCTGAAAATTCTTTTTCACCTCCCTGACACCCTTGTGATGCAAAACATGTAAGCAAGGGCTGCATCCAGTTAGAAACCAGGGGATTTATGCACACATTTATATACACCATGGAATAGGAGCCTCATTCTTCTCCTGAGACAGCTCAAGCAGACCTATAAACCAGGGCCACAGTTTTCTTGATTGCTTGCCAAGTTGCTGCTTTTTCAATTGCCTATAAGGGAGTGTTTTTATAATTTTGTACCTTTATGATATGAGGCATTAATATTTGAGACTAACTCTCCTCGATTCGATATGATCTTGCCTTTTTAAATTTGCTTTCTGTACAACTCTTCTTGGTAGGAGCAAGTACATTATCTTTTGGAGAGTGACTAGAATGTTGGATCCAGGCAGTGCTAAATCTTTTGTGAAGCAAAGCACTCCAAGAAGCTAAAAAACTAATTTATGAAAACCATTCAGAAAAGAGAAAGTGTCAAGAGAAGTGTTCAGCCCTTGCATTGATTTTTCTGTAGCTGCTCGCATTCATTGCCTGAAAAACTTTCTCCTTTGCAACTCTCCTCCAAGGGTGTATTTTGTATTTTTGATTGTAGTCTTATAAGATCTTTTTCTCTTCCGTTTTTCATTGCCAGAAAAGAACCGATTTCCCCATTGTAAGAACTAAATGGCACTAAGGGCTTTTTGTAAAGACATTAACTACAAGTTTTACTCACTGGATTTTGTGAAATATTGAGGTTGGCTGATTGTTGCTTGCCTCAAAAGCAATCTTCCAAAATTAGACAGTAGGCTATGTAAATAGGCAGGTTTATTGTGAAAACACTTGAAACTGACCCAGTAAAAAGAAGCTGTCAGTGAGAACTTTTCCATTAGTTTCCTTGAGCCCTAATCAAGCCCCTGTAATAACACAGCACTTCTGAAACATGCTGCTTCAGGAGCAGTTGTAGCTCATTTTCGGAGAGCTGGATAGCAAAGATTAATAAAGAGAGTAAGTCTGTGAAACATTTATGCAAACACATCTGTAAAGTAGCACTGTTTCCATTCAGAATCATTGCATGCAGGAATTCTTGTCCATTGATGCACTGTGGTCTTCTGACAGCTTAAAAAAATAAAATACCCAAAGCCCTGTAGCTTCCCCAAAGGAGAATGCCATGGCATGTTGTCTTGGCGAAGTTTTATATTTTAGTAAAATAAGTCCTGTGTCGGAGTGTGTGAGCCAGTGCTGAGAGCAGTAACAGCTATTGCTGGGTGCTGTGCCACAGTAATCCCGTAGCTGTGGAAATACTGGGCTCAGCAAGGTCGGTGATAGTCAATTAGCAGTGACTGATAAAGCATTCTGTGCCAGCCTTGCCCTGGTCACAGCTGGCTGCCTCAGCAGAACACTGCACAGCTACCCCATTTCAATTAACTGCAAGGTAAAGCTTTGGTTCACACAAAGAGGGACAGTAAGACCCTTTAGAATGCAGGCAACTTCAGGATGAGATCTTAAAGTCATGGTTTAGCACCTAAAATGGAGCCAAGTTTACTGGCTAGGCCTGAAATTAAACCGAGGGAGGTTTTGTTTTGCAGCTGAGGTGGGTGGCTGCAGCTTCTGGTTGCTGGGTTTTTTGGTTTTGGGAAAACCTCAGCACTGAAGTGTTTGCATGAGGTAAAATGCATGGAGAGAACTCCTAACACAACATTCTCTTGATGAATGACAAAGAGAGACTGTGTCCATCATTTCTACTTGTTCTCCTTTAACACTTGGAAATGCAAAACATCACTCTTCTTCACAGAGCCCTTGAGGAGTGTCCTGACTGACACCAGAGAATAAATGTCAAATTCTAGGACTAGCGACATGTGAAGCTGAGGAGGTACAGTCAGTGTTTAATAAATCACAAACCTGTTTTATGAGTCCTAGTTACTCTTTGATCCCAAGATCATCTTGCTATGACACATTTAAGGAAAAGAGAGCTTGAAAAGTAAACACAAATGGCAACCAGGGCTATGTTTGTTCGAGAATACATGAAGAGAATGATGGAGAGCATGAGTCAACAAAGGAGCAGGTGTAGAGCTGACAGCAGCGTGACTGTGTTAGTGTGGTTTGGTTACCCTGTTGTACCTTAATTTTTGAGAAACAATCTCTTCCTATTTCCCTTATCTATTTTTTTTCTGCTCTCTCCTTCTCTCTTCCAACAATTAAATAGAAGTGGATGCCTGGAGCTCACTGCTGAGCTGCTCTGCTTAGGACTGGTGACATTCAGTAGTGAGAAAAGAAGCACATAAATACAGCAGCCTACAGCAGAAGAGTCCTTTGTGTGGTGACCAGAATACTGGTCTCTGTGCCACTTCCCCAATGATCATCCTTGCTCATTTTTCTTCTTTAGTTCAGCATGACCTTTAGTTTAAATTAATATTGGGTAATACATTCTGGAGGAAGTGTCTGCTGAGCATCAGTTCCATAGCAAATACAGTTCTTGCTCTGGGAAAGCTTCATAATTTAAGATGATCTTTGGGAGCATCAGACACTTTAATTTTTCATGGGTTCTTTGTCTCTTCTTTGGATATAAATGTGAGACAATGACTGTAAATGCTCCTGAGTAAAATAATAGAAAATTCCTGGAAAATGCAGTTATGAACAAAAAGCACAATGGGCCAGACACTAAGACTATAACCCAAGAAGGGCAAACCTCTTGCCAGGAGCCAGCTGCTCTTGCTGGATGCATTCACCTGAGCATTTAGCAACTGCAAAATCTGTTTGAGGGTGGAGTGAGCTAAATTTAGAATCTAATCTAAATGTTGCTGCGCTGCATGTGTCTGCCTGGAATAGCTATTGTAGTGCTAACTCATGGGAGCCTTCAGACATACACTCAGCTCCACTGGGGGCAATACCTCTCACGTTCAGTTTCTGAGCCAGAGTTCTGCCCACCTCTTCTATCCTGCCATAAGGCATTTCTGTAGCATTTGTGATCCTGTTCTTAAGAACTTCTGATAAACTCCTCTTCTTAGGTTATTTCTGTTGTTTTCTCTCAAATTTGCAATAAAAAGTGATAATTTAGCACCAGTCAGGTGGACAAATTAATTGCTCAAGAAGTTGAGGTTGTAATAACTTTTCTTAAAAACTCTTCTATGTGAGATGCTGCAAAGCAAATAAAAAGATAAAAACAAATTGCACTCCTTGTTGAGACTTTATGAAAGGAAGTGTAAATACATGTTGCTGTAGCCCTTCTTTGTGCCATGGATGTACAAATTTCATGCTTGCAGGGCTAGTGTTTGAATTGCTCCCAATCTGCTGATGAAGCCAGGACTTGTTCATTTCCATGCCCTTTGTAAGTGGCTGATAAGCACATTCACTAGTGGTCTACAATAGTGTTGCACTTATCATGGTGTGCAGTCTAGAAAGAAATAATTTTTATTAGCCTTTTAAAGGAGGAGAGGCAGACAGAGTAGACAGCATGCTGATTAAATGGGTGACACTTGCTCCAAAGCTTTTTCCCTGAAGCAAATATTATCTCTTTATTACCATCTTTCAGTCTTGAAAAGAGCTCAACTTTCCCAGTTGGACCATGATTTGTAGCTTCTCTTTTGGACTCTAAACAGTTTAAACAGAGATTCTGGTGACACACTGAGAATGGGATGGAGACTTTAATTAACCATTTTCATATGAGTTCTTTACTATCTCAGGGGAAAATGGTTTGTTTTAAATCAGGATTATTTTGAGTCTTCTGGAGAAATACAGTCCAAAATTGTCTTTTAACAAACATTGATTTGTCCTCACATAACCTGGAATCAGTTTGTCTAAATAGATTTGAAGAAGCCAACACAAATGTGGAGGTCACGGTGCCCTTTTAAAGGTTTTCTTTTGCAAGCTGGTGAAACCAAATGAAGAGAAAGAAATTGTTTGCTCAAGGGAGGACAAGGAAAGACAAGAGAGTTGTAAACTAAGCAAACTTATAAATAGCTACTAAACAATGATTTTAAAAAAGGAAATGCTCATCCCTTGGAGGGTGGGGTACTCATGGTTAGAATGGGAGCAATGGGTTGCAAAGGATCTGCTACTCTTGTGTCTTTTGCTCTCCACACACTACAGATGAGAGGGGCACAGAGGCACTGGGTTCTATCAAACCAAGTGCTGTCTTCCCTGAGCTTCTGTTTTGTAGGCAGAGCTTGTGTTCTGCATCTTTGCAGTGACCAGATGCCTCTGAAGTGCAGCCGACAGCGAGCACCACGAGAGGGCTTGTGAACCATTTCCAGCCATGGCTCAATGGGAAGGGGTTTTTTCTGTTCCAGTTGTAACTTCCATGGGACAAAGAATAATTTAGTATAAGCAAGAGTGAAAATGTAAGCCCCAAAGTATGATCCCTCTTGAGTCTGATGGCACAAAGGGAACAAAATCCAGTTAATCTTGATGCAGATCTTGCTCAGGGGCACTGGACCTCCATCACTTTTGACTGATAAGCATGAGGAGAATTTGATGGGCAGATAGTGAGGCTGCAGTTTAACAGGCAGTATCCTGTGCCACCACTAAGGTAGCCATAGAAAAACCAAACTATCCTAATTCCCTTAGTTCTTGAACAGCTCCAGGGCTCCAAGGAAACTCTGCCCTCTAAACACATTCAGACACTGCTGGAGATTCCATGTGTGTGTGTCTCCAGCACCAGGCCCCTTTCGCCCTTCACACCTCTCTTCATTTTTAGTCCAGATTTGTAATGTTGATCCTCAGATGTATCACCTTCCTTTGCCCTTGCTCCTCTCTCCAGACAAGTATGGTTAGTGACTGGTTAGCCCAGAAACTGTTGCCTTGTTTACTTACACCGCAATTTCCCCGGCTCCCATACCTAATGGCACTAAAAAAACCACACAATATAATCTCTAATTCCAAATGTGGGATATTCTGAGACCTGTGAGCAGGCAGGTAGGCACATCAAAGTGCTGGCATTCAAGTGTTTCTTTAGCTCATGTGTTTCTGAGATGGATGTAGGTCAGCACCTTACCACTCACTATTATCACTGATGCCTGCCAAGGGCAAAAGCTTGCTTCCTGCTTATTGCCCTCCAGGGAACAATTTTGGATTTAATCTTGCTGGTGCTGGCAATGCTGCTGGTTAACTGAAGGATAAGGCTGAGCAGAAGCAGGATTTATTAATGGACAATTACTAGGATGTAAAAAAGTAGGGCAATCTGTTCTGATTTAGTAAAATTAGGTGTTACGCTGGGAATTGCAAGTGTTGAAGATTTTTTTTTTATGCAGGTGGGAAGCAGCGGTGTAAGTAAAGCTCACGTTGAGCTCAGGGGGAAGGTGGGACATACCTGTGCTCCTGAGTTCCAGCTTCCAGGTTTGTATCTCCGGGAATGGGACTGGAAGAGGAACATGAGCAAAATATGAAAGGGCTAGCCCAGACTGGGACAAGTTATAAATAGGAAAAGATGTCTCAAGACCCTGTGCAATATAGTATTTAAGAGGAAATCTCATTAAACTTGCCTGGTAGGTCAGTGGCAAGGCACACTGGGGATTCATTTCACTGTCATTATTAAAGCTGATGAGAGAAGAGAATCAAGTCTTCACTGGCAGGGTATCCTAAAACACTTCAGTCTTACTGGGGAACTTAATCTCTGACTTGTGAAACATTTGCAGCTCTTTGTGCTCCCCAGAAATCCCAGAATTTGCCCATAAAGAAATATGTAATCAAATAGAGCCCGAAAGTGTTTCCTCCCCAGCAATATCAGAGACCCAGTAAGTTTTTTCTTTTTTGACCTTGCAAGACCTTAAAGTATTTGGAAGACCAAACTACAGGATGGAAGCAGTGTGCGTTCAGAAGTGTAGGAGGATGAAGTTACGCCAAATGGAAGAAAGACCACGAAACTGCTTGATGAGATTGAGTGCCAAGAAGGAGAGCTACAAGCAAGAGCTGTCTCATAGAAGAGAAAGTTTATTGTCATATATCAGGTTGTTACGGGTTTCCCAGTTTGCGAATTCACAGTTGTGAAGTTCAATATCCTTCTTGCACGCTCTACAAAATGGAGTCTGGTTCTCTCCCTCATGTTGTGAAGTTCAATATCCTTCTTGCACTCTCTACAAAATGGAGTCTGGTTTTCCCCCTCACGTGAAGTTCAATATCCTTCTTGCACGCTCTACAAAATGGAGTCT
>JAWWEW010000036.1:8204090-8235579 GCA_035583185.1 Anabacerthia variegaticeps
TCACCCTTTATGGCTCTGATCCTCCCCTGTCGGTCCTTTCATGCAGGAGGATTTGGGGCTCCTCCTGAGTTCAACCCGCTTTCTGGAAAGTTCCAGGCTGCCCTTATTAATAAACATGCCATTCCATCATTCCCCAATCTGGAGTGTGCCTCTCCTTCTTACCCTTGAAGGGTCTCGTCACAGAAGCTTATAAAAATAATTAAATAGAACTTAGATTTTGTTAATGTAGCTCAGTGGAGTTCTTATTGCAGATGTACAAACTGTAGAATTAGGAAAATTACATCTTGCACCTATTAACTCTGCTGTCTTGCTCCACAGGATTGCTTTTCATCCTAAGGAAAAAAAAAGTTAGTTTTCTGCTCCTCAGGACCAGAGAAAGTGATGAAAATGAGATCGTGGATGATGAGCACTAGCCAAGAGAAATGTGTACCCAATTACTTTTGTTTAAATGTCACTGCATTCCGGGTGCAGACCATGTGGCTGAAAGACACGAGGTCAGATCCAACTGTGCATGAGCAAGTGCTTTCTTAGTTAAACTTTGCTTAATCTTTTTTAATGAAAGAGTTTGGCTTCTTTCAGTGAAATGTGAGAATATATACTGCTGATTGCGACCTACTCCTTTTGATGCTAAAGATTGTGATAAAGAAATCCAGTGTTTCCTGCTGCTTACCATGAGTGATCGAGCAAAGGAATTTATCCATTTGAAAAGGTTCCTGAGAAGTTACTGGCTTGACAGAGTTCATATAGCAAAAAACCAGAGGCATCTGCTTGCCTATGTTATAAATAATATAAATATTGAAACTCATGATGCAAGTATGGTTTTATCTGTAAACCTCAGACAAGAAAAGTACGCTCAGTGGTCTTCCAGATAAGTCTCTTCTTACACAGAGAGTGGTGCCAGCTGGATTAGCTATCCATGTAATCCACTGCAGGGCTTGAAGAGATGCAACCTGTGCAAATGCACAACCCTTTTATCTGTGGCATTGATGACACAACTTGCCTTATGTTTTCACATTTAAATGCCAAGTCCTTCTTCAGCTACATAGAAATCTGGTTGGGTGTAATAAAGATTACCAGGCTTTTGGGAAAAAAATGAAGCATTAATCAGAAAGTACTTCTGTGTACATTCAAGTATTATACAATTGTCTGCTGTTTAGTTTTCTCTGGCTTTCCTTGAAGCATCTGTGGTTGTTGATTGAAGCCCCATAGAAGATCAGCTTGAATGCTTCTGTTATAAAAGGTGGTTGGTAAATACATTTTTTTTCTTTTCAGACCAGAACAGTGATTAAATGGTTTATGCACTTCAATAGTACATAATAAAATCCAAAATTCAGGCTGCTTTGCAAAGTCTCAGGTCTTCATTCTGCTTCATATGTGTTACTTGAAGAACTTGGGTCATGTAAATGCCATAAAAAATTAATTCAGACCCAATATTCAGGTTTTTTATCTCTTTACTCCTGTCTCATGCCCATGTGTTGTCACATACCTTGGCCCCCTTCTTTTCTAATATGAACCAGATCCATGTCTTTTTCTGTGCTACTTGAGGTGGTTTTGGTTTATTGTTTCATGTTCTTTCACCTTGACAGAAACTCAGAGTTAGTGTCAATTAACACATCACAGAAAGTGTAACTATTTGCTGAACTTCCCTGCCCTTCCTCTCTTAGCCCATGACTATATTTCACCTGATTCTTTTTGTTCTTGAATGTTTGGATTCACAAATTGTCACAGCAAATTATCACAAAAGAAAAAAAGTCTTGGTGCTTCTGTTGTAAATAACAATGATGCCAGTGCTGAAAAGGTTTATAAGACCTTTGTTTGTACAAAGCATGCATGAATATAACAAATGCAGGCAGGCCTGGACATCAAAGGACCTGGATCACACAGGCCCAGACCTTAAAGATACTTATCTAGGAACTATAATACTATCACAGTGTGCAACTTCATCATTGTTTTTAAGGTTCCTTGAGAAATTTCTCTTGTTTAATGTGGAAGGTGATTCACATTCAGAGGCAAACTGTGACACGTAAAAATGTGTATTACTCACATCTTGTGACAGCACAAACTGATTAAAAAAACCCCAAACTTGTTAAATGGGTTTTCCAGATCAAACATTACTTTTTGCATCTGAACCAGTAGAAAATCAATCACTGTAGCTGCCAGGGAAGATGTGATTTACAAATGTAGATGGAAGAGTGAAAGAAAACGTCTCTAAACTCTGCAAACACCCATTTTGCTAGAGCAGCCTGTTCTGTTTTGAGAAGTATACCCAAAAATTGCGACTCAACACAAAATTCCATGTGGGAGATGAAGTTGTCACAAGAAAAGTTATGGAAATAGCCAACCACATGGGAGGACAGAACCAACTCACCTTCCAAGTGCTTTGTTTCTGAATTATCTCATGGACTGAAACCACACAGAGAGAGGCTTTTAAACATGCTAAATTATCTGTTATAATTAAGTAGATCTGGTGACTTCCTTGCCCTTGGGTGGGACAGCACATGCTCAGGTTAGGTAAGGAGCAGGCTTGTACCAAGGTCATCCTTCCTTCCTACTGCTCTGCTGTCTTCAGACCATTTTCACAGTTCTGAAATTGCTTCAATTACCAGCTTCTGTCAGGCTTGTGCCTCATTAGGCTTCACCACCCATTGCCTGGGAGCAGTGCCCTGGATTGCACCCCTCCCAAGGCAAAACTTTCCTCAAGTTTTATGCATTTTTATACAGAGTTCTCTTACAATACCACTGCTGTTTCATTTTCTAAATCAAAACACAAACTGCAGTATTTTTCCAAATTAAAGAGTTGAACATGTCAGAAGAACTTGTTTTACAGGAGATAAGCAGTAATCAACCCACTGTACAAAGCATACAGCAAGCAAAACTAGCAGGGGGATAGCAGGTCAAACTTCCAGCTCCATCTGTCACCTTTTGCTGTACACAATTACAATCCTTGCAGTTATTTGAAATAAAGGCTCCTTTAAATGTAACTGGGTCTGTGCTTTCCCCTATTCTTTGATATTGAACTGAAATTTTACAAACCATTAGTCCTTAGAGAATCTTTAATATCCTGAAAGCAAAAATCAGAAAGGCTTTATATGTTGTATCTCAAAAAATAGTGGATGTGTGTGTACAGAGACAGTTCTTGAATAAGTATTTTACAACATTGAACTGTTTCAACCTGCTAGACTGTAAAGTTTATTAAAGATAAATAACCCATGCACTAAACAGTTTCTATCTGCCAATGAACAGGGTGCACACTAAGAATCTCTGCAGTAGTTTATTTGCAACAGGAGAAGTTCATGACAAGAGTTTCTTCTGAGTAAATGACGGGGGCTTTCAGATTTCATATGGGTTATTTAGTTAGTTAGTTCTAGAAATACAGTTTTAGAAGAAAGTACCCACCAAAGTAACACTAGCTGAACACTTACAAGCTTGCTGACAATAAGTGCATAAAAACCAATGCTTAAAGGACAGACCTAATTTAAAGCAATCAGTGTTAAGCATTCCTTGGCAAAGGGCCCACTAAGTTCACTTATGTCATTGAAAACTTAAATTGTCCATAAATGATAGCACTAGTACTGGCTCTTACCTGGGCACTCACCATACACATTTCACAATTACCTACTCTCTCTTGTGCCAGGGTCAGGACTGTGTGGAGCATGACTCCGACCCGTCATTACCTTCCATTTTCTTCCACAGGCAGATGGCAGTTTCTCTTGTGCCAAGTTCAGCAGGCAGCAGACTATTGAGGAGCACCACCTCTCTTCTATGCCTAAACAAAATATGAAGTGAAGCAGCTAATCTTGCCCTGCTCTGTTTGGCAGCTGGCTCAAGGTGCAAAACCTCATGCCTCTTGGGGATGGCTTTTGGTAGCCAAGGATGGGGTCAGGATAGGAACAGTAATCAGGATTTTGGTTGGTTCGGGATTTTTTAATATCATGCTCATTATATGCTTCATGTATTTTGATGTCTAACATTTTATTGTAAATGATTTGAATAGTCCAGATTCTCACAACTGGAAAATACCAGCATGTAGTACATCAGAAGTGAGAAACCATTACACCAGTCATTACCTGGATGTAATGTAAGGCTGCTCAAATATTGTATTTCTGCTGTTTCCTAACTAAGTAGATGCCTTTTTAACCAGACTCCTGTGCACAATCAAAATGTTCTTGACACACTCCATCGCTGTTTTATGGATTTGATAGCTGGGACTTTGCAAAGTCTCTGAACACATGGAGGGATTTGAGCTCTATGGTATATCATCTTCTCCTTCCACCTGTTCACGCAACTGCATTCCATTTTATTTTAATTAAATCCTAGCAGATGTTTCATTAGGGTTGATCCAAACAAGAAGAATGCCAGTTTTTTGCAAAACAAAACCAAAGTAAACTGCAACATCTTGTGCTCCTGTCACCTGGTCCAGAAGGTAGTATTTTTGGCCATAGCACAGATTATATGTCTAGAAATTGGTAGGTTTCAGAGATTTTATTCATGGTTAACGCCTCATGACTAGCTATACCCATAACAGTTAACAGAGCAGCAGAATCTTCACCTCTGCTGAAGAGTCCCAGCAAAGCTGGTCAGCATACTGTTAGCTCTGTAAAATCATTCTGCATCACAAACCCAAATTCTTCTCCACATCATTATTTAGCTCGATCTGAGAACTAAACCACTTAGGAGGCAGTTCTGGGCTTGCAAGGCCTGAGGCTGGAACTGCAGCTTTGAGCTGCTGCACAGCACCCCCTGTGCTGGGAGGGCACTGAGGCAGGTCTGGCCATCTGCTCCACGGGGCTGCCTCTCCTTCTCAACCAGCAACTCTCAAGGCAGAAAAGCAAAATGGTGCTGTCAGACAAGGTCCTGGCTTCTTCCAATACCTGCCTGGCTCCTGAGTAAAAAACTCAAATAGTCACTTTCAGTATCAGTTCACAAAGGCAAGAAAGATAAAAAAGCTCCAAACCATACATTTGGTTTCTGTGTGCAAACACTCTTGTCTTGTTTTAGTTAAGCAAAATTACACAGCACAGGTTTTGCAGGCAGGAAAAGCATTTTCCACCTGATGTAGTCACCAACAGCTTCTGTGAAATAACAGGGGTGGGATTTTTTTTTTTTTAATCTTCCACCAAATGCATGAAAAGGTTGTGTAGTGTCTGCCTTTATCTAATATTTTGGAGATTCAGTGTATTTTTTAAAGCATCCATCAAAGCTGGGGGAAGTTTCAAGCAAGACTAAGTATGATTCCAAACACAAAATGGTTTTCAGCTGTCCTGTAATTTCTTTAACCACATATGCACTAGTGAAACATAGCACCCAGCAATAGTAAGGATATTTAAATATGGGAATACCTGCTGTGGTACTGCAGAAGAATCAGACTTAGAGGTTTTTATCTGATGTGTGAATCAAATTGGTGAATTATTTGGTATTCAAATGTAACAAAAAGAACTCCTCACAAAAGTTGCTCAGAGTCCCACTGGATCTCTGTATGCTGAACAGGGCTCTGAAATAGCAACTGAAATTGAATTATAAGTTTCATACCACCTCTGCTGCTGGGGTTTCTATAATTCATGAAGTCATGAAAATTCAGTTCAGATACAGCATCTGGTTCTCATTAAAGTTCTTCTCTTAACCTGGTTTTTTAGTATGATTACTCAAAGGTCAAGTATCTTCTTCAAGGTCAAGTACAAAGCAAATCCTTCACTCTGGCTTCTCTCCCAGAAGACTGAGTTTGTCACAGGAGGTATGCCAAGGGTACTTGTCAGATTTTTTTATTCCAAAATAAGCAATAGGCAAAGCCTAGAGCACCATGCCAGGAGATCTCTGGACAGACTCATAATCACCACAGAACTAGGGTTAGTCATCTAGTAAAGAATTCTTCATTTTTAACCTTTGAAGGAGGCATGGATTAAAAACAATGGCCACAAACGTTCTTTGGTGTCTGCTGCACAATAAAAGGCTTTTGTTTGTACTCATCAGTAACTCCAGAAATCAAACTGGTACCCACATATACCTGGAGAGGAGGAGTAATTGGGTCTTTGGAGCCAGAGTCTGCCAGCTAGTTGTTATTCACCAGAGATAGTCTGAGAGTGGGACTTAAGCATCTAGGCATTTCTGATTTCAAAAAAGTTGGTTTTCAAACCTGGTTGGGGGTTTTTTGAAGGGCTTAATGTATCTCTTTTCTCTGCCATGGTAGAATACACTTTCAGAGATTTCTCCTTTCCCAATTCTGCTTTCATTCAGGCAGTTCAATCCTGCTCTTAATTCTGAGTAATTACAAGTCATCTCTGGATGGACCATGCATTCCTGGTTTGGAAAAGATATGTATCTTCCAGAAACATGACCCCCCCACTCCTCATTTTCATATTATAGAGCTATGTAGATCTTTCCAGCTGAGTAGAGGCTTAGATCTAAAGCTACATAGTAGAGTGAAAATCCAGGTTTATAGGACCTGAAAAGCACTTTTCTCTGGTTTTCTGACAGCAGTTGGAAGCAGTGAACAATTGTAACAGAGACTGTGGTGACAATCTGTCATGTTGATCAACTCTGGAGAATTATTTTGACACCAAACTTACTTTTCCCTCTTATAAAATTCACTGTATAAAAAGCAAGTTGTCGTATTTCATTACAAAGCTGAAATCTTTGTTGTATTTCCATGAAGACAAAGTAGACTAAAAATCAACAAATGCCAATGACGAATATGAGCAGTTTGCCACTCATGAGTAGTGTTTTCCAAACTTACAGAGAATGGATAGTGCTTTTTGCCAACATGAGATGTTGCTCCCACTATTCTGTTCTATGCCTACCCAGAGCTGCTTCTCTTTGAGTGCCAGCTGGAATGAGTCCCACCCAGGTGAAGTTGATATCTGTGTAACCTCACAAGAAGCATTAGAAAATTTCAGAATTCAAGACAAGTGCACTGTTTCTAGAGGCTGAGAATGTGGCAATACCAACACACTGTAATTTCTCCACACAGTATTAAAGAAAGATGAAATGAGGTTGTGACTTGAACACTAAAATCCTGGGTTGTGACTACTAGAGATTTTATTCACTGGTTAACAGAGTTTCAGCTGAAAGAGATTATATGCTTTTGTGGTACAAAGAATGGGGTGAAGAATTTCAGACAGATAGCCCTGTGTTGAACACAGTAGCTTGGTCTTAGCAATAGCATATGCTATAGAAGGATGAGCAGCTTTGATTTGAAGGCAATGAGACAGAGAATCAGCCGCTTTCCCTCATAATATGTTTCAAAGGTTAATCACCAATTCATAGCTGAACATTCTGAAAAATGACTGTGTGTTGATTCATCTATTTCTGTCTGTACCAAAGCATCAGGTATTCCAAGGTTTAGGTGACCTTGTAAGATATCTAAACCACAATTTTTATTTGATAATTGCATCAGTTTCACCTTTGCCATCTCCACAAACAATAAGAGACAAAAAAGAAAAAAAAAAAAAAACAAATGAAAAGAACATTTCTACAGTATATACTGTGGATCGTAAGGAAGTGCTAAAAATCTTTATTTCAAGTTTGAGGTTTTTTCTTACAATGTACTCTGACAGTGACATTCTGATGTACTAAGACTGTGAACTCTGAGTTCTTTTCTTCACATGTATAATTTTGTCCCTGGAACTGGAGTCTGAGTGACATTGTGATCTCCCTCCTTTCTGGGGAAATGAGAATGGAAAAGACAAAAAGAAGTTGTATCATACTAAGATAAATACTCCTGTTTCCCTGGCAAAGAGAGAATTTCCTCCAAAGTGAAGTGATTTACTTAGGTGTGGATTCTTGCTCCTTACTTGTATGGGTAATCCATGCTGGGATATAGGAGAGATGAAACACTTGAAGACACAAGTTCAACTCACTCTCAAGATCTCTCTTACTCGGTGTCTCGTCAGTGCTAAACATAATGAAGTCTGTAAGAATTATCAAAATTAAATATTTGTACTATTTAGAGCTCTGTTCTGATGGCAAGGGCTGAATTAAAGGGACAGGGGCAGAAACATTTTAGTATTCCTAGTGTTTAGGGTGGTTTGAATCTTGTGAAAGATGTCTTATCTTTTGTCTTCTTGACTTTACTTATCCTGTTTTTGAAAACCTTGGGGCATTTTAAGATGTCTTCTCCTGGAGCTGGTTATACACTTACACAATGAAGAAAATTAAAATATGCATTCATTTAACTTTAGAGTAAGGCCTTTAGCTTCAGCTTCTGAAACTGAAGACTGACTTGAACAAGATATAGTACTGTAAAACAATATTCTACGTGCAAGGCCAGTCATTATAATAAGTGGAAGCCAAAAAGAAACATGAAGAGTGGGGGTTTTAACAACAGAGAAGTAAAAAGTCCCCCCACTTACATGGCTAGATGATAGTATATTGAAATTCTGTTCATTAATGACTGCAGTACTTCTTAAAATGCTCAGCATAAACCTAACAAAACAACACACACACTGGAAAGTTGTGAGCTGCAGCTACTTGTGTTCTGAGCAAGGTTATCAGAGCACAGAGCCAAGACAGCCCTGCTGAGGGAAGAGCAAGGATTAGATTTTCATCAAAGCAAACACTGAGATAGCTGAGCTGTAATTCTATAGTGGAACTGTTCTTGGCTAACCACGTGCACACATTGCTCTATAAGTGTTCTAGATGATTTTTCACAAGCTGAACTGCAGCTTTTTTGGGGGATGGGGAGGGAGTTGTCCTAACATAACAAGCAAAAAGAGAAGCACTGTGAATGGCTGGATGAGCCTACAATCCAGAGCTTGCAGCCAAGATAACAAAAAAATGGCTGATGCACAGTGATTTCCAGAAATACCCTTAGGATTCTTATTGTGATGTGTTCCAGTCTTAAAGCTTTGCCTGTTTGTTCTTCCTCCAGGCTGGGTGATTACCCTTCTTTATTATTAAGTTATATTTGAGGTGTACAGCTTAACTAAAAGGTATGGAGTACTCAGCAAGAGGTAAGGGGAACTGGAGTAAAATGGTATTCCTTGAGATCCTCTGATGTGGAAAAGAACTTGAATATGTTTTATAAAGCTGCTCTACCATATGAGGCTGGTGTCCTACACCAGTGAAGGATGTTTTAATTTTTTGAGCTGAGGACCAGTCATTGATGTTATTGACATAGTTATACTATTCAGTATATATATATTCAAAATCCATTCTGCCTGGGAAAGCATTTTGGTTTGTATCCCCTTTGTTCTGCTCTATGTGAAGCAAAACTGCAATTAGGATCACCGCACATAATGCATTGCAATGGTGACTGTCCTTCAAATGCAGGTTAGTTGAGGTTCCTGGAAATGGCACAGTCCAGACCAGTTTGTAGGTCATACACTTGCCAAAATAGAAGATGCTTTTGTAAAACGCCAGGCAATCAAGACAGGCATCACACAAATGGGCTTTGCTCACAGAGGCTTAGTCACTTTTGTGTGGAAAAAGTAGGTTTAGATACAGAACATCACAGTGCAAAATTTCACTCGAACTGAACTAATGTAATTTTGAATAACACAATCCTTTGGGGTCTTTAAATGGGGTGGAGCCACAAGGGTCATGAGATTTGTGCAAACAGAATGTGCAACCTTCAGAAAGTCACTACAGGTCACAAAATCTCTTCTCCCTGAGTTCCTCAGGGTTTACATCACCTGTTAGAAACCTCTCCCAGCCGTTCTTGTTCAGTGCAGCAGAGGTTCTCTCACAGTGTGTGCACAAAGCACCTGGGATCACACTGCCCTCGAACCAGCAATAACAGTGTGAGTGCAAGCTGCTTCCCCAAACCAGGGGGACTTCGGTTCTCTTGCAGGCACCCTTGTTTTAAATTATTTTTCTTCAGATCATGCTGCTGGAGAAAAGAGCCTAAATAGAGTTTATGAATGCTTGGAAGGCACATGTTAATCAGATTAATTGATACTGTGATAAAAGGCAGCTGTTTGGGGTGTGGATGCCCTGCTGTGCCCCCTACGAGCTGGGATCAGATGCTGTCACACCTCCCTATTGACTGCCTGAGCAAAATTCTCTTTAGTCCCAGTGCATTTGCTACCACGAGGGAATGTGGATTACAAAGTCGCATTTGTGTGGAGAATAGGAATCAAATTCAGGATTTAATTATTCCCTTTTCTGCTCATTACTTCTCACTTGCTGAGAAGCAGGAGAATGCATGCATGCCATTTCCATAACCGAGCTGGCAGGCAGGTGTATGCTGAAGCCAATAGTGGGCTTCTGCAAATCTATTGAGACCACGTGATCAAGTTTCTTCTGTCAGAAGAGCACAAAAGACTTCCATATTTTCAAGGAAAATACATTTGGGGCAGCTCGATCCACTGAGACCCACAGACCTGCATTGTACTGAATAAAATAATGTAAATATTCCTGGAGGCATAAGTGTTATGCCAAGAAGCCTTATGGAAGAGCTGGGACTTTCACAGATGTGGTAGTACACTATTATGTAAATTACTACTTTGTTTGACAACTGAATGGTATTAAAACTGTCTGGAAGTTTATTTCTCGGAGCAGAGAGTTCCTAAGAGCTACATTCGACATCATTTAAATTACAATGGTGCTGTGTGGTATGTAAAATAACTATCTTTGTTCAGAAAGGTGTGTGCTCTTCTTGCCTCTTCTCTCCCCGCAATTATTTCAAACCCAGGCAAGACCTTTTCCCATAAAATTCAGTGTTGAGCAGACAGGGGAGTATTACAGAATTTTTAAAAGAACTTCATAACAACACAAAGAGCCTCGGTGAAGAGCCATGTGTCAGCCAGCTTTACCTGCCTCAGGAGGAAACTTCGAGCTGTGCCCCTGGAGAGGAATCATATGGAGAAAGCATGTTAATGGATATGAACCTCAGCAGGAGGAGAGTGCTGCAAGGCCAGGAGAGGGGTCCTGGTCCCCCTGAGCCTGCTGGGAGAGCAAACGGAGCTCCTGGGATCTTGGCACACTTAGTTTTTTCCTGCAGCAGGTCTCCAGTGTGTACCTCTGGAATAGCAAGATGAGAATCAGACCCAAGGTATCCTGCTTGTCAGTGTCTTCCATGGGAGTGGAGACAACTTGTACACAGCTCAGCTGTTTTCCTATTCAGCATCCTGGCATGAAAAATGAGTCACTCAATCACAGGACAGACCAGCCTCTTGTCTGCTCAGGAGGATATTTTTGCTTCCTAAATCATATTAAAGGATATTGAGGGTTGAGAACCAGTCACCTTCTCACTTGGACCTTAGGAATCCTACAGTTTCTGGGGCCTCCAAAAATTGCCCGGCTCTACATTTTCCTCAGATGACTTTAGTCTGTCTCTTACACAGAACTCGTGACAAACAGATGCCAGCTGTAGGACCCTGGGGACACTTCCTAGGCTAGGTTGGATGGTGTAAGCCATTGGTATGTGCATAGGAGGAAAACAGAGCCTATGGCTTAGCTTTTGCTGTTCTGTTTCCCCTGAGCAAGCTCTGTCTCTGTAAAAGACCCCAGTGCTGGTGGTCAGCTCTTTACCCAGGAAGATTCCAGTCTCTGTGGGCAGGGGGTTTGTGCCAGGTTACAGCTTCTGAGCTTTGCAGCAGGAGCATTATATTTTGTTTTCAGAACACCAGCACTGGTATATGAGACACAGTTAAGGTTACCTCCAGCCAGGAGAGTGTGACAGAGGCAATGGTAGTGACTAATGAGTGACCTGGAAATGCTGCCCTTGGACATTCAATATGGAAATGTGAGCTCTGACCTTGAGTACTCTGCACATAGAACATGGAGATGATGAGAGAAAGTTTAGAGGGAAGATTGGGGTGCACACAGTAACTGCTGAAGGAAAATACACATCAGAGTCATGATTCAGTATACTTATCCTTACTGTGTAGAAAAAGATGGGTTCTTATCAAAATCTTCAAAGGCGAAGAAAAATGCAGCAATCTCCTGATTCTGAGTGACTGCCCAGACCCTGACAAGCCTCATGTGTTAGCAAACAGGAGGTTCAAAGCAATCTTCTGTCACAACTCAGAGGCAGAGAGCAAGATCCTTCCCTGTTCCCATGGGTGCCTTTGCAGTCATCTTGTTGGCCCATAGCTTGATTTTCCTGCTCTCTCTACTGAGAGAGCAGCAAAGTAAGAATGTGTGGCATCTGTAAAAGCCTCGAGCTGCAGATGTGAATAAAACCTGATGTGAGGAAGCTGGGTTTTCTCAGGAGCCCAGTTTCAGTGCTCCTGTGGGAACCACTGAGCTCGGTGTTTGGCTCCTTCCCACCTGAGAAGTTGTGTGACTTGCAGGTTCAAAAGGGGAAACTTAGCAGCCTTTTTCTTGAAAATGGCTTTATTTAGACCTCATATCGTTTGCTGAGTGCCCCAGAAGCATAAAACAGTGCAACCAGGGACTGAATGAAATATGCAGCCTTTCCATTCTCCTGCAGTTTTTCCTGACTGCCTGGCATATGGAAGCACTAGATATGCTTGCCAATAAAGAACTCCCCTGGAAGAAATCATTTAACAAGGGATGAAAATGTGATAAATGTTTTATAATCAATGTCCCATAAGCAAAAGTGAGTGTGAGGCAGCTCTTATCTGAGTGGGAACTGGCTGGAAGTTTTAATATTCACTTGGCACTGGATTTTTCTGGGTTTGATGTGAACAGACTTCTTCTGGTAGGCTCATTTTTACAGGCATTCATCTCTACTGCAGCTGTTCCTGCTATAATTTATACAGATGCTATTACTCACAAGCAGTCTTGTCCCCAGTACTTTTGATGTTAAAATCTTTTTGTTGTTGTTGTATTCCAAATCAAAGGATCTACTTCTGCAAAGTATAGGTAATTCATGCAGTTCCACTTATCTGCATGCTGATGCTAAGGAGGCTCATCTAATTAAAAAGCTGTTATCAAAAGTCTCTTCGCCCCACAGAGAGCAGATAAAGTTGGTTTACCAGCTTCATTTCTAAACTGCAGGCTAATGAATATAATTTTACTGATGAGGGATTTCTGTATGATTCCCCATATGAACTGCATGTATAATCTAATGGAGGACTAGCTGAGCTTGCACTGACAGTCAAGTCATTTTTCATACTGGGGCAAGCCAATATCTTTAAAAATCAAATTGTTACTCTCTATTAATTACTGCAATGTATTTATCTGAAACAAAATAATTGGAGTGACAGTGTTTATTAACAGCCAGGCACTTGTAAGTATGGTGGAAAGATCATAAATGGGAATCATGAGGAACACTAATGAGAGACAGGGGGATATTCAGTTAAGGATGTTCAGTGTGCAGATGCCAACATCTGTCAGCAGCCATGGCACTGGATCAGCTCAGAGTGCATCTCTGGAGGTCTTGTGCCAGGGATATACTAAGGAGGCTACCACAGCACAGACTACATTTACCTTCTCACCCAGGGATTCTCAAGGCAGGACCAATCAGGCGTTTTCCTGCTTAGAGAAAACAGAAGGTTTTAAGTAGCCATGCAGTAACTGATGAGGGCTGTGTGTGCCACTCTGTGTGCGGGGTTGGGCTCATGTTTGGAGATGAGTTGCATTTGTTGCACACGGGAATGTGGCAGCCTTTTTGCCCTGACCTTTGGGAAAGGATCAGGCTGCTTTTATGTAATGGTAATTACATGAAAACTTGGCTTGGTATGTTACATGAACCAAAACAGCAGACCTTATTTTTTTAGTAAAAGGAACTCGAGGCTTGTAGAAAGATGTTTTCCTCCAAATTCTGGGAAGACCAGAACTCTCTGCCAGGTCTATCCACCTCACTGTCATTTTAGGAGAGGCTTTTGTTTTTGAAAAAGTGTTAAAATTTGAGGGGAGGAAAACGACCAAAATGTTTCCCAGTCTTGCAGTGCATCACAATTTTCCTGGTGCTTCATTATTTGAACAAAAATTCACCTAAATCTAATCATCTAAACCACCTCCTCTACTTTCTAATCAGAAAACCAGCATGGTCATGAGCCCTTAATCTGCTCCTTATTTGCTTCCCCCGGCTAATGTCCATAGAAATTGTTACTGCTGCTGAAAAGTTAGGAGATTTGTCTGAGCCCGGGTTTGTTCTGTTACTACAGCTGTTAAATATCTGGGATGAAGGAAGCAAAAAATTGTTCTATCTCTCAGCAGTTAAATGCTGCCCTGCATGGCTATTCAGTCGGGTCACAGAGACGAGAGTAAGTTTTCAAAAACCAGATGGTTACAAACCTCTGTAAAATCTGCATGTGTTCAAATGTCAATGGCAGCACCATTTTGAAATGTCAAGTTAATTAATACGTGTGATTCTGTAGGAAATGAAATGCAGGAAGCATTCCCTTACACCTTGCTCCTGACTGGATGGCTGGAACTACAGTGATTAGCTTGTATCAGGGATGTCATTTTTCATTTCTAGCAGGTCTTGTTTAACCAGACAGGTTCTTGAATTACTGTTCATTGTCTGCTCTGTAGTGAAGCAAACGTTTCAATACTGTTTTTTCATACATGGAAACAGGAATTCAGAGGGTGGCTGACACGTACTTTGCAAAGGCACGTGCTGGGCAAAGCTCTTGCAGGCTGAGTAGCTCCATCAAAGGTTTGCTGTCTGGTAACAGGGGGCTGCTGTCTGTCTTTCCAACTGATCTCAGCAGAAAGGAGAACATGAAAAACATTCCACTGTTTAACAGGCTTCAGAGATGTTTGTGGTTCTGTTTTGAACCATTGCTTGGGTCCATGGATAGTTTGTGACTGGGTAAAGAGGGCAGAAGTCACTAATATTCACCATATGCTCTTGGTAAAATCTCATGGGGTTTGGTTTAATTTTTTTTCCTAGAATCTGGCTCATTAAGCTGTTAATGACTAATGAAGGATATTTTTCAGGGACCCACAATTATCAGGAAACAAATCCAAGAAGACAGGGGAAAGAATGTAACAAGTCCCGTTCTAAAGCCAGGATAATTCCTCGGTCTTAATGGAGTTGCCTTTTCCCAAAAAGTAATTCTTAAATTTCCATTTTGATGGAACTCAGAACTAACCAAATGTCCAGGTGTACCCAGGTTTAGGCACATGGGATTTTCATGAGACTTTACTGAGATGTGGGCTGGTCTCCTTGAAAAAAATATTGTTCTTCCTCTCTTTTCAGTGTGAATAAATCCTTTATACATACATTTCCGTATACATACTTTTTATTAATTCTCTTTCTTTGATCCTTATGTTCTTTGTATCCTCTGAATAGTATGTAGACCATGCATGATTTTCTTCACCATCTCTGGTGTAAGCTCTGCTCTGTAGTTCACACATTTAGAACTTTTTAATCTGTGTGCAAAAAATGTCCCCTCATGTTCCGTGCAGGCAAGGTAGGGCTCTTTATTATTATTAAAATCTAACATAATTCTCATTAAAATTTTAAAACCTGCTAATGCAGATGAGTAATGCGTGACAGATTTTCATCAAATATGCTTTATTCATTTACAGATGTTTAAAGGGATGATGTGCTAAGAGCACTGAACTGATTCAATCCAGTGCTAAGCCCTCTGACAACAATGTGAATGTACAATTCTTGTGGTGAGAACTCAGCAGAAAATTGTTGCCTTTAATATCTGGTCCCTGGCATCAGTGGGGTTTAAGAAATAGGAAACTGGCATATTTTTTCACCACCTACATTTTTAAACAGCAAACATTTTTAAAGCACTTGCTGAAATATTTAAGCCAGGCAAATAACAAGTAGATGATTCTTGACAGGGAGAATATATGCCCTGATTTGTTGAAGAAAAGGGAATTTAAGAACTTAGTGTGAAGAACATTCTAGTTAAACTGACTGGAGATGATTCTCTAATTGAATTGTTCATAGTAGGTTATTGAATTTGAGAATCTTTAAAGGAGTTCCAGCCCAAGGTTGTAATCTGAGCCATCTCACCCTTGTGAATGTCATTCACTAGCAGAGATTAGTCTAGAAAGGTTTACAGAGCTGTCAGCAAGTTCACCCAAAATCAGCTGCTTGGCATGAATGGATTAAGAAGGCACTTTAATGTGCTAACGCTGCAACCTGCCATCTCCTTCATTCTCTGCTGGCAGTGGGAGAGAGAAGTCAAGTTTCAGGCTAGTGGACTGTCAGACTCACAGTTCTCTATCAAAAAGGAGTTCAGAACCTGTGTTTCTGATTTAAAGCTCTTTATCCACATCTCTTTTCCCCCTACCTCTCCCCCTCCCTTTTCCTTTTTCTACAAGAAAGAACCATCTGAAGGGCATCCAAAAAGGATAAGGAAGGAAAGAGACAAGTAGCAGATGTACAACTCTTATAAACAGTCACTCTTTCTTGGCGTTTATGGGCTGCATCATTTTAACAGCTGGATATATATTCCTTTATTTGCAGTTGATCTCTTAAAGTGGCACTTGTTCAGTGACTTTTATAACCCTCAGATTTCAGATGTCTATATGTATTTTGAACAAAAGGCAGAAACGAATAAACTACACCAGTTCTCCTCAGAAGTCCCCAAATTTCCTAACTCTGCATTTCAGAGCAATAATTCCAAGGTTTTGTTGATGGAAGATGTTATGGCTCTTCCAAAAACATTGTGAGAGGAGCAGGTTACACTGATTCCCATTCTGGTTTCTTATCCCATACAGACTGAACTGACAGACAGACTGGGGTTTTTCCTGCCAGCAGTAGAGCTACTAATGAAGCTGTTTTCATTTCACCTTGCAACCCCAGTGCACAGGGCATTGTAATTCATTGCATTTGTGGCAGGGACTGGAAACCAGGGAGAGACACAAATCTGAAATGCTTTGCAGACTTAATTTGCCTTTTCTATTTCTCTTTGTGTCTGGGAAGAGGTAGCAGATGCTAGTCTAAGATAAGCAAGTGTACTGTATTCTCCCGGGAAGGAAAGGTGTATCTGTTAGGAGCCCTAAGGAGCAGTTGGATGGTTGGCTCCAAGCAACACTGGAGCAGTTAGGTTTAGCCTACTCTTTACTGTTTAGCATCACATTGCAGCAGATGAGAAGGAGGTTTTAGTGAATTTGGGACTAATCCAGCAAAATTCATGTTTGTTCTTTATGCTGCAATGTCAAGCTGTGCTTGGAGCAGGTTGTAAGGCTGGTGACAAGTTAATGATACTCCAGGATCTAATCACAGAGCAGTTCAGATGAACTGTGGAAGAACTGGAAGACAATGGAAATTTTACTTCAATGATTTGGAATTAATTAGGCATATGACTCAATATTTTTGTGATAGAAACTGTAACACCATATGCTTACATGAGCATTCTTGTAAGGGTGAGGGGGCTTTTCGCTTCATGACTCTTCCACAGTCGTGTATATTTGGGAGGAGAGAATAAGTAAGATATAACATGCCATTGATTAGGCTGTGAGTAGGAAGTTTTGCTTCTAATTGGCAAATTATATGACTATTGTTCAGTTTAGGTAGTCCAAAAAATCCTCCATCAGAGTTATGAACAGTTCTTTTTTGCAATGAGACACAGAAATCACCGAGTTCATCACCAGTTTCCCCAAAACACATCTCCAGTAAACAAGCAAATGGAGGAGTTCACAAAGCAAGAGTACAACACCTGGGTGGTTTCATACTTATCAGCTGTCGACCCTGAATATCACTGGGTTGTCTTTTCAAGTGCATGACTGCACTAACCTTGCTGTGTCAGGAAACTTTGTGTCCAATCCTGTAATTATGCATTAGATGTCCTGGCAGGAGAAAGGTAATGGAGTTTCTTTGCTGAACTCCAAGTGCAGCCTGTCATTATTTATTAAAGAGCAAGTAGCTGAAAATTCAACTATTCTTGACACTGCAGCCTCTCCCAGACTTATTTCTGCATGTGGTAAAGTCATTTGCAGAGAAAGACATCTCCAGCCACTTTTGAGGGAGCTGAACTGATATGGTGTTTCTTAGGAAGGGCATCTGGTTTTATTCTTATTAAAAAGGTGGGACAATGTGGTCAATTCCCCTAATGCCTGCAGGTCTCATTTCAGCACGCCTGAAAAGGGAGAGTCCCAGCAGAAATCTCGAGAGCAAGTTGTAATTAACTGAAACAAGCAGATGGCTCCAGCTTCGTGTGCCTTAGCAAAGTGACAGCATCTGATGGAGGAGCTGTGGCAGCATAGGACGTGTGTAGGAGAAGGGGTGGGATGAAAGCTCTCTGTGGGCATCTGCAGCAGGCTCAAGCAATGTCTCTATTCAAGCGTTATCTCAGCACTCCTTGAATTCTCTCTCTCAAATGGCCTTGGATAAGGGACAGCTGTAAGGGAAGGAGACAGAGGTGAACCAAGAATTACACTTATACTCAAGAAAGTGTAGAATAAGATGCAAAGTTTGAATGTCAAGCCATAATTGGCTCCTAATTTGCTCTGTGGGTTGTTCCTCTTATTTTGGAAGAGGAATGCCTTTTCTGAATAACACTCTCTTCTAAATGGATTAAACAAATTCAATTAAAAATCTGAAAATGCTGTTAAAGGATTAGCACATTCACATATGCAATCAGAGTCTAAAGTAACTTCTAGCATAAATAGAACCTTACAAGCAGTTTTGTGCCTTTTCTGAAGGCTATGCTTGGTATTTAAGTCAGGACTAGCACTGTGGTTTAGAGCACAGAAATTCAAGAGTGTCTTTTCTTTAGGAGACTCCTTATGGACTCTCAAAGTGTGACAGATGAAGAAACTTGCTGAATCCTGGGTAAAGTACTGAGAAACTGCAGAGCTCCTGTGAATATTGCAGGACCTCATGGCAGTCAAAGAAGATGAAAAATGACGTCTACCCAGAAGGGTTGCAAGGTGTTTGTAAGCCTCCAACTTTTTAGAAGAAGTGAATATCCATCTCCCTATAGTTTTTGGGTGCTTAAACCACAGTCCTGTAAGGAGAGTCACAGGAAATAGGTCTACCCACACCACATCAGTGTCTAGAGAAGGAATCTACAGTGTTTCATTATACACAACATTATTTGCTGAGGATTCAAATTCCTCCAAGTCACTTCCCAGGTGGCCTAAGTACCATTCCATAAGTATTTGCTTCTGAGGAGAAATCAGACTCTGGCCTGACTTATAATTGCAGGTCACAGGGATGGTTCAGTTTTCCCTTTAGATATGTCCTCGCTTTCTTTCTTTTGTTCGTACATGTCAAATCTGTGACATAAGCTTAGTGCCAGTTTGTCACCAGTATTCTGAATCCACAATTAAGACAGACTTTTCTTTTTAAGACCTCAGTGCACTGCAGTCAGCATATTTTTCTTTAAATCTTTATATCTAATTAAACCTCATGCATTAAAAACATTTCATTAATTATCTTAAGTATTAATTATTATTTTATTATTATCTTACAATACTCAAGTTTGACTTGCCAGCTTTTTTGCTGCAGTTTCTGGTTGTGAGGACAGGCTGGCATACATAAAGTGTCTCTGCAAAGCAGCCCCTTAATCTGGACAGATTTGTACAGCTCTTACTCAGGTCATCTCTCAGATGGGGCAGGATCAGGTCTCTTATTCTGATTTGCTGGTAATTCCAGCTAAAGTCTTCCATCAAAACTTCTCCTAAGCTCAGTATAAGCATGACTGATGGAGTCAAAACCAGTTCCCTGCTAGTGCTAAATTAATACTCATCCCTTATCTTCTGATTCCAAAGAGATGTCTTGGTGCAAATATTTTCCCACTTTCTTTCTCTTACATATTTTCTGTTTTTTGTAAATGCATACACTTTTTAAGGTAAAACTTGCTTATGTGCCAAAAATTTTCTATTGCTCCTTTTTCTTTGTTCCATGCTTTCTTTGTTTAAATTGCCTCACAGCAGTTGCTTTTCATTCACATGTGTTTATCAATTTTTAACAATTTCCCATTACCATATTCAGTTCTGAAATTTGCAGAAGTAATGTTGCTGATAGAAGCGTTATATTTATGGCATCGCTTCCAGCCTGCCTAAAAAACAGGGAAAACAAGCACGCTATTTGCAAAGATGTAGGACTCTGAGACAACAGTGATCCAAACCAAATTGTTACACTCTGACATCTTTGTGACCTGAAGGAATCTAAACTGGTCCTTGCTTTGTAGCCTCCAACCTGAAGGTCTTTTCTGGGAAGGGTTAATATCAGTTACCTAAAGAGGCAAACTCTCAATTTTCAGTACATAGCATGTTTTGTGCTCACTGCTATAAAACAAAATATCTCAAGCAGTAAGAAATTATCTGAATTTGTGGAAAACTCGACCTGCACATACTTTTCCTTTCAAACTCTCCTTTAATTTTAAAAAGGTCAAACCAGTTGGAACAGTAATTAGCAGAACAAACACTTCTGTCCTCAGAGAAGACCTTGTCTGCCAAACTACTGACTCAAAAGAATGGTTACAGCTGGGTTACAGCCCAGGCCTCCTTCCTGTTCTGGAAAACAGACCTGACTTAGACTGGAAATTGCTGACAGACCCTGAATTACATCAGTGCAGGTGGGTGTCACACTGTAATAAAGCACACCTCTGTCAAGCACATAAAACCAGGATTTAATTCTGAATCTGATGCTTAACTCTGCATCATCACTCTGCCCTCTCTGTATTAATCACACCAAAACACACACTGTTTGCATCTGTTAATACTCCAGAGCCTGTTTGACAACTGAATGCAGCTGAAAACTCTTAATTCCTGATTTATATTTTGTTTTTTGGGTGGATGGGCCTTTTTTTTCTATGCATGGCAGTTACCACAGCAATGCTGGATGCGAAGAGCTGGCCTGTCTTCCACTGAAGTTTGCCCAAAACAGAAACCCAATTTGGAAGAGCAGGCTCTACTCAAGAGCTTATTAAATAGAATTTGAGTGGATTGACAATTATTTGAGGCTGATGTCTATTTAAAAAGTACCCTCAGTGAATATTTAGGAAACATCAATTTTCAATAAACAAGGAAATTGGAAATATTATACAGTTGCTAATGAATGGAACTTCAACTTTGTCAGAATCAGCCAAATTCAGACCTGTTATGTAATGCTTAATATTTCACAAATTAGTAAGATCTTTGTACCCTTTTGAATGAGAGACTGGTTGTGGAGAGCCCTGTGAGTTTTACTGGAGGTGTGTTGATTTACAGCCACTGTGAATCTTGTTCTGTTGCAATCCAGAATAGGGACGGGGTGGGGACTGATAGGTGGGAAAATATGCAATGATGGTATGGATGAAGGGTCAAACCTGATCACAAAGCCAGGCAGTAAATGCATGTGTTGGCCTAAAGCCAGCCTTCACATGGACCTCCAGGTGCCTACATCCTGACTGTTTTGTGCAAGGTCACCAAGAAATTGAAAAGTTGTTAATGCTGTGGTGCTGACAGTGCAGCTCTGCTCTGTCCTCTTGTACCTTCTGCTCTTTTCTAAGCAATGCTTCCCAAACAACCCAGGTGTTGCTAAGATTGCAGGGATTCTGCACCTCTCCATTTGCTGGCTTGGTGTTGCTGCAGCTGTGCTGGTGATGGGACCACATCCCAAGATTTGGACTGGGAACAACACTCTAGGTCACTCCAGTGTGCCAAGCAGGGGGTTTGGGAAATGTCAGCTGAGGAAAGAGAAAAGCAAGCTGAAGACACAGCAGGAGAGAGTGTTCATCTGGCACAGCCACAGTTGTAGCTGATTTCCACGGTTCCCCTGGCAAATACACAAACCTTTTGGAGAAGGGAGTTTCCATAGAAAAAAAGGTCTGGCATTTCTGCAAAGCAGCAAAGGTTTTCTCAGCTGCAAAATTTCTTCATTTCCCTTGCAGTTACTTCCCTTCTGGCTGAATTCCATGGGCAAACCAACCACTCTTCCTGTCTTTGGGGTACCTCATTCTAAGTCATAGCATTGTTGTGTAGACTGAAGCACTGCAGCCTCCAGAGGAGAAGTGCTCTCTGAAGGTGCTGGGGAAGGCAGGACACCCAGCTGGATGGACCTGTGGTGCACCACAGGTCATCTCTCACTCAGCAACATCTACTCAGCTCAATGTAGCTGCAGCAGTCCTGTCTGAGAGCACAACTAGAGCAGAAGTCCCATCTGTAGGCTGCAGAATTATGCAATGGATGAGAAAATCTAGTTATGCTAAAATTTCTCTTGCTCTCTGTCTTTTGACCTTTTGTGGTACCTGATAGCTCATTTGTCTTGCAGCACTAACAGAAATAGGAAGATGGAAGCAAATTAAAACCAGAGCACTCACAAAGTTCAGCATGGATTCAGATGAGACTAACAAAGCTGATTTTTCTTGTGGAGATGTCCCTTATCACTCTTTATTCATCTGAGGTAGGTCAAACTTTTCAAATTGGGAAAATATTTTTTACTGTCTGTTGAACCCTATCAAGCCACGATTCAATTAACTGGATTGAGAGAGATGCTAAGTGAGTTATTTGTGCACCTGGAAGTGTGTGCTGAATACTAATAGTCTGGGTAATGTTCTCCAAGTTCTTGATCAGCAGCAGCTGGAGCAAATTTTTTACTTTGATGAGTAGGGAAAAAGAAGAAATCTATTTCAGTGCAGCAACAGTAGTAAATTTACATTACAAACACGGCAATTGCTAAGCATTACTGGAATTCAGCTGTCAGAATAAAGGCAGTGACATTCATTTAGTTTCATTTCCAATTATAAGAGATCCTGATGGGTTTTTTTCTCCAAAATAAAAACCTTGCAAACCTAGCTTAATTACAAAACTACATGGGCCACTACCCTTCTTGTCTGGCTATGGCTGTTGTCAGCTGTCACCCATTTTGAACTCATTCAGCTTTGGGGAGGGGAAAGGCGGTTTTTGGTCCTGTGATTGGTGTGAATCTTCTTTTATTTCATAGCTGAGCATGGAAGTGGGCAGCCTGGAGCTGTGTGAGGGATAGCCATCCATGGTAAATCCAGAACATCCCTCAGCCCCTTGTTCAGTGTGGGAACTGAATCTTTGGCAAGCAGTTCCTTTGACAAGAGTCAATGGTGACATTTGTTAAATTCTTCCAAACTGGTGCTTTGTGAGTTCTCAATACACTTGTGTGGTGGCTGATCCAGTTGTCACTGAAGCAACGTCAGTGAGAGACTTTCTAAATTCAGTGTAAGAAAGTCAGTCACCTACTGTAGGGTTTGTGCAGGTAGCAAGCAGAGGGGTGTTGGGATAATTTACTGCTAGTTAGGGGATTTCTTACAGCAGCATTGCAGGGAGGGCTAGTGAGAACACAGATTATAGGACATCAGTGCTCTAGGACAGCACTCAGTCTGGTCAGTACATTGCCTGCAGCTCCCATTTCAATGTGGGTGACACAGTAATAAACATTATTCAAGGAAATTTGATGGGAACAGATATTTTAAAAAATTAAGCATGTTGAAAAGAATCCTGCTGTCAGCACGGAAATGATTTTACTGAAAGGACAGAGTGGAGTGAATCTTTTCAAGTTCTGTTCCAAAAAATTACTGACACTGTCCTGTTTCTTCCACACTGGGAAAAGATACCCCCAAACCCTGCCTGAGACCCCAGCCCTTTGACTTACCTGCAGACGTTTTGGGAAGCGAAGGAAACTGAAAACATTGCAATAGGTACAATGTCCAAAATCTCCTGCCTGGGGCCTGGATTGCCTCTCCTCAGTTCACAGAGGGAATGAAATATTTCAGCTGTGACATAAAGCTTCTCATGTTTGTTGAGCAGAGCAAAGCAGGGATTGGATCTGATTCATTAATAAACTTCTGTGTGCAGTGGCTCTGTTGTTTCTTCAGGCTCCTGCTACTATACAATGAAGTACATGATTAAACCCAGCAAACGGCAGCTCCAAATCAATCTGATTTGAGTGTGTCCTTTTGAATACAAGTTACTTTAGTAGCGTTTTCTGTTGCCACTTGCTGAACAGTTGGAGGGTATTGGTTATGTTACAATCCTCAGGAAAAATTAATTCTGTTCAGACCTAGTGCAAGCAAATTTTATTGTGCATGCAGCTGCTCAAGATTAAGTAATTATATGGTGAAGCTTAGGAGGCAATGAATTTTAGATGAAGCATGTACACATTTTTATTATGCATACGTTTTTCTTGATCAGTTTTCTCTTCATTTGGTCACTCGCTTATGTGGAAGCAATGAGTAAAATCTGCATATTTCACTCTTTAGAAAGAAAATTTCCATTTACATAGCCTTAATGCTTGCAGCCTACGCATCCTTTAGTGAATTTTCAAAACCCACGGATCTATTACACTCCACAAAGCACTTTCAATAAACAGGTCATCTCAAAAAGACCAAGGTTGGACCCTGAGCTGGCTCAACAGTCTTTTCTCTTTTGAGCTCTCTTTGAGCTCACCCAGAACCATTTTGCCTTCAGTTGAGCAGGAGTGGCATCGTGACTCAGGTCTCATCAGGGGATGTCCTACATGCCTTTTTGTTGTTTAGAAAAGGTTATAAATCAAAAGTTTTCCTCTCTTTGTTTTGTTCTTTTCAGGCAGCTGAAAGTTCTTTCTATTAAAACCGGTTTGTGAAAAACAACAAAAGAAGACAAAAGGGAGAAAAGCAGTTCTGAAACAATGAGCAAAAGTATAGGCTTGCAAAAACAGCAGCAGGATGATTGGTTTTAAGCCTTTTAAATACTTTGCAGTCTACATTCCCTAAAGTATATGTATGTAACTGGTTCAACCTTAGCAAAACCTGCAGCAGATTTGGGTTTCAGGCCAGATCCATTCACTGTGATTTTGACTCCAGATTGCATAGGATGACTTTTCCTGCCACCCTGAGCACTCAACTGTCCCCCTGCTTAGAGCAGAGACTTTGCCTCGGGCAATACATTCTGGAACTCTTCCAATAACGGCTGAGGATGTTATTCTCTAGTCTTTATACCAGATTCATGATCTTCTGGGACCATCTAGCCACATGGATTTGAACCAAATCAAGAATGGACATGCAATTGCATCTGTAAAGAATTAGGCAAAATGTAAGATAAAGGAGAATGTTTATTTTCTGGGAGCTGAAGATGCTATGGGATCTCAGAAAGGGCTTCAGACAGCTGGTGCATGATCCTACCAGTGAACATTGAACCTGTCAACATTTTTTTTAACAAATCTGAAAAAACAGAGCAAATTCATACTGGGCCAGTGCTCCGTGTCTCACAGCTGCAGTAGGTTTAATCTAAGATGGATTCATTATTTCAGTGAACCGTGATGCAAGTGTGCAGAAGATGTGAATACAGCTGAGGGAAATGTGTTTCTGTCAGAAAAACACACCCTGCAAGATACCTCACCCTAAAGCTGTTTGACTCTTATTACTTTTAAGCCTCTCTCTGTGAGCCTTTTCTTTCCTGCCATCCCATGCAGGTACAAGTATGAACTAAGGTATTCAGCTGTGCTCTAAAAAGCCCCTTTCTCATCCTTCTGTCTGTGCCCGCGTAGACTGGTGTCATGGGCTGGACAGAAGCTGTGAGAGGAGATGATCAGCAGGTCAGTGCTGAGTGTGAGCTGTACTGAGCATTTGTGGCTTTGCTGTCCCTTGTTCCTGTCCCCTCACATGGCAAAATATGCAATGTCTGATGCCCAGATGGAGCATGAGTTTAGCTTTACAAATTCAGCCAGGGAGCAGGCTTACTTTTTGTAAATCACTGGCAGACCCCTCTTCTGCTGATGAATGAAGACACCATAAACAGTGCTTTTTAATGGTGCTATAAAGAAGTTCTGTGTGCTCAGAAGTACCCACTGATCAGGGAGAGATGAGAATGTTCCACAAGACCTTGCTGTGAAATAAAAGCCTGGTCTATAATGCAGCAGTTTCCACCCAAGGGCTTTCTAGATCCCTGATGCCATACAACAAGAAACACAGGAGAGCTGCAGTAATTTCATTGTAATGTTGTTTTCTGTCAACAGCTCCTAAGAAAACACATGATATTATTCAAAACAAAGGATATGAAAAGTGATGTGTCTTTGTGATCTCATGCACTTCAGTACTCCATACGTTAAAAAGGATAGATTTCATTTAGACTATGTTTTATATTGCTTGGACTGTCTTATCTGTTCAGAGTGATGCCTCTTGTTCTGTATTTTATCTAAATGTATGTTATAAAGTGCCTTATTTGAAGGCAAGAGCAGTAGTATGGTGCCAGAGGAGCTGAGGGGCTTTGCTTAAATCAGTGCTTTGTTGACTTTAGTGGAGTAGAGTGTTGACCCCCTAACAGGACTTTTGATAGTACATCTAAAGCCATTATTTGTACTGCAGTTGCCAGTAAATGAAACCAGCAAATTCTTTATCAAATGGGTCTTGAGATGTGAGAGTTTTGCAATGATGAAAAACAGGGTCCCAACTGTTCAAAGCTCAGCTGTACTCATTTTTTCTTGGTCTGTCACAGCCAAGGGTAATGACAATTACATTGCTTGTCACTATTTCATATGCAGGAAAAACATATGCATAGTTGGAGATACTGTTTTTTACTTGCAGACATTGTAAAATTAGGGGTGGGGGGAGAGGAAAAAAATCTTGTTCTTTGTGAACAAGGGTCATAAAAACTATAACTGGAAAGAATAGCAGAATTCAGGACAAAACCATTTCATTTTAGCTTTTGGCATCTTGTAAAAAAACCCTTTTAATGAAAAACTGTTCTGCATCAGAAAACAAAATAGCACAGTGAAATGTTTTGGCTCCTTCTCATTGCTTTTTTAATGGAGCTGAATAAAGTCCAGAAAGTTCTACAAAATAACACCACGGTGTCCCAATGCCAGTATTTCTCACTTTTGGTGCTCCAAAAGCATAAGGGAAAAAGAATAATCTGGTTTTCCTCTGCAGTTTTCCGGTTTAGGACCAAAGCCTGTGCTTCAGGTTTGTCTCAGTTTTCTGCACTGGGTTGAGCTGCTGCTGTGTGATGCTGACACACTGGTTTGTGCTCCCTGATAGAGCCCTGGGGTGTGAGGCTGTGCTGGCTGGCTGTGTGGTGTTTCCAGAAATGCTGTTGTTCAGAGCCAGTGTGCTCCAGTGTGATTATTGGAGCTGCACATGGCCAGCTGGAGCAGGGCAAGGCCATGTTTGCAGGGACTCCTGCAGTAGAAGTTTCAAGAGAGGCACATCAAAGGTTTTGTTTTATAAGATTCAAACCTTCCAATTTCCTAGTAGCAGAACTCTCTTTTTGCCTCTGAGATGTGCATGAAAGAAAACTTCAGAACAATGACTTTCATGGCACCTGCCAATATTTTCATTTTAGCTTAACGGGGGATTTAAATTATTATTGAGTCCTATTTTCTGAAAAGAGCAAATGCTCTCTTTGAGAAATTTGATTATATTGAGTCTCTAACTGCATAAACACAATACCAGCCCCAGTGGACTAATTCCATTAAGACTTGAACTATCCGCCTTGAAGTTGCTCATGAATACAAAGTGCCAGAGCTGTTGGCATTGCTGGGCTTGCAAAACAACTTGTACTTTTATGTGTCAGATTATAAAAGATTTATTTTGGGAGATATTAAACAAATTTAATAATATATTTAAAAACTTCATTGTTGCTCATCTGTTTTTTCTCTCTGTTTGAATAATATTCTTTATTACAACTGTATATTACCTTCAAAATGCTCTGAACCTTGCAGGGTGCTGGATCTGTGATCTGTAACATGGGCAGGTGGGGAATTTTAATTCTCACAGCAGAAAGGTCTATTTCAGTATTTTGCCTATCCAAACTATGCTCTATCTTGCCAGTTTTTGAATTCTACCTATCTTTTAGATAACTCTTTTCTATCTAAATAACATATTACTGCTGAGGTTTGGGAGTCATTAGGGAAGATCTGCCCAATTAGCATGTTAATTAGGACCTACCCAATTCAGGGACAGGGAGGTGATGGTTTTGTTAGCATTCTGTGAGATGAAAGAAAGATTAATGACTGTGCCTGCACCCCTTGAGGGGTATAGAAGTAACATTTCTTATTTGAGATATCTGTGTGTGCGAGGAGGTGTTTGAAATGGCTGGGCTTACTGAGGGAGTTGCCTGCTGATTAGTTACGCCTGGAGCAGAGAAAAGTATAATTGAGTTTGTTTCTTGATGAGAAGAAAATGATAGTACAAAGCAAACATAACAGGGCAGGAATGTCTGCGCTTATAAGTGAAGCCCCATTGATGGATTGGTATCAACTAAATCTTTGGTCCCTTGAATTGGGCTGGCAGGAGGAGATTTGTGGCTGTTCTGTGCACTATGGCTTATGCAGATGCTTAGATGATCATGACTATAGATGGAAAATGTTGGTTTGAGCACAGCATCTGGAAGAGATTTTGTTATTCTCACAGCCACATGCTGCCATACAGCCACAGTGTGTCACTCATAGGTATCTTGAACAGGTTATGCCCAGGGCATTAAAATTCAAAGGCCCTAAAATAAAGTCACCTAGGAAAAAATAATAATGAAATGCAGGCAGGAATCATATCGAAATGGAAAAAGAAATAATAATACGAAGCAAAAAAAAGAGCTCTGGGCAACATTATCTGAGACAAACGTGTGATCTTTCTTATAACTTTTTGTTCACTGTTCCTTCCCACAGCGTTTTACATTAAACTAATGAATTCTGCTGCATGAGAAAATTCTATGTGCCCATAATACGCTGAAGAAAGAAGCAAAGTGGTGTCATCATTGATCTTTCTGCCCAGCTGTTTAATCATTTTTGTCTTGTGCTTGATTTAAGGCTTGTCCTCTCCTGCCTTGGTCAGTGAGGTGAGTTCTGGGAGCAGTCAATAACGAGACACTCTCTCCATGCTTTTTCCTACTGCTTCTCATGACAGCACCTCCAATCTCCCAGGTTTAGCACTTGGCACACTGCTTGGTGCTGCATGCAGGAGTGGAAGGGTTGAAAGCCCTCAATTAAAAAATGAAATCATGTAAGTAGCTGTGGAAATGTGGTCCTTTTTGACTCCTGATCTGAAGTGCTCTGTGCTGCTCTTTCACCCTTCCCATGGAAGTTCCTGCTGTCAGGATCCAGCCTTTCAGTAATGATTGAAAGCTGCAATGGGTATAAAGGATTCAAAGGCCCAGTGAAGAGTAGGAAGAAACAAATCTGGCTAAATTCTTGTAACAGACTGAGCTCTTTATGAGCACTAGGTCTGCAGTAAGATATGTTTGTGTACACAACCATCATGCTCCTTGAATCTGGGCTGTAAGACATTCTTTATTTCGTAGTTCTAGCCTAAACTTGTTTAAGCAAAACTACATGTGTAACAATATCAGTGAATCCATAGGGTGATTTACTTCCAAGAAGCTCCTCTGGGTCTTTGCATCTGGACTGGTGGTCAGAATAGATGTACCACTAGTGGTTTTCAGTTATAATTAATTGAGAAAAGTTAACAAGAGCAATAATAACAACAATAACAATAATAATAGTAATTATTTTTAAAGTCAGGTCTTCTCTCACTGTATCCTATAGATAGTAAGCTTAATAGTGACAGAGGGAAGCCTATAGTGTGAAGCTGGAACCAGAACCTTGGGGGAAATGTTCTGCTCTGAATGACAGCTGGTACTGTGTAGATTTGCTCATCTTCTTCACATAATGATGTGAAACTGAAGCATTCCAAGATTCTTTGGCAAGCACAACTCCTGCCTGTCATTTTGTTGCAAAACTCCAGCACTAATTTATTCCAGGCCTCTCAAATATTAGTGTACCCAGGGGAAACACCAGAATGTTGGTTTCTTTGCTTCCTGTGAGTTCTCCATAAACAATAGCTATTGATGCAGTTCTTTCTGATGTAAAAACTTTGTTTCTTTTGTTAAATCCTTCAGCAGAGAGAGTCAGCTTCTTGAAATTTAGAGGGTTCTCAACGTGGTCTCATGCACAAATGCACAGGAAATTGTACTACTGGCTTTTGGATTTAAGCATATATTCCTTGTAAAGCAAAGGACACTTTCTTCCCAAGATTATCCTCAACAGCATAGAGCAAACCAAAACAAGACCCCTCTGTACACTCTTAGTACCATAACTCGATCTTGTTACAAATGAAGGTTGTTCTTTAAGCCTTTGTTCTGTTATTGTCTGTGGAGCTTGCACATACATCTCTTGATATGTTACTCATACCAATCTTAAAATTTCCTTTATAAACTGATGCAGTTCCAGGTAGATTTGCTAGAGGAAATTCTATTATATTTCAGTGTTTCTCTTGGCCCTGGATATCTCCACTGTTAGATGATCACAAAATACCATTTGATGTAGTAAATTCCCAGTGCATGAGCACAGGCCTTATGCTTTCAACATTTCAGTTGGCTTAATGTAAGGCTTTTTTTTTTAATCAAGTAAAGCTGTGATGAATTGCTTTATTCATAGATTTTTTTTTTTCCTTTTGTGATGCTGTATCATCCTTATCCATGTGAATGTTTCTGGATCTGGGTTATAAATTAATCTCTTGCTGAATTTTAAACTGGGGTATGAGCAGCTCATTCATCTCCCTGAGAATGCAGAAACCATGAGATAAGGGTCTCCGTGCCCATGTGAGTTACAGCCAGGCTGTTCAATAAAAAGCTGCACACAGCAACAGTATGGGATAGCAATGTGGTTTTAAAGTCACCCTGAGATGGAGCTTGCTATTTGTCAAACAATAGCATTTCGATAAAATGAAAGTAAAAGCCGCATAAGTTATCTTTCGATACAACGAACAGTACCTGTGGGAGACTCAGTTCTGTATAAAACAATTGATTCTACTGATATAAGCAAATTAGGGTTTTGTGACACAGGGAGGAGTTTTCCTTTTAGTCTAAAATGCTCCCCACTGAGAACTCCCACCAGGTGTGCTATGCTTTCTGAAGTCATTAATGTAGATCAAAGAATAATTAGGCTTTGGCAAGCATAAGGGTGTTTGATTAATCAGACTGAACAACATCCTTTTATCTCATAATGCCAACTGTTGAATTAGTGTGGCATGACTAGGCTTTTAAAGAAAGTGCTTGCACAATTGTTTTCCTCTTGCACAAATGCAAGATGAAGCAGATTAAGATTAAGATGAAGCGGAAACCATCCTTTTGTTTCTTACTTTTCTTAAAACTGAGTACCAGGGACGAGTGTTTTTAGAAAATAGCAGAACCAGTGTACAAATAGCAAAAGGCTGTGAAGAACTGGAATCTGTTTTTACTGGTGGTTGACACATTGCTGTTCTCCAGGAGATAGCAAGGGGGTTTTTAAATTTTCTGACATTGGCAGCTGAGTCCTGACAAATGCTGAAGGGTAGTGGAGTCAAGTACATGAATCCAGTAGGTGCCAATTCTTTCAACATATGGGATGGAATCACCAAGATTTTCACAATCCTTATGTCCCCATTGCACATTGGGGCTTGTGCAACCAGAAAATTTCCTTTTTTTTTTTCCTTCACAGGAACAAGCATTTTGTGAGAAAGAAATCTAGTACATCTCCTTTATTATTCACTCTACTCATGTGGTATTTCTTGGAATTTACAGTTAGAGATCAGGTCTGTGACCTTCAATGAAAAATGGAGTAATCTGTGGGAGTTAGCCTTGCATCAGACAGGTAGTATGAAATCTAAAGGTGCCTCGATGCACAGGATTTTTTTTATTATTTTTTTTTATGGTAAAATGTTGAGTCTGGTTTTCTCCCTCATGTTGTGAAGTTCAATATCCTTCTTGCACGCTCTACAAAATGGAGTCTGGTTCTCTCCCTCACGTTGTGAAGTTCAATATC
>JAWWEW010000036.1:8235679-8333644 GCA_035583185.1 Anabacerthia variegaticeps
CCATGGCTCTCTCTGCCCTTGTTCACCCTTTATGGCTCTGATCCTCCCCTGTCGGTCCTTTCATGCAGGAGGATTTGGGGCTCCTCCTGAGTTCAACCCCCTTTCCGGAAAGTTCCAGGCTGCCCTTATTAATAAATGTGCCATTCCATCATACCCTAACCTGGAGTGTGCCTCTCCTTACCCTCGAAGGGTCTCGTCACTTGTGAAGCCCAAATTGAACAATGATTCAGACACAGCACTGAACAGATAGAGGGCCTGAACACCTAATTCTTCATGACTGATAGAGACCATCCCACTACAGAGATGTGGAAAATATGTGTAGTAGAGTCATTTCTTGAGGACACTCTTGTTCTTTCCCTGTGTGTGTTAGAGGAAAGACTGGTACTTTCTTGCTCAGGTACAGGAGTTTGATTTACTTTTTGAAAGCTCTGTTTGCTCTTCATAGTCCATTTTTCTAAAGATTCCAATACTCCTTGAAGACACCTATGCCATAGCTTTGTAAAAAGGGCATGTTCTGCTACCTCTGCTTGCAGATGGCCTATCAATTCCTGGGATATAAATGTTTATTTCAGATGAATGAAGAGGGGCAGAAAGTCAATGGTGTTAACATGATCTTGTGTGTGTGCAGCATTAGTAAGGCTGTCTGATATAAATATGAGCAGGGTTTGGCCTATAGAGATTCTTTCTGGTTTAATTACCTGGCAAAGCCCTAGAAATTTGCTATCAGCATTTTAAAACACATTGATTAGATTAATCAAGAGGCCAAGAATCTGACCAGATTTTTTTTTAAATTGAGTTTGCATGCTTCTGTTAAATAAAATTATAAAGTCCTTTAGGGAGAAGGCAGCTACTCAGGTCTCTTTGTTGTGCAGCCCTGGAGAGAGAACGGAAGAACAGGTTTTGTTCTTAACATTTGAGCTGACTGTAGTGGCAGTTCATAGGCCAAAGAGAAAACAGGAAGGCTCTTCTCTTTCTGCCCTTTCTTCTGAAGTGATGCCTCTGAGAAAGCACCAAGGTGCAGGATGGAGAGTCTGGACCAGCATTCCTGCCTAGCAGCTCCCTGCCAGTGCTGCTGTCAGAGCCCCTTCCAGAGACACCAGGAAAGAAGATGTTACAGCAAGCAGGCAGCATTTTCCTAACGATATTATACTGTTTGTCTTCTTCACTTACATCAGCGTTTCAGTGAGGAAACAACAAAGTGTTTCCTTTCACCAAGCAGTGAAAGATATCGCAAATGAAATGGGGGCAGTAACGCTTTTATTACCAAAGTATCTGCGGAACAAAGTGCTTCCTTTCTCCTATTTATTTCTAAATCATATTCACACTAACTGTTGCATCTGTTTTCTGCATCTCTGACTGTGTGAAAGAAACTTTGGGAGAAATTACCTCAATAATGTCTTTCTAATCTCCCTTGTTTACAGCACACTTTTTGTTCAAAGTCATTATGACAGTCATGGAAGATTCTGAGTACGATGCAGTTATTGAATTTTAAATGAAAACTAAATTGGCTGTGGTAGAGGGGAAAAATATCTCATAACACAGTAATTTTTCCTCAGGGTACAGTTGCTACATTTTATTAGAAATAAGCAATTTTCACCATGTCTCCAAAATGTATAGTGCAGATAAACGTGAGATATTAATCTAAGGAAAGAAAAGGCTTTCACAAGTATTTAATACCAAATAGTGGTTTAAAGTTTGCATGTTTTCTACATTTTTCTGGTGTGCTGGAGAAACTATTTACTTATTTTACTGAAATAAAACACATCTCTGTTCCCTGCATCGGTCAGAAGCCTCCTGTGGTGTCATTTAGATGGGATTTAATTGAAATGTTTGGAGGTTTTCTCTGCTTGATTTGTGCATTTGGGAAGTGAGGAGCATTATCTATATGTGAAAGGCATTAAGGTGCCCGTGTGGCTGCTAAACAAAACCATCTGCTGAGTGGGCACCACTTTTCCCATTGGGATCTGCCAGCATCTCCCACTGCTCTGTCCCCACCACCCCATGGAACGTTCCAAGGTTGCCTCCAGGTGGTTCTGCTAGCAAGGCAAAGGGGAGGCACTTGAGAGGATAAATATTGGGATAAAATAAATGCACCTTCATGTCACTGTTGCAGCCAGTTGCTGGGTATTAATTCCACAGACTGGCTCTGTCAGCTGGCAGATCTCTGCAGGGAATGGCTCTCATCCCCAGCAGGGATGAGGAGGCCACCAGGAGGGACATGGGAGCAGCCCAGTGCCACAGGCAGCCCCCTGAGCCCTGGCCCTGCAGTCACCTCCCTGGCAGGGCCAAAGGAGAACAGATTTCTGCAGCTGCCCAAGCTGGTCCAGCAGCATCGTTCATTCAGCCATTCCTTTCTCAGCGAGCAGCACTGACACTCTGGTTTTGTGTTCATTAGATTTGCTCCATTCCTTCAGCAGCTCCCAAGCTCTAGTTAGGCTGCAAATGAGAGCAACATTCCAATCAGTGTTTAGCAAATTCTCATTAACCAGCATTAGTTCTTGTTCAGCTTCGGCTCCAATTACAGTTTGTCAAATAGGAAGTACATATGAATTAAATGCTGCAGAGGAAGGAGTGCATTTTATGCAGTTTCAGAGTACACAAATTAGTATGGAAGATGCATCCACACATGGTTAGTGGAGTCCACAGGGTCACGAATTCACTGGGCTCTGAGCTGCAGCTGTCACCAGCCCCTAACACTGTCACTGTGCCCATCCTTTGACTACTCCTGCCCTCCAGCTACAGATCCACTATGGAGGAGACAAACACTGTGCAGTCCCTGTCACATTAATGAGCTTGTGGGCACTCTCTGATGGCTCTTATCCACCGAAATATGGATGGAGAGCACAGCCTTCAAAAGCACCTTTGGTCCTGAGCAGCCTCACATAGCCACAGCTTTCTGCTTCCAGCCAGGGTGGGTTTGCCCCTCTTGTTGGGCTCCGTAGGCTGTGGTGGAGCTGGTCCCCTGCTCGTGTCTCCCATTTGTCTCATGGCCATAGATCACACTGAAAATCTGAACACCCAGAGAGCACAGAGTAGGGTAAGAGGTTCAGTTTGAGCAGAGCCTGTGTGCTTGATAGGATGCAGTTATGGAGAAATGGTTTGCTCGGCCTCAGGTTGCTTTTGTGTTTGAGAAATAAAACCCACAGACACTGAAACCAAAATGAGTGGTAGAGGCATGTTCAGAAGGGTGAGGATTGAGGATTTTGTTAGAGCATCACAAACCAGAGCTGTTTTCAGAAAATCTGGTTTAGGGTTTGATTTTTCACACTTCTGCTGGGATGCTAAAATAGAAATTCAGGGAAGGTTTACAAGCAAGCTCCCAGCAAACCTCACACTAATTCAATTTATCAGTCCTCGGATGCTGGGATGAGAGAACATTTAGAACTGAATATGTTAATGTAAGTCTCTCTCCAGATTAATCACAAGCAGTTATATTTTTATGATTTAGCAGTGTTGTTTATGACTAACATTTACAGAAGATAACTAGTGTATTTTCAATAAAAGCTTTTCAGCTAAAACTAAGATTATAACAATTTTAGGCATAATTGGGTAGCCATTGAATTCAAAAGCTGATAAATATAGGGAGTTTTTCAAAACTGTATATTGCCTACTGACTTAATGGCAGGTTGGACTTCCAGATGCATCATACTGTGATGAATGTACAGCTTGCTAAAAATAACATTGTTGTTCATCAGTTGAAATATATCACAGCCTATAAGGAAATGAGAGGGGCCCCCTCCCCTTCAAATTAAATCAGTTGTGAAAAGCATTTCTTATTTAACAAATCTCTTTATTTTAGAGCAAATAATAAAATCCCTCATAGTATATTTTTCACTCTCCTGTATTTTCTCTTTGTAAATATGCCAGCATGTTGCCTTTGGTTGCTTGGCCTCCCATGTTGTCTGTCTAGGCTTCACAGATAGAAATGGGAAAGAGATGTGTATTAAGAAAAACTAGGAAAAAACTATTGGAAAACTTGGAGGGAAACTTGGTTCACATGCATTTGGCCCTTCTTTTATGCTAACACATGATATACAGTTACCAGTGTCCCTTGGAGGATCTGGACCCACAATTTCAAGTGATCTGAGTGGCTGGGTAAGAGCAAGGCTAAAGTAACCACGAGCTAGATTTACCCTGCCCCAAATGATAATTATGTACCTCATGATGTGATCTGTGAGCTGTCTACAAAGGCAAGAAAGGATAGCAACTTTACAGCCATCATGTCTAAAAATATGCCTTGAAAACTATTTATAGTAAACAGGTTGAAAAAGGTCAAAAATCTCTACGTTAGGGGAAAACTTATTCCTCTCTCCCTCCCAAAAGGAATTTCATTGTCTTTACATCTTGCTCTCAGATTTGCCATGACAGTGCTTGAATTTTAGTACAATTGCTGTTTGCATTCACTTCACACAAAGCACTCTTCAGAATTTTTCTACACATATATGGGTGCATCTTCACTCAGACAGTGTTGTGTAAGTGTACCCTCCAATGAATGATATTTTAATTAATTGTTTCCTGGTTTTCAGCTTTGAATTGACTGCCACCCATTCAATCTTAGTTTTATATTTTGGATAAACCTCACTGTAAATAGCGTTTCAATTTCTACACAAGGAATGTAAATGTTGTTCTCATTTCCAGCATCATTCAAATGCCCACATAATGGTTATCCTTGTGAAAGCAAATTGAATCTGTCACGTCATCTTCCATGGCAGCCTAATTCTTGGGAACAAAAGATATTGCAGCTGACAGATGGAGCCACATACTACATAATTAAGTCTCCAGCGTGTGTCAGCTGTAGCCTTTCAGACACAATTAGAGTCTGACCAGTTCACCCATGTAGGTACTTTACACAAAACCAAAAAATATCCCTTAGGTGGATGGGGAGGTTTCTGTGAAAAATGATCTCCAAAACGCCCTAAACAGAAGAAAATAAGATCGTGCTCGTTGCCAGAACTTCTAGTGATAAAATTTGATCCAAGTCTTTAAATCCTTACTTTACCTCCTTTTGTATTGCATTTATTACGTCCTGAGTGTAGCTAAGCATAAACTCTTCTCAGTAGGGAGGCTCATGGAGGCAATGGATAGAAAATACATTTTCTTTAGAAAACTAGCTTCAGGAACCCCCAGCTGTGCTGAAGATACAATCATATTAGGTTTGTAACAGAAGATTGTAAAACTTGGGCAAAACTAAGAAACAATAGAAAACTTTTAAGGAAAGACAAAAGGCATTTAGTGGTGTGTGATGCATCCAGAATTCAAGATAACCCTGATGCACAACCCTGTGTTCTGGTCTCAGTGTCTGCCACGGTCAGGGATCTCCAGGTTTTTATGACTTTTCTTCAGAGAGTCACAAAGATAAAGGCTGCACTCCTGATAAATTATTAGATGGCTTACAGTAATCACCTCTGCGTACCTGAGGTGCTTTGGTTTATAAGAACACTTGAGCAACACCAGATTTCAGTGATTTCCTGTTATACTTGTATTTTTAACTTCCGAAGTCGATTCCATTATTTCTGACATACAGTCCTCTGTTCAGTTTTCCTTCCCTCACTAAAACACACACAGCAGTTGCCTGATAGTCATTATAATGATGCACCAACAGCAGCAAAAGCAGCTCACAGAGTACCACTGCTTTTTCACATTCCTCTTCGCTTTTCAGGTATGTTTTGTTTCATTAAAGAGAAGTTCCATGCTGCTTTTATTACTCTGACTACTAATGAAGGATAAGCTTATTAATTCAGAACTTTAAATTAAATCACTTGCAGAGGGACCTGCTTGGCATGAAAATATATTCAGTGTCTGACTGTAAGGAGTCCCCAGTGATACCACCTTCCTTGCTGACCATCCGTGTTGGATGCATGTATTCCAAATTGGCATTGGTGGGGTCAGGAATCAGGAGACACCAGGACAGCGTGCCCAAAGCAGCACTCCCCAAATGCAGGGCTTCAGCCAACAAGGCAGTATTTTAGCTTTCTGGAACTGCACCAGTAGGCATCTCAAATGCAAAGACCCACCCAGAAATGGAATTGGACCATGATGAGCACTCACACATGGTGCCCATTCCACAGCAGGAGCAGGAGGTGAGGTACCCACAGACAGGGCAGCTTCTCTGGGCATGAGGGAGGGTGGTCTAGGAGGAGTCTAAACTAAATGGAGAAAAACAGGTTGCCAAGAAGCAAGTCACTCAACTTTTCCTACAAAAATAGCCTAAAATGGAATAGACTGCCTCATGGTTGACCCTATTGGATGACTACTTCAGTAGGGGAAGTCACTTTTAGGAGTTTAAATTAGGACTGGAGTGGGATTTATCCACTTTTCTTGAGGCTGGAATCTCTAGAAGGCACATACACCTCTGTAGCATACCAGCATTCAGAAGAAAGCAAGCTAGGTCCCAGGATTTGGTTTAGCTCTATAGTTTATATCAGATAGATTTGATTTTAAGAAATAAACCTTTTCTTAGGGGAAAAAAGTAAAAAAAATTAATCTGTCTAATTCTGAGGACTGTAATTGGTGGGGAATATGGCCTTTGACTTACCTTTTTCATGCTCTCTGCCCCAATCCGGCACAGATTTACAAAATTGATTTAAAGCCCAATATTTCTTAACCCATTTCTGTGCTCTTCCCCAAAGTAATCAAGTTACAAAGCTTTCCTCAGACAAAATATGTTATTGAGAATGCCATTGCTACAAGATGGAGTCAGGCAGGAAATATTTTTCCTTGCATCCATCTAAAGAACAGGAAAAGATGGAGAAAGTGTCTTGATTTCGTCTACCAGACCACACTCTGTTAGTCCCCTTTGGCCTGTGCCTCTCAGATTTCACTGTAGTTTAAAGTCCTGGCCTTGACAGGGCTGTAGTGCTGGCAAGGTCTTATTCAGATCTTGCACACTGGTGTAAGGCAGGAGAAACCCCACAGACAGGACCCATCCTTGTGAATCCAACTAAAAGCCACAATAGCCATGATACATCAGGTGTAAGATTTGGACACAGCAAATGTTCTTATCTCAAACACTGAATTTACGGTAATTAACAATTGTAAATGTGATTGCAGCATTTTGTATGCTGTCCTTTCTCTGAGTGTGGGGAATGGAAGTTAATGGAAATACACTTGATAATACTTGTTGGCTGAAGGGCTTCCATTAGCTGATTCAGTACCTCCAAATGCATACTTAGGTAATAATATAGCAAATGAATCTGGGAGAAATGAATTGGGTTTTTTGTTGAGTTTTGGGTATTATTTTTTTGATAAATAATAAAGATGCTTCTCGCTAGGCTCAGCTGGGATATTACTGCTGCTCATACAGCCAAGTGTTTTGTTGGAGAGATGAAGTGCAGTGTATAAACTTGTTCATTACCAGAAACCTGACAAATACTGAGCTAATATCATGTCAACAATAAACTGGGGATAATGCGTTTCCTCTCCTTCTAATAGATTTTTCCTTACATATAATCATAAGCAATACTAAAAAAATTACAATGGGAAAAAAACGGCCTCTGGAAGATGTCTGTTCTCTGTGATACACTGCTCATCTGATTTGAAGTACTAGGGGCAGAGAGGATGAAAATAATTTGTTTGGGGATTATCTACATGCAGAAAAAAACCTTGATAATCAGTCGAGTGAGTAGCTGCTGCATTTTTTTGCTATCTTCTTGCCTACTGATGGTTGTTTAATCCAATGACATTATTGTTTCCAGGAGTGGGAAGTGAAGAAGCACACTCTGCTCCTCTGCTTCCCTGTTACAGAAATGTCAGCATCCACTTTGCAAGGCTTACCCTTAAGGAGAGGTGTTTGTCGGACCTGCCATCACTGACCAATTAATGTTGTTTGGTTTTTTTTTCCTTAGAGAAACACAAACACATCAACACAAACAGGGAGGTTTAATACACACACCACCTTAGTCCCCAGAAAAGGCTTAGTGCCTTTTCAACGTAACATAGCACTAAATGGCACATGTATAATTATGTTTTATAAAACTTTTATAAGAATGGCCAGAATAATATTAATGATGTGTGAACAAAGGTGGCAAGACCAAATTTATGTTTCAAGCAATTACATTTTACAAGCTGAAGTAGAGGACAAAGGTAATTAACAAGAATAATGAAAGCACTACCTTCCCATAAATCACTGTTAAAAAAAAGAGTAAATAATAGAAGACAAAGGGATTATGAGTCAAGTTGCGTCATTATTCATCAATTTTAGAGCAGGAGGATGGGTTTAATTAGAGAAATGGCAGAGCACTTGTTTGATGCTTTTCAAGTAGTCTTGCTGCTCTTCTATCGGGGGGGACAAACATCTGATTGAATGCAAATGGCAGTGATTGCCTTCTCCACGTTCCTAATCAGGGCAGAACATTTCCTATTAGTGAAGCAGAGGGAGGATTAGTGGGCACGCTGGACCGAGGGGGTTTGCAGTCCCCATTGCAGCTGAGGGTGCCGGCCCCCCTAATCTGCAGAGGATAAAAGAGCCCTTTCCTCCAGCAGTTTCAGTTTTCTGTAAATTGTTTAGTTCCCTTTTTTAATCTGCAGCACTCTGTAGATCAGAGAGCAAATCATTCTCCACCAGGAGGACCCTTATCTATTAATTAATTTCTCCTCGTCTCATCCTAGGAGAAGACATTTCTCATGCTGAGCCATGGGAAGCTGGTGCTGAATTGCAGTAGTGAGAGCACCAGGACACAGGGACAGGAAGCCCAGTGTGACTACTCACAAAGGGAGGGTCACAGCTGTCACAGCTGTCACAGCCCGAGACGGGCTCGCACTCAACACAGGACCAACAGGGTACCGTGAGGGGCTCAGCCATCCCAGGCAGGGATAGATCTTTTCCAAACTAGGACATGCCATTGGCTTCTAACATTGCATCTCCATTGCTGAGTAACATTGCAAGGGCCCCAGCAAATCCTCTTTCACCTCCAGTTTTACAGGAGATAAGGCACCACTTCAATCCAAACCTTTATGGGTTGAGCTGTGGAGAAAAAAAGAAATAATGTGGCAGATGCTTGCTTAGCTCAGAGAGGATGGAGGTGACAATGCCATCATCACCTGAGTCAAAAACTAATGGTGTGTATTTGGGGACTAAGCCCCTTCCCTCAGAAATGTGGAGCTTGGAAGAGAAATCCCAGAGAAAGCAGCAAGTTACAGTGTAAACATGGATTTTCCCACGAATGAGCAAAATATTTACCAAAGTTTCTAAACAACTTGTCTTAATATTTTAGTTGATACAAGGACTGTTCCTTTGACAGTTGTTTAATGTTCTATTTATTCCTCTCAGGGCTGAGCAAATACGGACTGAAAACATGACTGACGGAAGAGAGGGCTTTTTCATCCTGGTCAGCCTGGGCTCTGATTTTGACTGGTTTTTCAGACTAAAGGATAAGAGAGTTGCTACTTGTAGATTTATTTGATCTCTCATTGCCAAGAGGACATGCTGCCATTCTGATAATGGAAAATAACATCAAGTTACTTCTCCATTCACAGAACACAAATCTGGTTTTGTAAGAAGTTTACCAGATTGTGATATGAATCAGTAGAGTAGCTTTGCTAATCCTGAGTTGAGGGGCATCTCAGTGCACGTGGTGTCTGTGTAGTCTGGGCTGAAGTGATGGGGAGTTCCTTTGCACTGCTGGAGATTTGCTACAAGGCTTCATGAGATAGATGACTGTGTCACAGCTGGGCCAAAAAAATCCCAAATAAATGCAATATGTTTTGTAGAGCATTAGGCATCCTTTGACTTAAAAGTAACAAGAAATGGACTATTATCTATTATTCATTATTGCACATGCAAAGCTTGTGAGCCAAGTTTAATTAAATTCAATAAAGACATATGCAACAAAAATTAACAACTAACAGCAGTGAGGGATTCTGATCTGAATCTGTGAAGACTTCTTATTAGCATAGTGGGAATTAAAAAGACTGTGAAACCTCAACTTTGATACATACAGAGAGGGAAAGCTCTACATTTCCTGTATTGCAAGTGGGCAAATTCAGTTTACCTGCATTTGTCCTTGATTACACAGTGCTTTCTTTTCTGACTACAGACCTCAGCATAAATGTCCAGCCTCCTAAGTCACCTCCAGATAGTGACAAAATGCTCCGTGTCACACAGAGAGCACACCTACTAAATATAAGAGGTTGCAACCCAACTCTAGGGAATAGTTACAGGATATTTGCTGATCTCTACAGTCGTCAGTGACAGGCCAGCACTGCAGCTGCTCCACCCTGCAGGCTGCAGGGCAAGTGATAAACGATGCTGGAAGGATGGGGAGCTGAGCTGAGGGAGAAGGTGCTCATTCAGTACTGCAGATTCCCTGTGTCATCATCTCTAGAGATGCTAAAATAAGGGTAACTGGGTAGATCCAGTATGAAAAGTATCAATATTTTCTTGTGCACTGAGTCTGAGAGAAATCTCTGTGGTTCAGAAGCTGCCTTGACTGATCAAAACCACATTGCAGCTCTTTGGGTTGAAGGCCTCAAGAAATTTAACTTTCCAAACCTTTATAGATCTAACTGAATTAAAAACATAGGCTGAAAAAGATATTTTGTTATGATTGAATTGCAAAAATAAACAAAACCAAGGAAACAAAACCCCCAACACAACAAGAAAAGAGAAATTATTCCCATCGCTACAGAAAGTTAAATCAAACCCTGCGCATCCCACAGCTCTTCACAACCCAAAACCCAGGTGCCAGTTTTGATATTAAGCTTCCTCCACATCCTTGACTGGCAAGCAGTACCATATATTCATAAAGGAAGATACAGAAGGTCAGCTGTGCTTCTCAGGGTCTTGTCCTTGGGCAAAGGTTTTTGTGGACTCAGGTTTTCCCACACAGGGACACACTTCACTCTGCAGCACCAGAGCTGCCAATCGTCTGTCCTGCAACTTGCACAAGCTGACACAAGCAGTGCAAACCTGAACTGCCAGTTGTGACACAGAAGCAGAGCTCCAAAGACTGAACCAGCTTCCTTTGCTGTCCTGCCTGCTCTAGTGCATCGCTAGAGCTGACTGGAAACTGGCCAAGACAAACAGCTCGTCTGGCAACATCCCGGCTGGTTGAAAGCAAAGCACATTATGAAAATGCCTGTTTGGGAGAAACTTTCAAGGCTGAGCTTCTTGGAAAGTAACACGGCAATTTTTCCTTAAAAAAAGCATTTTCTTGGGTTTTAATACTTAGTGTTAATGTGGATGTAGATGTAGATGTATATGTACACAATGCACAAAAGATTGAAATCTGTAATTTCAATGGTAGATTCCTTTCTTGATTAAATACAATGTTTCAGTAGGCTGAAAATAAACCAGAAGTACTTTAACTTATGGCAAATATATCCCTTTACAAATCATGGAGCAAAAGAAGATGAAAATGTGACAGTTTCATGGAAAACAGAAAATCTGATTTCAGTTCAGTTTTGCAGACAGCACTGCTCATGTGTCTGTAGCTTCATAAGATATTTTCATGTGAAAATACTCATGCAAAACTGATGTTGTTTTATCCTTATCCCTAAAGATGAATCTCTGGATATGGGTGTATTTACTACTTTGAATTCCAGATCTCATGGATTATTCTAGTTTTTCTGGAAATCCTTGGAGTTTTCAGTTTGTTGGGGGCAAATTCTTATTCTTCATGTTCACCTCCCTTTTTGTCTGTGTCTAAGCTTGATGAGTAAAGCAGAACTACCCTTAAGGATTCCATTGAAAATTAGGGGAGGGAAGAAGTGTTTCAAGGCTAGTTGTGGGCGTGTGGAGGGAGGAGGGAATTTTAAACAGGATTTAATGGAGCTGGGAGCTGGGTTATTTAAAACTGGTGCAAAGATCTTTTGTATTGACAATTCACTGTATGAGCCATAAAGTCTTCACTCTGTGCATATAAAAGATGAAAGGACCAATTACTTATTGAGGCATTAAACACCCAGGGGACAAAAATGCCTGTCTAGCAATAGTAAACATATTGACTGAAACCTATTTGAATTTCAAATCACCAAATGTCCCAATTTTTTAAAAGCTTCCTATGATAACCAAGGTCTGGAAAGTCAATTGAAACTTAATTCTCCTGGATATCTCATGGGGGAAAAGTACATGAATCCGGACAGATTCAATTATTTAATTTTAATGAAAAAATAGATAGCTGCTTTATAATTTCCTTACAGAACTGTAGATGGGAATTCAGCTCCTTTTTGTAAGATGTTATCCTGGGATAAATGACAATAGTGGTCTGCCAAACACAGGATGCCAAGAGGTTTATGTCCAAGGGTTTTCTGCTTCCTCTTGTCTCTAGATCTTCTTTTTTCCTCTCCGCCTGGGACCATGACTTTCTGTTGTGCCAGCCAAGTCCAGTTGAGCATTTCCTCTGTGCCCACGGACAGTGCAGATGGTATTTATAAAGCATTGCACGGGGGATCTGTTACAGGCTGCTGTACATCCACATGCTGCAAAAGGACATGTTTACTGACTCGTGTGTTGAAAAGACTCTCACAAAGCAAATCAGCCACAGGTCAGTGCTGTGCTACAAGCATCATGCCGGTAAGACATTCGGTGATTGCCACGAGGACACAGTGAGTCCTGACAGCAACTGGGGAAAAATAGCCACTGACTGTCTTCTTGGGGTGTTTGGAATCCCCCCACCATCAGATGCTCTTGGGGGCTTGTCAAGATCATCCGCTTGATAGACTTGCCATCAGATATTTGCCATGAGGTACTTGGGCAGAACTCCGTCGAATTAAAAGTTACAACTAACTCTCCCTGACTTGTACTGCTCTCACCACATTCATTAGTAGAAAAGTTCTTTGTGTTTAATTGCCATTAGCCTGAATACCAGTGGAGTTAATTACTTGCCCTGTATTGGCCAGCATTGCCTGAAATGTTGACTCCACATAAACCCATGAAAACAATTAGTGCAGTGTCATTGTGGGTATTTACTGTTGAATTAATTTTCCTTTTGTCTTTACTGTAATGTCATATACAGAGCAAAGGTCCACAGCAGCAGGAGGGTTGTTATAAAAACCTCAGAGGAGTTTATCCTCCCTTTTATATGCTCTGCACACATAGAGGGAGCATCCATAATCGTAACAGCTGGCTGTGTGTGTACTGCGGACAGAAGAGACACCACCACTGCACAGCTGTCCTTGACCTTGGCGTAATAAGGCTTTTATCAGATACCATCAACAAGAACCCACTCAGTGCTTCTGTCTGGGTAAAACTGGTATTTGCTGTTGCTTTTGTTCCAATAGAACTCGTTACAGGAGAACGAGTGGCTGCATTTCAGTGTGTTCAGCTGATTGTGAAACAGGTGCCGTATCTCCGCCTTTGTCTCGGGTGGTTTCTGTTGGGATTCCCATCATGCAGTCATTTTTCTGTATTCCATTTTCTCTCTGTCTTGGTGTACAATCATAAATGAAGGCAGGCATTTATCACCACAGCAGCTTTAAATATCAAATGCTTGATGAATTTACTCTCAGCTGGCCGGAAGCAATACTGTGATTGCAGCATTTTATAATCATCAGGACTTGTTTCTCTAAGCTGAATTAATTTGCATGAGCAATGTGTTATTAGCAACGTTGCTGGTAACTAGCATGTACAAACAAACTGTGGGAGAAGACTCTGTCTGTGCCTTCCTTGGGATAACTTGACCTTGTGTTTTAGCTGGATGGCTGAAGAATTGTATCCAAGGGCAAAGGTTTAAAATGAGTGCAAAGAATTGACCCCATGTCAGATAGATCCTGCAGAGCCAGGCCCTGTCTCTGGCCATAGAGGGCATCCCCGTGTTTCTGTTGCACTTATCTCCAGCCATGGTCCTATAGTACAGTAAATCCAGCACTAGAGTTTGTAATACCAAGTCAACAAATACAGAGAAAAACATTTTTCTTCTATAAACTCAACCCATCATTCAAGAGTGCTCAAGAATTCTCAGTGAGTGAATTGTCTACCAGAAGATCAGGTCTGTCCTCCTTTATGCAGCCAGGATAAAGTCAATTGATGCTCTATATCATGCATGCTGGCTAAACCAACTGGAGTAAACTCCCTGTTTATTTTTCCCTAAACCCAGTATTTACACTTAGGTGGGCTGGTAGCATATGGAACAGGAAGGATATTTCAGGTATCTGCTTCAGCGTCTGATATTTGGTTATCATTTTTTCTTACTCCCTCAGACGACTTCTTTTTAAGATGATAGAAGGTTTTTCCATCTTAACTGGGAATGAATTTTTGTGTCTGCAGCAGAAGCTCCTGCTGTTCGTTTTTGTGAAGGTTCTTAAATGCTTCCAACAATTGTTTTAAGTGGAAGGCAGTGTTTACACTTCTCAGTCTCAATGAGGTTTCTCAAGCTCATCGTGGTATTTATTGCTCTATTAATTGCTCATGTACAAAAGCTTGTGGTGGTGTGCAAAATGCTAATGATGGATCTTAATGACTGTGCACCTCCCTCTCCTTCTTCCATCCATGCCTTATTGATGTATTCATTAAACTGTCCAAACAGCAAGGCTAGATGCACATACCAAAATATTTCCTTTTCATCAGAGAAAAAGACAGACCCTAAAAGGAATCAGTGGTTGGAGGATGCCAGACAGTTATCTCTGAAGGATGAACAAAAGCACTCTGAATAATCCTGAAAGAACTGACAGCCAGGAGGGACAGCAGAGCAAGAGGCTGTGCCTCACAGAGAGAGGCAGGGGGTAGTAGGATGTTAAAAGGCAGTTTTTACATTTATGAGAAACATGTGAGAAAATGGGTCCTGATCTTGTAGGCATGCTAGGAGACATTCAGAGGGATATGTGGCACACTGTGTTTGAGGGGAAATGTTTACAGAAAAATCGAGGGGTTTAGATGCTTCTGTGTAGTTGTAAAGGACTGAAACACATGGAAGCTAAATAAGTGATTCTGAAGTACATCCCTTAGGAGAGTCCTCTCATTGCTTCAGGAGGAAGACATTGGACAATAAGAGCTATTTCTAAATTTCCATGAAATCCTTAAGTATGCTGAGAGGAAGGTAATGAGGAAAACCTCTGTACATCTTTGGGTGCATCCTTGGCATTTTGTAATGTTTGCCATCAGCCAGGCTTCAAAGCTCCTTACAATGGCACAAAGCTATGCAGGAGATGAGAAAAAACATCCAGGTCCCACAAGACTTCGGTGCTTTATCAACTACCATCAGTGTTGACCTTAAACTGTGTCTTGCTGTTATTCCACTTTTCTCTCCTCAGTCTAGGGACATACTGGGGAGAAGGCAGTGTTCTTCACTGTCATTAAACACGTTTTCCAAAACAACATTTATAACATTATAATAGCATTTTTTTAATTCCTAATATGAACTTCTGTTAGAGCTCTGTACAAATAATTGATTAAGTTTCAATTTGTACTCAGAATGGTAGCTGACATGGTAGTGAATGTGTTCATTGATATCTAATTTGGTGTGGCTAATTTCCTCAATGCCAGCTTAATGCCTGGGTATTTCTTATCGCATTAATGTATTATCTGAATCTTGTTGCACATTTGTTCAGTGCTTCTGTAACTATGACTTAATTACATGGCAACTGAGTTTATACCCTGGTATGGAAGGATTGCTCCTCAGACAGTTTCCTCAGATAAACAATAGATAATTGCCATGTTCCTGCTTTAATTAATGTAAATTATAAGATTATTTGAATGATCTTGGGTCCAGCCTTGGTAAGACACAGATCACTTCTGCAGTCACGCTGGGCTCCCACAGTGCCTGCTGAAGTCAGTACAGTCCATCAGTACAGGCTTTCTTCCAGCTCGACAGAAATTAGGACTTTTGCACAGGAAAATACTGAGGGAATGGCACATACATTAAAATGTTTAAAATTTTGCTCCTTGTGGCAAGAATTCCCTATCCCCAAGCCTCAGAGGATGTGCAACACAATTCTGCTCTGTATGACCTACTTAAAGCAAGTGGGAGTCAATATCTATTAACTTCCCTCTGTTCTATCAGTCAATACTTTGTCCTTAAAGCAGTTGTTTCCCTCTCCCTGCTGCACAGCTCATGATCAGAGGGAAAAAGAAACTTTTCTCACCTTCATCCCCCAACACTCTTCCCCATTAATACAGCCAAGTGAGAGCTGATTTACAAAAACACCCGGGGAAAAGGCAGACAAGGAGGAGGGGGATGTGGAGGCTCTTGCCCTCTGAGTGAACAAATCTGACTTTCTGGTGGGGCAGGGAAGGTGTGCACAAAACTTGTGTCAGGGTGTATATTGTGTGGTACAGCCCACAAGCACTCAGAGGGATGGCAGTGCTGCTGTGCAGGGACTCCTGAAACAATGAAGGGAACGCACTTGGAATCGGAAATGCTGGGAAAAAAACACGATACTTAAATAACAGTTCATGGCTCAAGTGAAATGCTCTTGTTAGATCCTCTGGAGGAGAATTTGACATTTTCAGTGCCACCTTCAGTACTAAAAGAAAATGCTGTTGGCTTCTGCATTGTGTCCTGAAAGGCACAGGGGCTGACAGAAATGTAATTAAATTACCTGCAGCATTCATCTGTTGTCATAGCAGCCCTTGCAGTGAATATAACAATAATTTCATCTATAACTTGGCTTAATGCAGCTTTGCCTACACCAACCAGATGACAATTTTCTATTCTGTATCTGACAGAGAGAGTTCAGAGTTTCCATTTCAGTTCCACCAACAGTGGTCTACAATGGCATAAAATCACAGATTGTGCCTTTGTTGCACTCCTCCAACATCAGACAGCACCCACTACCTGTCAGTGATCTCATGTGATTCAGAAGGTTAGATTAGATGATTTTATTTTCTTCTAGCCTTAAAAATCCCAGAATCACTTCTTCAATTTATATGCACATAATAGGAGTGCAGTGCTGTGTTTTTCCCATCTTGATTAAGTCCACCCAGAAGTTCTGGCTGTGCTGCAAACATATGCCCTTAATTTTCCTGGAGCTCTGTTTGAGTTTGGATGTGGGGAGCACGGGTAGACACAGCAGTTTTGGCACTGATGGAATGCACAGCAGAAAGGGTAGAATTCATCCTTTTTTTTGTGTTAACTTGCCAAGGAGTATGTTTCAAACTGGTGATGGACCCAGGTGGCTCCAAGCACCTCCTGACTCTCCTTTGCTAAATGTGGAATGAGCTCCCTGGCTCGGTTCAATATCCCGTGGGTAAGTGATTCCCATCACTGTGCTTGACAGCAAAGGGACAGCAGACTGTCTCTGCCCAAAGGCTAAAGGATTGAATGATCCTGAACACCTGGATAATGTCTAATACCTAAAGGTGCATCATCCATTAAATCCAAGAAAGGGTAACAATTGACTCCTAATTTCCACAACTTACCTTTCTTTGGATATGAAGGACTTTGTCATTGATTTATCACTTTAAGACATTTCACACTGTAAGACATTTCAAAAAAAACCTCACTTTGCTTGCTGATATTCAATTTTATTTTTTTCTGCTATTTAACTACGATTTTCTTCTAGAAATTACTATTTACCACCTTTCTCAATTAAACAGCTCCAGAATTCAGGTATGTAGGAATAATATTCCAAGAGAACAATTAAAACCTAGTCAAGAATAGAAGAATATGATAAATGAGACATACAACATCTGCAAGAAATACGTGGCTCCACCCAATACACCTGGGAAATATCTCCTCCTTTTTGCTTGTCTCCATTCCATTCCTGTTTGGGAGATTTAGGGAACTGAGGTTCATCCTGTAATGACTTGTTTTTATCTCACACATTCAGGAATGCACAAGTTGAAGAGTGTTTAAAAACCGTGTGAAAAAAGGGTAACTTGTGCATGGCCAAGATAAGCTGATTTGTAAGCTGAGTCTTGCCTGAGCCTGGTGTATGGAGTGTTCTTCCTTCGGGCATGCTCTGCTCAGAGTTTTCTGTCTCTGGAGCAACTGTGCATAATGACCTGCCCGGGCTAAACACTGCTAGAAGGAGTTGTTGCAAATTGCTTATGTGTTGTCATTTTACTTTCCCGTGTATGAATAGACCTAATAACACAGCCTCATGCACAGTACCTTCCCTCTGATGCTCTCAAATGCTTTACATAGGTGCATAAATAGCATTTATTCCTATTTTACAGATGAGGTAAGAGGGATGACAGTAGAAGGAGAGCTGAGTCTCACACAGGGGTAGCAAGAGTTAGCTGTGCCTTTGCCATGCTGGATCATACCAAGCAATACCGTCTGAGATTTTTAGATGTATCAAATTAATATCAAAGGCAGGTCTTGCATCAGATTATTGGTCTGGAAATGTACATCTGTCTCTTTGGACTGACCCAAAGGCAGGTAGAGATCATCTGTATTCCTTGAGGTAGACAGCAAGGGAGAAATGTCTCCTATCTTTGCTGTGCCCCCACCTGCCAATAAAAAAGAGCTAAAGTACCTTTCAGAAAGTCATCAGGAGATAAAAAACCCATCATTTTCCTCAGTGCTGTGTTCCTGTTTTCCCCTCATTTCCTCATGGCTTGAAATCTGGGAAGCAGGGTACCCAGCATGGGAACTCACACCCCCTCCTACCACGGGAGAAAGCCAGCAGGAGGGATAGACATGAGCACTCATCTGTCCTTTGTTCGCAGATTGAATTGTTCATACACAAAATTTACCTTCTTGGAGTTCAAATATGAACTAGTCATTGGACAACTCCAGTTCCCACTTAGGCCAAACATGGTTAATTCAGACCTATAAATGATTTTGAGATGCTCCCAAGCAAGGGTGGATCTGTGAGGTTTACCAGGGCTTGCTCACTGGGAAACCCTGCTGGGGACCACTAGCCAGTGTCTGCAGTACAGGGCTGTGGAGCCCAACCTCTGGACCCTGGCAACCAAGCTCCAGAGTCAGCAAAGGATTTGCTCCAAGTTATGTTGCAGAGGCTGCAGAAAACCCTGAAAAAGTATCAAGTGGCTCAATCATCATGGCCTGGCTCACCTACAGATAAATGATTTTCCTGTGATTTACATGTTCCTTTGAAAAAGCCCCAGTTTATCCTTTGGAGAATATTACAGCTCTAAGTCAATTAAATTTGACTTAAGTACCCTACCCCTGAGAGGCACCAGCAGCATGTTTGTTCCACAGCTCTCAGAAGCTGCCCTTGGTGGCTTTGGTCTCCCTGGCTCCTGGGTTTGTGTCCCATGGGGTTGCACCCACGATGCCTTTGAGCATCACTCTGCTACACCAGGGAATGTGGGGAAGGAAACGAGCAGGCTTCCCACATCTCCTTCCCAGTCCCAGGGCTGTTTGGTTTATAATCTGTTAGGGAGCACTAGAATTGGAGAACATGTTTCAGGGTTTAACAAGAGGAGCTGCTGCTGAAAATCAAGACCTGAGAAAGGATTGAATGCCACCAATATCTCTTATCTGACACAAAAATGAGGTCGGTTGTGAAGGAGTAAATTAAAGAAAGACACAATTTTAAAGATCCAACAGTAAATATGCTGAAGGTCATGGGATGTAACAAGTTAATAAACTCAACTGGATAATTTAATTCAGCACAAAGACTGGGTCTGTGTGCACTGAATAGTAGGTAACAGTTTGACATGACGAGATGGAAAAGCTTTGTTATCCTCTTGTCTTGCCGGGATTTGCTTCAATTACGCCAAAGAATGTTACTTCATTCTTGCCCTAATAACACTGTAGAGGAAATTAAATTACTCATATATAACAAAAGTGAACTGATTTTGACATCTCTTCTAGGCAAACCTCCCGCTGTATTAGCTCCTAAGCACATTCTCTCTCACTTAGGGTCTCATGCATATGTATGATTATCACTCATAGTAAATATAAGCACTTTGCGAGAACGCAAATTAACTGTAGGATGTAATGGAGGTTGCCAAGGGTGTTTTTTATTGTTGACTGTAATATGAAATCTACAATACAGGTACAATAATGGAAGGATTGTGAGGCGTGGAGAAATAATCCCATCAGAGAGTGCTCTGACATCAGAAACCACAACAGCAAACCCACTGTCACTCGAACTTTGGGTTGCTTTTATTGTGCCTCTATCTCATTTCATTTTTAAAAGGAGCTTTGGTTTACCTTGAAATTTTTTCTTTATATTTTTGTAACTCATCGATTGGTGAAAATAATTAAAGGCTGTAGAGCTAGAAAGGAATTAATTTTATTTTTAAGGCTGACAGACCTTAGCCTTTGGTTTCAGCTGGATTAATAATAGTGGGTTGTCTCTGGTGTGATGGCTCTTTCTTAAAGTTTGATTGCTTTTTCATTACATTAGCTAGGTTTTGGAAAGTTTTATATAGTAAATTTAGCCTGCAGAAATAAACCTCACAACCCTAAAGCTAAGGTTGAACCCTGCAAGGCACAGACCACTGCATCAGTGATCAGCTCTTGCAGGCTTTCATTAGGAGAAAGTTGGCACATCCCAAACAATACAACATTGAAAACAATGCAGCCTTATTTAAAAAATCCATTACTTCTCCCAGGCCACTCTGAATACAGTTCTCAACCTTCGTTCTCTCAGTAAAGCAGCCTCTTATTTGACCTTTAACTGGGCTCCATCCCCCAGCCCAGCAGCACCTCCATGTCCAGAGCCTGTCCATGCCAAGGAATGTGCCAGGAGGGGGTTCTGCTGCAGCAGTTTTGGGGGTAGTTTCACGTGGCTTCTATCACCCATAAACTGATGTCCTGGACAGTGAGAGCCTATTTGGAGACGGACATTCCTGCAGCATTTTCCTTAACTTCTATCTTGAGCCTCAGGCTCTTCCTATGAAGTGGGGATGGAGTTTTTAGGGGCATTACCAGGCTTTTTGTTTTAAACTCAGTAAAAGAACGAAGAACGACTAAGCAAAGGGGGAAAGAGGCCGGTGGGAATAGCTCTGCCTGCCTTTCCCTAAGGATGGGCACACAGCTGTCTGAGTGAGCCAGAGATAAGTCCTCTTTAGGCCATGATGGATGTCCCCATGCACAGGGATATACTGCTGCTGTCAGGCGTGTCACCCTTACAGGGGAACAGATCAAAGCAAAGCAGGCAGCATATACATTGCAGGCACGGGAGGAGGAGGAGGAAGGGAATTGAACTTCCATTGAAAATGGCAACATCTTCTCCATCCATGACTGAGTAGGTGAGAGAAATGGGAGAAAAATGGCAGCAGATGTGGCTGGGTTAACTGTAAGCTCACTTTGCTGCGGTTCAGGCTGCTCTGCAGAGCACATTGCACAGGTCAGGTCCCCTGTGCTGAGCAATTCCACATGGAGAGGCGGCGGAGCAGGATCATCACGGCGCAGCAGAGCCTGCAATTGGGTCAGGCTGCTGCGCCCGGAGCAAGGCACAGCCAAGGGCTAAGTCGTCCTGACGCAGCCTCCGAATCACAATTCCAAATACCAAGCGTTATATAAGACAGTTACAAAGTAAATGAAATATAGAAACTAATAGAGAATGGAATTTCTGCTTAATTTACCCATCATCATTTTTGTTTCTTAAGCAAAATGATTCTGGCACGGAGACGATGGGAAACACAGTGTTTTAATGACACTTACAGCATCCCAGAGGACCATTCAAAGCAACAAAAAAACCTAGCATGTCCTCAAAGACAGCAGATGGTTTCTTCAAGGTGAATAATTTTATTGTTTATTGCCTGTTCTGTGTACTGCAAGGAATGACATTTAAGAAACTGCTCAAAGATGTTTTTTCAAAGCACAAAGAAAACATTTAGGTTCCAAATTATCTATACCAGTGGCTGTGTCATCTCCAGAGCTTGGAGCTTGACTCAGAGACATAACAGATTTGGGACAGGGAACTTTTAGAAAACATGGAATCCAGGTCAGATTTGTGTTCCTGCCCATGTCTCTGTCTTTGCAGTGACCTGTGAAATGGCCTTAAAATCTAGAGGAGGGCTGTCAATCACTTTGGTGTCGCTCACTAGAATGCAGCTTGGCTGAAGAAGCATTTTAAAAGGCTAAAAGCACCTTAAATACCAAACATAAGGTGTCTTGTGAGGAGGTGTTGGTTTCAGAGTGTTTCAGGTCACAGAGGCTGAACTGGCCCCTGCTGGGATGTGCATAATGGGCTCGCTCAGGTGGGATGCTCCTTCCCAGCTGTTGGTACCCCAAAATGCAGCCAGGTAAGTCCATCATCTGGTTTAAATGGCAACAGACCCTGAGACTCAGGGAGTGATAAAAAACCTCCAAGTCTTCAGAGAAAATGTCTGAACTGGAATGCTTTCACATGGCATATGAAAATACAGCCTATGAGAAAAAAGAAGTGCTCTTATAAAAGCACGAAGCTTTTATCATACAACTTTTTCATTTTTTTTTAGCAGAATGAAATATCTTTCATAAGCTTGCCTTTTCCAAGACATTTCAAAGCTTCCAGATCTGACCAAAGAAGGCTTTATATAGTGCAATAACACCTGGAAAGTGTCCTTAAATCTCCTGTAAGCTTGTGTTCAAAATTTCATGAGTAGTGAAAGTCTTAATACATTTACATTTGGCCAAACATTCCATTTCATTTTCAGGGTTGGGTTGGTTTATTTTTATTAATTTTTCTTCTTCATATTCATATTCTCCCTTCAAACCTTGTCCCAATAGATATTTGTCACTTCTCCAGGGAGCCTTAACACCAAATGGAAACTCAAGTGTGACCCTTTCCACAGGTAAAGAACTTACTGCTCATTAGTGACAGGTTTGAGCCTGCACCTCCCTGGTGCTCAGCCCAAAGCTGTCTGCTGCCATGGCTCTGGCCATTTGTTCTGATTCAGCTGGATTTGAAGCCTGCAAAGAAAGCACATGTTTTGTGGGGAAAAAAGAAATACTATCTGAAGGTAGAAAATAAGAAAATATCTGTTTATAACCCTTTTGTTTGGCTTTGGGTTTGGTTGGTTTTTTTTCTTTTTTTTTTTTTACCAGTTATTTCTGGAAGGATGGTGAAAAGGTCACAACAGAATTACAGGAGAAAGGTGTCCATAGATCAGCTGTGCGAGCTGCTTTCAAAGCAACTTCTTGGGACAAAAAGATAAAACATAATCAAAGCAACAACTTGTCTTTTCTTTTACCTGAAAGGCCATGTAAAATTTCAGCCTTTAGAAGGATTGAGGGAGAGAGACAGCCCCTTGGACCAGGCAGAGCACTGTTTATCAGCTGTCTGTGACAGCTCCAGACTCCTCACCTATGAAATGCACTTTGGGAGAGCAAGTGTATTGCTTGTTCCAGTGGAGATTATTGTTTTTAAATTCAGACCTGTCTTTTTGTTTTTCCACGACAAAGAGAGAGCTTCTCTTGGAGCCAAAAGCCTGGGGCAGTGACCACGTACTCAGAGAAATCTGTGAGTTGTTAAATGAGGAAACAGCAGCAGGAAGGCAGAGACGATGTGGGCTTTGGGGCTGTTGCTTTCCTCCTTACTCCTTATGCAGGAGGCCTGGAGTAATGCACTGACAGCTGGAAATGAGTGAAGCAGAAGCCAGCCCTGTACAGCTTGATGCTGAAAATTAGTTGGGGAAACACTGTTAAATCCAATAAGCAGACACATAAAAATATAAGCTACATGTGTCTCACCATAAGAGTTATGTGCAAATTAAAAGAGAGGGAACTTTGGTCTCAGAGTCAAGAAACACTGTCAGGAATGGCTGGATTCCCTCAGTGCAGCCAGAGCCAGGATTGCTGGGCTGTTGTGTGAGGGCAAGCTCAGCTCTTCCTTCAGATCAACATTGTCCTGTATTGGCACTCAGCTGAGTGTGGAATGTACGACCAAACCTGCCAAGACATCTTTGATTGGTGATTGGCTTTTTTTTTTTAAAAAAAAAAGTAAATTTCATGGCTTTAGCAGTGAGAAAGAAAGTAGTTGAGAATCCTATTTAGAAAAATTAAAATATCAAAGAGAGAGAAAACTCCTTTCACATAAGAAGCTCTTCCGACTAGGACTTGTAAAATAATTAAGGGTAAGAAGATTCTGGTTTGAGTGTCTGACTGGTGTGATTTAACAGGCTGCAGGAAAAGTAGCCATGGAGGACAGTTGAATCCCATTGGATTATAGTGTAATTGTGTTGTGGTGCTCTCATCTCCCATCTGTCTCCCAGAGTTGGGCTCCCATATCACAGGGGAAGGAAGGCAGCAGCTTTCCTTCGTGGCTCATCTTTCAGATTTAGATGCTGGTCCTTGGCAGGGCTGTTAAGCCAGAGCTCCCTTCACCTGAGCACGTATATTCTGGAAAAGCATCTGTCACCTTTTACCTTCTTGAAACTGTTAAAGCCATTTTCCTAATTGATTACAACTGTTGTAATGTAGTTTCAACACTGTGAATAAAGATTACATATGATTAGATAAGCAGTTTAAAAGCTCAGAGAGCTGAATAGTTGCATTTATTAATTATGTTCACTCATTTATCTTTGTGCTTTATTTATGATACAGCCCCTGAAACCTTAATAAAACTGGATCACAAAGAAAAGCTCATTACTTGAAATAAAAATGTACATCAAACTTTTAATGACTTCAGTTTCTGTGACCCTGCAGAGAAGGCTCTTGCTGTCACCCACGTGTGGGGCAAAGGTTTGGAGGTGTCTGTGTGTACCTGACTCTGAATGCAGCACATGCATTGCCCTCTCCGATGGATCATCTCAGAGAGGATCACAGGTTTAACTGGATAATTTAAACTGGCAATTTGAATAATCAAATCTGCTAATTTTTTTTTAGACAGTTTCTAGTCTCAGAACACTAAAAACCACTAGTTTAAGGAAAAGCATGGTGGTCTGGCTTTAAACCCAAGGCTAAATCATGTCCTTCCTCTGTGTGTAGGAAAGGGTAAAGTTTGATGCTTTGGTTTGTTCCCCTGGCTAAAAGATCACACTGAATAGTAAAGAAGGATTCGGGTTTTAGCCTTGTGTATACATATTTTTAAAGAAGTGGTAAATTGAAAGTAATGACTTGGCCATTTTGTGTTTGCTTTTTCAGCTGGCCATAATAAATCTTTACACAGAACTGTCGGAAGTATTAAATCACTACAGAGCATCTTGTCCTTGTTCTTCACTGCAGAGACAATAGGATTTTAATAAACAATATCTTTGATTAGGTTCAGCAGAAAAGCCAAGGATAACTAGGTATTTGTATCTGTCAGTGATTCAGCAAGAATCCTTGTAATTCACCTTGACTGCAAAAGCTCTTGCAATCTCAAATGAGACTTGATAGCAGGTTTTGGGTGTTGGTGAGAGGGAGCTTTCCACATTTGTACTGCTGGAAATTTACCTGTGTAGTGACAGAGCCCTTTTTGATTTTCCCTAGTACATTGTAGAAAATACAGAAATAATATCCCACCCAACGTCTGTGAGCTGTAAAATGAAAGGGTCTTTCTAAAAACAATGTCAGCTTAATACCGGTGCACTAAAGCAAAAGCAGTGTAAGTGATGCCCATAATTCACAGGGTCAACCAGAGACTGTGATCCACCAGAGAAGGGCCATTGGAGGACTGGGGGTCCCTCTGTGCTGTATGGTGGCACAGCTGATGTGAGTCAGTCTGCATCCCTAAAAACATTTAGCTTGTAGGAGCAAGGCCAGGACCCAGGGCTGGGAAGTCCTCTCCCAGCCACGTGGGATTGCTGCCTGCAGAGCCTGCTGCTCACAAGGCGCTGATTTTCCTGCTGCCAGGCCAGCCCCAGCATCACTGCTCGTTCCTCTGTCCCCTCACGTGTAGATGTCAGCTGGTGATTTAAGCCATGGGTGTCAGGAGCTGCTGTATTCCAAGCCTTTCACTAACCACTCCAGAGTCTGATTCCCAAGGCTTGTGTGCAGATGTTAAATGCAGGGATACGTCATGTACAGCAAGGCTATCCCCTTTGGAAGAAATAGGAATTCTCATCTTAACTACAATGCTTGAGCCTGAGTAGAGAATATGATGATGATGATGATAAATGCTTATTGTCATAAATGGAGTCATGTTCTTCAGAAGAAATAACACATGAAAAAAATAGCCAAGGAAAATGAGAGCTGATAGGCTGAAGTGGCTTGATGAACAGTAATGATATATAGCCATCAATACAGATTTGCAAAAAAATGCACTCTGACTTAAAGTTGCTTAATATTCTTGTGATATCTGCAAAAGGTTCCAAGACAGAGTTTGCAATGCTTTAAACATATCATTATTTATGTTCCAGGCTTAGTGAAAAGGGATAGAATATGTGGCCAATACTTAAAATGAATTAAATGTCCAAAAGGAAAGTGGGCAAAGCAAACTGAGACCTTTTGTTTCAGAATAATGACTGTCCCAATTGGATAATTAATTTCCCTTAGAGCAGCTTGTTATTTTTCAAAGACATTATACTTACGCAGATTTAACTATAGAAACATTATATTGTTGTAATTTCTCCAGTGTGATGCAGCTCTAATTACTCACTGCTCAGAGCATGAAAAGGAAATGAAAGACGAGCAGCAAGTTAATTTTTATTTCAAAAACAAAAATAAGTTTTAAAAGAAGAAAAACAGACTCTTGTATATCAGAGTGGGAGCATGGAGACATGTCATGGAAAGAGGAGCTGCAGTAGTTCCCAGGAGGATGTTGCCACAGGTGAGCCACAGCCTGGAAAGAGCTTGAGGTTATTTACATCAGTGCCAGTGGGATGAAAGCAGCACCCCCTGAAGTACACGCCTCCAAGTGCAGCAGCTAATGCTCTGTGCTTCTGTCACCTGCTTCTTTGGGTTTATCCTTAATCTGGCTGTATACATTAGTCCTGACAAATCTTCAAACCTAAGGATGCTGCCGTGCCTTATGGGGGTGTTTGGCTTAAGGCTGTTGGATCAAATGTGCTCCCAGGACACACCACTCATGCACTTCAGACAGCAAAGCCATGTGCACAGACTGCTCTTTGTCTGTCACGCCTCTGCTTTGTGTCTGGGGTTTATGCTCTACCCTTTAAGTAATCCAATAATTTTTCCCAGGCTATGAAAGCCCTTTTCTGCCTCATTTTCCCTTGTCTTTCCAAGGCCTTATGCAATACACTGCCAGCTCTTCCCAATTACCTGTCTTCTTGAGTTCCATGTGCACAGACCAAGCCTGCTCCAGAGCCCAGTGTCAGCTGGGTGCTCTCACCAGCTGGCAAATGACTGAAATATTGGCCAGAAACCCCTCCTAGCTCCAACCAGCCCTGCACTGGTGAGCCTGCCAATGTCACACACCTATGAGAGGTGGCTTTCCTGGGGAGCTGCTACACAGAGCTGGTGTTTTGAGATGCCACGAATAGGTCAAGGATGTGGCTGCAGCACGAAGGCGGCTAATTAAATGGACAAATCCAATAAAAATAAATATGCCACTTTAATATGCAGGTCCTGCTGTTCCCAAAGATAACAGGATGTGAGGTGGTGGCTGTAGCTACCATGATAATGGCAAATATTCCCCAGGGCAGCCCAGGGAACAAACAGCATCACCACCCAATCCTGCTGCCTTGGCTCTGGCTCTGTGGGCTGAGTGAAGTCAGGCAGCACTTCCCTGGCCATTAGCTGTCCTTTGCCTTATTTCCTTTTGGTTTGCCTTCAGCACTTTTCCTCACAGTGAGGGATGGTTTGCTCTGGAGGTGCTGAGGGCTCACTGAGCAGCAGGACTGATGCTTCCACTGCTCTGTCCTGTTGCCACCACTGCTGTTACTCTCATTTGCAAGTGAGGATGGGCTGGGGCATTGCAAACCCAGACAGGGACCTGCAGAGCACCCAGCCACCCTCTGCCCCAACACCAGCCCTTGCCCACCCCAGCTGTGGCTTCCTGAGGAGGGGAGATGGCAGCTGTGGGTTTTACCTGCTATGTTAGGACTCAATATAGAGAAAACAAAATTCCATCAGCTGGGCTTTGCCATCTGGGGTTACTGTACGCAGCAAATAATAAAAAAAAAAAAAAAGCAAAAAGTGGCAGCTGCACCCAAAATGGAGTTTTTTTCAAACCAAAGGGATAAAATGCCACCTCATAATTGCCTTTTGGCTTTCTAAAACTCTAACCCAAACTGTACTGAGCAGAAGTGCTTAAGGAAAAGAGTAAAAATGTCATCCTGATGGCAAAGCTGGGGATGCAGCAGCAAGGAGCAGAGCTCTGAGGATGTGCCAAAGCAACACGAGCAGCAAACACGTGTCCTGCTCCTGCTTTCTGAATTCCAGGTTTGGGGGGAATTGACGCAAACGACTCTCTCCACCTTATTTTTTTTTGTGTAAATGAATGCCATTTCTGTAAATGACCCTTTGTTATTGCAGAGTGAAGCACAGGCTCACCAGGCAGCCGTCTCGGTGTGTGCAGACCTGGCAGTGCAGCTGGTACTCCAGATGCACTGGCGTTTGTCGTGGTCACTTGAATTCTTGTGAGCCAAGAATAGCCCCAGCACTCATCAGCAAGCTCACAGGGAAGCAAAGGCTGCTATGCCCTGTCAGCTAATCAAAATGAATCCTCAGACGCCATCTAAATAAATAAATAAGCAAACACTTTAAAAAGGAGACAGAGTACAGAGGTTGCCTGGGGGCAAGGATGATGCTACAGAGGGTGAGTGCTGACTCATGGGCGTGTTGGCACAAATAAAAGGTCTGTCTTTGTCCTGCCTTCCAAGTGGACAGGGTGGGATGGGGCAGAGCTGATACATCAGCCAGGTACATCTGGGGCTACTGATGCAACAGCAAGGGACCGATGGCCTCACCTCTCAGATCTCGCTGCCTCTGGCATGTCATAAACATAACATAAAGCTACACTGGAGTTTTTAAGCCCAATTAATACAGGAGGCCAATAAACAAGTAAATGCCGGAGCAGTTTGTAAAAGGCATTCACAGCCTTTCTGCCCCGCCATGAGTGAGCCAGGAATCAGCAGCACCCTGAGGCTGCGGGTGGCTGCACTATCACACACACAAATTCTGGGGACAAGTCACCCATCCCAGCGCTCCCAGGCTCCAGCTGCACCCTTCAGCCCCCAACAGACAGACAGACAGACAGAGCTGGCTCAGGTTGCTGTGTGACATCCCCACGACTCAGGCGTGTCCCTGGTCTGCTGCTCCTGCTGTCGGGGAGTGCATTAAAAGCTCATTTATGGTTCTCAAAGTAAAGTACCTGAATTCTCCGGTTGTTCACTTTGTCATCACAGTAGTGTCACCAAATTCATCAAGAGGGTAAAAAAACCCCACAAAAACGAACAAACAAACAAAAGGCAAAACAACACACACCCTTTCCTCCAAATACTTTGGAAAAACCTGTTCAGATACAGTAAGATGCCAACTGTTCATGTTTATAACACCTGCATCAAGTGCAGGGCATGAAATCGAGCACATCCACAGCAGGGACAGAAATTAAACAGCAAATTGAATGCCATGATTCAATTCTCACCTAACAAGGGCTGTAACAAAGGCAGGGAAAGGAATTCCTTGACTCAGTTGTCATGACAATACTCTTGAAAAATACCTGCCATAGGACGAACCCTCCCTGCCTCTGTGTGACTGGAGCGCACATTCCTGCTCCTCTCCCTCATTAATGCAGCGTTTTCTTCCAGATCAATTCCAGGATGGAACAATTACACTCAGCTGCTGGATGTGGAGACAGCAGATACCAACAGTGCAGTTTAGAATGCAGTTGCTATAATTAGTTTTTGAAATGAGCACTGCATGGGGAACTCCTCAAGCCATATCATTATACGTAAAATGGGCTAATTGCGATGTGGTCGTATTGTATTTCTTTTTTATTCACATTTTTCATTGCTAATATGCTTGTTAAATAGTGACAAGTACAAATGTTCATAGCACAAAAATTAAATGCAAATGCTATTGCCATGCTGAACAAAAGGAGGAAAAAAACCAAACAACAAAAACCCCAACCTGCTGAGTACTTTTTTTCTGTTACCACTACTTCTATGACAGTTTTTGGAATTACACTATTAGGATGAAACTGCAGCATGTTCTTTGAAAAATGAAGTTTGGTTAGAGTAAAACAACAGTTTTGGCCTTATTCTAATCATGTATTTTATACATATGTATATATATGGAATTAAAATATACAGATATCTATATAAATATTACCTATGTATTATTATGCATACATACTGTGTTTACATTAATTTTATATATATAATAAAGGCAACGAGGGAGAAAAAAGAAACTGGGTGTCCCAGCTGTTCAGGTCAACTTAATTTTAAGAGAAATTTAAGAGCTAATTAGGCAGTAAGGGAAAAAAATGCACACTTTCATCCATGGGCTAATATACCTCCCCTCATTGACTTTGTAGCAAATATATTACTAATATCTCTTCCAAAGTACTGATAAACTTCACCAGCGTGTGATTTAGCTATTACTGGTATATTTATTTCTGAAAACAAATAGAGGGAGGGAAAAAGAGGAAAAAAGTAAGGTAGAAACACGAAAAAGGGCCCTGCGGGGTGATGGAGAGCCCATGAAAGAACAGGAATGAGGAGCCTCCAAGAGCAGAGCATGGCCAAAGTTGGCATAACCATAATTATTAATTGCTGGGAAAGGCATTAACTCTCAGCTCATCGATGCAAGGTGTCATTGCACACAGCAAATGTCTGGGTTACAGATGCAGGGACATGGAAAACTTTAGAACTAAGCAGATGAATCTCTCTTTGTACTGGACTAGACTGAAGCAACTTTGGGACAAAACAAATGATATATGCGAGCAGCAGGACGCCACACTTTTTCTATCTTGAAATCCAGAGAGCCACTTAATTCCTGCTTAAGCCAGTCCCACTCCCTGACAGAGTTTCATCAGTGTGCTTTGGAGATAAGAAGAGATACTGCCTCAGCTGAAGCAAATACATTCCATACAGCCAGCTGATAGTTCAAAATAAAACTGAGACCTAAACAAAAATGCTAAAAAAAATAATCTTGCTCTTATCTCAGATGAGCTGAAACAACCTGGAGGAAAAATGATACCATGCAGCAGCAGTGTCAGGCACTGCGAGGATGTTCTCATGGTTTGGCAATTCTCCCCAGGTTTCTTTCCTTCCTATAAATGAGTTGGCAAGAGCAGTAAACTGAGAGCAAAGTCTTTGCTTCAAGTCTAACCAGGACAGGGCTGATGTAGAAATGCTTTCCAGAGAAAAACACACCAGGTTACAACAGATGATAATTTTATTTTTTTTCTCCAAGAAACCTCTGGTTTGAGTAACCACAAATGACAAGACATGGGGTACTGTTCTGCTGCTCCTCAAGGTCTATTTGCCATCCTGTGGTCCACCTGGGAGAAGCAGGAGCTGCTTGGAAAGAGCCAAGGGAGCTGAAGTTACTGGGTATTCACTTGGAGCACAAGCAGAAGACTCAGAAAACCACCATTGCATTAAATGGTCTGTTTCTCTTGCAGTTGAAAGGCAGTCCCAGCATGTCTGGCCAGGGAAGCTCCCGACTGAAATCCCTGCCTGTGGATCAACCCAGCGACACCTGGAAGAGGCAGCAGGGCAAGAAACAGCTTGGCTGTGGACAAACCACTGCTGCAGCTCCAGCAGGACCCAGCTGGCAGCCCAGCAGGCTTCAAACCCCCCCAGAGACACAGGGGATCAGGAGGGACAGCCAGCACACGTGCCATCACTTCAGTATTGGTGAGTCCCCTTCCAAGGTCACCAGCACTGTGTTCAGAGGGAGCATGAGCTGGCCCAGGACAGGACTCTTGATATTAAAAGGAAACAATTCATTAAATTTGCCTCATGATGTTCTCCAATCCTTGCTGGTGATCTGAGGTGATCCAAGCCCACCTCTGCCAGCTCAGGAAATTAGTCATCGGAGTGGCACAATGTGACCTACGAGTGGTTGTCAGGGATAGCAGGTACCTGCAACCCTGCAATTTTCTGGCCATCAAATAGTTGTGGATGGCTTGGCAGACCCAAAATTACAGTGCAAGTAGGAACTGAAAGTTTTACAGGAGAAATTATTATTGTCAGGGTTTTATGGAGAAAATAACCCTGTAGAATGTATTTTAAGGTAGTAGTTTAGACAGGAGCATGATAACATCGTAAACCATAAGAGGAAAACTTGAGGCATTTAAAAACATCACAGGAAAAATGAGAATGAATTATTACTGCCTCTTCTTTCCTTGTTATTTGTTGTCTTAAATGATATGTGTGTGCCTGTGTGTGCATTTGTAAATATATTTCTTTTTTTTTCCTTTAGATAGATTTTATAAATGGAACAACTCACAGTGTTGCTGTATTAGAGAGCAAAAATAAAAATCTAGGAGTATTTATAAACACCAGCCAGAGAGAACAGGTAAGGAACCACTTCCCTCCAGAAGATGAAGGATGCTATCACACAGATGCCCATCCATCTGACTGCAGTCACCAGAGCCAGCAAACTCCTTTTGGAAACCTCCCACCCCTCCTCCCTTGTGCTTCAGAAGCCACCAGAGCCCTGCCAGAGAAGGCACATGCCCCCAAATGTAGGTTTGGTTTGTTATGATGGCCCTGCCCATGGAGCAATGTTCCTAGAAAGTGGGAGAGGCAGACCAGGGCTGTGAGATGTTCATTATCCATTTCAGCACAGAGGCAGCCACATGCCCCACTGAGCCAACATGGGTTACACTCCATATGTCTTCCATTTATCATAACTGAATGTCATAAACAAATGTCTTCCAGAAAGGAGCTAAATGTCAGCATTTTCTGAGCCTCAGTAACCAGACACTCATGCTGTTCTAAGGATTTCTAAAGGAAAGCAGAAGCTCTACCTGTACAGAAAAAGGCAGTGGGATGGGAATCACCTCATCTTTCCAAGGTGGGAGGCTGGAAGGTGATAGAACAGCTTATTTTGGGAGCTGTTAGCTGAGCTCTCAGTTCTGCCTACTGGCATATCACTGAAAGCTTGTGTCTAGTAAAAGAAAACAGGAATTAAAGGCTAAAACATATTTAAGCAACTTTCTAGGAAGGATTTTCTCTCATTTTCAAAAATATAATCAGGATCCACTGTGTTTTGAGACTCTAGTTAAACATTTTCACTGCAAATCACCAACCAAGTGGGAAGCTGATGAATGAAGTGTCTGATCGACACAGAGAGGCACGAAGTGATTTCACCCTTCATGGAACTCTTGCAACTTTCTCCCAAAATTCAGCTTTGTAACTTCTGGAAGTTCTGAATTACAAAATCCTACTTGCACATGCAGGATATGAGGACAAGGCAGAGCTGGGCATCTGCCAAGGGTGTGAAGAGATGTCCCCATGGACAGGCTGGCTGTGCAGGATGCTCTGCCTGCATCCCATCCCCAAGAGGCTGTGGCAGAGCAAGTGGCTGTATCAGGGTGTGGGCAGCCAGAGCAGCACGGCACAAGGTGCTGGCCTGGGAGGGTGGAAATGGAAAGGCTGCAAAAGCCCCCAGATCCAGCTCACCATCTTCCTCCTCCTCCTCTGCCTGCTGGTGAATCCACAGCTCATGGACTCTGTAAAGCGCTGAGCAGCTTTCACAGTCTGGTCCCTTTCAGCCTCTCAAGCAAAGCCCACTGACCCGTTGTGGGTTGGCTGTGGCGTGTGTCACATGTAAATAAACACAGCACAGCTGACTGCAGGCACAGTCTGAGAGCAGGCACTTCTACATCAAAGGGTAACACGGTTTCTCCCCAGCCCATCAGCCTGGATGCTGATTTCAGTGGGACAATGCTGGTTTCTATCATTTAAAGATCTGTCCCAGACTACTTACAAAGTGGGTCTCTGTTAAAGCAGCTCCCAGGGTATCTTCATATCATAACACCCCCTTCCTGGGAAATCATCAGCTAGGAGCATGAGTTATTTCAATGGCTACATCACTTCAGACAAAACCTCACCATCTGCTCTACCCTCTAATTACAAATGCAGAAAACATAATTCACAATCAAATCACTTATAAAAGGAAAGAAAATGAGCAATTAAAATGCACATTCTGCCAGGCAAATCAACCTTCCCTTCTCAGCCATGCTGTACTCACTACTGCTCTGGCCTTTTACAGGCAGGGTCAGGATTAGTCCCGGACCACTGGAGACCCTGGTCCTGCTGGTTTCTCTGACAGCTGCCTTCCAGGCTTGATCTTCTCCTCTGCTGGGAACATTCTCCAGCTCTAGCTGCTGTACTTACCGGTGTCTTGCTAACCCTCAGGATCATTTTTTCTGAGGGAGAAATTTACCTTTCCAGTGTATAGACATATCTTTGTTATTTCCTGTTCCCTGCCTCTCTTCTGCAGTCCTCCTGGCTCACGAGTCAACACAAACTTGAGGGCTTGAGGGGAATAAGCAGGGATTGATGGTGGTGTGTCTGCCAGCAAACCCCCCAGGCTGAATTCATCTCTGGTGCAGCGTGGCTGCACTTAGTGAAGTTATCATCCCCTCCGGAATATGCATGCTGAAATGTACATTAACATTCAGGCATCATTTATACTCTATAAGTAATTCAAGCCTACAGAGGCAATTTCTTGCATGTTCAAAAGTCAAATTCTCCTTCTCTAACACCAGCCACTTTGGAAGGGCTGAAATGCAGCTCTGAGGCTGAAGAGAAGGGAGGTCCTTCAAGAGGGATGTTCCACTGGGGAGAACGATTTGACCACTCCACCTTACCCTCATGTACCTGACCCACGAGACTGGAAGACAGACAGTTCTGTCCATCAGTCTGTCCATCACTAATGTAGGGGCTTTTAGGAGCAGCCCATCCGGTCCATCCCAGAGGATCAGGGTCAGCACGCTGCAGCAGTGCAGAGCAGGGGGAACAAAATTCTGCTCTATTAATGTCAATCAAGGAATTCAAAGCTCTGCATCTGATGTGTCTACAGAGCCCTTTCCTGTGTGATCCAACACAGCAGTCTGATCCTCCCTTCTGTGCCTGCCCAAAATCTGCGCAAGGCTCACACCCTCTTTTTGGCAACACTCAGGTTTCCATGTTGGGCCTCCAGGACCACACAGTGATGGTCTCTGCTGTACAGCTGCCATGGAATGGGAAAGGGATGGGGCTTAGCATGCTCAACATGCAGCCAGCACTGCCAGCCCTGCTCTCTGATGGGAGAACCCCACCAGGTCCTGTGGCACTTTGCCATTGCAGGGGCTTCATCTTGTCAAGAAGAAATCCAGCAGCAGGAGGGCTGCCATGGACCCAGGCTGAGAAGGATTTCTGGCTGGATCAGATTGCTAAATAATCTCTATTTTTCCTTTTAAAAGCCTGTTCCAGGAATCTTCCTCCACTCCTGCCTTCAGAGCTGCTCCCTGAGATGCTCAGTGGCACAGAGAGCACAAGGCTCTGATATAATTTCGGAAATGTTTCAGGGCTTCACAATAGTTTTACAATATCTTGCAGCCAAGTGGCAGATGGGATTCTGGACTAATCAATACACTAACAGAGCCAAGTGCCGGATCACTGATCTGAACCAAAAGAATAAACAGTAAATCCAAAGAACACAAGAATACCATCAGTTCTGTAAAGCCAGATGATCTGTACCTTGTTCAGTGAGAAATTCAGTTCCCAGGTTTGCAAGCCCGTACTGTGAGCTCAGCCGATGAAAGGAGGAGGCATCTCTCCTCCTGCATCAGATGCCATGCCCAGGGAGGACCCACAGCCCAGATTGCTGCTGTGGGGAATCAGAACTGCAGCTCTTGTGTAAGGCTGAGCACAGGCAGCCTGAGCTGAGCCCAGAGCCTGGGCAGCTCCCAGTTCCCAATGCTGTGTTCACCTTGCCTGGCCTGAATCTGCTCTTGATGAACTAAAACTGCACTATGTACCATGAGCAGTGATGGATGAAAGAAGCAGCCCAGGGGTCTTTACAGCTACACTCTGAAATCAGGATTGCAGGGGTCTCATGCTGAATCAAGACACCCAGAAAGCTCCTAGCAGGGGAGAGGGATCTATCCTTCCCATTTTCTTAACAGCCCCGTGCTGAGTCAATACCTATCACCGATTATCACAAAAAAAGCTTTTTTTTTTAATTTTTATTTTTTCACTATTTTGAGATTTTAAATGCCAAACAAAAGACATGCAACAGGCTATAAATTCAAATGAGATTTTTTTAAGTGCCTAACTGCAGCTGAACTGTAGTTATGGTTATTATACCTAAACAGACATAAAGCTATAATGTGGATCAACACATTTTATCACAGGCATTCACTGAATACTGAGTCCATGCAGCTTAGCTATTACCTTTCTACAGCTCTGAAAGATTTACCAGAGTTTCAGATTAATCTGGAAATTTATTATGTAGTTATTTTAATCTCACTTTATTTCATCACTGCTTGAAGTCCTATTATCAAAGTAAGATCCTGTTAAGATATAGTAATGATGAATAGTGTTAGAACCAGCTAAAACAGAAACAGAATCCAAATCTGGTTTGCTATATATGCAGTAAAAAAGCATCAAGAGAGCCTTTATGAAGCATTACAGAGGGATAAAGGGGTAGTTCTTACTGGATGGCTGGGATGAGTGTTTGATTGGGTGCCCCCCTCTCTTCATTATTTCTCTGTATGAGCATCTCTTACCCATCATCAGACTGAAAGACAGAAGAGACCATAAGACAACCTTCTCTGAGCTCACGGCTGAATATTGGGCACTGACCTGATTTTTACTTACTCTTTGCTGAGGTAAAGTACTTGTTCAGGCAGGACAAACTCCCCCCAGAATATCCCTCTCACTTCATCTTCTCCATAACACTGAAGTAAGGCTGGGGTTCTTTGACTGCCAATCACCATGAGAGTGTGACTTTCACAAAGGACACCAGACTGACAGCGTGGGAGACTAACCCTAAACCCCAGCTCAGAGCCGAGGGTGTCAGCAGGGTCCCAGCAGCCAGAACCAGCAGCTCTGGGGGCAGAAGAGCCAGCCAGGTGCACCCTCCCTCCAGTGAGCAGAGCCTCACTGCCAGGTTTCCTGCATGATTGTCCCGAGTCCTTTGTCTTGCCATAAGGCTTTTGAAGATGGAATTGCTGCTTAGGTTGAAGGGAGGTCTGAGAGCAAGCCTGGCTCTTGGGGCTGCAGTCTTTGCCCTGCTGGGTTGTTGTTCAGACATTCTCTGGTGGGTGCTTCGCACCTTGGATCCTCAGCAAGGAATGCAGGGGAGCGTTACAGAGAACCAAATGCTCTAATGCACAAACTTACATATCATCTGCCAAGGCCATTAAAATACATCTCTAAATGCTATCCTGAATCAGAATATTTTTCTAAAGGGGATCCAAAAGTCTTCAGGGCGCGGTTACAAACATAAGGATGAAACGCCGCATGTGGCAACCTCGGGAAGAGCCCGGGGAAGGCTGTTCTTGGGGCAGGGCAGGGCAGCATCAACCAGCACAGCACTCACTGCCAGGGGCTCGGACAGGGCAGCTGGAGACACGGAGGTCATCAGAGCCGAAGGAGGGTTGGAGTCCACCTGATCCCAGCCTGTCAGAGCCGTGCTGGGAGGAAAGATTCATTTAAAGTGTGATCACCTCCTGCCCCCTCTCCGCAGCACTGCTGGGACACCTGTGCCCCAGACACGGCGAAGGGAGGGGGACACCGACCCAGGACACCCCCCTGCGCCCCACCACAGCGGGGTGCTCTGCGCTTTCTGTTTCCCCCCCCTTTCCATCATCCCCAGCCCTGCAAAGCCACCGTCCCCACGGCACTACTACACGGTGGGGCAGTTCCTCGGGCGAGGACACCGCAGGTCCCACGAACCCCCTCGGCGCTTTGGTTTGCTGCGGGGTTTGCTCTCCTGCGAGGGTACACATCCTCGCCGGCGGTGCTGCAGCCCGGGGGGCACCTGCCTTCCCAGGGAAGCTGCAGGAAGAGGCCGGTTCAGATGGGATGTAGGGAAGCAGCCGGCGGCAGAGCATCGCAGCGCAGCGGGCACGGCCGCCCGGTCTGCACCGTCCTCTAGTGGCCACCGGCCCCGGCTCACTGGCCCCCGGGCAGCCCCGGGTCAGAACAGCCCTCAGACCCCTTCCTCCATCGCACTGCCTTCTCTTCTCCTCTGCCTCCCCCGTCCAGGACTGCCATCCTTGCAAGGACGACCACTGCAGCTGCCACACTAATGCCCAGCGAGGCTGTCTCCCCACGTGGGATCTGCAGCTCTTGGCCGTCAAGCCGCTGCTTCCAATCCCACGGCAAGTGGACTATCCCATCTCCATCCGAGATGACCAAAATGTAAATCCTCACACTCCCAGTCTGCAGGAAACTGGCGTAGGCAAAAGGATATGATGATTCATTTGCTCTGTGTCTTGGAGCCCAACACTCTTTCCCCAAGAGCAGCCCAAGAATCCACCTTGCTACCCACTTAAATATTTGATAAAAGTTAAACACAACCACCTGTGATTGATGTTTCTCCTCACATGCACTCCAGCCGCAATCAGGTAACTCGTGGCGTTATTGAAGCATCAATTATCTTTAGCACAAGCACAGCTCCATTAGCAGGCCTGCAGTCTGCTCCTTTTGATAAGGTTCACTCTGTGTGTTTATCAACAAAATGGGGATAAACAGCAGGACATGGAGTCTGCAGTTCTTAACTCTGTTAGGACAGAGCTGATGCTTACATCTCTGTGTGCACCCTCAGCCAGAGCATCCTGTCTGCTGGGGTTATTTCTCTGGAAGGGGAAGGCTGGCACTACAGACCCTGAGGCTGGCAGATAACCCCCAGCTATAGAACACAGGGTGAGTGAGCTCCCTGGGTACTTAAGCCTGACAGAGAGTGCTCCAAGTACCCGAGGAAAGTGGTCAGAGAGCTCAGGCTTGCTGCTGAGCAGGCAATGTCATTGAACAGCTCAAGTTTTCCTCTCATACATGCAGGATGATGGCTTGGAAGATTACAGGAGGCCAAGACAGCTCCCTGAAGCTGGCCACACACTAACTCACTGCATGAGCTCTGAAGGGAAGTTTCCCTCTGTTTTTATCTCTTTTGGCTCCCTCCATATATTCCAGAACTCTCTTTTTAGAGATGCAAGCATGGCCCAGGGACAGGACAAAGAAACTGCAGAAAAGCAATTCTTTTTATGAACAGGTCTCAAACTTCCTTCATAAACTACACAAAGATAGACTCTTGGCTTATTAATAGCAGTAAATCTTCAAGTCCAATAGGCTTCAGTTAATGAATATTGATTATGATAGTGCTGGAAAAGGCTGGTGTCAGTTGAACTGAGATCCTGTAGCCCTCCTTGCCTGAGCAGGGCTGTAAATTAACTGAGTGCTTGTTTGTTTTTCAAAATTAGGTAGTAAAAAACACAGGGGTTATGGCTGCACTGTAGCTTTCACTATCTCAGGGCTATGAAACCACCTTGATGCCAACAGCAGCTGCTCAGCAGGGCTACGCACTTTTTACTGTTTATTTAAGCACCTGGGACCCCATGGACCTGGTCTCTTTGAAGCCAAGACAGAATTTATCAACTCAGTGTCCAGCTCCTGTACATGGACAGGAGCTTACATCAATCCACAGGAGCAGGGATGGACTCCCAGGTGCTTAAAACAGGCAGGAGCTCCTAATACCCCCAAGACACTGAATGCATGGTATGAAAAGTGAGTTATTTCATACTCTCAAGCCTCATTTCTTGGAGGACCGCTGCCAGCATGAACCAAGTGTACTTAGGTCCAACTATGCTAGAAGAGGACAGGCACTGAGCAGAGATCCTTTTACTTGAGGCAAACCTTCCTCAGGCCTCTGCTGGTGTTTGCACTTCCCATCTATTTACAAATGTAAATTTACACTTCCCTCTATCCCTCAGTGATTTTCTTAAAAGTAACAATCTGATTAACACAAACACCATGGTCACCTCAACCTTTGACTCCCCAGATAAATCTCATCATGCTCTTGATGAGCAGCTCTCTTTTACAACCAGTCTGGGATTACTTTGAGTGTCTTTTAAATGAATGGAATCTCATGAAAATAAACCAAGGGGAGTCCACTGCAACAGAGACCTTATCACTATCCTCTGGTGGGGGACCGAGGCAGTGATGGGTGGGGAGGCTGGGGGCTATGCCAGTGTTTTCATAAAACTAACTTTTATGCTCACTGAAATAACCCAAAACAACAACTCCCCCAGAACAGTCCTCTCCCCCCTCTCCACATCTGATAAAAATCAAATAATAACAGAAGTGACTTACGCACTCTATCTGGCCTTCCAGTTAACACACCCCATGATTAAAGCATCTATAATCTACTGTCTGTGGAGACCTGTAGAGCAGGAGCAGCAGCAGGTGTGCAGCCTGATAAGAGTTGTTCACTCTGTGCAGATGAAACTTTTAATATTTATAACTGCTGATTTTTTTCCCTGATGCTTCCTATTGAGGGGAAAGGGGTGAAAGTTTAAAGATAAAAGCTTAATGAAAGACCTGGTGGAATGTTTTTCCAAGGACAGGCAGGGGCTTAAAGCTCTCTCCACGAAAGAGCTGGTTTAAGAATGCTGCTCAGGCAAGTGCAGCATCAGAGATGGGGGATGAAGTCTCTGGAAGACCTTCAAGGCTTGTCTGAAGTGCACCCAGGCTTTAAGCTGTAAGCTCCTCCGAGCTGTCTGTGGTTTGCTTGTCTGCACCAAGCTCAGTGGGACTGTGCTGGGACTGTCAGGCATCACCACAAAATAATTAAGTCACTCTAGGTCAGCTGCACATACTTCAAGTAAAGTGCTAACATCGTTTCCAGCTCAGCACTGAAATATGCTGAAAGATCTGAAAACACACTGTGTCAGCCCAAGCCTCTGTTTCCACATCAGGAGCTGCCATGGGCAGCACAAGGGGCACTGGGAATGCACTCTGAAAACATAAACTGCATCCTGCTCCAATCAGCTCACCATTAACTGCAGTATGGTGCTTAGGATCTGTGGCTGGTGAAACACTGAAGATGCTAGTGCCTTTGTAGTCTTCCTCCTGGGAAAACATCCACTTCCAGTGGCATCCCTCCACGTGTACAGATTTTAGTCCATGTTCATTTGCTCTCAGATACAAGGCTCTGCCCATGGGACAGCAGCAGACCACATCAGAAGGCAAAAGCTGCTGCTTTCCAGTATTCCCAACCCACTGCCCCACATGTAGGGTATCCCCTTTTGGTGCCAGGAGACCCCACAAAGGCACAGAGCTCTCTCAGCCCAGTGGATGCCTTGCTGACAGACTCTGCTTACTCCCTGTCCAGATATGAGAACCCAACTTAACTCCCTCATTTTCAGCACCATGAGACCCAGACTTGCCCCATGCCCAAATGGTGTAATATTTGTGCATTCAAAAGAAACCAAACACTCCTGAGTGTCAATATTATGACAGATATGAACAATACTGCCCCCCAGTAATTACAGATACACCTGGGCTAATCTGAGTAAAATTAAAATATGCAGAGAAAGGTATTGAATATATTCATTCATTTAAACATATTAATTTCATCTGAAAGATGATACACTGACACACTTCTTTTAAAGTGAAGCAATGTGATCCTCATTATTACAGCAGAGCCCTTCAGAATATTTACCAAACACATACATACAATACACCATGACATAGGGAGATCTATCTCTGAGCTGGAATACAAAGCTTGGGTGAACCTGAACTGAGGTCTCTCAAAGTTACATCTCAACCATTCTGCCTTCCTACCCCAGGTACCAGAAGACAAAGAAAAAAGAAAAGCAGGCTGGCCAGGGAGGAGGCCAGCCTTTTCACCAGAGAACAGAGTGAGACTTCTTAAAAAAAAAAAAAAAAAAGTCAATCCTAAAAAAACGCCCCACCTGAATTCAAAAGCATCAGAAAGAAAAAAAAAATAAAAAGAGGCAGAGATCTACAGTCTAAGGATATGTCTACTGTTTGGAAAGCATGAAGAAAGCTGGATGAAGAGAATGTAACACTTCAGTGTCTCCAAGACAGCTGGAGCTTTCCTTGACTTAAACAGACTTGTCTGCCAGAAACTGAAGTCCTGGCCTCCACTTTCTTGACTGCAATTTACTCCTCCATAAAATATTTCAAGTTATGCAAGCAGAGTTTAAATCTAAAGAGGTAAAATGAAGTTGTTGAAAATGAGTTTTAAAGAAGACCTGAGTTTGTTAATAAGGAGTTTATCTCAAACTTAAAATGCTGGTGGGGAGAAACCCTATCTGATGGAATTTCTGCATGAATGCTGGAAGTATATGAAAAATCCAAATTAACAAAAGCACCTAGTATCAGTGGACTAGTTAAAACTTCATTAGCATCTGGATACACACTGGCCAGAGTTCCTACAACACATGCATGCTGCAAGCAAAACCATACCAAGCTGCTTATCATTCTGAAGCAAAACTCAAGGATTAGCCTCCCACTGCACATTAGCTGGCCTCCCTGGCTGCAGCAGTCACCAGGATTATGCTCATTGCCAAAGCTCATGAGCATTTGGAATTAATCAGCCTTAGAGCATGAGATGGATGTACACGAAGGAACACCAGCAACGCTTCACAGATGGAATTACTGAGCATCATCTGAGTTGTTTGACAAAACAGAGCTTTCAGTGCCTCGAACGTGGAGTAGTAACACAAATGCAAGGAAGTTAAACACTCCTCTGAAGACATGAGCTTAAAAATGCATATAAAAATAAAATTAGAATATCATCAAGTGTTTACACCTATATACCGAAGGCACTTGCTACAAACAGGTTGTCAGCTCTAGTATAAAAGTAAATATATATGAAAAATAAGAGTAGTCAGAGACTGCAATTTCTCTCAGTCCCACCAAACAGCAGTGAGGCAACTGTCCATGAAGCCACCAGTCCCATTCAGCACCAGCAGCTCTGGGGGAAGGGCTGGAATCCCAGCCATGAACAAGTCCAGAAAACCTTCCTCACAGGAAAAATCCCTCCAAGATACCAGGTGGCAGTAGTATGCAAGCATGAGAAACGCAGGGAAGTCCATCCAGGGGTAGTGGCAAAGGTCTCTGAGGAAGGCTGCACCTCTGCCAAGCAGTCCAGCTCTCATCACACCAAAGGATTGCAGAGCACATGTGAGCTTTGTGCATGTCCCTAAGATCAGTCAGCTGCACAGACGTGTTTACAAGAGATGGCATCAATCTAAACTGAAGTGGTCTGCAAAAATATCATTTTTCTTCCCAAACAAACCTCGTATTTGCTCAAACTCCAGGGGCACATCAATAGCCTTTTTCTTTACTTCTCTATCAAAGAGCTACAAAATAAAAAATAGAAAATATTGTCAAAATTCAGTACAAGCTCTGATAGCACTGCTCACTCTAACCTCTTAAATAAACGTTTTAAAAGAAGCCAGCCCTGTCACCACTGCTGCTCATCCTCTGTCATTTAACAGATACTTTTCCTGTTTTTCCCTGGCTCTGGGTAACCAAAAGCCAGTTTAGCTCCCTCCCCAGCAGCAAGGCAGATAAATAGGACATGGCCACTGCATCCAGAATCTCCTTTCCTTTGGTTTCAGTCATTCACCATGGCACAGCAACATTACCTCATAACCTGAGAGCTCCAGAAGCCCTGATATGTCATCTTCCATTTCAGACAGTGACTGTTTCAGGACAGCAGCTGCTTTGGCCACATCTGGATGATAATGGTTCTGGAGAGACTGAAAAAGCAAGACAAACAGGAGATGGTCTAGTATGTACAGGGTAAGCCATATCCATCTGGATTCCCACACAGGTGTTTGCCCCTTTGCTGGTCAGATCTTCAGTGAACATCAAATTGTGGCAGAGGCAAGTTTGCTGTACTGTGCTAGTACAGAGCTTCAAGAAATCCTGACTATAGGCATTTTTCAAGCACGTCAAAGGCCCCTCTCACCTGGTTCACATCCACCTCAAGACAGATTCACCCATGAGCCATGCCTACAGTGCACAACCCAATTCTGCTACCTTACATGGCTCTCCTGCCACATCTGAGCTCCAGCTCTCTGCAACTCCTGCTCCTGCACATTCTTGTTGCTGCTTCAGCCCCCTACACAAAACTCTTGTCCAGTTCTACAGGATAACCTAGCTGTACCCAATTAACTTGCATCATTGCTCAGCAAGTTCCTCTCTCTCCTTCAAAGCAAACGAAAAGCCTGATACATTTGCAGCTATTCAGTCTGTTTCAGCTGTTAACTGCACACTTTTCAGCTGCAGTCAGATGTGTGCTCACAAGCTACTTACTAATTAGCATGTACAATTCCTCCAGTGTATGGAATCATTTGCTAGGACAGAAAAGGAAGCACACCAAAAGATCAGCCAGGAATTCAACTCATTTGCAAGACACATGTCAGCACGTTCTTCTGAGTGGAGCTGCCCTCTGCCAGTGTGTGTCAAGGAAGCTGCTAGGGTGGAAGAGACCACACCAGCTGCACATGCTCATTTTTGGATGACATACCTGTATCTCCCAGAGAGAGCTCTCCAGAGCCCTGCTTTCAGATGGCTCCTCTGCCTCCATAATGTATGGATCTTCTGACATATCTGAGAAAATAGGAAAAACAGAGCTAATATTTCCTGCATGATGTATGTAACCCCAAAGGGAACACAAGAGGCCCAGAGCAGTGCTGCAACCAGAGTTGCTCATTCTCAAGACATTTATGGCCCAGGAACAAGCTGGCACATCACAGCGCTATTCAAGTCACTGCTGGCAGCACTACAGAATCATGTTACTTTTAGAGAGCATAGGGGGCATTTGGAATAGTCTTGAACTACAGGAGCAGCCTGCTGACTTCCTACAAACTCAAGGGATAGACAGATCCTTCTAAACCTCAGAACTGGGACAGGGATCTCCCATCTTCCTCCACAGGAACCCCACTCTTTTTGTTGCCTAAAGGCACGACACAGAACTCCCCTCTTACCTCCTGGCCCACCAGGTCTGTGCACCAGCACTTTGCAGGCAGGGTGTCTCCGGAAGAGGTTACAGATGAAGGGAACGATCATGAGGAGAGACTCGGGAGGGGCCGTGAGGGCCAGCCGGGAGAGCCGCTTTATAAACGCTGCCACCAGGTACGCTGGCAAGTGACTGTGGGACAGCAGGCAGAGGGAACCAGCATGTTACAGTCCTGGCAGGTAAACCAGCAGCTTCACCCCCACCCCTAACAGCATGTCAAGATAAAGATCAGTGGGGCTCTTCAGGTTTTCTGGGCTATGGAGTAAAGAGAAGCTGTAAGAACCCTGGTTTCAAGCAGCAATACAGGGTCTTGTGTGCTCTCTGGAACAAATTCGGGGGCAGTTACATTCAGTGCATGAATAATCTCAAATCACTCCAAGACTCCATCCAGACACATGGCACCACTCCAGGCACTGGCCAAGCACAGCTCCTCTACACAGCCATTCACGTGGCAAACTTTATTTAGTCCTTTATAAACTTCTGAGTGCTTGGCCAGGCAACCTTAATTATATTCTAATGTCATTCTGTAGGTTTAATTTATACACAGGCCATGGTGTTAAATTTATGTAATACTTCCAGGACTATAGCAAGCACTGCAGCTGTTAATGGGAACATAAAGCTGCTGTAATGTAAATGTGCAGGGTAATTCTTTCTTTTTATGGTAAAAATGCAGATTTCTAACAGCAATCAGCTCATCTAAGCACCTTCTTCAGGTCACAAGAGCCAGGATGAAAGATGACAATTTTCAGCCACTCAACCTCCAGCCCAAGGGCTCACTATAAAGCAAAGCCACCCCACAGGTCTTGTCACTCCTCCAAAACACACCATGAGTACAAAGGTTTGGATATTAAGTGTCTAGTGCTGCACTGTGAAGTGTTACTCTTGGTTTCTTTTATAACATATGATGGCAACTATTTGACCAGCTGCTTATCTAGTTTCTTCCCTGTGTACAGTGAACTGACAGCATCAAAACAGACTGTCAAACACTTTACATCTCAATGTTCTATGTCTGCAAAAGGCCATCAATTTATCAACAGCTTTATAATCTATAAAAAGCCTGCAAATTTTACTTTTCCATATTCGCAAAGACAAGACAGAAAACTCATCACTTTCAGCCAAAGTGGAACACAGAGCAAAATATATCCATAATCACTTGTAGCTCAAACTCTTGATAACTAACTGCAACTTTTATGTTCTGAAACTCTATGGTTGTGTGGCAAAATTTCACAAATAGCACAGGAAAAATTACACAACACTACAATAACACTCTTGGATTCAGTTTTCTTGGTAAAAATGAATCTAGCCAGTAGGCACACTGAATACATTACATCCAGATGTGGGGGACTGCTCAAGAAGAGTCTCTGGCCAACAGAAAAGCAGGAGGAAAATATGTGAGCCTACATAATAAAGATGCTACTTACGATGAAGACAAAAACAGATCAGTCAGATGGAAAAAGCGAGCTCGGTACTTCACGTGATATATGGAAGGGTCTAACAGACTGTACAGCTTTTTGTAAAAGTCAGGATACTCCCTGTTAAAAACCAGGAAAATACAACATCCATTAGTGGTGTACAGGGGGACTACACTGTGTCTAAATGTTTCTGTGCTTTCATTAACAAAAGACCACTCCAGACCACTGCTGTGCTCTGTTTAGCTCTCTTAGGCTCCTCTCTACAGTAACTTGAAAACAAGCTGTAAGGTGAATTTATGGCTCTTGCAGTGCCCAGCCATTTTCAGGATGTGAAGCCATGCCCACCGACTGCAAATGGTACAGGATCCAGTGAAAGGGACACTAAAGACTGTGGCTTCACTATGTAATCAAATCAATGGAAATTGATTTTCAAGTGCTGAGCAACCACAGTCTAGAGAAGAGGATATTTAGGCCCAGTTGTGAAAAAAGTCAAACAATCAGAAGAGCTCAGCATTCAAACAGCTGAGCCTCTTGGGCAGAGTTTGGCTGTCTCATGGAGGAATTTCTAAGCCTGAAGGTATGACAAATCCATTTCAGTTCCTCTTACAGAGAGATAAAAATGCAAACCCCCACATGCCTTTAAACAATACACTCTTTCTACTTACAGATTATGCTGATGAATCAGAATAAATAATCCATTTAGGGCTAGAAGACTGATTGCTCCACCTGTGAGAAAGCAGGCAGGAATCAACACAATAAAAATAATTGGAAAAAAATCAGCTTCATATTGTTTGTAGAATAAAACTTTCCCAGAAGGAACATAAAACTGAGTACCTGAAAGTAGAGCCAGTGATGGCTGAAAGGTAAAATAATTTCACCTACAACCTTCCAGAGGCTCCCAAGTTTCTTACAAAGATTAATCTGTAGTTTAAGAGAACTCTGAACAACTGAAAAAAAAAACCCTGTGCTTCTAATTCCCCAGCAAAGGCACACTGGGGAGGCAGAGCTGTCCTCAGAAAGGACACTTCTACAGGAATCCGTGGATCCTGTGTTTTTGGATGCAGCCCAGTTTTCAGCAGTGCTGACTAAACTCTATATTTAAAATAAATCCCTGCAGTATTCTACTATGCCCAAAGCCTTAAATATAACTTTCCTTACACACAAGAAGCAACGACCCTGACAAACATAGGTAAAATCATCTCACTTTCAGGGACAATGGAGTTCACCCTACTTCCTTTGCTTCATGCCAGTCAAAAGTACATCTATTCCAGCATCCAGGCCATGGTGCTGCATCCAGCAGAGCTTCCAAATCTGTATATCCCCTGCTGCAGGTACACAGCACAAAGGATAAAAGCCTGTTCTCACTCACCTATGCCATAGGCCACTGTTAAGAAGTCCATCATGAGAGTGGGTTCATTCATGTAAGGCAGGACAGAGTCATGCAGAATAACAAGAACCTTTTTGTAAAGGCCAGTGGGCAGCTGTGAAGGACAAAACAACACAGTGAAGCAATCACTGCAGGGAGAACTCTGAGAACAGCAACCTGTGGCTCAAAAAAGCAATGTATAAGCAAAAGGGAACATGGCAGGACAACACAGAACAACTTGCAGCAGCAGTTCCCAAATGGGAGAGTTTACAAATGACACCTGACAACCAAGTTCATTAAAGAGGCAGGTGCTCCCAACTAACAGTGTCATCACAGCTCAGGAGGGAAAGTTAACAGAAAAAAAGCTGGGGAAACTTCAACTAGTGAAGAGAAGTTGTTACACTGCAGATCACCCTTACAAGCAGACATGTTTAAGGTGGGGAAAAAGGGCTGAGAGTAAGGAGAAGAAACAGACCATACAGGAGGTCAGGTTTCTTGGCAGAACAATCCAACAAAAATGGTCACTGAGCTGTTCCCATATGACACTGAAAGCACACTGTGGTCCTACAGGAGCTCCATGCAAGGACAGCTGCAATTGCTAAGGATCAGCAATCCTTAAATGAAACAGTGATAACGATCAGTGGCAGAAGTAACACTCACCTTGTGTTTCAGAAAAGTGAGCCACATTTTTTCAAACACCTGCTTGTGTGCCTTAAAACAGAATTGCAAACAGTGGGTTAAACACACTAGTGTAGATAAAGCTCCATTGTAAATAGATACAATTTCAATTCTAAAGCACCAAATGAAGTTACCTGCAGCTTTGACATTTTCAATTCCTCACGATTATCTGAGAAGAAAGAGAAGACAGATGTTGAACTCGAAATGGATGTTTAAGAAATTAAGATCTGTCTTTTTTTTACTTAGCCTTTTGATATCCTAAAAATTTGGGCTGATGTCCTTGTCTTGATACAAGGCCATGACAGAACACTCCATTACAGTAAGGAATGTGGATTTTGAATACTATTTAGAATCATGGTGATCGCAGAAGTAGACACTCTTCATTAACAAACTTTACACAACAAAAATATTAAAATCTGATTTTCCTTTTCATCCACAGTTCATCACCTAGAGCTTACTAACCTTGCTTCACCATAAATTTGACCATGTCAGACTCTTTGTTTGGCATGTTAATGGGCGAAATGAGGGAAAACACATTCTGCTGGTAAAACGGCAGCGGCCTCTGAGGAAAAAAACCCCAACATATAAACATTTAAAGCACTAGTCCCTCCCTGCTTTACATACAAAATACACAATCCAGAACAGTCTATTAAGACCCACCTCACCAGTAACAATTTGTTACCTCTTTTGTCTTTTGCATGACTTGTCCAATGCTGGCAGTGACTGCCTTCATGACAAAATACCGAACATCATCGTACTCCATGTACTCTTGGAAGCGAGAGATGAGGAGTGAAGCATCCTCATATACGGGAAGTAAACCATCAACAACTACCTAACAAAGGGTTTGCAAAGGAAACCAACACGTCAGTATCTTGCAGCCCCGGAGCAGAGAGTGAGCTGAGATGGCTGAGGGCACATGAGGCCACCAGGTCACTGACAAGAGGAACTTTTCCGTTCTGCAGCTTACCTGAAGAAGATTGCAAGGAAAAGTTAAAGTCCCCTTCCACTCTATTTTGATCAATGGATATTGTGCCTCCAATTCAACAAACTTCATGAGGGTGCAGAGTGCTATTTCCTTTTAAAAATAACAACACAAAAAAACCACTTCATCAAGGGCACCAGGAGTCAAACCCAAACGAGGCAACTTCAAAAGGAGGAAGAAGGAACTAAGATGTTACTCCCTGAGAAAGCTCCATGCCCGCTGGTGAGCAGAGGTGAGTCGGACCACAACTGATTGATGTCTTACAGCACTGCCTGCCCTCCCACACCGAAATATAGGGCTGTAATCACCAGGGACCCCCGAGAGCACCGTTGTGTCACCTTGACCTGGAAGGCGTCGTGTCCCATCAGCTCCCCCAGGCAGCCCACGCAGTCCAGGTAGCGGTGCCTCATCCATATCTTGTACTTGTCCTCGGCGCTGTGCTGATCTGCGGGTGAGACACGTGGACACAGTCACTTAGATACACACACACACAGAGACACACACACACAGAGACACACACAAACACCCAGACACACATACACACCCAGACACACACTCACACACACACAGACACAGACACACACACGTGGGGCTCGGGCAGGGCCGTGCCCACCCCGGTGACCCCGCTCGGGTCTCACCGCCCTCAGCGGGGTCCTGGGGGGGCAGCGGCCCCACGAACAGCTCCCTGCGCTCCAGCAGCGCCCCGAACAGCCGGCTGCAGCTCCTGGCGGCGCTCACGATGTTCTCCTCCTCCTCCTGCTCCTGGGCCTGGGGAAGCACAGCGTGTCTGAGCGCCGCCCGGCCCCGCTCCCCTCGCACCGCCGCGCCCGGCCCCGCTCCCTCCCCATCCCTCCCCATCCCACCCCCTCGCACCGCCAGCGGCTCCAGGATCTCGAACACGCGGTTGGCATTGGCCCTGCTGCCCAGCACGGCCTCCAGGCTGGCGGCGAGCGCGGCCGCCTTCGCCATGCTGAGGGGAGCGCCGGGAGGGGGCGGGGCCGCGGCCGCTCCTCCCCTCAGAGCCCGGCCCGGCCCGGCCAGCCCCTCAGAGCCCGGCCCGGCCATCCACACATCCATCCACCTATCCATCCCCTCAGAGCCCAGCCCGGCCCGGCCATCCACACATCCATCCACCTATCCATCCCCTCAGAGCCCGGCCCACCCATCCATCCACCTAGCCAGCCCCTCAGAGCCCGGCCCGGCCATCCACACATCCATCCACCTATCCAGCCCCTCAGAGCCCGGCCCACCCATCCATCCATCTATCCATCCCCACATCCATCCCCACATCCCCTCAGAACCCGGCCCCGTACATCCATTCACCCATCCATCCCCTCAGAGTCCGGCCCACCCGTCCACACATCCATCCATTCACCCATCCCTCCCCTCCGAGCCCAGCCTGTCCTTCCCCTCAGAGCCCCGGGTCCGTCTGTCCATCCATCCATCCACCCATCTATCCCCTCCGAGACCAGCACATCATTCCCCTCCGAGTCAGGCTCATCCATCCATCCCCTCCGAGCCCGGCCCGTCCATCCCCTCTGAGCCCCGGGTCCATCCACTCATCCATCCATCCATCCATCCATCCTTCCTTCCCCTCCAAGCCCAGCACATCATTCCCCTGGGGGTCCATCCATCCATCCATCCATCCCCTCCGAGTCCAGCTCATCCATCCATCCACCCACCCACCCATCCCCTCAGAGCTCCGTCCCGTTTTCCCCCCGTTTTTCCCCATGGGACACAAGGCAGGGCGATGGTGCGGTATAAAAATGTACACTTTATTACACCTTCAGGTAGGATACAGCACTACTCCTTATCATCATCCTACGGGGTCGAGTACAAACGCTCATCACTTTATGTACAGGCTGACTTCCCTAAACACACTCTGGGGAGAAAAGACACATCGAAAGGAAAAAAAAAAAAAAGAAAAAAAAAAAGAAAAAAAATAGTGACTTTTATCATCATCGACTGACCTAAACAAGAAACGATCGTCTCTTTAGACACAAAATCAGACCAGCACAACGATGCACCAACAGCTTCCCCACTGCTGGAAATGTCCCCCCACCCCCCGACTTTCATGCACATAATAAATGCTAGACACTTAAAAATAAAAATGGGGCTAACTAAGCAATATTTTTGGATGAGCAAGGCTATACTGTACAAAGTGTCACTATCCATTACCATTGCATTTGCTTTGTGTTTTAAACCACTCCACTGCCAGCAATCCCAGCTCCGTGGCCTGCCATGAAGGTTAGGTAATGGCACCAGTGGTTGGCAGGGTCAGATTACTACTGCATGCAAAAACAGCTCAAAAAACCCAAAATGCCCTTGTATTTGCAGACCTGAGGGTCCAAGAAAAAAAAAAAAAAGGTATAAAATAAAAAAAAAAAATCAGGAACGCTGCCTGAGCCATGTTTACATTCACGATGTGAACAGAATGGACTGTACCTATCCTAACACAGAGGAGCTGGCTGGGTATTCTTTCTTGTTTAAGCCATGGGGATTGCCAGGTACCAACATACATGTGGACAGACAGAGGTAAAAATACAAGATATGCTTTCCTTGCCCTTAAATAGACTCCCATCCTAAAAGAGTAAAAAGATCACAGAGTGGAAAAATAATTTTAAAACCATCTCAGAAAAGGAATGTTGTAATTTTGTCTGGATTTTACACATTGTGCAGTTTTACGGCCAAAGTAAAAGAAATCCCTTCAAGCCACCAAGAGCTTTTTGATTCTTCACTCAGTGCTGTTTGCAAAGTCTGTTTTTCATTGTATACAAGAAAAGTAAAGAAAACCCCCACAGTTCTATGCAGCTTTTTGCTTCTTTTTTTCTCCATAACAATAAGGCAAACTGATTCGGAGGAAGAGGCCACGCTCTATTCGCATCCAAAATACCCACCTGAAGATACATTCATCGTTAGCTTTAGTAAAAGAATAGTACAAAAGTTAGATCTTACTCTTTACACAGTTGAAGAATTAAGTCTTAGATTTAATTTCACTATTCTTCCCTTCCCCGAGCCCCCCACCCCCCGAGCTGTAAGCCAAGTAAAAAGTACTGAACATTTAAACATGTTGCAAGAGCAGAATGAAGCTGAGAGATTAAATTTTATCAGTTGGAGATTTTCTGTGACAGAAGTCCCATGAGAAACAGCTATAGATCATCTGTTTAGCTGTATCCACTGAACAATTCTTCTACAAAAAAAAAAAAAGGGCTACACTTTAATACACATCTACTATCAACACAGTATTTACTCAATTCATGCCTAAAATACGCATTGTTTTAAAGTGAAATATGAGAATGAACACACAGGTTGGGTGATTCAATAAACTGTACACAAAACTACTAACAAACATTTTAAAAGACTTACAAAAATGGAGAATGAAACCTTTCTTTCCCTTGTTAATTACATATACTTACAGGTTTTCACATTTATTGGCTAAACTTTGCAGGGAGCACTTCAAATCTGTGTTAGATCTTCCTGTGGAATTTACCTCAGGGAAGTGCAACACGCAGCTTTTGTACAGATGGAAAATACTGTGCTGTATCAGCCACACCTGGTTCTTTGTGTGGCTTCCCTGTGGATACTGAGCACACACTGAACTACAGCAAAGAGCTGCATATTCCCATGGGCAGGTGTGGTACGTTAACACAGATGGATTTTACAGACTTTTATGGCATTTCACCATTTCGCTTTGGAGAAGCTGGGCAGAATTTAAACCTAAGTAATGTTTGCTTTGTCTGGTTTGAATGAGCACAGAGGACACAAGCAGAATGTATCTTGTACAGAGTTTGAATGCTAAACAGTTGCTAATACACTGAAGTTATACGAGAGTTTCCATGTTTAAATGTTCACCAGCAAGAAACCTTCTGCTACAAAAAAAAAAAAAAATAGAGGTGTTTTGTCTTCATTTGGATGTTTGGAGTAGCTTCTCACTTGTCTCAGCAAACAAGAAATGCTGTTTCCCTGTTATTGCATTATTTCAACTCGGTTTAGTAGGTGCCTTTAATCTGACAGTCGGCGTCCTCATTTGTACTTTCGCTTGCTGATTCTGGGCCTCAGGTGTTGCTGGTGTCTGGGCTGGGTTCTGTACACCTGGGGCCTGAACCTGGGGAGATGCTGTTGTCACGACTTGCTGCTGTATCAGTTTCTGCTGGACGACCTGAGCAGTAGCAGTTGTTGCAGGGATCACCTGAACCTGCTGTTGACCTGCTGTTGTCTGAGAAAGTGTCACAGTTTGGGGCTGAGCCTGTACCTAGATATCAGGATGACAAGGCAATTACAAATGAATGCATTAAACTGAGCATTCATTACATTTCTGCTCTACAGAAGGAATCCTACTTATTTAGACATTTTCTGTCTTAACTGACAAACACCTTGGACAAAGCAGGAATGCTGGGAGGGATTCTGGGAACACAGGCTCTGTGGCATCACTAAGAAACACCATTCTGTCACATTTTCTAGAGCCTAATAAATCAGAACTAAGAGCCAACATGCCTGTAACTCAGATTTCTGCAGTGCAAATACAAGGACGTGCTCTCAGATACATTCAGAAGACAGATGGAAGCTACAGAAACCCTACTGGATATATATGAAAATTTCTGTACTGCAGAAGTGAAGGAACAGGGAAAAGATCAGAGGGACAGACAGAGGACCAAAGAGGTTAAAACACTGACTCTGCACCCATATTGTGACAATAAATACAGCCACTGAGACTTCCCAACAGTCTTTGCCATTTCCTTTTCAGACTACAGCTGCCAGTCTCTATTGCCAATTTAGGGTAGAATAGTTTGAACTCCAACCAGAAATCTAATCTTCATAACTCTATCCAGAGCAAGGCAGAAAAAAAAAATCAACATCTCCTTGTTCTGAGGACAAGGTAAACTGAGCAGCTTCAGCTGCCTTTGTCAGATGCAAAAGCAAAATGAAGCTACAAGGGCTTCTCCAGGGTAAAAATTAACTCTTAACTGATCCAAAAGGAATCCACTGGGAAGCACTAAAAATGCAGGTTAGAAAGAATGTCACAAATACATCAAGGCTATAGTTTTTAAAGTACTTATCATGGCCCAATCCTACTGCCACAGATGTCACTGGTGCGTGTGTGTGAGGGAATCTATTTTTCTTTTTACCACAGACTCCAACAGTCTCAGAGTTATGCCAACACTGATGGCTTTTGAAAATGATCTAAGAGCTCTTACTGACTACAAGGGACAACTCAACTTGTGTTGACTGATGAGGTTTCTCCTCCCTGCTGTCTACCTTGCCCTTGAAGCATTCACATCTGAGGTGATTATTGGTCAGCTTACATCACTTATCGTTTTAAGATAAACAGACAGATTTTATTCTGCACTAAAACATTGCACAATAAACTGTGACAGATTAAGAGCCAATTGGCGCAGATTTTTGTGCACTGAAGGCAGTAACTTCATCCACCATCCAAAGTTAAATGATTCCTGCCAATCAACTGCCTAAGTTATGCCTGTTGCTAACGATCAGGATGACATTGTTCTAAACGGTGTTAATTAGACTGCTTGTTAATTAGGGGAGGGGAAACCAAACCATCTGACCTTTCTTGCCCTAGTCCCACCTGCTACCAGACCACATTAGGAACAGCTGCCACACTGTTCTGACTTTTACAAAGCACCTAGCAGAGTTTTGTGAACTGGAACAAAACAAACTGTAACCTTCGATTTGCCCTAATTTTTGCAGAAAAAGCTCAGATGGTGCTCATTTGTTCAAGTATTTGCTATCTTGAATTCTTAAAAATTCTTTCAAACTCTAAAAAATATTTTTTTTAAATCTGATTATCAGCTTATCTACAGTGATGAACAAACAGTGCTTCACCTACCAACGGTTTAGACCAAAGAATATGCAGCAGCTGACTCAGTATCGAAGACTCATTTTTACAGAATGGCACTTCCTATATGCTTCAAAAATACTGCCTATGCCACACATAAGGTGAAAAACACACACATTCCAAATAAATGAGCTTTCAGAAGTGCTATGTTTGACAAGTGCAAAACCTACCTGTTGGGAAACTGAAACCATCTGCTGAATGTTGGCAACAGTGGCCTGTTGCTGAACCACTTGTGGGAGTTTTGCAACCTGTAGTGACATGAAATAAAGAAACATTGGGTAAAAAAAAACAACTACTAAAAGCAACAAAACACCACAGCTGGCAAAACTGCCACCATACGAAAGCCTTTCCAAAGGCCTGCGCACGATAAGTTGCAGCTTGGAATTTTCAGTGAAACTAAATGTTTGTAAAACATTTCAGATAAGTGAAACAAAGGACTTAACTAGGGGAAGAAGAGAAGTCATATTTGCTGTTCTAACTCCAACATGTTAATTTCCTCCTATCCATAAAACTGAAGGAAGCACATGAGTTCTAATGGGTTACATTATCTGGGACATACTTTTGAAAGAGTAAGGCTTCCAATTTCTAACCTCTTCTTTTTCTCCTTGGTTAGACTGATTCAGTTATGCAGAAAGGAAAGTAAGTGAACTGTCACCTACTCCTGGCAGCCAGAGATCACGCTGGGAGGCAGCACCAGAAACAGGAAGAACTCTGGCTGAGTTTTCCTTAGTAAAGACTGTATGGAATCCCTTGCATAATAAAAAGGAGTGACTCACTTTTTTTATTTCAAAGAGGAAATGTGAACTTACAGCTCATAGTTTCTCTAACCTGCTTATTTAAGGCCACATATTCAGCACCAATGAATTTTATTAAAAAGTCAATTTAAATGAATGTGTGACTAGAATTAGCATGAGTGGGTGCTAAAATACTACCTCACCTGTCATCTTTACAATTCTCCAGTCACAGTAGAGTTTAAGGTGTAAACCTGTGTTACCTGTACCTGAATCTGGGCCTGCACTTGCTGGGTTCCACCTGGTTTCTGGGTTTGGGAAATTGGAGTTGTTAAGAACTGTGTTTTAATGGCAGGTTGTGTAGCATAAGTTACTTTTTGTTGTTGTGAAGTCTGCTGTTGGGTTTGGACCGTAACCTGTTGAGCATTTATCTGCAGAAGAGAAAAAAAAGAAGGCATCAATGACTACAAAAGATATGTGTATTTTAAAGAATAGGTATGTAGCTAACAAGATTAATTACATTTATTTATTGGAAAAAAATCCTCCCAAGGATTAGTAATAACAAAATGAGAACTAGATGAAAGCTCTCATGCATTTATACAAGGATTCAGAATTAATTAATGTATTTACTGACTAGGTTCTCTCTTACAAACAACACTTACACAAAAATGCACTTCCAAAAAATGACATTGGTGGCTGACTGAGATGGCCTTCTTGTGATTGTAATATTCTCATGGCACATGAGAACATGGCATTTCAGGAAAAAGTATACTTTACACAAATTATATTGTAAACAGTGAAAATTTTGCACATGTGGTTAGGTATTAGAAGTGACTAAAGAGACTCTTCATTTGGGGCATAAGAAATCATACCAAACAATAAACCACTTTACTGAAAAAATACTTAGGCATCTGAGAGGGTATCTGAGAACCTGTTCTCCCTAGATATACTAAAGATTCATCCCTAGAAATCCTGACTGACTCTCTAGGAGTGTCCTCATAATCCAGAGCCAAAGCTTCCCAGCCACAGCACCACAAAACTTAATGGGAAAGCAAACAATATTACCTTTTGCTGCACAGTGGCTTGTCCCTGTGCAACCTGGGGCTGGATCGCCTTCTGCTGCTGTGCTGCTTGATGATGCTTGAGTTTTAGAAGCTGCTGGACATGCAGTGGCTGTGCAACTACTGTCTGGCCTCCTGGAAATTACAAAAATAATTAGAACTGTAAGAGTCTTCATTTTATTGTTTTGCCCCAGTAGTCACAGCTTGCAAACACAGATTCTGCTTTTTATGGACTTGTACATCTGCACAGCTTTGAGCACTAGTAACCCACTGTTTTTAATGGGAATAAGACATGGATTTTGACAGCGGAGAAAATTTCTCATCTAAGGGTATGAAATAAGCTAACTTTATGTTCTAACAATAATCTCCCTACAGGAAAAATTCTGTCCATACTATAGGAGACTGCCACAAAATACAATTCTTCTAATTTCCAATTTGCATTTTAAAAGAATTATCAAATTACTACATCTTTATTTTTAAAATTCTATCTGTTCACCTACTCATGCACAAGCTTTTAAGCAAAAGCCAACCACATCTGGCTAAAGAATCATGCCAACCTCTAGGTTAAATGTAAGCATAACCTTCTTACCTCATTTTGGATACAAAGGAGAATGCAACCTCCCATCACTTAAGTTTTGAAAAAGTGTGAGTGTCCCACAAAAGACATTACTTAAAATATCTCACGTTTTAAGAAGTGGGATGTAAAATGTTATTGTTTTAGCAAGTCTGTTCACATACCTGCTGCTTTCTGTGGCTGCCCAATGGCAACACTAATGCCTGCCACAGTAACAGGGAGTGTAGTGACTCCTGCTGATGACACAACAGCAGCTGGAACAGACACCACCGGAGGCTTGGCCAGAGCAACCTGTGCTGCTTGTGGAGTTTGGGCCTGGATCTGTCCTTGTGCTTGAAGCTGGGAAGCAGGAACACGAGTCTAAGCAGTAAGGAATGAAGATTATTGTACCGGCACAAAAATATCTGCTGCATGTAACAGGTCATTACAAAGTGATAGTTGTAAATATTTCTAAATATAATGGCTACAGTAATAAAATTCAGAGGTGGTATCAGTGAGTAAGTGCAATGTAAAGCTATTAATGTTACAGCTCTTCCTTTTGTACTGCCTAAGCAATGCAAAGGGCACTTGTGTGTGCGAATGATCAGTATCCATTTCATTTCAACCAGCAAAGAAAGTAAGATGCTTAAGACTGTTTTTGCAAAGTCAAAGCCAACTTACAAGACGAGCAACTTGCAGGTTGGTCACAGTGGTGCCTGTGAGGACTGCGCCAGGACGAGGTGCTGTCACTGCAGTGAGCTGTTGAGTCTGCTGCTGCTGTTGCACTTGGACTTGTGCTGTTTGCTGCTGTGCCCCTTGCTGTGTCTGCTGCCCGGCCTGCTGCTGGGGGAGCTGCAGCTTCTGCTTCTGCAACTTGATCAGCTGCTCCTGCAAAAATCAAACACTTACATCATTTCCAATGTTTTATGTTACAGGAAAAAAATGGAGGTGAATTCAAAGCTTAAAAGGAGAAACAGTCTATGCCAGACTACAGTTAAGATCAAGGAGCTAAGAATTTAACTCCTTTACACAGTGGGTTGCTAGTGAGTCACAGAGAGTGCTTTACATCCTGCCCTAGTGGTACTATTGAAAGGGCTGTCAGACTCTGCCTGCATGGAATTTTAGTAGGGTGAAATTTAAGAGAGAAATACATCTCACTCTAGCCCAAGAAAACAGGATCAACACACACTGCTGATGAAGCTTACAGGGACCAAGAGAGCAACGTGCCCCATTACTTCAGAAGCATTTCCTTACCTGTGACAATTTCCCTACAGTTTTTATTTGAGCTGGAGACTGGGCTTGTGCCTGAGCCTGGATCTGTGGGACCTGCACCTGAGCAGCCTGCTGCTGCTGCTGCTGCCTCAGAAGCTGGAAGTGGGCAGGGGTGATGGTTTTGCCAGACAGCTGGACTGTTGGTGTAGCTGTGAATAAAGAAAAAACAAAATGCTCTGAAGCTTTTCAACATTCAGTTTAATTCATTGATTTCACCCAAAAAGTCAAGCTGTTAAATGCACATTTTTCTGCTCCAGCACACTTTGTGGACTTACTACAAATAACAACACATTAGCATAAGCATGGTGAAAAAGCAGAGTAAATAATAAAATACGTGTGCCTTTCTTCACAATGGTTTTTAGTCGAGACAGTCAATTCTAGTATTTGCTGCTAGATTGTTAATAATCATCTTAAGCTGCAATGCCTGGGGAGCAAGCAGCTCTCTACTGCAACACTTTATCCAGAAATACTGGAGAAGAATGTAATATGAGCACCAACAATAAAGCAAGTTAAAAATCATAGCCCTGTTTAACTGGGTTCCAGACTTTCAATATTGTGGGGCCGTGGAGATCAAACAACCTACAGACATCCCGGGACCCTCAGAAAAAGTCAGCTAAGCCCACGATTATTACCTGGTGTGACTTGAGTCACCAAGGACCTTGTCTGGGTCTGCACAGGTGTGAGGTTCGTGGTCACCACGGCTGAGGCTGTCACGGATGTCACTGCCCGGACGCCCTGGGTGGAGGCGATGGTCACCAGCTCGGTGGAGGCGGCGGGCGCGGCTGCGGCTCTCTGCTGGGTGTGCACCACCTGTGCGGTCGCAGTGCCCCCCGAAGTCTGCAAAGGAACACACTCAGCATTGCCCGCAGCCTCCGGGCCTCACAGAAAGCTATGGGACTTTCTGGAAACAGGCCATATAATTTTATAAACAAACATAAAAAATGTAAAAGTGATAAAAGTCCAAATTTTTCTAACGATTCAATCTGTTTGGACATGTCTTAAAATCAGCATCTTAAAATCTTTTTCAAACAGGCTGATCACCAAACCCTTCACTACATTACAGAAATTCAATTTTAGTACCTTTCAATATTTTGCTTTATCTTCCATAGTCTTAAACCATTAAAATAATAAAGATCATAATAAAGAACAAAACAGTTACAGTCTGAAAATGACAGTGACATAACACATTGCTTTTAACAGCACTCATCTATAAACTATTTTTAACAGTATTAAGCATTTTTTCTGATAAACTCTTCCTGTGTCTTCTGATGTTTTGGTATGGGAGAGGGGTCTGATACAGACCCCACATAAAATTTGAAAGAAGCAGAATTTCTGACAACATGGAAAGCTAAAGATGAAAACAGATATGCTGATAAATCAAGCAACCAAGACCAGTCCAGGGACACAGAGAGTGACATGATCTACTCACAGTCAATGTTCCAGGTATAACAGGAGAGGCCAGACGTTTATTGATAGGCTGAAAGGTGGCAGCAGGGACCCCAGCAACAGTGTTCACTATGACATTTCCACTCACTGTAGCTGAAAGTAAGACAGGATTAAATCTGACATTCTGAAAACGAAAATCCAGATGTCCCAATATCTCCAATCCCCAATTATAAAGCCTCCTTACCAGTCTGGATGCTCGTGCCCGTAACTGCTGTTTTGATGGTGCCCGCCTAATTAGAAGACAATGAAAGTAGCAGTTCATAAAAACTGTAACAGAAAACTGACCACAGCTCTCACTCTACCTTGCTGTTTAACACAACAGTGTATTCCAGAAGGGACAAAATTAGAAAGATGCTATAGAACACACAGATATTTCTGCAGCTGTTCACTGATTCTACAAATCAACATCAGCTAATGTATGTATTAGGATTCTGCCACGCTAAGAGCCATTGTAGGCCAGTCAAGTGTGTGGCAAACACTGGTCATTGGACATCCTTGTTGCAGGAGAAGCAAGCAATATCTTACTCTAGCACACCACAGACAACATCCCTACACACGGATGTCACTGAGCACCAGACACACAGCAATCCTTATGAGTCAGAACCCATCCTCTGTGTCTTTCTGCAAACCTGTAGTATTTTTCCCTTTAACAAGCAAAATAAAACCACTACTGCCTGCACACCTTAGTGCGCAAATTGCATTGGCTCTAAGAGCAAAAGCCTCAGATTCATTAAAACAAAACTCCAGATTTAAGGAAGACATGACAAAATTACACAAATTTGCAGCAAAACCACCATGGTATATCCTGTAGGATGCAATATTCCACTTGCCTTGCAAAAGTTAATAAAGTTTTGGGTTTTAAGCTCCTTTAACAGAGTAGATCATACAGCCAGATTCTCTGTATTCTCCAAGTTCTCTGTATAAAAACTTCTCACTGACTATGTAAATGTATTCACTCAGACTTCATTTAATTCAATTAAACTAAAAAAGGAAAGGAAGTTTGCATGGTGCTGTTCCACCTTAGAATGCCAAGACCTATTGCTACAATGGTATGAACAGTCTTAATAAGTGAGGAAAACAGAAGAAGATACCCAGCATACCCAAGGGGGGGAAAAAAGGGAAAGAAATATCTTTTATCTCACTATACTGACCTAAAATTCTCACTTTCCAAGGAAAATCCAACACAAATATGGCACACACAGAAGAGCTGAAGTTACTACATCAGAGACACCAAGCTCTCCCTTTCTTACCAATACTGCTGTGTTGGCCACAGTAGTGACTGCAGTCTGCACCACTGCCTGTGGCTGCTGAACTACCTGTGCCTGTGGCTGTGGCTGAGGCTGGGCCTGTGCCTGCTGAACCGTGGGCTGCTGTGCTGGCTGCTGCCCCGCCTGCTGCTGCTGGGGCTGTGGGCCTGTCTGCTGCTGGGCCCTCTGCTGCTCAGCCAGCGCCTGCAAAGCAAAGAGGAGCTTCAGTTCTCAAGCATGGAACAAGCAGGATGTGTTTTTTTTAAAGACAAAACAAAGCAACAAACTCCCTTTAATTCTAACCACATATTATATGTGTGTGTGCAGAGAGCACACAAATCTGCCTTCACACTCTAAGTCCAAGTTACATGGCCTGACTAGTATCAAACCACAAGCTACACTCATGGTTATATGGCTTAGAGCATAGCACAACAAGCAACTTACCACCCACAAGCAAGGACAAGTAGCTCTTTCTGAATAATATAAGAAAGGAGGCTACAGAATGGTCAAGAATAAAATAAGATTTTACATGTTTTAAATATCTTTTCCAAAAACATGATGCTTGTTTAATGAGCCTGAGTGTGGCAGCAAGCCCAAGGAAAGATCCCACTTTGGGCCTTGGGTATCTAAACCCCAGTATGTGAACAATTTGCAGCTGCTCATAATATCTACTACATTGCCAAACTTGTCCCAGGAGGCAGCTTTGCTCATACCTCCTGTGCTGCATGATTTTTTAATTACTGCAGTCATATGTGCAGCTGAGGTGGAGACCATACCTTTTTCTCTTTGGCAATACGTTCTGCTCGGAGAGATGCGACTTGAATTGGAGGAAGTGGCTTATCATAGTTGATTCCACTAGAAACAATGATAAGGCAAAGCACACAATAGTTAAAAAGAAGCGAAAGTTGAAAAGAAAGCACTTTTAAGCAATTCATAACTCTTGTAAGATGGAGAGTGCCCACCTTTCTGCAAGCACTGATGCATGCTTTGGATTCTTCTGGAAAGGATTCATGCCAAGCCTGAAATTGAGCAAAACTGTATTAGTGGAGACAAAAAACTTGAAACCATTATTTAATTTGACATGTGAATTTCAGCATATGACACTGCAGTTTTGGTTTTCATGATACTCCCACTAGTACTGGAGCCTGCATACACACAGACATTCTAAGAGAGAGTAAACACTAAATAAATACAGAAAAACTCCAGGAAGATACATAGCAAAGAATGTACTACTAAACAGCATAGACATCAATAGTTTACAATTCAGGGAAATGCATATGAAGTAGATTAAAGAAAAAAACCAACTCAGTGCTGTTCTGCTCTTAATGACAAAGACAAATTCTTGCAGTGAGTAAAGTCTAACCCAAACACACAAAATAAAAAAACACTAGGATGCAAAGAGAGAAATCAAGAACCAAGAGAGAAATCAAGAACAGAGTTCAGTTGTGAGAGCAATTCTGAATAGTTTCTTAGAGAGCTATAGTAACAGGGAGATCAAGTGATCCCAGGTAAACTTACAGAGGTTTGATAGGTGGACTTCTTTTCCCTGCAATCATTTTCATCATCTCAAAATGATTAGTATAAAGTTGCGTGTGGGTTGCACCCTCGTCTTGAGCATAGATCTGATTGGTACGAAGTGGGCGACTGTTTTTAGTCTAAAAAAAAGAAAACCAACCAACTTTCAATTACAAACACACCCACATGGCATTTTGTCTATGTATAAACACAGGGTGCGCTTGTAGATTATTTAAAAACGTACTCCAACATATCTATCACAGACTGGTTTCTGCCTCGTGTCACTGATAACTTACTGTTACACAAAACTCTATGGGAAATATATAAAGAAAGAGCAAAATAAGGAGCAGTTCTCACGGTCACACTGGCATCAGCACTTGGGGACATACAAAATGGCAAACTCTAATTTGAAAAAGAATCTTTGCTTTAGTTTAGATTTTGCAAGTTTAATTCAGTACCCAAACCAAGAGCCCATTAGTTTATAGTTATGCACAGCGCACACATAAGGTAATAAAACAAAACCATCACTGCACTGCTCTCCCAACAAAGCTATGTTAACATCCACACACCATGCCACTCTAACATTTGGCTTCTCCTAAGCAGAAACTGCCAGTCAGGGACAAACCTCCTTATCAGTCAGAGAATGGGACTACAGCAGAAGTTCTAGATTCTCTGCCCAGCTCTGTCACTAAAGTGCTGTGTGATTTGGAAGAAGGTGTTCATAGTCATGGAATTTATTTTTGTTTCTGTAGCATCCTATCATCCTCATTTACTAAAAGGTGTTTCAGGCAAATTCACTATATATTTGTAATCCACTTAGACTCTAGCATGAAGTTTATTCTTAGAGATCTTAAGTACCATCAGGATAAGTTACATGGTGGTTGTTAGGTGAAAAAATACCCACTACAGTTTAAGTGAAATCACAAACTTCTTGCATGATCTAAAATTTATCTATCAAATCCAAAAGCTGAAGTCTGGTGTCAATCCACTGTATCAACAAAGAAAGGAAAAATAAATTTGGAATTTTAATTGACGTTTCAGAACTCAAGGAACACTCAACATGGATCTCATATGAATTATCTGCCCACCTCCATTGCTGCTAAATACCACAGTGTCTAGATTTGATTTTGAAAGAATACCAATGCACACCTTATAAATACTTTTTGTCTTCTTTTTAGGATTAGCTTCGTACATTAGCTGTAAAATAAGAAGGAAAGTTAGATGATCTTTTGTGGAAGATTTTGTTCAGGTGCTTTTTCTTTTCAATGAAATCACATAAAATAAGTGGAAATCCTGATGAGAATAATTTAAAAATCTTTAAAAAGTTATTTTATTTACACTGTTGAAACGTTTAACAAAAAAAACAAGTGTTTATGGAGATAAGGAAAAAAAACTCTACGAACTTAAGGTAAAAAATAGAGACGCATCATTCTATGTAAACTCACCTTTCCTTCTTCCCTTGGAATAATGACATTTTCGTATCTGTTCCGGCACTGTTTGGGGGAGCGATAGACTCTGCTGCACGAGTTAACAACGTCACTGACCAGGTCCCAGTTGGGAGTGTGTGCTGGTGACACAACAGCAAGATTTAAAGGAAGCTCCAGCAGCTGCTTCACTGCCTGCAACAGATAAAGGCACAAAAGCTTCAGATGACAAATCACTCCCATCTACCCTTATCTGCATGTGTCCACACACCATTACCACAATGAGACAGACAGCTCAGGGCTAAGGCTCTGTGTTCACCTGCATTCACAGAGAGGAAATAAGCACAAAGTGCTATTATGCAGATTGATGTGCAAGGAAACACTTGGGGACTGGTACAAGAGGAAGAGAGAGCTGCCATTCAAGTGTTGCTCTCCTTTCAAAAGTGGGGAGAACCGTAGCTGTGTTATCCTAAGTCCAGCCAGCACAACTAACCTGAAACATAATGAGTAAGTGGTTTCTAAAACAAAAATAGGGCTTAATCATATATTTTGTAGTTTAACCTTAAATTTCTCCTTAGAGGAACATAAATGACAGGCAATCTGTTCTGAGTTATGTCAGCAAAATGCCAAACTAGCCACTAAGAATTAGAAATAACCTTGAAGAGATAAAGTACAGGAATAACAACATAATAACAGCAGAATCTGCAGGTATTATCTGACCTGCAGAAGTGCCCAGTCTTCGCTGATCAACCACTCTGGATTATCCTGTCCAGCCTCAGTAGCTGGTTTGACGAGAGTTGGCAAAGGCTTTGCAAACTGTGTCTGTTGTTTCAACAAGATGTTCTTCTTTTGTTCTTTGCCCTCTCGGCGCATTTTCAACATTCCTGGAGTCGCTCGATCAAAAAGTGAACGAGGTGGAATAACTGTCTCTCCATGACGTTGCTTCTTCTTCCTACCTGCAGCTGAGGCAAAAAATAAAGCATTATTGGCAAACAGATACTGCCACTCTTTGATTGCTCTACTTACAGCTGCAAAATGCTCCTACATGTACAGAGCATTCCACACTGCCTCTGAAAAGTATAGCGAGCAATTAAACAGAACGTGGCATAAAGTAAGACCAGCCTTGTCTTAACTCACACAGTAGAATGCCTGTTTGCTAAAACTGTCCCTTTAAGGACACCTATATGTCTAAATTGAAGAACTGAGCCTTCCAGTGATTCTGGACCAGACATGTAGGAAGTACAAAAAATCCCCTGATTTTTTTAACTTTCAGCAATAAATCTCAGAACAGTTTTGAGCAAACCCTTACCAGACGGATCTGTTTTGTGTCGTTTACGCTCCTTCCTGACATACACTGGAGGCAGTTTTGATTCTGGAATAGGGGTGGTGTCATACATCAGGCACATAACAGAATCTATGTAGATATCATTGTCATCCTGAGGTGGAGTAGGAGGAGTCCAAAGCTGCAGGGAACAATATTTGTAAGTACTGCAATATTAACTCTCCGTTCATCTTTATGGTTCAAAAAATAAAAAGGCCATTCAGGCTGCCTGGTGGTGTTTTTACTTACCGGCATAATTTCAGTTTGTCCATCTGGACCCTCATAGACATATTCCTACACAGCAAAAAGAGAACACAATTCAAATGATCCAACTGAACCCCAGAGGAGAAGGTATTCTCAGAGTAACTGTTAAGAAATACACTATTAAGAAAAACAAGACTAATCAGGAATTACTTTATGGTATGCATCCTCCCGAGTGTAGGTTAGAAGTTCCTCTTCATCCTCCCAAAGCATTTTTTGCTCTTTTTCCCTTAACTCCTTCATATGCTGGACTTCCCAAGCTTTCTTTGCATTTCTCAGTTCCATCTAGATGAAAGTAAGACTCCTTAGAAATTTTATGCAGTAACAGACACTGGATTAGAAGTCATCAATTTTTTACTTTTTTTTTTATAAACTTCTTGAACTTTGACATTTTCTGGCACAGAAATCTTACAGCAATTTATTAACACATACTTCCGCAATCATTTAGAAGATATTTCTTGGTCTCTGTTGAGGGTTTTTAAACCACCAAAATAGAGCCATCAGAGAATTTCAGTTAAACAATGAAGACAACCAGAACACAGACTCACTGAGATTAATGAAATTTTTCCCCTGCTACCAATGCAGTACAACAAATATTTGCTGAGCCACACTGAATGCAATTCCCATTTTATAAAAAAGAAATTAAGAACTGACACCTGCTTAAAACAGACAATCCCAAAAAAAAATGAGCTCTCTCTAGGACAGTATGCTCTTCATAAAGTATTGTGAGAAAAGGTCACAGAAGTGCCTACAATATATTCCACATCATTGGAGAAAATTTCACTTCATATTGAAAATATAATAAATGTTGTTCTGTGACAGAACAACATGAAGAAGAAAGATTGGTTGTTTTACCTCATTCAACCGTGGCTCATTCTCATCAACAGAACCATGGAAGAGCTCTAGATAATTCAAAGCATACTTCTCAATTGGAGTCAGCTGAGAGAGCATATCAAGGGGAAAAAAATGTTAGTTTTAGGATAATAAAAGAAATGTCATCTAAAGTATCAAAGTTCTCCTTAAAACGCATCTCCCTCTCTGATGCTTAACATCTTAAATCAGTGGGAAATCTCCCATCCATTTCATGGAAGTATCAATCCCACAGACAACAAAGTTGCTTTAAGGCCAGACTGCAAAGAAACTGAAATATTTGAACTACACATTACTTTTAACCAGATATTCATGGAAAGTCACCGTACCTGATCCACAACAGCAACTAACTCCTGCAGCTGTGAGGGCTCTTCATTGTATTTTGTCTCATAGAGCTCAGAGATTAAAGGTTCAATGCTTGACTGAGATCCTATTTCTTGTAAGTGATCACTTGACTCCTCATCCTCTCGTTCAATACTGTTGAGGGCCTTTCAGAAAGAGAGAATTTAAAAATAATTAAGACTTCCAACGTGTGGAAAGAAACCCCACAGGAAGTTCACTGGAATGCAACACAAATTTCTGAAGGAAGTCTCTGCTGTGACAAGAAAAACAGTCCTCAGAAAGCATGAAACTCAGCTGTGGGTCTTTGGAATCTTTGTCACAAGAAAAATGACAAAACAACATAAAACTACCAGAAAAAGACACTGACATAATTTAGCCAAATAAAATAAGATTAGACAGTTGTTTAATACTAATGCTGCATAGCTGTATTTTTAATGTATGTGTTAATAATTACCTCTATGAATGGTCTTGCAACTTTAGGTGAAATATTTTCTGCTGGAGATGGCTCTTGAGAAAGTACTACAAATTCTTCTGCTTTCACTCTAAATCCAGAATCCTCCATAGGAGAATGAACCTCAAACAATTCCTGAATTGTTTGCTTCATAAAGAGAAGGAAAAAAAAGAGAAATACATAAGCAATCATGAAATCTAATATGCCTACTTCTAGCCCAAACAGACTTCTACTGAACTGTTACTAAACACTCTAACACAGATGCCTGAATTTATTAAACACTGCAACATATTTCAATGTATTCTGAGTTTTAACTTACCTGTGTTAAAAAGGCCATTGAATAGTCATTTCCCTGAGCAGCTACTTCTCTGATCAAGTCCTTTGTGCCATTTTTCAAAAGTTTCTCTTCTACAGAATTACCACTGACAAGCCTAAAAAAACCAAAGGAAAAAGTGTAGAAATCTGATAAGTCATTTCCAAATCAGCTTTCAGAAACAAAAAGATAAACTGTCCTTAGAAAGTGACACTGAACTCTTAAAATGTGGTAGTTTGTGGTTTTTTTTTAAATTCTGGTACAGTCCCAGAAAAAAAACACACTTTATTCCAGGTCATACAGGGCAGCACTATCTGAAATAACCTTATATTAAAGCATGTTAAAGAGCAGATGTTGACTGTAACCATCACCTGTATATATGGATATCTTTACATCTCCCAATTCTGTCACACCATTCCTGAGCTTTTGCATCCATCACTGGGTTTAGATCATTGTCATAGAACACAACAGTGTCTGCCTCAACAAGATTGACTCCAGTGGAACGACTGTGAGAGGAAAGGATGGCACAGAAAATGCGCTTGTCTCTGTTGAAGATTTTCATCAACTCCTACAAAAATGGAATGGAAGCAAGGAGTAAATAAACCATACACCAAAATAAAATGCCAAACCAAATTCACTACAGCTCAATGAAAAACAGACAAAACCAATTCCAAGTGTTTCAAACTGAGTAAGAAATGAGGCAAATTTCCTGCCCCTGCTGTAGTGTGTAAAAGCCTGAGCAGCACATATTGCTGTACCAGTGGCCAGCTGTTAGGGCACACTTACCTGCCGCTGTTCCTGGTTAGCATATTCATCAATCCTCACAAATGTGAGGAAATGGAAATTCAGGAACAACTCCAGTATGTCCAACATCAGAATCATCTGTGACAAAATCAGCACACGGCGCCCTTCAGATTTCAACTTCTGAAGCAAGACAGCAAGAGCTTCTAATTTTCCTATAATCCAAACAAGAAAACCAATAATGGTTTCATATAGAAATTCCATTCCTGTGACACAGGAAATTACTGGAATTTTGTCAGCAAATATCCTCCTTTACCTGAGTCATACTGCACCAGTCGGAGGTCGGGGAACTGCAGCAAGTGAGGAGTTGTCAGCTGTTGCAACAGATGCAAGTGTGGAGCTGCCTTCTGCCTCAGGCTGTGCTTAAGGAGTTTCAGTCTGTGACTATAGGAAGGGGGAGGATTTGCTACATACAAACATGGGGGAGCAGCAACTGCAGCTGGCAGGACGAAGAGAGCCCTGTGAAAAGCATCAAAACAAGGGACAGACCAATTTAAAAGGCTACACACAAAATGATCATCTGTAATCAGAGATGCAGCAATAATTTTCAGCCTGTCAAACACTACATGCCAGTCTTGGCTAAACCAGCCTCTGCCTTTATCTCTGGGTCTTAACTCATTAGTTGGTTCCAAGAGGTACCCATTCACAAGTAAATCCAAAGCATCAGAATGCAAGCTTAAGTATGGTCAGCGGAATCTGGGCTTGAAATTAGGAATGAGACACTGACAACTCTTATTAGAAAGATCCCAAAGGAAACAGAAGTCACTGTTATTTTTACATTCATGCTGGACATCACTTACTGCTAAATAAATCAGTCTAAACGAAACAAGCTCATGAAAAGAAACACAGGTTTTTAGAAAAGGAGTGTTTTAGAAGTAACTAGAGGTGGTAAAGGTTAATAGGGCAGAGTCACACATTACCTGTCAACAACATCCTTCAGCGATTCTTGTTGCTGAACCAAACTCTGGATCATTTCCTGCAATGGGTTACTTGGGCCTTCAGAGGCACTTGAAGAAAGGCAGCAGTTCACAAAGCCAGCCCACCTCCAGCTGTTGCCTTCACTGGGAGCCAGCTGGGAGGGCTTTCTGTCACCAGCCAGGGAGCAAACACTCAGCACGTCTCTGCCGTACACCGGGGCCCGCGAGCAGCGGCGCTCGTTGCCAGAAAATATTCTGTCCAGGCGCTCCTTCAAAAGCCGGTTCTTCTCCTCATATGTCTCCTTTGCCAAGAAAAGGTGGAAAAAAGCCACATTTGCTGCTCATCACAATCACCAAGGAATATGAGTTCCTTTAGAACGAAGCTATCAGGATCAGAGTACTGTGTGCTTTATGCCACCAGCATCCCATAGTGTAACTAACACCAATCACAAAAGGTATCAATTTCAGACAAAATTTGAAGACTGCAGCTAAATTCAATTCACATTAGAGAGTCAATTCTATCTTGGTTTAGTATCTTCTTGTTTTTTTAAAGTACATTTTCATAGCTTTGGAAATAAAACAAAATTAATCATTAAAATTTGGGACATTTCAGTTAACACATTAATATTGATAAGGTGCAAGTTCTTAAAAAGTTTGATATATATTTGATGTTTCTCTATGCTTTATAAGCTGCTTGAATATCTTTTCTAAAAACTTGTAAAGATTAGAAATCTATAAAAATTTGACCGATTGCCTTTGTGTTCAATACACACAGGAAATCTTACGATTCCTTAATTTATGCATTACTACATAATTACAATATATTACAGTTACAAGAACACAGTACAAGAAAGCTGTCAGCTGCTTTTATACACCAGAATTTACTTTAAACTATGAATTATGGATGAAAATACATCAGATCTGTCAATTTCAAACACTGAAAAAAATTAAGGTTTTTTACCTATTTTGTAATTATCAAAGTTTTTAATTAATTCTAGCTTTGTAAATTATAGCTTCCAACTATTACATGGACTTAGTATTGATTCTGAAAGGTTGTGTTTCTGTAAGAAAATAAAAATCAAGTACCTGTGACTGTCCATGTGTAGGTGCTGGTTTTAACACTGCTCCCATGTCACCAGATGGCAAATTGGTAACGGCAGCTCTACCTGGAATACAAACTGAGGATAAACCTGGTGTTTATATATTTATTCTTCTAAGATTGGTCTCAGTTATTATTTTCAATAAGTAGAAATTTCATAGCTGTAACACATCATCACTGCAGATAAATTTTTAGTCTAAATGTCCATTGGGTATTGCAAATCTGTACTCTCTTAGACATCAAATATCTGACAGATATTTACAGTAATTGTTTTCACAAAAATCCAAGTTAGAGCAATGAAATTTTACTGTTTTGTACAAAAACCTGCTGCATTTGTACTTTAATCAGAAAGTCATGTATAGTGCAATATGTATTAACATTTAGAAGTACTATAATTCAGGAAAAGATTGTTCTCATTTATCTTAAATCATCTAAGATTTTTCAGAAAACATATCAATTCAGTGTATTTACAAATTAATGAAACTGTTTGATTGAATCTTAGTAGCATTCTTGTGAATTTAACTGCTAGCAGAAGTTTTCCCAGTTAACTATGCTATAAGGGCATCACATGCAAATAAAGTCATCAAACTAGTAACATCCTTCATGTACTAGCAGACTACAGACACTGTATAGCAGTGATTTTCTTGACAGGAATACAGGTTTGTATCTTATCCAGAAGGTATTGCTCATCAGCACTGACTGTCTGTCCTAGATTAGCAGCACAACCCTCCACCAATCTCTGTGAAACTGTACTTAGTGGTGAATCAATACACCCATGAAGAATTGCATTCAAGTTGCCAAGCAGGTGCCAGCCCTTACATGGAGAATACCAGACTCCAAAAAGTATGCAGAGGTTTAAACTTTGCCTTTTCATAATAAAGTTGCAAGCATTCCCAAGTTTGTACTAAAAATTATTTAAAACCCCCACTAGATATTATGCACAAATCAGAAGGATTTGTCTCACAGTTTACCTCCTTCTGAACTCCACTTAGGGAATTATGATCTGTAACAATTCAGAGCTATATATCAATGTGATTTTAGTAATTGAATATTTAGACAGAGGCAGTTCTTCAGGCTGGAAAACCCACCTTGCTGTGTCACTGCTGTGGAAGTTGGGACACCTGCCTGATGCTGGTTCCCTAAAGCATTCAGAGCATTCTGCACAGTTCCTGCTTGGGAAACTGTCTGCATGACAACTGGGCCCTGAGGTCTCAGGTACTGCTGGCCAGGTGCTGAAACAATCTGAAGGACACTTCCTGCAGAGGAGGATTTTAAAACAGATTAGGCTGGATAGAGTGCAAAACAGTAAATAGTGTTCTCTAGCAAAAGCTATTACTGTTACAAACTGATCATTACTCTTTCGAACTATGTTAAATTTTCCCAGACAAATTTATTATATCTGCCACAACATCCAACAGGAGAGAAACACCCAAGTCTTCATAATTAAAGAGGAGTTTCTTGTCATAGAAGTATCACTCTAATCTAGGTATTTCTACAGAATTTTGACAAAATCCAATCAACCAAAAAATTTATTATGTTGGCCACAGAGAATCAAGATATCCGGGTTCTCCTCAATTTGGCAAGACACACCACCAGTAAGGAAAATTTGAGGACAAAATATATTGTAGGTAGAGCATTCGACTCAGGGCACTAGTAGGGTCAAAATTCAGAGGCACACCAATCTTGGATTACTATTTGCACCGTTTCAGAAAAAAACAAGCACGTCCTCAGCTTTGTCAGTTACTGCTCACCAGGGAGCTCATATCAAATAATGCCTCACCTTACTTTGGCTGCATTGCATGGATGTGAAAGCAAATTAAATAATAAAATTTTGAAAAACAATACAGAAAAGGAAAGTAACCATGTCTTTCATTTGATAGTCACTCATTTTTCAAACCAGAGCACCCTTACCATCCCTGTCTCACACAGAAAATAGGAAGATCAGAGCAGTATAAGCATCAGGGATGGAAAAATCTCCTTAACATACGGCAATAAGGAACACATTGCCCATATCAAAACATGGGCATACTAAATAATGGAAAACTCCCTGTTTTGAAATAAGTACCTTGTAACTGCAAGGGCTGCCCTGCAGTGAGCTGGCGAAGTTGACTATGTGATAAAGTGAACTTGTTCCCTTGGAACTGCAGCGTTACCGGGGTCTCTGGCTGAGCGATCCTGCCTTGTGCTCCTGCTATAGAAGCCAGCTGGGCTATTTTTACTACCTCACCACCTGTTAAGGGGGGAAACAGGCATTAAAAAAAAACAAAGTGGGAGGCAAGTTGTTCAGTATTCACAGTTCTACGTTTTGGTTAGTAAACTGGTGCTGAAGCGCCTTCCATGCATAATTATACTTAGTGCATCAAAAGTGTCATATAAAAGTTAAGCAGGTATTGCTTTCTATATTTGTTGGACAAACTGGAAAGAAGCTGATTGTTTAAAGGGTAAGAACATCAACATTTTAGAAATTACCACTTCCATTAGCAAAAAAGTTAAGAGCTACCTGAAAACTCATGTGACACTTTGTAATAGAACGAGTAGAGACATTAAAGTGATTTTCACTGCCTTTTCAAGAGCATGAAGCAAGGTTTAAGGAAGAAATTAAAATAGTCACACGTGTGAATACACATTTGAAATGGCCTGAAATTTGCTGATGAAACATGATTTATATTAAGCAATCTGCATTCACACAAACCAAAAAGCTTTAAAGTGACAAAGGGCAAAGCTTTTTGTGATTTAAATGCAGAAAGGTTAGAGGCATTTAGGCAATAAGTTTTACGATATTGAGAAAATATTGGTGTGAAAATTTAGCTTTTGTAAAGGCAGTGCATTTACCCCAGAGATAAAATTAATACATCAGTGCTCAGTACTCTATACACATGCTAATAGGCAGTGCACGTACAACCTTAAAGCAAAGCCTCATCGCTTTTCTCTGCCTAACAGTTGCGACGTTCCTCTCTGCGAGAGAGGCCTTTAGCAGATGGATTAGTGTTTAACATGAAAGGAACAATTAGGATAGAGCTAAAACATTTGGTCTGAAGGAAGTCTTGCCAGCAGAAGAAACATGCAGAAATAGGAGATTAAGTTGACACCGCTAATGTATGTCCACAGCAATTCTATTGTTTCTTATCCAATTTTCGATTTTCCTTGGTCATAAAGCAACATACTGAGCAAGGCTAATCAGAAGAGTGAAAAAAAAACAACGATTCTGTACACATCTTAGGGTGCCTAGTAACTTAACCTCATTGTAGTACAAAGGTGGGAGAAACCTTGAAAGGGGAGGCCACTTACTAGGCAACCGTGCCTGGGCCTGAGAGGTGAGAACCAGCCTCTGAGGCAGCACACTCTGTTGGATGGTGTGCGGGGGGGGCTGTGGCTGGGCCTGGCCTGGCTGAGGGGCCGGCGCAGAGGTCTGGCCCCGCGGTTTCACAGGGTTGGCTGTGCTAGTTGCTGTGGTGAAGGTCGCTGCGGGCTGGTGTCTTGGAGCACTGGTGGAAGCCTGAGTTGTCTGAAACTGTGCTGCTGCGGCTGCAATCAATAAGGGTTGTTTGTGCAAGCTGTTAGAGGTTTTAACTCCACTCTTTTTAAACAACCTGCATTAAAAAGAAACCTTCCAACAGGATATTAAAACGGCTACAGGAACGGCTTGTCCTTACAGACTGGGATTTCTAGCCACACCTTTTACTCCATCCTATTTTTACAACATTATCTATTTGGAAAGCATTGTTTAAAGGCTAAATAAACACATAAAAGCACTGTAAATTCCCATCTTTGACAGAACATTACACGTCTTCGGGGTTTAAATACCAACTGAGCCATATTTACTCCATATGCTAACAGGTTACACAAAGCTTAGTGTTGCATTATACTGACAGATCATACTGTAGAAACTAGCGGGGAAATTTACTGGCAATTAGTCTGTTGGTATTTTTAAGCCATTAGCATTCTAGACCACTAAACTAGAGGGAAAAGGAATTCTATTAAACAGACTAACTTGTACCTGTCTACGCAGAGATAGAGATGACCAAGGTAGCACTAACCCTCTTACCTTGATTTGAAGACACCGTGGCTATGGGTGATCTGCCTCGCACTTGTCCCTGCTGAGTCACCGTTGCTGTGGTCACCGTGCGTTGTACTTGAGTGCTTGGGAAAACTACAGTCCTGCCCTCAGGCTTCTGACCGTACTGAACGGGCTGGAACAACCTGCAAAGAAAATGAAAAGTCAGAATCTACAGAAAGATCACAGTTTGGCCTTTACAAATAACCTCTGTCCCCCAAGGAAGGTATAAACTGATAATGTCAGATGCAAAGCGCCTTCTTGCAAAAGGCTCAAGCTGGTGAGACTCACCACTTCAGCGACTTCCTGAATTGACATTTTAGAAAGATTTTGCTGAGTCCAAGCAAGAAAACTTTCATTACCATGCATCCAGTTTAAGGCAGGATGCATCTGAATCATAGCAAAAAGCTTAAAGAGGTTAGGTCAATATCTGGAAAAAGAACAGGGCTCTCATATCATTTCAAGAGAGACATTAATGTGCTGCAGGTCTTCTGCATCAGGAAAAGTTCCACATTACTCTGAGATCACTACTTCACTAGGAGAGAAACACTCTTCAAAAATTTACTGCTATAAAACTTTATATGTCTCTTACATAACACTGCAACCAAAGCTAACACTGTAGGCCCAGGTTAGTCTTGAATTATCTCCACGCTAATCCGTCAACAAACTTCCAGTGGAATGATATGCCTCAAGAAACTATTAAAACAATCCTTATCTTCAAGGGTAAACAAGAAAGAAAGAGAATAATAAAATCCAAAGCCAAGCCTGAGGTTTTGTGTGAATCACATCAGCAGAGATGCAGACAGAGCTCTGTAAAGATTGCAACAGAATTACCTTTCCCTGCTGCAATTCTCACTTAAGGAATGCAGGAGTACATACCTGCTTGGTTTGAGCTTCACTGGCGTGGGCCTAGCCGGTGGTGGAGGGGAGCTGTAGATCTCTTCAATCAACTTCCTAGTAACCTTTTGTTTTGGCAACATTTGTGCTTCATAACGGGTCATTTTGTTTTCCATTCCAATAAGATCAAAAAGAGAGAGATCTGATTCCTAGGGATATTGTAAAATAACGTTTATGTGATGACCAGTTAAGTCCTATATGTTCTATGCTGAATTAAATTTCTATAGATTTACTTTCTAACGTGAAATAAATTGTGTAAGTTTAAAAAGTAAACTGTTAATTATTAGCCAGAACTGCCTAGAAAACTTGGAAATATATCTTAAATTGACAGTCCCTTTTCAAGCAACAGAAGAAAAAGAACTGAAATCATTATTCAGTTACAGAAATCAAAGCAAGGCACATTTAACAATTCTTCATATATTATAATTTCCAAAGAATTAAGCAGAAATCTTAGAATGTGTTTTTTAATTATCAATCTCTAATGCCAAACTATAATTTAGCAGTAGAAAAATACGAACGATGGAAATAAAACCAAAATACTTCAGCTACTCCATTACTCACAGTTCTCTCTAATGCATTTCCTTTGATCATCTCAAATAGGGGGATCACTTGTTTAACAATAACGGAAATAGTGGTACTTCAATTGGATTGACAGAAGTGTACTAATTTAGTCACTGAAACTGTGTTTACTCTCATGTGAAAAAGAGAAAGTCTTGCTTTCCTTTAGCTACTGAAAGCAAAAAGAAAATTACAGAATGCCATAAATAAGCACTGTGCTACCCAGAGTGTTTTCAGTGTTGGAAAATTCCTGCAAACATGAGTATGATGAAAGCAAAGCTAATTTCTCTTTGATCACGTAGTTCATGAAAATTTGGTGTTTACAAACAACTTGAAAAGCTCAAACCACTGTTACAAAAAAAGTGATGCAGCAAGTACACACTCAGTAGGCACAGTTATGGAATAGTGAATTCTTTCTACTTATAAACTTCAGGTAGACTTATCACATATATGAAAACAATACTACTACTGAAATTCTGCAAGGGCATTAAGAGAGTTAAAAAAAAACATTAACTTTTCTACTCACCTTCCAAATATCCTTTTCCAGAGCACTCAGTACCAGAGAGGCTGTTCTGTATTCCAGTGTTTCTGATACGTAAGAGGTGCTTGAAAGCCGGGGGTTTATCAAATCAGGGTGATTACAAATCCGCTGCAGCTGCATCAGGACATGCAGGACACTGATGAAGTGCCCACTTTTGAGGGCTTCTTGGGTTCTACCAATTAAATTAGACAGAAATACACTGATTTATGTACAGATTTTATGGAGGTGTCCCTAAATCAGCAAGGTGAGAATGTGCAATGCAGTAGTCTTAAAACTAAGTTTAGATTTTACCTATATATTTCTAGAGCATTTTAAGCAGCACTGTACCAGAAGTAAATCTGGAAACATGAAATTTAAGGACCAGTGCTGCCTTACAGTCCAATACAACCTACGCAGTTCCCTGTCCTCTACCTGCTTTGTTTCTGTTTCACACCTGCATGTATCAATTACCACCTGGGTGGGTGTGAGGAAAAACACTTTGGGGCATTAAAAAAAAATGAAGAACCACTCATCAGAGACAAATATTAAAATAAAATAGCAGCAAACTTGATCGTGACTCCATTTTTTGGCTACAGAGGTAAATGCATATTTTTCATAAGGCCATAGCATCACTTGCCTGTAATTCCAGTTTACAATGCAATCACATTCTAGTCACTGGTCCTAACAGAAAATTGTAGAAAAACACTTCCAAGTATGACAACTTATTTACTTGCTTAAGCAATAGAAGTGAGAGCACTTTTATTTACTGTTGTAGCTCCTTACCCTGGCTGTAATATGACATCTTCATACATGGCTTTCTGTCGATTAGACAGGCGGCACTTCAGCACGTGTTCGTATTTCTTTGTCAGCTGCTTCTCCACGTCTCTCTTTGATCTCCGCAAAATAAACGGCTGAATCATCTGAAACGTTTCAAAATTGAGGAGAAAAAAATTCTCACTTCAAAGATGCAATTTTACAACTGGGAGCTAAACTTATTCACACCTAACAGATTTGATGTGATAAACTGCATATGCTATATATTATCATATTTTTGTGCACACAGTTGTATAGGCATTAATTTGTTCTTTAATTTCTGTGTGTCATGCTTCAAAATCTGAGCCCTGTATTATTTTTAAAAGATATCTTCGTACTCTTGTGGTAGCAGAACCACCTGCTTTCAGCAGGATTTTCTGTCTGAACTGAAAAAAGCATTAGGAAAGGACAGAAATTTTGAGCTGAACCACATATTTTTATTTACCCCCTCCCCAACAGCTTAACTACTGTAATAGGACAGATGAGATAAAATTACAACATACTCTGTGTAACCTGATGACCAGTTTATGGCAATAATCTTGGTTCTCCTCATTAGGTGCCTTTACTGGAAAATCTAGGTAAGGTCTGGAAATTCCTGGAATCAGAAAATGTACCATCGTCCACAGCTCCATCAGTGTGTTGTGCAAAGGAGTGTCTATCAGAAGCAAACGATGCTGGCTGTGAATAAAAGAAGATTTTTAATTGACACAGCACTTAGTGAGTATCATTATGAAAAGGACACCAATATTCAAACACTGGTTACTGAAGCTTTACATTTGTCAGATACACAGAAGAATTGAGACAATAAAATTAAACCTAGGATAAATCAGCTGTTTAATCTTGAATATACTACCAAACTAGCTTCCTCACTGCAGACTATCAGAACATAGGAAGGGGATGTGTTTGAGAGCACAGGCAAAGAAAAATTATAATGTTATGATAGCGGAAACAAAAATATCCCCAGCATGTCTCTGAATCCTGATTGTTTCAAATAAAGGCATCTCTCCATAAGTGCACATTACACAGGAATTTGGGCAGATCAAGTCAAGAGGGGGTTTATCAGCTTTCTGTTAAGAACAATGTGACATGAAAAAAGAAAAACCCGCTGCCAGCAGGAAAACAATTCCCTGCTCCCTACCTGCGGAGACTGAAGAGTGCCTCCCAGTGTTTCTCAGTCATATTCTTTATTTGTTGCATCTCATCTACTATTAAGTACTTCCATCGCATTTTCATAAATGCTGGGTGGCCTTTGAACAGCTGCTTGTAGGAAGTGATACACACATTGAAGCTATTGGGTTCTGTCCATTCCTAAGGAAAAGGAAAGAGGAGAGAGAAACGTTAAGGCAGAACTCTCAAATATATTCCAACCAGCTATTTCTTCACTAAGAAGAGAAAGACGCTATGACCCAACACATTCTAAAAGTTTCTTTGAACTGTAGTCAATTCAGAGAGCAGGTGAAGTATTGCAGGTTTTGCTCAGTTCCAAGGGGTTCCAAAAATGTCTTGGAAGATCTAGAACCATGAGGTGTGAATGTCTTTGTAAACCAACTTATAGTGTTAAAGACTTCTCATATTGTGCCACAATGTAAGGAACATACAGATAAATGCAAGCTACAGGTCTTAGAGCTGCAAAATACAGTACCTGTCTTTTTGCCCTAAGTTCTCTCTGGCTCCCAAAGTAGAGAAGTATTTTCAACCCTGGGCACCAGCGCTTCAATTCCAGCTCCCATTTCAATATATTACAGCTCCGTACAACAACAAGGTGAGGACCCCAGTTCCCTACAGAAGGAAACATAGCAGTTCACACTAAAAGGTAACAGCAGATTGATCAGACTCTACTGGATTAGAAGGCACCCCTACGTCACACTATCCAACAAAGTTTTTCTCTCATAATCTTACTCCAAGCATTACATCTGATATAATTCACCAGAAAAAAACGAGACCCTAGGTTACAATTCACAAAGACCATGCTGGCCTAGTATCTGTCTAAAATTTTTTGGCAAATAAACTTACCTTCATTACAAGCCAAGTGGGCAAAAAAGGCAATAATTTGCACGGTTTTTCCAAGCCCAGCCTCATCTGCCAGGATGCCATTGAGATTCTTCCTGTACAGCTTTGCTAGCCAGTCAAGCCCAATCTTCTGATATTCTCTGAGAGACCCATATAGCAGTGATGGAGTGTTGTATTTTACCTGCAATATTAATGATTTGGTATCTTTTCCTGAGTTAAATTCACAGAGTATAGCATAAGGCATAACAATTCTATAGTTCAATAACTAGAAAAAAAATACTGCAATTTGTTACTAGCATCTGCAAAATTATGAAAAAAGCATTCTTTATGGAAACATAAGAACACACAGTAACAGAAAATAGGGATTCTTACTGCTGTTGTTATCCTGGAGCTGCCTTTAGGTAACAGCATCTCTGCTGCAGCAGCAACTTCTGCTATGTCTCGCATGTGCTTCTTGGGAGGACTTGATCTGTCTATGCCCTTGTACTGGTCAATGCTCAGAAGGGAGTCTATGAGGACAACTTCTTTTTGGGGACTTTCCCTATCAGAGATATGGTCTTCCATTTCTAGGAGAGAAAAATTACATTGGCATCTAAAATAAACTTAAGTAGCAGTTACACAAAGGAATTGAGATGATTAGAATTCAGACAGGGAGAAAAAAAAGGAGGTAGCTAATTTTTGAAAACAATTCTATGATTTTCAAGCTAGTCAAGGTAAAATGAAAACAGCCTAAGCCCAGTGTTGTGTGTATGTTCTGGACATTCACACTAGCTAGGCTAACATAACCATTAGCTTTTCACAACTTCTAGGGAGGGCCTCTCATACTACTTAAAACCTATCCTCAAATATGTAGTTCTATCATCACATTAGTACAGAACAAATGTGTCATCATAGCTACCTATGGAGTGTGCTGTTTAATTCAGTGTAGAGAGGCTCTTCCATGGCTCACCACTGTTCCTGAGAATCAACACACATCTTGACTTTAAGACAAGCAAACACTACCCTCTTTTCATGAACTGAAAAATTTTAAATGTGATTCACTTAATGTATGTTTTCCCCTAGAACAAAATGTCTTTTCAAAGAGACCTGAAGAGCCAAGGGACTTATTTCACCTTGTAAATCAGCACAACTTCTTCTAAACAAAAATTGATTTACCTTCCTCACTGCTGTCCTCTTCACTGTCAGGCTTTGGCTGGGGCCAGTGAAAATTTTCTGCAAAGGCACCTTCATACATCTTTACCAAATCTTCCAGAGGCAATTCAGCTGAAGGTCATTAAAGGATGCAAGTTTAAAAACATCAAAACTTAGAAGAATCGATACCAATGATTTTAATCTCATTACATTCTTCACAATTGTATAAAGGCAGTTCTCTAAACAGTTAATTTAAGAGGTAATTATTTGGTGGATGATGACAGTATTTATTTAATAACCTCGATTAGAGAGAACACTTGGCATTACACCAAGCAGTCGGCTCTCCCAGTTTCCTTGTTACCATATTACAAACCACCCTGCAACCCTTAGTAAACCCATAGTGGGGAAGGTAGGGGCATCAAATCCAGCTGAGTGCTTGGAAGACAATTTGACTTCAAAGCTTCAAAAATGAGTTGTACCTCAGCCCTTCTAACCAGTAGCTCCACAATCCCTTGTCTGATCTGTTGAAGTGGGAATGTGCATGCTGGCAGTGGCCAATCAATCAGGAAACATCCTCATTAGAAACTTGGCTGACTGGCCAAGAGTTGTAATCCCTCCAGCTGGCCAGTTTGCTGCAGCCACTAAGCTGCCAAACAGACCAAACAAACAGATTTGGAAACTGCATATTAATAGCCAGGCAGGCTCAGCTTAATGGGAAACTTGCCTCTAAGCAAGGCTTTGACCACGTAAGTGACACAATCCCTATGGGATACTTTGCACACATCAAGCTCAGCACAGCAGTTATGTTGCTAATGAAAGAGAGCTGCCAGCCAGAACACTGTCCCTAAAAGCCCCTTATCTTCAAGTATTTATACCCCCCTCAAGAGCAGCACTTCAGGACCATTTCAGATCTATCAGGTCAGTCACAAAACCCTTCTGAGATACTCAAGACAGTTGAGGATAAAATGTTCATGTTCTATCTGATACAATCCTGGCTTTAAGTGTTTATCATGTACTCCCAGAACTTCGGTTGAGTCCTTGTGTAAGGTTTTAATGCAGTGCTTCAGTAGATAAAATTTTTTTTTTCAAGTCACCCTTGTGTGATAACTAGTCTAAGTATATGGACTGCTTTATAAAGTACAGATGTCTATCATCATCCCATGAACTAACTGCTGCAGCTTTCCAAACAGGAAAAAACAAACACTGACTACTTAGAACTGAACATATTCAAGTTCTCACCTATAATCCTCTTTACAAATATAATAATTGCTACATGTTTTCACCTGCTGTTTCAGAGCCCACCACAAAGAATCTAACCACACACCTACCTTCTTTGGCTAGATTAGACAATTCAGTTTGATGGTTTATATTTCCTTCTTTAGCTTCTTGTTCTTCAATTGTTTCTTCTTCATCTTCAACTACAAGAAAAACAAATGCAAATCTCAGAATTCAAATTACACAGTAATTCAGGAGGGTTGTAATTATATACTCCCAAAGTGTACTAGCATAGAATATTTTAAGTCAGCACAATTTAAAAAGAATGAAGCATGTATGGAAAAGAAAATTTGAAAACTATATGTAGAACTTCAAAGATAAAAGAAAAGGAGAGAAGCACTTCTCCCTCAGGACAGAAGGCAGTTAAGCGTTGGTTGACAATGTTCACCAGAGGCAGGATATCCTGTAGCTTTAAACAGGAGATTGCCTTTGTCAGAAACATAACACAGTTGTCATCACAAGAAAGGACCTAAAGTAGATGGGTATTTTAGTCTGGAATCATGAAAAGAAGTTTCAGACCACCAGTAAGGTTTGATAAATGAAGGAATGAGGACAGAAGAGATTAAAATCCATCAATAATGATGGCAGTATATTTTCAGGGAAAACTTTATTTTCAAATTTTCACTGAAGCTCTTTTAAGGACAATTTACTATCTAATTGACTATCTAATCTCTCTAGGAAATAGATGAAGGTTGATGTTCAGTTTGTAAAAAGCACTGCACCCATGCACCTGTGGTTTTAATATATAACTTACGTATTATGCTATGGATGCACAATTTTGGGAAGTGACTTACCTTCCTCATCAGTCAAAGACGTGCTTGCCTTTCTTTTCCTTCCAGATGATGAACCCCCCTAGCATTAAATAATTAAAACATTTAAAATCATAGAAAAGAAATATAAGCAGGGGGGTTTGTTTGTGTTTTAAAGAAAGTAAAAAATGCCCTGCAGGCAAAACAGCATTTTCTGACAGACCCCTAACACCTATTAGAACTTCCCTGGTCACACAAAAACAGGAACTCTGCTTCTGTATTGAAGGGAGTGTGTAATCAGTCACTTCCAGTGTTTATGGGTCAAATTATTCAGGTCCAGCTGTGGCACAGAGCCATTGAATACTCTTTACCATAAAAACATTATTGAGGCACAAATCTTTTACCCAGGTTGGAATCAAGGACTCAATTTTTTCACTAGTCAGTAAAAAGTGGATACGGCACAGGCCTAAAATGGTCTCAGCTGTCCAGTACACCCTATGGAATGGTTTAGTCCCTGTAAATTAACTCTCACAGCCAGTGCTGGGCTACAGTCTGGCTGATAACACATGCTAAAGCCTATTCCTAACAGGAAATTCAGATGCAGGCATTCTGCCCAGTGAAAGGGGAGTATTTCAGCATGTGGGCATCAGCTGTGCCATGACAGATGGCTGAGGACCTCAGAACAATTCCTTGTCCATGTTTTTAACAACTGCACAGACATAGCCAAGGAGTCCTAGCACACATTTCATCTAAGGCAAAAAATATCTAAGTTTCATTCAGTTTGGTCCATTCTGTAACATATACCAACTTCTCTCAGTAGGTCTCCTGAAAACATTTTCCACGCCCCACAACGTCTAACCCTGGTTGCAGTAGATGAAACTCCTGCTCAAGTCTGGCAATTAATTTGTACACTTTTTTGGTCTTCAATCTTAGAATAAATGTTTCGAGGCCATTAAAGACATGTACCGACCACAGTCCACTTCCCTGTTAAAAGTTGGGCTTCCTAATCAGAAAAAAATTCAATTTGTGCTTGTGACAGTATGTTTGTCAGTAACTACAGTGAGATCTACTTATCATCACCATGTATTTAAAAAAAAAATCAACTTTACCAGCACTGCCTCACATATATAGTCACATTTAAACTAATTTGATGGGGTTTTTAAGAAACAGAAAGACTTACCATTTCACCTTCTTTTTCCAAAAAAAGGTCTTCTACAGCTTTTGTATCCTTACCTGGAAAATTATTATACTTGATTTATGCATTAATCACTTAGCAATTTTACAGTTGTTACATGAACATTTAAATTTATTCAACATAAACCACATGAATTATTAACAAAATCTAGCACAAAAACCTAAAAACCCGTAACTCATTGTTCAGATCTATTCACATTTTATTAGCAACTCACAATTTTATCACCAACAAGATTAACCTGCACTGAGTGAAATTATATAAAACAACAGGACCAGAATTTAGACTGTATTTCTTATGAAATGGAATACAATTACCTCTCCTTGAATTTCTCTTCAAATTCAAAGCTTTTTTCCTTTTCTCTTGAAATTCAATTTGCAGTTTTATTTCAACAACCTGAAATGTAAACCACGTCTAGTAAAGCGCTTTCATCTCATAAATAAATTACTGAAGATGAAAAAAACAACACAACTTGCACAAGTCTTGGTAAGTTGGCACTTTACCTGCTCGATGTTAGACCAGAAATATTCTATTTCTCTTGCAATAGATGCAGCAATTCGCCTTAGTTTGTTCTGTTCTTCCCTTTTAGCTCGTTCTTCATTAAGTTTCTTTTCTTCATGATAACGAGCCACAGTTCTTACCATCTAAAATACCATGAGATACTGAATTAGGTTACCTCAAAATACATATCAGTGCATTTCTTAACATTACAGTGGTTATCAGCAGCCAAATATTGACCACAGCTTTACACACATAGCATTTACCTCCAGTATTTCTAATTCTTACCATGCCAGTAAAGCAACAGACATGAAACTCAAAGAAAAAAAAAAAGGAAAATACAAGAATTATAATTAAACAATCAAGTAGGAAACTCTCTCAACACAAAAATTATTTAAAAAAAATACCAAAATTGGCAGCAAACACATAAAAGAAAACTTTTTTCAGACAGCACATACGAAGTCACAGAAATCACACCAGAAAATATCAGAGACCAAAGCTAAAATGAGTTGAAATGAGTGTATAAACATGAGTGAAAGATCAGTGAATGGCTGTTAAGACTGACTTGAATACACCCTTTAGCTCAGGAGGTCCCTAAAACATTAACTTCCAGTAGTTTGAACCGTAGTGCCAGGGGAGGGATCATTTCATATTTACCCTTCCTGTTTCTCCTGTTCTTAAAATCCTACCATTGGCCACAAATGGAAATCCAGATTTAAATTCTAATCAAAATGCAGATACTTATGGTACAAAACGATACACCTATTTCAATACTTTGCTTCTGAGTGTCCATCATTTCAGAACATACAGTAAAAATCAACATGGCAATTTAAACCTTCAGTTGCTCTCTTCATTACCCTAAGCTGGTCATAAATATATCAAGAAAAGATGCGACATTGCTTGAATCCACAGAAAACTCCTGCTTGTTGTAAATAACACGATTTTACATATTTCATCTCACACCACCCCAATTTCCATTCCATTACTGTATTCCCACTGTGCTGCTCTCTTCCCCAATGGAAACAGTTCTCTAGCATGTTTGCACTGCTGTCATTACTCTCATTTCTTTCTGAGATAAAGAAAGAAGATTTAAACTGACAACCACATCCAATGGAAGTTATTTACAAAATTCTGTATTTACTCCTCATTGACAGGAAATAACCAATTTGTGAGAGAGGCACGATAGCTCTACTTCTTAAATATGACCCAGTCAACATACTGAGTGGGTCCCTAAACAAGCTCTTTTATTTCCAGAGGAGTAAAATCCACAAAATCCTGGACTACTACTTGCATCCACAATCCATACAATTATCTAGTCTGTTTTTAATGCTAGAATACCCAAAGATGACAACAAGACTCCTTATTTGAGTTAAAAACTGGTGCCTCATCTTCCCATCCTTTCTGTCTGTAGGAAAACATACTTTAAACAGCTTTGCTACCAAGCTGAGTGATATCAACATCAATTGTTCAGAGTTAAAAAGTGTTTTTCAAGTACCTTCTTAGCAGTTGCCATCTTCCACTTTCTCTCTTGGGCAAAATCAGTTGCCATCCATTGCATTTCTTCCAGCAAATAATCCCAGTGAGATTTTGGTCTTGGAGCCTCTTGGAGTTTAGGCAGTCGCCTTGGGGACCATAAACCTTCTTTTCTCAGTTCTGCTATTCGCTGATGGATTTGATTTTCCTTAAAAAGAAGCACAGGTAGTTACAATGAAACTGCAGAATGCACCTAAAATAGTAGAATCATAGAAAAACAATAATTGCTCCCAGTTCATTAAATTAATTGACAGGGGGGGGAAAAAAAAAAAAGGTGTAAAAGCAGGACACAGGTATTACAAATACCAAGTCTGAACACTGACTAAATTAAACTTACATATACAGACAATCATAGTACTTTGACCCGTATTACAAGAGGCACTTTGTTAAATAACAGGAGAAAAAATGTCTACTGGACAGCACAAAAGTTGTAAGACATATGCAACCTGCAATCAAAAAATCCTTTCTTTAAAATCAAAATTGCATATGTGTTTATCCACAGAAGATAAATATATCTTCATTATTAATACTGCTTGATTTTTGAAAAAAGAAACAAGGTCTCTGTTCCTCTTGAATAAGCAAAACAACACCTCCAGTGAATTATAAAAATAAATAAGGTTGCTGTCACCTCCAGTGAGCAGAGAGAATGAATAGAAAGAACACAATAACAGTGTGAAGACCAGTAAGTTGTCTTCAGCATCTCTGAATGCCCCTAAAAACAAAACTCAGCATGTAATGCAGTATGAAAAAAACCCTAAACCCCTCTCTGCCACAAAACCCAGCCATTTTCGTAACTCAAAACACATCACTCATGTCACTTGTTACAGTGTGTGAACTGCCCATAAGTTTCAGGGAAAAACAAAAAATATCTCACCAGCTTTACTTGCTCAGCAAGCTTGTCTTGAGAATTTTCCTGTGGTAGAGCTGCTGCATTCTGAACTGGACTTTGTGTTTTAGGGGCTGCTGCTACTGCTAAGCCAGGGGGTTTGGATGCAATAGGAGACAGGGACTTGTTCGTGGCTGGAGAGGTCCTGTTTGTTTGCACTGGGTATGGAGAAGGGGATGTTGTGCCTGAGATCGTTGCTGGCGCCGTGGATGAGGTAGGTGGTGCTGTATTGGCCGTGAGACGCTGAGAACTCTGAGCAGCATCTGCAGATGGTCGTGTCAGAGTCACAGTCTGCCCAAAAAACACATTGGATGAGTTTAGGATTTCATACTTGGTTTAAATTACAGTAGAACATAAGGAAGACTTTAACTGAATAAAAAATGTATACCTGCAGTTTTATAAGGAAAGTATGTAAGTGTCAAATGGAATTAAAAAGTTAAGACAGCGTTCTCACATATTTACACCCCATTAAAGTTCCCATACCTGTTGCTGTATTGTAGCTTGTGGCTGTGACACTTGGCTTGGCGTCTGTCCTTGCACATGGATTGCTGGTGGCACCTGCTGTTGGAGTGGTGCTGGAAGCGGAGCGGCCGTCAGGGGCACACTTTGAGGCTGGATCTTCACCTGAATCTGAGGCTGAGCTGGAGGTTCCACGATCTGTGGCTGCTGCTGTGAGAGCTGCAGGGTGGCTGGGAGGGATGTCATGGGGACGTTGGTGGGCTGCAGCCTCCCTGGCAGCTGCGGGGGCGGCGTGTGCAGACTGGCCGCGTTCTGCACCGGAGGGCCCTTCGAGGGGTCGTACTGCTGCTGACTCTGCTTCTGCCCCGTCAGCTGCACCGTCTGAGGAGTGGGAGGCATTCCACCTACAAGGCAAGAGGAAACACAGCACAGATGAAATCAAAATGTCCAATTCACTGTACTGATATAAAGAGGAAATCAACTGCAAATAGAGTGTTTAGTTACTTACTTTGCCACGAGACACATCACTTGAAAATACCACATCACAATCACAAAATAAATCACCATTACAATAAACAACAAAGTACTTCATGCACAGGACTATAACTAAAATTTGGAGCACAGCAACTATAAAAGAGCATGTCATTATAGGTCTTCTAAATTTCATGTACTCAAAAAAAAAAAAAGACTGGTGAGCTAGTGGAATTTAACCTAAAACAACAGCATCAAGTCTAAATACTACTTAGTTCTTAACACATTCACTCTAACACAAATTCTAAAGCTTGGCATGACTAAGGAATAGAAATTTTTCATGATGTTCAAATTAGGTGGTTTCCTTTGCATAATCATTTGGCTCAGTTCCAGAATTCTCAGATTAGCCATTTTGCATCAGCACCTGTGACGTATTTCCATGCCCACATGCACCTTTGGAGCCCGTCACTCAGCTCCTTAAACAATCCAGGCATTGCATACCAAGTATTAATTTACATGGAGAAGTGTGTGGTGGGACTAGGATCTTAGAAAGCTGGAAGCCCAAGTTTCTAGTCCCATCACTAACATCTCCTTGTTAAATTAATGTGCAATTGGCATGTGGTGACACAGTACCTTGTGCCGTTGGCATTAGCTGTTGAAGAGGAACTCCTGAAGCCACACCCGGGTGCTGAAAAACCATCCCATGACGGCCCACTTCAATTCGTGGTCTCTTAGACGAATCTGTGATATTCAAATTCCATTTATGGCATGGTATAATGGAATGGGTTTAATTTTACAAAGCAAACTACTACACATGATTCCAACATCAGCTCAGAAAGCTACAACTACTATACATGTGTAGCATTTATGAAGAACATGCTCCAAGGGCCGAGTCCCTCTGACTGCAAATTGGCCATCTCCAATCTTCTTAGCCAGAACAATCAACCTAACAAAGTCTCCATGCCTGCCAAAGCCAGGTCTATGTACTGTGAGTGGAGTGCATTCTTCATACAGCACCATTCACAGTAGATAGTCCTAAGGATCCAGCAACTCCCAAGGTGAGGCAAAACTGGATTTCATGAGTTACAGAACAGTGGGCTCCATTCACTGTTTGGAAAAAAAAAGGACCAAAGTGAAATTGTGCCTGTGGATCATACCTGCTGGTGCAAGGGCCTGCTGCTGTCTCTTAAAAGCTTCAATCTCTATGGTGCTCACAGTCCCCGTTCCCGCAGTCCCTGTATGCGTTTGCTACGGGGAAAAGAAAACAAACCACAGAAGTTCAATCTGTAAATGGTCTAACACCGGGATATAATTTACAAACGGATCTAAAGAGGCCAGAACAGAACAAATTCTTCAGAAAGCTGTAGGAAAGGAAACAAGACTCATTCAATATCTGTAAGCAAGTTTTAGATGTCCACAGTGCACAGATACTCTTCGTTGAGATTAGATTGTAAAATGAGAACTAAACTGATGAAGTTGGTTATATATAATACACACCTACAGTTTGCTAAAAGTGATACCAAACCCAGGAAAATGGGATATGAAAAAAAAGCTTGTCCAATATTTTTTATTACTTTTTTTTAATAAAAGGAAATTTCCATTAATGTATTACCTCTGTGTGAAACATCAGTAACACATAAAGTAACTCTCATCCTGAAAACAGTATAAGCTTATTTGAGTCTCTACCACTCTCACTCTCAGGACATTGCTCCATGAGAGTTACCCTTGAAATATTTCAGGAAAAACTTCTAAAACTCAGAAGATGGAATAAAGGAACCTCAGCCAAGTTACACAAGTTCCAATTCCAGTTTTCCAGATGCTAGACTTGTGCCTGTTTGCACAGCTGGCAAAATGAGTACCATGAATAAACTCAGTGAGGAGAAACAATATTGCCATAAAGCTAAGGTGACATCAGAGCTCACCAGAAATTACTATACATGTTATCTGACAACAAACAGAAAACAATCAAATTAACAAGCCTGGAAGAGCACTACTGACACTGAGCTGCAAAAGGAATCACTGGAATTAGATTCAGCAAGTTTGAATTTGGCTCCAGTAAGATTACACAGCCCGTTCAAACTGTATTTTTAAATCACTACATTTAGTATTGGCAGTGATGGCAAGAATATATCACAGAGAATCCTTTCAGTGTCAAACATAGGTGGCAGCTCATGTGCTGGATTACAGAAGCAAACAAGTTTGGGTATATGATGATTTTTATGCTCTTTCAGCCCTCAGCATACTGGCAAGTACTTATTAATGTCCATCAGTGCTTGTGCAAGTCCAATTCCTTTCAGTGAGTTTCCAAGTCATATTTTTAAATTCTCCTCAGTATTTTGCCATGCCATACCCAACATTCTACTATGAAAATTAACATGAGGAAAATAAGGGCTATCCCAAAAAATGTCATATGATATTCCATCAGAAAACACAGACTTCATGTATGGCAGTCTCAAGGTCCTAGGAAATGAGCTAATTTAGCACTCTAGTTCTCAAAGTGTAATTTTCTGATGGTGGGAGCCTGTGCCATGTTGAGATACAGTATGGGTTTCCAAATGTTGTGAACATTTTTCATGACAACATAGCAAAGACAATAATTTCCCATAAAAATCTTCTAGTTTATTCATAGGTCTTTTCTGGTTCTTAATAGAAATTTTACCAATGTAAATTAAACCTACGGAAGTAAATACCTGTCTATATTGAAATAAACCACAGCAGTCATATCCTGCATCTTCAGTACTTCATGAAATGGTAATAATCACAGACAACATCACCTAAAATGACTGGGCTGCAAACATTCCTTTTTAAGTTGAATATATCTTATGCCACTCAGACTCAATCTAATAGCTATGAATTAATAACATTTAATCTCTTTGCTGCTGTGAGGGCATTTGTGGCCACTCCAGAGATACAGCTCCAGTCTTAGATGCAAATTTTGGTTTTAAGAATCTCTGACTCATATTCATCCTTAATGGTCATGGTTCACTGCCATCTCACACTCAACAGAATTAAGTTCTCAAATATTTGTCTTCTCACAAGGCTGACATGCAGTGTATTTCAAGTCAAACAGTCAGTGTCTGGCAGAGCATCATATACTTGGATATTTAAAGAACTTTCAAAATCAGTCACAAGAAGTTATTTTGTATAATGCTACCAAATTAACTAAAAAATTCAGCTTACATCCCATTTGCATCAAATGCTTTCTGGGACATCAGTTTATGAGAGTACATTCTCCAAACTCCCCTTCAAATGCCATTTATTTCACCTGCACTCTCAGTCTGGATGATCACATTCAGTTTCAGGCTGTATCTCTACTTTAGGGCTTTTGACTGACATTTTCTTAGGAATATGCCTCCCAGCTGTCTGCATTATCACCATGTAATTTAAGCCAGACACATCAAAGAGCAGAGATGCCACGTCTTTATAAACTGCAGTCACGTACCACTAATATTAGACTAAAACTGTCCCAACTTTAATTAAAATAACGTAGCTCTCCGGAGGTCATGATTATGCAGCACACTCACAATAATCATTTTGAGTGCTGCACTTATGCACTCAGATTTGAATGCTGATGCTGATTGGGATACATTATTTCCCTATAAACAGTTGCAAAGAGAAAGACAGATGGAAAGAGATGCTACTTTCTGTTAGTAATTCGGGCTAAAAAGTATTGTCACACAGAGAGTTTTTTAGCATAAACCAGTTTCTCTGAGTCTGGTCTGAAATGATACAATACTTGCAGTAGTTCACTGCTGCAGCTACAGCTTGATGATAACCCTAATCACTACAATAAATAACCTGATATAATATTACATGTTTTAAACAGCTTAGATGAAGCCTGACTGGCCATAAGGAAGAGCTCTCAGTGCAAGTCCCTTTACTACAGAACTCCTTTGTATGCCATCACATGGAATATCCCTTTTGTTACACACAGGAACACAACCCATTTTATATTTCATTTAACCCTCCATTTTCCAAAGCCTACATAAAGGCAGTACAGACTGTACAGCTGCTATGGTACAGCAGAATAATTCACCCTGTAACATCTGCTAAGCATATAATTGAGCTAAAAGGTAAATGTTTTAATTGCAGATTGAATTAGGGTATATTATTTCTTAGGGTATATAAGCAATAGTGTCTGGGTAACAGAGTTGAAGAAGGCAGCTGCATAAACCCATACTAGGCTGAACTTAGAAGTTGCATCATCACTGATCCATAAAAAAGGGCACTGATTGTCAAATTTATTTCTTGACTTTCTTCAGCATTCCCTCATTAAAAAAAAAAAGAAAAAATGTTAAAAGTAACTTATGTAACAAAAATAAGACCTTCTATTTCTTCTTCCCAGCGTTTACAGCAGAGCTAATGGAAAGCAATTAATTAAAACAAATTGTGTCAGAGGGTTAGTATTGTTCAAAACATTTCAGGGAAGGAAAATCCAAAACCTTCTGTAGCCATACTCAAAACCTTTAACATATAAGGGGAAAAAAAGAAATGAAATTTAGAAGAAATCCACAATCACAATGCCACAGACAAAGAATCCGTATTATCACTACGCAGAATGCACAAATGAACCAAATGCATTAGGGAAACAAAAGACAAACAAACCAAAGTGAAAACATTCAAGCTGAAAGTTAATGAAATAAGCCAGCAACCTGGAGACAAAGCTTTAACTTCCTAAAGGCTTCAGTTATACTGATGCATTTGAAGACTGCAAAGGTTTTTTTGTTTTGTTTAGATGATAAGGGATGGGCTTTTGGGAAAATTCTAATTCATCTAAGAAATATCAAATCTGAATGAAGAAAAAAAATCTGGGATGAAACTACATTTTAGAACCATTGAAAAGTACCTGAAATGGTTGCTGCTGGGATGAAAAAGCAGCAGAAACATTTGGAGGAAGCTGAGTTGCTATAGCGACAGGAGTACCAGTCTGCCCATCCTTTCCTGTCACAACCTTTACCTGAGAGAAATATTTTGGGAAAAAAAAAAAGAAGGGAGAATCATTTTCTTTTTAAAAGTTTTTCTTCTTTTTTAACTGTTCAACACACTCCTTTGGTACTGATGGTGCCTCACTGAAGAGGGGATAATAACTAAACCACCATCAGTGCAGCTTGGTTTAAGCACAGCCCGTTTTCAGAGTTCTGTCTCACTTCTAAAAGCAGAACAGAGCACAGCCTTGACTGTTTATAGTGACTTCTCGTCACTGGAAACCTTTTCTTAAATTCACTTAACAGAAAAGTGTGTTTTAAATTTAATGATTGCTGCTGCTAACGGACAACAGATTAGCATGACAGACAGTTTGAACGTAAGAGAGCTTCAACATTTATTTAAGCAATGAGCACAGCCACCACTCGCTCTCCCCTTGAATTCCCAAAGAGATCAACCTTTCCAGGCGAGGGATGAAGCACGTTGCTTTAGCAGAAAGTGATAAAGAGGGGGAAGGGGGAAATAAAGCAGAAGACAACAAAACAAAAAAAAATACAAAGAAAGAACATACTCAAAAGATGTCTTAATATTGCAGAAGGATTCCTCACTTGAAAACACATAAACACTTTTGCTGTTGCACTTTGCAAAATTCTCCAGTAGTTACAGGGACGAGTGGCTTCCACAAACAAAAGAGGATCCACCATGAGAAGGCAGTGAAGTATAGAGAACTCCAAACCAGAAACACCGTGGGGCAGAGCCTCAACTGATGTAAAGTGTACCAGCACCACTGATTTGAACAAACCCCTACAATTCACACCCACTAAACATCCCTCAAAATGTGCAGACAGTAATTAAAAATACCTGGTATTTCAGCTGACAAACACGCAACCCAACAAGAACACCTAAACAATTTGACAAAACACAAACCAGGTGAAAAAAAAATACTGAATATCCACTGTCAAAAAATTACAGTAACAGGCTAGCATTTATGATACTATATAAAGAAAGAAATTATTCCTCCAAAATTATCAATAACTATCATAAGCAAAAATACATTTTTACTAATCAAGAAGTTTAGACAACAAAGCAAGGAACAAATTAAACTTCAGCTGGTAAACTGTTAAAACTTCCCACAAATTCCAACTGAAGATATGACTGCTAATGATTCACACCTAAGAGTCATCAACTTTCACTGAAGGCACTCCTTTCTAACAGGTATTTAAAGCAATTAGTTTATTTGCATAATAAGTTTGGTTCTTCTGCAAACTGGTAGTTATAAACCCACGTTGTCACAAGTTTTAAAACGCATTTATGAGTACCAATTGATGCAGGGACATCAGTTATATCTACCCTGCTGCAGCCACTTGCCTGCCACGTAGGGTCGTGGGCAGGCTCTGCACCAGCAGCCACGGGGTGCTGGGGATGAAGAGCTGCACAAACAGGTACAAACCTGCAGGAAAAGCTGCAGAGCACCTTTCTGTGGCAGCCTTGTTTCAAGTCCTTTGCCTTTATTAAACACTGTATTCAAGTTAATGAGTAATTTAAATCTTTGCATAAGTAACAAAGTGTTAATGACCAGTCTGTAAGTGCTGGTTGGTCAATGGTTTAGACACCAACACCTGCACAGAGCTCCAGGGCAGCCTAAGTAACCTGATGCACGACTACGGACCCTTACACATTATGATTCATGTGTTCTCTGTGGCTAATTATATTAATTCAGATATTTTGTTAGCCAGGCAACACTGAGATTCAGTAACACGTATCTAACCATAGTCACACAAGTCAAACACAGGTTAATGTTTTGTATTGCTTTCTGCTTGTTCTTTTTTGGTTTGTGTAAGCCTAGCGAGTGAAATTTAAATGACAATTCTCAGTCATATCCATTCTGATAGTTTAAACCAGCTTCCACACTAATACCAGCTTTACTAGTGTGCTACTAACCAGGACAGTGAAAGCCCCTTTCACCTCTCTACTCTTTTCTTTCAAATACATATATCTAACAGCACACTAAACTGACCCATCAACTCACACTGCCTAGCAGAACTGCATTCTCTCAGGCCAACTATTTAATGAAAAATTGCCATACTTCATCAAGTAAAAATTATTTTTCAGGTCCCGTCACGTTCTCTCATACTTCACAATCCAGGTACTACAACTTCATCTATGATTTTATTCCAAAAATGTTAACCAACAGATTTCTTACCTCATCATTGATGACCTCAGATTGTTCTTCTTCCTCTTCCTCCTCCAGATCCAGGTCGTTTTGCCTCAGGTATGCTTGGAGTGGAACACAATGTTTCTTCTTGAAAGCTAAAAAGTCCATCATATTCCCTTGAAGATGTTGCAGGAAAAACAGTTCAATCAAACACTCCTTAAAAGTTTCCTTAAGAATTTCCATCTGCTTATGGTGATGATCCAAACATAGTTTTCTCATTTGAGCAGTCTCTTGGTTGGCAGGAGGAATCTCCTCCAATTTTTTGGGTTGTTTTTTCACTGCTGTATTAGCTGTAGGAGTAAGAGGAAGACTCGAGAGCCCCTGTGGTACAGTGGCCCGTGAAGGACTTGTGGGAGGTGGAGGTGATGTCATTCCAAACGCACTAGGTCCTCCAACTCCTGCTATCAATCCACCAGAAGTCCTGTCAAATCCAATGGGTCTCCCCAGCTGTTGCCCTTGAAGCACTTGCTGCTGCTGTTGCATAAGCTGCCCCTGGATAATATTGCTGATTTGGGGTGGCAAGCTGGTTGTCGTTATATGGCCCGGGCTAGTCAAGGATTGCATATTAGCCCCACTGGCTACGGGGCTCTGAGGGCCCAGGTGATGGATGGTGCCCCCAGACTGCGAGTGGGGCTGTGACAGCCGGCGCTCCCTCACGGTCGCAGGCGCCCCCGAGGATGGAAGCTGCACTTGTGCAGCAGCTCCTTGAGCAATCTGTGCGATTCCCGGTCCCTCTTGGTACACGAAGTGTCCGCTGTTGGAAGGGCTCAGGCTGATTTGTCTCACAAGCACACTCGCATCCACGAATCCTCTCGTAGGGCTCTGGCTGCACATGCCCAGGCCAGGGCCCGGAGTGCCGGCCCGGACGTTCGGCAGCGTCTGCACCGGCACAGGGTTGGGCTGGGTGGGGCTTTGGGACTGCACTTGTTGAGGCAGCGGTGAAGTAACTTGGATGTAGGATGGGGATCCATGCTCGAAGCGCCTCTGCTGAGGGCTGAACTGAAAGCTCGGGGACGTGGGGTTTGGAAGGGGCAGCGGGGTCAGCGTTATCTGCTGGTTTCCTGAGGCCACGGGGCCCACGTTCTGCAGTGTGATGTTCACATTCTGCCCCGCCACCGGGCTCCGACTCATGATGAACTGCTGGATTTGGTAGCTGGGAGACTGGGGGGCAGAGGGACTTGCAGAAGGAGCAAAAGAAGCTGCAGGGGACTGGGGTAAGTTTGCCTGTTGTTCTTCTCCTTCACTGCCTGTGAAGGACCTGGACCTCTGGAGCTGGCGCTGGGCATTCTGAGGACCATTACCATGGTGCATTCTCACTGATCTAGGGTTTTACTCTAAAGAAATACACAGAAACAGAAATTCAGGGAAGGTAAAAACACTTCTGTAACTGAAACTATTTAGTTACTTTTAGAAAGACTACATTATAGAAAAAACTCTCTTATCCCGGTTTTTCAGTTACTTAAAATGTTTCAAATTATCCAAAACCCCCAGGACAACAAAAGCTCACTTAAATACCTCATACATTTCTCTAGTTAACAAAGTGCTGTTTAATAGTTATATAACTCTAGAACATATCATAACTCTGAAATATCATAATTACAGAATGATACATTCCCCTTAGCTAGTTAGAATGACTTCAAATAATAATTTTTAAAAAATTAAACCCAAGATTTTTTCCCTCTCTGTGGAACTTCAAGAGTCAAGTCTCCAATATCAAACATAACTACTCTTGTGTTCATTATTCCTAATGTTTCAGTGCTTTTCGCTCCTACTACAAAGTTCTTGTAAACATAATTGCTTACAATGTACAGTTCATTGTTTCAACAGTAACTAAAAATATAAAAATGGACAGACTATTCAATTTAATTGTTCTAGGAAAAATGTGTCATGAGAAAACTCCCTACCAAATCATCTAGATACTTGACCAAGTACCATACTTGGTGCTTAACTCTGCCTCCTTTCCCCTCAGAGCACTTAGATATGAAAATTAACCAAATCTGCATTTCACTTAAAATGCTTTTTATTAAGTCAAGCTACCCAGAAACCCAAAAACCTTCTGGCTCTGTATTTCAATCCCAGTCAAACAAAAATTCCACAGACATGCACTGACAGGCAGATTCAGGCTGGGAGTCACACAGCAGTGATCAGAAGAAAACTGAAACCTGATTTTTTTTTTTAAATTAAAATCTCTCTCATATTTTTAAAGCAGCAGTTCATTTTTGGTGTTTCAGCCCAAATACACACACACAAGCACGCTGCCTGTGTGTTCCTAACTCCTGAGTTGTTTGCAAGTGGCAACAGGCAGCAGCAGCACACCAGCACCACTGGGAAGTACTGCTGGGAAATAAGTACTGCTGGGAAGCTCTACTGGGAAGGACGGGATGCAGTGGGAGTTCACCGTCCCGCTCCCCATGCAGGCAATACATGGCAGCTCTCCGCTCCCCTGTCCTGGGCTATCTGCAGCGATCTGCTCAAGCCCTGCGGATGCAGATACTCCTTTCCTTGCCCCGGGAAAGAGTCGGCTGCCCGGGAAGGTGCAGCAGGGCAGCGCTGTCACCGGGAGCCAGCAGTGACAGGAGGGGCCGAGAGGGGCCAGGGGCAGGGCGGCTGGCACGGGGCTTATCCCGCCGGGGCTCCCCTCTCTCTCCCGCACCGGGGCTCATTCCAGAGGGATCCCGGTTCTCCTGCACTGGGGAGCATTCCAGAGGGATCCCGGTTCTCCTGCACTGGGGAGCATTCCAGAGGGATCCCGGTTCTCCTGCACTGGGGAGCATTCCAGAGGGATCCCGGTTCTCCTGCACTGGGGAGCATTCCAGAGGGATCCCGGCTCTCCTACACCGGGGCTGATTCCCAAAGGATCCCGGCCCTCCTGCACTGGGGAGCATTCCCCAAAGGATCCCATCTCTCCCGCACCGGAGCTCATCCCTGCTGGTTCTCGTCTGTCCCGCTCCCCGGAGCTCAAATCTGAGCGAGCTCCCTCCGCGGAGCGGGAAGGGAGTTAAAATTCCACTCCTTGCAGGCCCCTTTTCCAAGCGATTTTAACATCCCTTCCGTTCTCCGCGGCTCTTTCGCAGCGCCGACACCAAACAATTAAGATTCAAACGATACCACCCCTATCGCCAGCCCCTATTATTCCGATCACCCGCACCTCGCTACCACTCACGGCTGCAGCGACAACACAGGCCGGTAAGGGAGGTCCCGGGGCAGGGATCGCGCTTTTGTTGTGCGAGCGGGCCCGGGGCGAGCACCGGCCCCG
>JAWWEW010000036.1:8333744-8357416 GCA_035583185.1 Anabacerthia variegaticeps
AGTACCTCAAATGCCTCCTATGCAGTGAAAATTCATATACAAACTTTGAATGTTGACAGACGTTCACACACACACACACTGGGGGGGGGGGGAAAGGTAGATCTAGTGCCTATTCATCATGCAGTGATTTAAGGGTGCAAGGAGGTTTTGGAGGGTACCTGGAAGGGTTTGGGGGGCTTGAAGTTGCTGCAATAATTTCTAGGATAATTCTAGGATTGGTTTTTGGGGTGCTGAAGTATTTTAGGGGGCACTGGGAGTAGCTTGGGGGTTCTAAAGTGAGTTTGTGGGATGTTAGGTAGCGTTTGTGGCTGGTTTGGGGTGCTGGGGTGTTTGGAATCCTTGGGGGGTTTTGGGGTTCTCACCTTTGGGGGTGGCTGCAGCAGTTGAAGTCGGGGGGACCTCAGCACAGCTCAGCTAAGGTCAGAGTTTGGATCACCCAGAACAGGCGTCAAGGTGTACCAGGTTTTTTAAGGGGTGATTCTGCTTTCTTTTCAGTCTGTGTCTCTGTGCGTTTGTATCAGATCTGGTCTGCCAGGGGTGCCAACTTGGGGGTAGGCAAAACATGCCCTCAGGACCCCTCAAGGCCCCTGTGGGCTCTTCAAAACCCCTCACAAGCCCCCAAGACCCCCCAGGGGCCATCCAAACCACTACAGGTCATCCCTAGCCCCACGAAACTCCTATAGGCTCTACAAAACCCCTCACAAGCCACCAAGAGCCCCATAGCCTCCCTCCAGACCTCTATAAGGGCCCCCCCCAAGCTCCCCTGGTCCTCCAGGAACTCCCCAAACCTCTCACAAGCCCCCCAACACTCCCCAAGGAGCCCCCCAAGACCCCCTCCAAGGGTCACCCAAGCCCCCCAGAGCCTCCCCCGGACCCCTATAGGCCCCTGCAAGACCCTCCAGAATCCTACAACCAGGTGTGGGATGGGGGTCCTTGGTTGCTTGGCAGGGGAGGGAGTAGTAGGGGGGACCCTCCCCACATACGGGGACCTCCCTGCAGCCCCCCCGGCTGTTCCATAATGTGCCTCAGTAGCTCCCAGTGCCTCCCAGTTAGACCTAGCTCTTCCCAGTCAGCCCCTAGTGCATCCCACTAATGCCTGGTGCCTCCCAGATCCTCCAGTTCCCACCTAGTTCTGCTCAGTCCCCCAGCAATGCCCCCCAGTGATCCCTGCCCTAGAACTTCATGCTCTGGACACCACCATAGACAGAAAGAGATCAATGGCCTCAAAGTGATGTAGAAAAGTGGCTTGTGAAAACCAGTAACTTAATTGTTATGAACAAGAGTGTGCATGAACTTGCTGTTAAAACCCCAAAACACTGCTGGGTTCAATGTAATTTCTCTCCATAGACCCTGTAAGGCCTAGGGGGCCTATGGGCCCATTAGACCTAGAACATACCTGGAACACTCCTAGAATGCATCTGGGACACACCTAGAGCACACGGAACATACCTAGAGTATACATCAGGGACATCTGGGGCATTTTGGACATCAGGAACAATTGGGACATCAGGAGTATTTGGGAAATTAAGGACATTTGAGACATCAGGGGTATCAGGAACATCAAGGCCATCAGGGACATCTGGGACACTTGGAATATTTGGGAGATCGGGGAATGAGGGAAACCTCCTGAAGTCCCTTCTGACCTGAATTATTTTGTGCTCCCAAGCCTCATACTCCATTTTTTCTGAAGCTGGCAGGCCCACTACTGCCATTGCACTTTCTTTCTTTACCTGAATGCCTTTCAATTAAATGTGCATCTAATTTTTTTTTGACCAGTGTTTGGTATGTACATATATACCAAAATTATAGCAAATCACAGCCTTGCATGATACTACTGTTAGTGTCACCCAATTCTGAATAACCTTGCTTCCCCAAACTCCCCGTCATTATTCCAGATTCTACTCCGTCCTTCGTATAATCAAGGCCAAGGGACTTCTTATCTTATGTACCGATATTTTACATATCAGATCAATGGACTATGCTTTGCTTTCTTTCCGTATCCCCTAAAAGCCCTCCATCATAAAGTTCCTGTTCTGATATTGGCTATTAGTGCATCAGTGCTGTCCTACTACCTTGCCAGAATATTGTCGTGCTTCTCTCTGAAAGATTCCGTAGCCCATTTCATAGCTCTAATATTATGCCACCATTTTCAATTATACCTTCCACAGAATATCTTCCTACTTGTCTCCTTTACAACCCTCACCCTTACCATGCAGTAATCATGCTTTCTTAATGTCGTCTTATCTCCTGAACAAAACCATACTGTCAGCATCTATTCTTTATCATGCTTCTAACTGATAACTTATTTTAGTTCCTCCAATAAAATTAAAGCATAGACCTAGTGTCAATGACTCTGTGGTCTTGAACTTTGAAGCAGGAGTATTTTTTAAAACAATAAACATCTACTTGCAGTTCAGGAAAACTTAACTATTAAAATAATGTGTAGGAGTTCAGCTGCCTCTTCTACCCGCTCTATCTTTTCCTGAACTGAAGATGACCTCTGTAAAGGATTTGTTTGCTTCAGTAATTTACAACAAACCTTTGAACAGTGAGAATCTTGTTTATTTCCGGACGCCTGTTACTATAAAAGGCTTTTCCCAGACCGGTGCAAAGCCTACTGAAATCAGCCATCCTGAATCATCTGGACAAAATATGAAATTCATTGGCCTATCTGTTTCTTTCTTCATTCTCTTCACCCTCACTGCTCTTTGGAATGTAGGTGAGTGATTTTCAAAAACTTTGCTGCTTTTAACTACAAAATTTTTTTACTTCTGAACTTCAGAACACACAACCTCAGTAAGAAACTGCTGATGTCACTTGTACAAGCTAAAGCAAAGGCACACAAGCCAGCTTTCACCAGCATGGTGTCATCTTCAATTTCTTCCTCTGTAATTTCCAGCAAGTCAGTGGATCCTTTTTGTAAGTAAACAGACAATCTGGAGAACGCAGTAAATATATTTAAAGACAGAAAATCTTTCTAGCTCCCCATACTAAACAAGCACGTTTATCTCCCTGCTTTCTGTTTCCCCATGCTTGTTCACTGCCCACCTTGAACCCTGTCTTTCTTTGTGCTTGTGTGCTCCCAAATAGGCAACCCTCCCCTAATAACTTTTTCATAATTTCTTCCAATTTTACAGTGTCCATATCCAAATCTAGAATTTTGGATACTTACCTAGATCATCTCAGCATTGCATTGTGCCATTGATATAGTCCCCAAGAAGTGTTGCCCTTGCAAGATTTCACTCTGCAAAGGCCCCCCAGTGCTCCCGGTTGTCTGTGCAGCCTGTCCATTTCACTTAACTCCCCCTCAACTGTTCGAGAAATCCAGCTATTCTTCACTGTTTCATTTGTAATTTTTCATGTAATGTTTACTAATTACTAATAGTCTGTTCAGCTAAACCTCTGCCAGACCTAAGCCAAGAGCCTAGTCATCTGTCACTGTATGTTAGACTCAAGTGAAATGCACAGAAGAAAGAAATTTCAGTAGCTTTTAATAATCTCATATTGGTGCACATTTTGTTGCTGATGTTAACTTTCCAAGAGCACTAACTTTCTGTTCTTACTGATTCTCCTTTAGGGCTGATGGTTGGGAGACCCCATTCTGATACGTTTAAGACTTAGTCTGAGAAATAAATGTAATTAGTAACACTCACCACTGAAGGGCCTCTCTGGAGATTTATCTCTCTATTGCATGTAAAAATACCCATGGAACTGATGAAATTATGTAGAGGCTTGGACATAAAGAAGTGTATTTTCCTATTCAAAATGGAACAACCTTAACATGCAGGTGATTACAGCCTTCACCTAAAAACACTCCTAAAATAACATAACCAGCATACTTTATTGATTTACAGTAGTCCTTTAGATGATGTACTTTTGTTTCAGAAAACATCCAGAAGAGTCAAATAACATTCCTGTCTATGTTTTTTTCTTCCTTTAACAAGGAGCTCAAGACTCTTGCTCACATCGATGTGGGGAGCTGCTCAGTACCTGTTCTTGCCAGGTGACATGCCAGTCCTTGGGGATTTGTTGCCCTGATTATAAAGAATTTTGTCTTCAAATTTCTCCATACTCAGGATCTCTGATGGGAGGCAAAGACTTTTTGATTGAAAATACAGCTCTTAATGCCTCTTCTGTGCTAACATGCAGGTGGGTCATGATTTTGTATAATCTCACTTTCTGACAATAGGCAATTACCACAAAACAAGACTAGTCTATACAGGAGTGAAAACTTTGTGAAGTTGTTAGAGTCCTGAAATATGCAAAAGTTCTGCTGAACCTCACCCTCAAGGATACATGTTGACTGTATTTCTACACGGAATCATTTCTTTTAAGTCAAGTTATTGTGTGATACAATCATTATTCTATTAATTCTTTCCTGAACATATTAAAACAGTGACTTTTCAAAAGGATCTTTCTTGCAGGGCTCTTGGTTGTCAATATTTCTTAAGCATTTCCCTTTTGTGGGAAAGAAGTATTTATTTCTAAATCTGAATGAGAAAACAACAAGAAAGTAATGTAGGTAGGACACCTTATGTTTTTCCTATAAAAGAAAGCTTTGGATCCTAAGTGTGTCAGCCTGTATTACATTTAAGCGAATGTGTCACACATGAAATACATACAGTACACTGAATTTTACTGACCCAGGTGTCCTTTTCACAAAAGGTTCTGAGTGAGGTTTTGGAGTCCTTCCCATCTGGATAGCAGTACCTGGAAAGGTTTTCAGTTCTTCATTTGGAAAATCTTTGACCCAAACATTCATTCCGTAGAACACAACCATGCACTTAGAATTACCTGCATGATTACATTATTATAGCCTATACAAACTTCAGTGCAACAAGCAATGGTACTGTTTCCTGGCAGGCCCCAATTCCCTATGATACTTGGAGTAGCTATGCAGTCAGCACACATTAGTCTTGAAGAGACAGGTGGGATTATACTTTAGCACACTGGGCAAGTGCCCTAACTGGAATCAAATGGTTAAATACTAAGCAATGAATTCTTAGTTAATCTTTGCAACAGAAGTTCTAGAACAGCATGAAATGACTTTTGTTGTGTTTGCAGGACTTACCAGCATAAAACCCCCACAAAATCAGAAATTTGCAATCACTGCATATCATGGTCAAAGTTAACTACCCTGTAATCCTTTTAATGCTATAACATTACCTTTCTCTTACTGCTGTTGCTGTGTTATTTGTTGCTAGTTTATAATTTCTCCCTCCCCCAATAATAAAATAGTAAATTGAAGGCTTGTAGGTTGCTGTGTACTTGTGCAGTGCACAACAGGTTCCACACTGGTGTAAGAAGCACAAACAAATTTTTCCAGTTTATATTCACTGCTATGAGCAAAATAGCTGTGGCACTTGAAATGATCTCCTCATGACACAAAGTTGCTTGATGAAACACAACTGAGACATTCAGAATTTTCCTTCTCTCAATGGTGACACTGAAAAGTGCTTTCCACATCTACAGGTTCAAGCAGGAAATCAAAACCAGTGGCTATATTGCTAAGGATGGAAAAGCCCACTGCATCTCCCCGTTGCTTTATGAGACCGGTTTTATTCCTTTTGAAGTTTCTATAGATGATGGGTTGACATTTCCCTACTCTGGAACTTGGTTATCAGGTTACTTAAATTTATGTCATTCCTATTCTTCCTATATTCTTCCTCCATGGATGCAAGATTATATAAGCCTTCCCTTCCTTAACAGGCCTCAGAAAAGTGATTCTTGCTGTCCTCATGCTAATTTATCTTTTGAGAGATGAACCTTTACAGCAATTGAGTTCTGCTGCTGTATGCTTTAATGCAGCAGCATTAACTCATAAAAAGTCCTGCTTAAAAATGAGGTTGACCAAACCAGTTACTTGTCAGTCCTATCAGAAAATAACTGCATAGTGGTGTTGCAAACATTAGTAAGGGCTCAGCTTCAGCTTGCCTATTTTATGTTGTGCATCCTGTACTATGTAAAACATACACAGGGGAGACACTGCCATATCTTCAATAATATAGTAGCACTTTTTCAGGACTATGCAAAGCAAAAATGCCATTCATCCTCTTTTTCTGCTCTGTAACACAGTACATCACAGCAAAGTTTCAGATGAAGAAAAATGTACTTTGGTAAATGAGACAAAATGGCAATACTACGGCACACCCAACACTGATGGAAACTTAACTCTTACCTGGATGCCTCAGGCACTTGCAGCAACCCATGTCAACATAGAAGTCTGGGGATACCATGAAACAGGTAAAGTGGCACTTTTCCTACCTGTGCACGAGCATTTATCATAAGTTATCACATAACTTATGTGTAGAACTCTGCACAGCAAGTCATTGCTTTCACTGAGGCCTCAAGAAGAGATCTACAAGTATAAAGAGCTCATGACAATAATGTCAGCTTTTCCTCTTCATTTACATATGGGTGGAGATATCTAATTTCAATTTTGTGATAATCATTCTTTTCCAGTGTCCCAAACCTTTTTCTTCCTCTATGTGACAGGTGACAGTTACTCGGAAAACTGGTTGGCTGAATGGAAATATCTTTATACTTTGGCAAGACAAATCCCCAATACAGGGGAACATGCTTTCATTCCTGCACCCACTGAAGGAAATTACAGCACATGGGACTTTGGAATTTTGAGAATCACATCCAGCAACTATTCTGATGGACAGAGGCAAGTGCATCACACCATTCGTTAATCATAGGTACCTTATTGCTTCCTGAATTAAAGTTGTTATCTCCTTTGCCATTTAAAACTGGGATTCAGACTCCATTTCACATGGAAAAATGGGGAGAGAATTGGAAGGGCAAAGGTGAGAAAAACGCATGGGTCAAGATGAAGACAGTTTACCAAGTAAAGAGGAGCATGAGCATGGAGGAAATAAAGCAAAGGCAATCATTAACCGCCTGACACAAGCAGACCGATGCACACTCAGTCACCCAGTAAGGGCTGCTTTGGAAAAACTCTGCCGCAGTTTTATTGATGGACATGATGGTCTATGGCATGGAATATACCTTTGGTCAATTTGGGTTGGCTGTCATGGCTGTGCTCCCTCCTAGCCTCTTGACAAACCCTAGCCTGTTTCCTGGAGGACAACCTGAGAAACAGAGAGGAACTTGACACTGAGCAAGTACTGTTTGGCAGTAGCTAAAACACTTGCTGTGTTATCAACATTGTCTGGTCACAGATCTAAAACATGACACCGTATGGGCTGCCATGAAGAAAATTACTCCACCTCAGCCAAACCCAGTACTCTCAGCAGACTAGGATCTGCCAGTTTTTTTGTCACAACTGTAGAGGAGTCCCTAACTGTGGAACTTCTGTCACTGCAGCCACAGGCCTTCCTCTGCTTTTTTTTTTTTTTTTTTTTCTATTTTGTATGCAGGCTTTTGCATTCTTACAAATTTTATGCCCACTTCCTTTTATTTCATTGTATTATTATTATTATATTGTATTACCGTTCATTATATGTCATTTCATTCACCCATGCTTTTTGGTGAATTACTTCTGTAAGTGCTCCATACATATTCTGAGCTTACGTATGACTTCATAATTTTTCCATGTCTGTAGTTTTTAATGCAAATGGTGTAATATGTGTGTATATATGTGAATATATAAATGCTACCTCTTTAGAGTTAGAACATATTGCTAATACTTCAGAACCTTTTTTAGTGTTTAGAAGTCACTACCCAGAGGAGGTTAACCTTTTCTCCTTTTAGAGGGTTTTTTATTACACTTTGTATATGAAGTTTTGTCATGACTAGAAAGCAGAGTAGCCTTGGAACACTTCATGGATTCTGAATGGCTTCTCCCCGTCTGTTGCTGCCAGCCCTGATACTACTGGGGCACAGGGTTATGTTTTGTTAGAGAATCCAGGTGTTCTTCATTCTGTCTTAAATGGAACTACAGTGTCAAAATGGCATGAGTAGAAAGCCTGTCTCTAAAAGGATCCAGGTAAGCCAGACTCGGGAATACTAAAATGTATTCTGATTATTGCATGGTTGCTGCAAGCTGTACTGTCACTTTCTGAATATGGAAAATTTTGATTAGTCATAACATTGTGCAGGAAAAAGAAACCAGTGGGCTTTGTAATGAAATAATACCTTGCAAGTTAAAAGATGCTTTGTAATTATAGTTAGTGATTGAGACACGGTATTATTGTCAAAACAGTGCTTGTTCAGTTCTCAGATCTACTTTTTGTCTCTCTTTTTTTGTTTTCCAGCAACATTCCATCAGTGTGGAGCAGTGAGCATGCACTGGCTTGGCACCTTGGAAAAGACTTCAGAAATGACCCAAATGCATGGGCAACTGCAAAGTGTATAGAATGGGACAGAAAGGAAGAGAAGCTTCCAAACTTCCTGGAAGAAATTGCAGACTGCCCTTGCACCTTGGCACAGGCAAGAGCTGACACTGGCAGGTTCCATGTAAGTTATTAATTGATCCCTCTGGCTTATTACAGATCCAAGTAGAATCTTAAGAAATGCCATACTCCACACACACCCCTGTTCCCCCTCTAAACATCATTACAAGGAAATTAAATTATATTTAAATTAGCACAAATAGCATGTCCAATAGCTGAGGCAAATACAACTTATCCGGGTAGTATGAATAAAAGAAGTGCCTGTAGGACAGCAGATGGAAATTACCTTCAAACAGGAAATTCTGAGAGTAGCTCTAGTGATAGACAGAAAACACATGTGAAGGACAGTGTGGTCAGTGGAGCTGGGAGCAGGGTTGTCTTCTTCACGACCCTACAAGATGGCAGTCTGTGTTTATAGGTAATATCCCATGATGGAAGAAGGAGGCCGCATTTCTGCCTAGTATATCATACTTCACTACAAGTCCTTATGCCTTGTACTTCAGAGATCAAGTCCAGAGCCATAATCCTTTATTTCCTTTCTCTTGCTTCTCAGTTCCTCTTTCTCAGCTTCATTATTAACAAGGAACTGACAAAAGCTAAGAAATCAATTGCCATTTCATCTATACTTTCACTTGCAGTGCTGATCTGAGGACTGGATGAGGGTTGCTTCCTCACCTATTTGTGATAACAAATGGTGGCAGTGTTTTTATACATATTTATTAAAAAAAAAAAAAAAAAAAAAGAAAAGGGAAAAAAAAAGGAAAAAGGTAAATTTTGTTGCTGTCTTGTTCTGGTTATGAACCTCCAAACCTCATGCATATTTCAAATGATACAGTTAAAAGCACATGAAGAAAAAAATAGACCCACTGCACTGCCTCTGTCCAAGAACATAGAACAAACTTTTAATCTGTTGTGATCTGTGTTTGTTAGGGTTATGGGTTCAACTTATGGTTGAACCTCCATCTAGCTATACTTGTTCTTCAAGGTCTGTTGTAATAGACTGGAAAATGCTCAGGTTAGGCCTGTTGCTCCAGATACATCAGTATTAAATTCACTGTTTTTCCTGTGATTCCATGCTATTCAACACACAGACTCAACCAGTTCGTGTAAATTTTACACATATGTCAGATACAAAGGGTGGGGACAGGACATAAAAATAGAAAGGACAATGGGGAAAGAACCACATTAAGTGTGAACATTGATCTTTTTCAGACAGATTATAGCTGCGACATTGAAAAGGGAAGCGTGTGTACTTATCACCCTGGTGCTGTGCATTGTGTAAGAGCCATTCAAGCCAGGTAGAGAAAATTCTTTTAACTGCATTTTTTTAACAACTCATTCCACCTCAGAGACAGCAGCATCACAGAAGGCACAACTCAAGTTCACAGCAACCACTCTTTCCCTCTTACTGATATATCGACCATCATTGCTGAGTTGAAGTTAAGGCCTCAGGCCTAATAAGCAATAAATTGCAGTATGTGAAATCCTAGGATACCTAAACAAGAGCTAACATCTAGAATAGATTTGATTAGGCCTAATTAAGCCTTTTTCATGTTGGTCTCATTAAGTTCAGCAAGTTAATCTTCGCGCTATTTCTATCAGAACTATTTCAAAGAGTGCTACATTCATGGAACTATAAGGCCTACAGAAGGCCTTTTAGCCAAGGCCTTCCTTACTGCCTTGGTTAAAACCCCTTCCTTCCCTATTCCTAATCTGGTCTAATTTATCAGAACGGAGAGGAGCCGGGGTGAAGTCTGCCTGAACATCATATAAAGTTTGTCAACCAAAACATTTAGCTGTGTCTACAAAAAGGCAATAGGTAACCCCTAAATAAAAATGGACCTCACAGAGCCAAATGATGACTTTCTCACTGCTTTTCTCAATCAGTCCCCAGTATGCAGCAGGACAGCAGTGTTGCTATGACTCCACAGGAGCACAAATCCTCACACACGACTCCACAGGAGGCAGCACACCTGATCGAGGCCATGACTGGGGTTCACCACCTTTCATGAAGCCTCCCCGGATACCTGGTTTTTCCCACTGGCTTTATGATGTTATCAGCTTCTATTACTGCTGCCTGTGGTCTGATAATTGTCACGTCTATATGAAAAGGCGCCCCTCCAGTGACTGCAGGGCATATCACCCACCTCAAGCCGGTAAGGGCTTCGTAATTCCATTGTGGAGTGTAGCCTTTTGATACAGTGTTGGTTTTTAGAATATTTGTATATGTGCATATATTAGTTGACAATGGTGAGGGCAAACATTACTGCCCGTAACAGTCTTTCAAAGTGCAGCCCTGAATGTTGGCCAATGAACATGAGAGCAACTGGAATGACTTTTCTTCTCATTCAAGGTTCTCTTGGCTGTTGCTCATATCACATTTACCATGGATCAGATCAGCCGTGCATTTTTTCCGTTGTTTAAATGCCGTTCTTTGGATCACCAAAATGAGATTTATTTTTATTTCTCGTGAACTTAAGAGGAGTAATGGGTTGTGATTTTTGCTTCTTCTTATGTCTCATTTTGCTTTTTAAAATAGCATCTGCTTTTGGGGATCCTCATTTCCTCACATTTGATGGTCTGAACTTCACCTTCAATGGCCAAGGGGAATACGTGTTGGTAGAGTCTGATCTCACATCCCTAAGAGTGCAAGGGAGGACACAGCAGGGACACTTTCCCAATGGTAAGTTGGTAACAGAGGAACAGTGATGACAAATAATAGCTTCTGAGGTTTTTCGATTTGCACTTTATAGCATTCCTCCTCTCATCTCTAGTCTGCTTTTTTGGCCCTTTGTGAAAGGTCACTGTTTTGAAGATAATCAGAAGGCAGACAACATGTTCAGGAAAAAAATAATTTCCTAATCAAAGCTTAATTACTAGTTTTATTGCTTGTGAGTAATGGAAGTATAAGGTTTCCTGTTGTGTTTAAGGGCTCAAAAAAAATTTCTCATTTCTCTCCGTATCCATTCTCATCTGTAAGGAAATATAGGGTCAGGTCTAGAAATCAGTCAATAGGCATAGCCGCCAGGCGATGCATTTTGATAGTACTGTAGCTGAAAATTAATAGAAGGCATGTAAAGGTATGCCCTGTTTTATTTTCTTTCTGTGTTAGATACATATGCATGTGTGTGTTGACAGAGCAAAAATGTTCCAGAATGAGCTGAGAAAGCATACTTTGGATGGGGAAAAAATTCTTTCTGAGCACCTCAAGGCAGCAGAAAAGTACAGAATGTATGGTGAGAAGATGGCTAAGGGGGTCATTTTCTTATTAAAAAAGGCCTGGTGGTCCTGTTCTGTTAGCTTGTTCGTAAAATGAAACCTCAGGCAGAAGAAGCTTTCTGGAGGTACCTGTGGCCTTCATAATTTGAAAGGGTAAATTGCAAACCAGGCAGTAAAAAGGAGATTGTCATATAACTGCATTTTAAAATGAGGGAAAAGTAGAGTGTGAAAGAGCATAATGGGATCGTGCTTCTCGTAAGGCTGAAAAGTTGCCTTCGTTTATGCTTTTCCTGTATCTAGTGCTATTTTACAGTGCGTAAAATAGCAGGTTTGCCTCAGTAAAAAATATTCCAGCTGGCCTTAGGGATGCACTTCAAGGATATGGTACTTCTGGTGCAATTATATGGATGAACTAAAAATTGTCTGTGCATTTCAGCACCCATGTAGATACACAGCTTATACTGAGTATCACATTGGATAGGGTGGAAACTATGAAGGAAATATTTTGCCCTTGATAGATTGTACTGTGTTTATGGTAAAAGTAGCATGAGTCACTGAGTAGTTTCTTCTGAGGATCAGTTTCTTAAATTTTTGTTCATTCTGTTTCCTTTTTCTGTCACGTCCTCCCTAGAATTACCCTGCTCACCGGACTGAATGTGCAAGGACATCAGTCAGCCTTCGTACATAGTATAGCCACTGGCATTAGGATGAAGAATTTAGAATTTCCAGTCTTTTTTAGCGTTAAATATTCTGCTTTCAATACACCATACTGGGAAGAGACCTATACTGTATGTTTTTATGTGATTTACATGCTTAGCTGTTCCTCAAATATAAATAATCATATTTCATTCTTTTTAGGAAATATCTATTTGGGGTTTTTTCCTGTATTGCTGTAACCTTCTATATTTACTTTATATCACATTGGGTATTTTGGGGGGTTGGTTTTTTTATTTGGAAGGAACTGGAGCTCAGGCAACAGGCTTGTCTGCAGTGGCCATGCAGGAGAACCACTCTGATGTCATTGAAGTACGGTACTCAGAGGATTTGAATCTGGAGGTCCTGTTAAACCAGAAGGTTGTCAACTTCTCTGAACAAACCTGGATGGACCTGAAAGGTTAGTTTCAAACATCACCCCCGTAAACTATTGTATTCCGATGGAGCCCATGTTCCCTTAAAAATATCTCTGGATGCATGCATTTCAACTCTCTTTTCAGCATCCTTTTGTGAAACAGCCTGCAGGTCACAAAAAAATGATGTAAGAAGTAAACAGAGAACAGGCAGTGTCCCAACTGATTAGAATTTATTTTACTATTCCATGACTTTCTTCAGTTGCAGCCAGATTGAGGCAGAATCAGTGGTAATGCAGTTGGCATGCACCTTGGTGAAAGAAATAAAACTGAGAACATAGGGTAGAATGCCCTTTCCATCTAATTTGCCTACCTGACCTAGTGTTTAGTGCACAGATTCATCTGGCTTTTAAGACTGTTGACAGCTGCAATGTCAGCAGGAATATAGCCAACAGAATTATGGGCTACACATCTTCCAAACTGCCATGGATCAACCAAGCTACAGAGAAACACACGGTGGCTGTCTGTCTTTCCATAGAGAAGTGTAGCAGAGAGTCACGGTTCAGGTGAGCACATCAGAACCTGCAACCTTACTCCTTCTCATCAGCATTACTGGCTGCAACAGGAAGAGGCAGAGTCACCTGATCTGCCAGTAGTCTGGACTGTGGCACATTCCCCTTTCCCAGAATGTCCAAATAATGTAAGTGACAATCTCTAGCAAAACCATTCTTTCTGCCTGAACTTTCTACGATGTGAGAGGATTATGAAGGGATGGCATACAATAAGAGAATCATAAATGATTTAGGTTGGAAGGGACCTTAAAAATCATCTTGATCCAACCCCTCTGCCATGGGCAGGGTCACCCTCCACTAGACCAGGTTGCTCAAAGCCCCATCCAACCTGGCCTTGAACACTTCCAGGGAGGGAGCATCAACAACTTCTCTAGGCAACCTATTCCGGTGCCTCACTACCCTCCCAGTGAAAAATTTCTTCTTAATATCTAAACTAAAGCTCTTTCAGTTTTGAAGGCATTATCCTAGAAAGAACAATGAAGTGTTTTAACAGGTGGCTTCAGTGTCCATGTCTTCTATGTCCTCTTCAGCAGCTTGTAGAGCAATGGTTTTCCTTCTCATTCTGTGGACCATGAATGGTATTAAAAACTCTGTACTCTACACTCTGCTTTGACCTTACTGCATCTAATGCAATGAAGCCTACAAGTAAAATGAAATATAATGAAATATAACAAAAATGTATACTAAAATATAACTGAATTTCACATTCACCTGTCGGGAACTCTCTCAATAGATCAGATGTTATTCCTCCATTCTTCTGTCAAAAAGACTATGAAAAGTTGACTTTGTTTCCTCCAGAGTTGTGACCATTTGATTAATCTTTATGCTAATTTGACAAATATTCATGACATCACTAGGATTTTAACAGTAACCCTCCTATTTAGCAGAGGATGTTTTCTGTGGCTAGCAATTATTATTCCTCAAATGGCTGAAGAGCGGAGGGAGGGCTCCATTGACAAGGAGATGCATAAGCAGAGAGATGCAAGGGGGGGAAAAAATGGAACAGACGTTGATGACGCTTGGAGACGAAGCCATATTGGGAAGGTCTTGACAAGACAAGGAAGAAAGAGAGGAAAGGTGTGACTACTGAGAGTGGTGCTTCCAGCTCACAGCCGCTCTGTGAAGTAGTCATATCTTAGAGCTTCTGGTCTGGGACACTGGCAGAAGAAAGTGCATCTTATATCAGCAGTGGAGCTTTCTTTGCTACTGCTCTGTAGTAGCCACCTTACCACAATTGTTGTATGAAAGTGTGGCCTTCCTTTAAATGCTTCTCAGAGCTTAAAGTGGAAGGGAGGAAAAGCTTTATGAAAAATGATTATAACTGATGATGATTTTAGGTGATGCTAAACCACAACAGCTTGTTCACTATGGATAATTAGCTATTTTGTCCTCTTACTCTCGTCGTTATAGGTCTCTTTCTCCATTCTACACCTGATCAGAACATCACAGTGATGTTCTCTTCTGGGTCTGGAGCGGAAATACGGGGAAATGGAGGATTTCTGACCCTGACAGTTCTGCTCCCAGAGAAGTTTAAGAATCACACACGGGGTCTCTTTGGGGTAATGAATGGAGATACAGAGGACGAGTACACCTTCAGGAATAAAACCACCATGTCAGTTCATGCAAGTCCCCAGCAGTTGTTTGAGTTTGGAGCTAATTGTAAGTAATTTCTCTGGTCTATTACTATGTTGTCGTTACAAATTCAAAACAGCTTGTGATTGAAAGATTAGGAAATTAAGTCGGTGCCAAGCAATCAGTACTGGGAAAAGAGAAGTGAGTAAAAGAAATATGCCCTTCTCTACCCAAGTGGGTAATATACTTAGCTGAATGACTGAAGACAGGACCACAACAGAGTGTTCAGAACTTTGTTCCATCAAGAGTCAGACCTCATATTTCACAGCTTACACTTTTAGATATCATCTATTATGGTCAGCTGAACACAGCATCAGCAGACTATGGTGTTAGAGAAGTACAACAATAGCCAGGATCAGCTATCTTTTTTCAGAATATTAGCAATGTTTCCATCATGTACCATGTTGACAATTTTTAAAATCATTTATTAAATCACAACTTAATAATTTTCCCTTTAAAAAGAGGGTGCGAGCAGATGTGTGTAAAAAATGGCTCCTCTCATTCAATGAGTGATTAGGCTGCTATATCTAGCCTCAGGATTAGATTGATCAGCATTCCTCCTGACATCAGGTTAGGAGATGGGCCAAAAACATCATGCAGAGATACCCTCTGGCTGCCAGTTGATCTCTGTGTTGAGCACAGTGTAACCATACTCCAGGATTCAGATCATACTGAAAAGTCTCACTGCTTCAGCCTCAGGAAGTTTCTGATTTAGCAGAATGAAAAGAAAGAGCAGGGCCATGCCAGACATAAGAAACTTAAGGACTCATAGTTTCAGGATTCCTGTTGCTTGTAGTGTTTGCTTTTCTAATGCGTTCCTTTGTCTGTTATCACCATTTTGCTAGGAGACACGTGAAACAATCCTTATGTTAAATCATAGCTACACAATTCTTTGGATCTAATTTTAAGAAAATGGTCAAACACCATGTTAAACAAACACTGACTTTGGTGCTAAGTTAAGATGTTGCATATGAAAAGAAGAATAATCTTGAGCTGGAAGAATGCTGTCGGCCTTCCTAGATCTCTTCCAGCTCTAGCTACATTTATGTAAATAAGCACTTGCATTATTAGCAGAGGGTAGTATGTATAGGCTGTGTTACATATGAATCTCTCTCTCTCTTTCTTTCTCTGTTTCCCAAGGGGCCATTGAAAATGGAACTTCTCTCTTTACTTACGACACAGAGTTCTTACTGAACAATTTCTTTTACGGGGAAAAGCACAATGCTTCCTTTCTGCCTGTGTTCTTCCCTTATGAAGACCCTGCTGATCCCCTGGTAGAAGAGATGGTCTTGCTCTGTGACTCTGACCCATTCTGCAGATTTGATGTCCTGACAACAAGAAGCCTTCAAGTGGGAAGTTCCACAAGACTATCTCATCAGAATCACAAGCTGCTGGTAGAATATCTAGAGCCAGGTGATAAAACATTCCACAAAAATATCATTATAAAGTCACAGACTCCAAGTTGGAAGGGACCCACAAGGATCACTCTTAAGTGAATGAGCCATACAGGGCATCACTACAGTTATTCCTACAGAGCAACTAAGTAGTTAGCAACGTTTGAGGATGCCTTGCTTAAATGCAGATTCCTGGACCTGTACACACCGTTATCGGGAGGAATCATCCTTGTACCAGGAAAATTCTTCATTGGTAGAATATTTAGGCAAACACAAAATATATTTCTTTCAATTTTTTCCTACACCACAGTGCAGAAACTTTATTTTCATTTTCTATGCATTGACTTGTCTTCCTTGGACTTAAAAATATTAATAATAATAATTTAGAAAGTATCAGAAGTATTGTCTTTCAGATAGCCTAAAAGTCTGTCTTTTCATAAGTTGCCACTGAAATGCCATTTGTATCATCATCGTAATGGAGATTTGCTAGTCCAAATCTAAAATACATTCACCAGATATGTCTCTTTTACTAGTGATCTCTTGTGGCTGGCTAGACCATCCAATCAATGGAAGAAAAAGTGGAACTAGCTACCTGCTGGGCTCAACCATCAATTTCACCTGCAATCAGGGCTATGAACTCACTGGGTCAAAGGAAAGAACCTGCCAAGTGTCAGGGGTCTGGTCTGGAGACACACCCAGTTGCGTCCCGAGTACAGGTCTGTTGCCTTTTAAGTGTTACATATTGTCATTAAAAAAATGATTATCAGGGATAAGGCAATCTCAGTCTACCATGATAGCCCTTGACAACAGAAACTTCTCTTGGGAAAATATTGTACATAAGATTTCTGGATTTCTAGAATGAGTAATATTCAAATCTAAAAAACAGGTGATTTATAGAGGGTTTGTGTGTTTTGGTTGGTTTTTTAAGTTTTTTAATATTTTAAAAAATTATTTAATGTATCTACTCTTTCTAAGGGTTTAGGGCTATAAGCTTACCTTTCTGTAGGATTGGCTAGGAACTGGTAGGCATGCTTCTTAGGTGGATGACCTAACATAAATTTCAAAATCACTTTTAGAAAAACAGGAAAGTATAGTACTTAGCTAAAAATGATTCAGTAACACAAAAATACAAAGGCTGCAGGACCCTTATATTTACAGCATTATTTTTATGTAATTTTCTCATCTATATATAATGTTCTTTAGCAGATTCATAAATATATAACTTATGCATACGTGCATACAAATAGAAACTATAGACTATTGAAATCCTTTAGTATCCACATAATTTGAGCTACTTTTCAAATATAAATCATGGCACAACCCCCAAACACTTAGTGTAATCTTTTGTTCTGTCATGACTAATACAGTTTTAACTTTCTTTGCAACTAACTGGGGCAAGCATACATCCAGTCTGAGCCACCTGAGCTGCAAGTTAGGAAGTCACACATTATAAAATGAGCGCTTGAAGAGAAACTTTACAGAAAAGGACCTCGGGGCCCTATAGACAAATTAGTTGAACATGAGCCAGTAGTGTGCCCTTGCAGCAAAGAAGATTCATGGTGTCCTAGACTGCATTAGGCAACTCTTACCTTCAGGTCGAGGGAGATCATCCTTCCTCTCTGCTCAGTGCTGGTGAGGTCACACGTACAGTACTCTGTTCGGTGCTGTGTTCCTCAGCACAAGAGAAGTATGGACATGCTGGAGAGAGTCCAATGAAGGGCCATGAAGATGATTAGGTGCCTGGTGCATCTCTCGTATGAGGAAAGGCTGAGACAGCCAGGAGCTGTTCATCCTGGAGAAGAGAAGGCTCAGAGGGGTGGAAGGGGCAATCATGTCAATGCGTATAGATACCTGAAGGTAGGGTGCAAAGAGGATGGAGTCAGGCTTTTTCAGTGGTGCCCAGGGACAGGACCAGAGGCTATAGGCACTCTGCAAAACACAGGAGGTTCCCTTTGAACATCAGAAAACACTTTTTTTTACTGTGTGATTGAGCACTGGCACAGGTTGCTAAGAGAGGTTATAGAGTCTCTCTCCCTGGAGATATTCAAAAGCTGTGAGGTCACGGTCCTGGGCAACTGACTGAGTGGTCCTGTTTGAATGGGGTGGTTGGACATCATGACCTCCAGAGGCCACTTTCCACCTCAGCTGTTTTGTGATGCTGTGATTCAAGAGCAGACACAGCCCACAGTTGAATGCTTTCACTCTTTTTTTCTAAAAGATTATGTTATCTCGAAACATAATGCCTCATTCTATAGCAGTAAAACTATTGTAATGATGTAATGTAATGAATAATGTAATAGTATTTAGCATAATTAACAAAAATGTATTACCCCTCTGGTGTTAGTAACAACAATTAGCCTGAGACTGTTGGATTTAGTAGCAGTTAGGCTGTCTCTATGATTTACAGAAAACAACACAAAATTTTCTTTATAGTCATACATACACTCCAAATGCCCTCAAGATGGCAATATTTCAAAGCACCAAGGTGATGCAAGGCCAGATGACATGTTTGAAGCATTTTTAATGCTGAGTTAATAGTTCCCAAAAGCACTCATCAAATTATTCATACCAACAGATTTTCCATTCTGAGCACCTCCCAAACAAATGTGGAAAGTGCATTTCACTTCAGCAATGAATTTCTGTCATGCTGACACATTTCACCAGCCTCCGCAGGCCTGTACCAATTGCTTGTACATTTCCAATGCAGTTCTGCATGTTTGTAAGGTAAACCGCAATGAGTTTGGGCAGCAGACAAATTTGCAAAGGCCAGATATTGAAAATTCAGTGGCAAAACATTCTGCCAAGCTGAAAGCTAAGAACATTTTTCCATTGCTGCCATCAACCACATACATACTGGCTAAAAGCCAATCAGACTCAATAAGCAAAATGGATGCTATTTCTATTTACAATAGAAAAAGGGGGCAGAAAGCCAGCCCTGAATGATCAGAGGGAAGGAGTTGGAAGTTATATGGCGATTAATTGCATTCAGAATGATAGGGACATGAGGTACCTTTATGGATAAGTAAACAAACCCCACAAAGTTTTCCAGTGGTTTCCTGAAAGATAATAACGAACAACAAGGTATGAAAGAACTTTATTTATCTGATTGCAACAAAGACCTTTCTTACTATTTGATATTTGGGGTTGTAGTTAATTTGCAATGTGAACCAGAAATGATGATTTTTATTAGCCGCAGAAGCTGGAGTATGACAGTACTGTCCCATAACAGCAGGATACTGACAATACTGACAACTGTTCAACACAATATAACATACAAATTGCATACAAAGTTCTTCATTCTTTTTTACTGACTGCTGTGCCCTAATAATGGCATTCATATCTATATTTGTTTCTCTTTCTGCATCACAAGGTATGCTGCTGGGTATCAGTCTCTGTCTGAGAAGATTATTGCATTGACCGGTCCAAGTCTTTACACAGAAGATAGGCAATACAGTTGAAAGTTCCTTTCACTTATACCTAAACCTCTAGTATTTTTATAGCATGGACAGCTAGTACTTGCTTTCCACCAAATACGTTTCTGCCTCTGGTCTAAGACATAGCTGAAATGCAGCACCAGTTATCCTTGTGTTGATTATTGGGCTATTCTCTCTCTTCTCCACCCCCTGAGCCTTCTCTTCTCCAGTACAAAAAAGATCTTCCTTTTGTCAAAATCTGTTGTTCCTGAGGTCAGTTTTCTTTACTGTCTTTTCTTTTTACACAGCAGCATGCTGCTGTTTCATGAACATACATTCTATCAAGTCCTGTGACAGAAGACCTTCTTGATACCAGGAAAATGCTGACAAAATTAACGGACAGCACTTTCAAATTTCTGGGTGCCTGAATGGGTGACCACTGATCTAGCCACTGTGATTAGTGGTCGCATTCTTACTTTGGGTGTGAACTATTAAAATGCACTTTTTCAAACCATTTCTCTCATGCTGGTCAAGAACACAGGGCCCAGCCCTCTATTATTCTAAGCTTACAGGTGTGCTTCTTTACAGTGCTGTGTTCATTACACTTGCTGCATTTTTGTGGCACATAAAATTCAAGCTCTGTGTTGCAAATCACCAAGGGTTTTTACTTGCTTTGTGCTTCTGTTTTTCAAAAGATAGAACAGTTAAAACAAAGGCATAAGAACTATGAAAACTAGATATGGAGACAGAAACAAGAAAAATTAATGCCAGTTATTTTGCAAAATCCATTTCAGTATTTGAAACTTCAAATACAAATTATGCTGTTGGGCCTGCATATTGTTGCTTTTGAGTTTTGCTTTCTTTAATTAAAACTTCCATGGAAATCCTCTGCTAATAATTATTTTGCTATGCTTCTAATTGCAATCCCACTGCAAGTCTTGCCAGCAACCTCTCTTCACAGAATATCACAGAAGAACAAAGAAGCCATCCAAGCACAACCAAAAAGGAGATTCTAGTAAAATCCCAAGTGATAACCAGCTAAAAATCATAAAATCTTAGCACCACATGTATCTACAGTCTTTTTGGAACAGACAAAAATTTGGCGATGTTAAGTGCAATCTGACTTCGTGTGTCTTTTGGAGGTTTTTTTCTCTTCTCCGCACCCTCCCTCCCCCCTTCTCTACTCACTTTTATATTTCCTTTTCCAGGCTCAGGCTCTGTGTAAATACAGTTCTTTTTGAAAAGTTGTCAGAAATCTCACTAGTTTTCTGTGCTTTTTTTAAACACAAAGATTTCACAATAGAGGCAAATCACTACTAGACCAACTACTTAGGCCAGTGGTAGGTTCTCATCATTTGGCAGAGACTGGGTATTTGCCTGTGAGGTATGTGTGAGCCAAACATTAGTTTTCGAGCCTTGTACAGAAGTTACTGGCTGAAGGACCAATGCCTGTGAAAGAGTTCACATATCCCATTTCTTTCCTTAAACTCACTATAAACCAAATTAGAAACCAAATTATCTGCTCTAGGATCACAGAACTGTCTGTTACATCACTCTGCCATCACTGTGTGCTAGGCTGCAGTTTGGGCAGTTCTTACTGCAGTGTGACAAAGTGATGGAAGGAAGGACTGGCAAAAATGCAGCCCAGATATTTTAAAGCTCAGGTGCAGCACTGCTCAGCTTTCAGTAAATAAGCTGTGTGCTTCCTGGTACTTGCACATAGAGCTCTCACTAGGTGCAAATAAAAGGGCAGAGCATTGAGTGTATTTTGACCTTAGGACACCACTATGTCTCAGAGCCAAAGAACTACATTTCTGTTTGACTCCAACACTGAACCTGGGACAAAGATTGCTCACACTGGGACTTGCAGCTCTTCAGTGGTGGTTACTCCAGAAGGTATTTTCCTTAAAGGATACAAAATACAGGAATCATTGTTTCTCCCAGACAGTTCACATCAGATGCTGAGTCTCCTAACTTTCACCAATCTTCTTACGTGCCATGAAAAATTTACCTCTGTGATATCTTTAGCCTCCATTGTTCACCACAGCCATACAGCATCCTTCTAGCACTGCCCTACAGGACTGCCATGACTTCTTGAATAGCATGGAGAGTGGCTTGGCAACTAAATCAGCCAAATCCCTAGGACTCTGGGATGTATCTCATCAGGTTCCACAGACTTGTGTACTTTCAGACTCCTTAGGTGGTCATGAACTTGATCTCTTACAGTGGGAAGGACTTTGCTCCCCCTGTCCCTGTCTTGCAGTCCACCCAGAGAGGTACGAGATGAGAAGCTGTCCTTGAAGACTGAGGCAAAAATGTCGTTGAGTATCTCAGCCTTCTCCTCATCTGTTGTTAGCAGTTTGCCAGCCTTGTTTACCCGGGGGGTACACCTTCTTTGACCTTCTTTTTCTGGCCGAAAAACCTGTAGAAGCCCTTCTTGTTACTCTGCATCTCTTTTCAAGTTCAGCTCCAGATTTGCCTTCACCTTTCTGAACCAGTCGGTACACATCTGAACTGCAGTACATTATTAGGAAAGGGACAGAACTGGTAATTTGCAACTGGTTTAGTAGAATAAGAAAACAAAATGAGATTTGTTATTCAAAATTCATTTCATATCTGGTTTCTTTCTATCTTTTATATGTCCTTATGCAGTCACAGAATTAAGCTGACACTTTTAGTGTGTTCAAACTGTCTGACGCTGTATCCACTGTATCCATATCAGAACAGTCACTCCTGCTCTCTTTTATATAGTTTATTACGCAGCAAAACAGTTTAAAAATTTAATGCCAAAATAGGGGCAAGTTTTAAATCGATCAAACCTTATGGACAAAGGATTGAAAAAAATTCAGTTTTTGGGATTGGCAGTTCTGCACAAGTAGTGCACATTCACAATGATGACTACATATTAACCACTAGCCATCCTTTCTTTGAGTTACAACAGCTTCTTGCATCCACCTGCCCCAACAGTCAAATGCAGAAATTCTGTGAGTTCCTGATCTTTACCAGTTTCAGAGAATCATGGAATAGTAAGGGTTAGAAGGGACCTCTGGAGACCATGTAGTCCGACTCCCTTGCCAAGGTAGGCGGTTTGTTCCACAAACACAAGGAACAGAAAAATGAACACTGTATGTACAATTTCAAAAATCACCTTGTGACTGCATTCAAACAGATATGAATAAATGTATCAAAGTCTTCCTGGTTTATTTTTTTTCGGTCGGTCTCTGTTTTTCAGCTATCGAACAAGTTATTCTTCTTGGCAGTGTATTTGGAATAGTGGGTCTTGCAGTCCTGGCACGTCTGACTTTTTTATGTAGAAAGGAGAGGTAAGTCTCAACTGGGCCAAAAGCACACATGAACCTCCTAAAGAAATAGCAACTGTTATGACCTCTTTAATATTTTTTCTCATCAACAAAGAAATCAAGCTTGGTATTTTTCTGCACTATCTTTTAAGAAAAACACTTCACTGTCCTTGCCAGGATAATGCCTTCAAACTGAAAGAGGGTAGGTTTAGATTAAAAATTAGGAAGAAATTCTTTATTGTAAGGGTGGTGAGGCCTCAGAACAGGTTCCTCAGAGAAGCTGTGGCTCTCCCATTCCTGGAAGTGTCCAAGGCCTGGTTGGACGGGGCTTGGAGCAACCTGGGCTAGTGGAAGGTGTCTCTGCTCATGGCAGGGGATTGAAACTACATGATCTTTAAGGTCCCTTCCAACCCAATCTTTTCTGTGGTTCTGTTATTCTATGAAAAGGAGCTGCTCTCAGTGTTCACAGCTAGGACATACTTACATAGGAAGATAGAGGGAAATATCTTAAAAAGCAGCAAGGCCCATAAAAATATATAAAAATCCCAATTATTTAATGTTATATGTTTTTAGATTTCTTTCTCCTTTAACAAAAAACAAAAATCACAAACATACAAAACCTAAAAAAAACCCCACCAAGCCAAAAAACTAAACCAACAGAAAAACAAGTAAGGACTCTATTTTCAAGTTTTCTCCAGACACCTTTCTATCCTAAAAGT
>JAWWEW010000036.1:8357516-8414009 GCA_035583185.1 Anabacerthia variegaticeps
GGAATGATACCACAGTGTTTAGAATTGAAAGAAAACAAAATACCAAGGTCCTCAGTAAATCAGTAAGTTGAGTTACGCTTTTCTCTCTCAGCTAGCTGGGAGGGCTGCTAGGTAGTTGCAAATGTACCTATTAAAATTTTGGCCATATGTTTCTCCTAGCCTAAAAAATAGCCAATTGCATGCTCAGAATTTACCACTGAAGCCCAAGTTCACTGCTCACTCAACTTTTTTCCTGTCTTTTTTGTACTCAAAACCCAACCTTCTTTCCAGACCTTTCATTATCAGTGTTGTCTTAACGACTGACATTTGCCCAGTTTCTCCTTTTTCTCCTGTAATTTAGACCATTGTACTGGAAAATGGAAATTGGTCAGTGCACAGGAAAAATAGCAAACCTTCAGTATTTGTTGATTTCATCATGTGTTGCTCAAATAGGAGGAGTGCTCCATCTCCTTCAGTTATTACTTTTGGTAATTTAAATGTTTTGAATCTTCAGTACAACAGGGGAGGGATATTGTTTTTTGGAGTAGTATGCATTGGAATTACACAGAACTGATACTTTTAAAATTGGTGCAACATTACTATTCCAAAACCCCCAATATTCTTCTCACCTTGTACTAAGCAATGACATTATGGTAACTACTTTAATAGTCATCTTTAGCCTTTGGTTTGGTTTTATTTTTCTAACTTTTTTTTTTTTTTCCCCAAAGACACAAAAGAAACCAGAAACTTATTTCAGAGGTTCCAGTTATGTCTGAGCAAGAAACAATGAAATCCCAGCAGAGTTTTTAATGAAATACAGAAAAAGTGTAGCAGAGGACTGAATCGTTCACAGCAACAGAGACACAAACAGTGATATTATATAGTACGATATCATTTGATTTCTGCTTTCAATACAATGAGTATTGAATTATCTGGGCAATGCTAATCAACTTCCTGAGGTTACATCATGGCAGGCTGGGCCTACTGTCTATCGTGAGCAAAAGATAATTCTTCTGAAAGCATTAGTCTCAAAGTTACATGCACTAGTTTGTTCTACCAGTCACATCTTCACCAGCAGAACCAGAGTTCTGAGGAAATTGAAAGAGTTCGTATTTTCTTTGCACTTTTTATCTTTTACTTGAGAGCTGGTGAAAAGAATAAGAGCCTACTATGCTACCAATTATCAGAGAAACATTTGCCTTTTCTGAGGCATTGGGAGGCTTAGATTGATGTGAAAGTGGATGCGCAGTCAGATGGACTACTGGCAGGTCAGGTTGAATTTGCAGATTTTGGTGTTTTTTTTAGTAGAGAGGGAGAGATAGTAGTATTTAAACACTGCATGTTTATATTTTGGCAAGTCTCTGAACACAAAGTGACATTTTTGATTCAGTTCTCACCTAATTTTTAAACTACACAATTAGAAAGGAGAGAAGAGAATTACTCAGAAAATTATACGTTTCCTTCCACATTAATGTAGAATGACTTTTTAAAAATCCGTCTTTATTCAACTGTCAAATTAGAGTCCACCTTCAAAACAAAAAATCTGTTAGGTGCACTGGAAGTGTTTTGTAAAACTTGCAATGCTTTCCTTGAATGACCACAACATGCATACTGTTTATGTCTAGCTGTATTATAATGTGTTTCATGATCTTCATTAAAAAGTTATTTCTGAATTACTGCCTTGTACAGAATCTTTTTAGAAAAAAGAAAATTTCCTTTTACCTACATCACAAAGATTTTGTGAAGTCATTTCTACATTGTTCAGCTCTTTTTGACAGTGTAATGATGCCAAAGGGTTTCTCTGATTTTTGATTTTTCAATCGTATAGCTGTTAGAAATTATTGTAGAACCAGTGTACTAGTAAAATAACTTCAGTAGCTGAATGTTTATACATACTAACCCCATCCTATATCAACCCCTTGAAATTCCAGTAGCTGTTTAGTCTCTATTTCAAGGTAGAATTGCAGAGAAGCACCATGAAGCCCGTACCACAAGATAAAGACATGGACAGAAGGACCTCCAAATCAAGAGCATTGGAAGGCCTCCAAGGACCCGACATCCTGTGAAGAAGACAACGACGATGAAGGAAGGGTCCTGAGCCCCCAGACCCAATTCCCGACGAGGTGTGCCGGGGGCGGAACGGGGCAGGACTGGGGGAAATAACAAAATGGGATTGGATGGGCATTATTATAAGATCTTGGAACTCGGGTCAAGGGGGGGGATCCTGAGTAAATGTATTCCTGGAGCCTGGAGGCTCATTAAAGCTCCTGCTCACTTATCTCCTACTGAAATTGCCTGGAGGTTTTTTTCCTCAATCCTTAAGGCATCAGTAACAATTGCTAGGTTTTGGAGGTTCTTTGGTCTGTTTTTTTAGGGTCTTAAATTCATAAACTCCTGGAAAATCATGGTGGTAAGATTGCAAGGGCAACCTATACCTGTACCAAAGCTATACTGTACCAAATGTACAGGAAAACTAAATGAATTATAAGTACCGGGTTTACTTTATAATGGGAACAAGATAAATTGAAATAAATGCCTCAGACTGTGTATGAAATATAAAATTATTCATTACTTATTAGCTGCCATTGCTGTTGCCATTGTTGTTTGTATACAGAGACCACAAAATTACAAAATGAGAATGACTGATCTTGAATACATTAGGTTGAAATACAAATGGAAAGAAAAAAATCATGTGAAATACAAAAAAAAGTGCAACTGATGTATACACACGTATCAACTGTGTGTGCAACTGCTTGGTGGAGAAATAGGGCAGTGTAATGAAGAAAAGTGGTTTTTCTTAGGAATGCTGGAAAACTGAAATGGCCTTTTGGAGATATGGTTGATTTTGTGAACTTTGTTAGCAATGCACTGTTACAAATGTGTAAGTCTTCTCTGTTCCAGTGTCCTTAAGGAGCAGAATGCCAGATAAAATAGAATCAAAACTGAGTGGGAGAATAACGGGATCCCAGTCCTTTGAGGGAAGACTGTGTGTGTGAGAAGGAACTAAATATTTCTGCATTTATCATGAAAAAGAGAAAGAAAAAAAAAAGGCATATCACCAAGCTAACAGAACACTGCTCTTGGTTTTCAATATTTTATCAGCTTAAAAATGCTACATTCACTAGGAATTCAGCTCAAAATTATTAAATATTAAAATTTTAACAAATATTTATATTAAAATTTTTGAGCAAAGGCATGCTAGCATACAGAACCCTTCTGCTTTTTATAATCAGAAAAGGCCAAAAGGAATGTAAGCATGTTTTTGCCCTCAAAATCAACCTTACAGCTTTATATGATGGGAGGTTTCTGCATGCCCTACGTGAGATGGATCCATACTATGTATTGATACAACAGTCATGGCCTACAAACTGTAATCCATTGCTTCCCTTTTCAGAGTAGAAAATTGCTCTCTCCCTTTATAGATAATTGCAGGTGTCACTTCATTACACAGCAATGGTGTAAAGGTGCTACAGGTATAAGAATGTTCACCCTCCTTCCTGAGACAGCAACCTTGCCGTTAGTGTGGGGGTTTTTTTCTGTTGATTGCTTTTTAGCAAAGCTGTACTGCCATTGCTAAAATGTCTCACAGGTCAGGTAATAAGATTTTGTAAAGTTTAGACAATAGCTTGACATTACCACCTTGACATTTTATCCTTTGGTGTCTGCATGTAGATGAAAAAAAAAAAAAAACTCCACAAACCCAAACCCTATCTTTCTGCATGTGCATTCACCATTGTGAGAAAGCAGCACCGCTCCTTTTCCTTCTGTTCCGGGGTCTCTTGGCTTCTGTCTGTGCTCGTTGCGCTGGATGTTTGTATCCCTGGAGGCGCGGCCGCCTCCTCGGCTTCGCGGGCCCAAACGTTTGGATGTGTCCTTGTGTCCCTGGCTCCCCGTGGCCGTCCGCAAGTGTCTCGTGTTCCTGTGCATGCGTGGGCGCCCGAGTGCCCCTCTGTGTGCAGCCTCTCCCGCTGCCAGGACCGCGGCCCCGGGCCCACGCGCGGCGCCCCTCCAGGCGGCAGCTCGGCCCAGCTCTGGGCGCGGCCCCCGCCGTGAGAGGTGAGCGGGGTTTGCAGTGGGGCGGGAGGGCAGCGCCCGCGCCGCTTCCTCACAGCGCGCCCTGGGCACGGCTCCACCGGCCAGGCCTTTCTGTTGGGCGGAAGGTGCCTGTTCAGTTTTAGAACGACGCCCTTAAATAGCAGCGTGCGGCGCTGACGCCTCGCCGCCCGCTGAGCCGCTCATGCCTGCGTGCCTTAAAGAGGCTGCCGGGAGCGGGCGGGAGCCGCACGGGACTAGTACGAAGTTTGCAGCGTTTTCTTCCTGTGTCGTGTCCGTCCGTGGCCCCGAGTTTTCAAGAGATGACAGCCAGGCTGCACCGCCGCACTCTGCCCTGGCGCCCTCTGTGGGATCCCCGCCAGCGGCTGGTCGCGCTAGGCCGCGGCTGCCCGGCCTCAGCGGGACCCTGGGTGCAAGAGGGCAGAGGGGAGTGCGGAGAGCGAGGCGTAGATCGCTGCTGGAGTGGAGGAGAGTGAGTGAGTGTGTGTGAGTGTGTGTGTGTGTGTGTGTGTGTGTGTGTGGCGGGGGGGCCCCGGGCTCCTCTAACGGTAACACTACCGGCGGGGCCGCCCCGCCTGAGAGGAAAGCTCCGCGGAGCCCCTCCGCTGTCCCAGGGCGAACGCCATTAGCCCAAACCTGTCGGGGCCAAAAGTAGAAGCGGCAGTTCTGCGGTCCCGCGTTGCAGCAGGTTGGGATGTCGGTCTCTATCCTTTCCTGTCACATGGCTGGTAATAGGATCCCTCATCTGCCACTCGGCACCTCGCCGGGGCGCACTTACAGGACACATGCTGTAGGGCCTCGGCTTCCCGCACTTTGCGCTCTTCCCGGCCGTCTGCCACCCCCGGAGCGCCGGGTCTTCCTCCTCCGAGCGCGGGGCGGGCCGGCGGCCGCTGCCCATGGAGCCTCCCGCCCTCGCCACTGTGCTGGCCCTCTCAGGGCTGGCGCTGAGCTGCTGCCGTGAGCCCGTTCTCTCCGGTGAGTGACGCTTCGCGGCGAGCCGGGAGGGGGGCGCGCTTGGGGCTGCTCCCCGATCTCCTCGCAGGGCTGAGAGGCGAGGGAGCCGAGCACCCTGTCCCCGAGCTCCGCAGACTCGCAGCTGGGCTCCCGCGGAAGGGTTCTGCCGCCCAGCAGCGCCTCTTCGAGGTCGCGACGACGTCCTTTCCTGCTCGCTGGGTCGGTGCCGGGCTCGAGGCTGCTCGTGCAACCATGCAGGGAGTATTGTTGTGGGAGCTTGCGGATATTTGAGGCTCTCTCTGTGCTTGCTGAGCACGGAACTCGGAAACTGTGTGAAAGCATGAGGTGAGAGAAAGAAGCGCAGCACATCTCTCTGTAAAAGTGGTTTGATAGCTAGGTGTGTGGAATAGAGGCATTTGCAGGGAGAGGAGAGTGTGACTGTGTCACTGGGAAATGAAAAAACCAGTGGCAGCAGGGCATAATCGGGGCTGCAGAGCCAGAGCTCGGAGAGTGGCCATCTCGCCTGTCTGCAACGTGCTGCCTCAGCTCCCTGTCAAGCGTGGACTGCTATGACCATTCAGGTTCTCGTTCAGCCAAGGAGTCTGGGAAAGGCAGAAAGGTCACTACCTGTTAGTGTGATTTTTCACTTAAAATTTCTCTACGCTCTTTTGTCCTCATTTCAGTTGTTACTAGTGACTTCAAGTACGACAATTCCCTGGTACAATGGCCATTCTTTTCAAGATCTGAAGTGGCAGTTCCAGATGACCACAGTGCCACAGCCACCAGATGTGTGGTCCTTCTGGATACATTTTAAGTACTCTAATTGCTGATCCTTCTTATAATGTAGAATTTGCTCTACTTCTTTTTTACCACAAACACATACTTGTTCATCACGTTTTTGTAGATGCACTTTATTAGATTTGGAAAATACTTACACAGACTTTTTTGGGGAATAAAAAACCTTCTACGAGGAAGAGAACTCTTCTGACTTTACCTTCTGGTAAACTTTACTTCTTGTCAGAAGTTACCTGAAGTGAGTATTTTTAGATAAGCATTTAGAGAGCCACCTCGACTGGGACATATCTAGACCATGTCTAACAGTGTGCTCCCAGTACCATTGGGATATGTTTAATGCACATAGTACATACCCATTCCTTTGCTTAAGTTGAAGAATGTTTGTTTGTAAGGTTTCTGCACAAAACCGTGGACAGAACACTCCATGTGTGACCATATCCCTCACATCAAACTGCATGACAACAAGTGAAGGATACATCCCAGTGTGACTGGCCACTAAAGGGGACAGAGATGTCTGAGCACAAGCAGCTGGGGCAGGAGAAGGAGGGAAGAATATATTATGCCTCTGAATGTAGGTGTAGCAAAGGACAATGCATTTAAGGAAGCACTGCCACCTCTGTGTCTTCTGCTAAAGAACCTGGAAATAGTGCAAGTCTGCATTTCAACAACAACCTGTAATAGGTATGGCATGTTCAAAATCTGCAGAGTTCCTAATCTGCACAAACTATACATCAGGATCTTCTTCTTGACTCTTAATCCCACAGTTTGTCATATGGTATGTTTTTAATGCCTATCCTTTTTTTTATAAATGCATGTCTTAATAAGTTTATTATGAAGTGCAGTCAAAATACAGGCTGTGTCACCATCATTTGCTAGGAGGAAAGAAACTTTTGGAATTGTTTTATGTAAAATGACTCCAACTGTCAGAAATTAGAGGTTTTGCACATGGTATTGTGCTGCTTTTCACAGAACTTTTTTGCTTCGCTGTGTGCTGTCTTAGTTTCTATTAATTCAAACACTGACATTTATCTATTTAGACACTGACATTTGTTCATTCAAACTTCAGCCATTTCTCGAGTGAATCAGAAATGAGAGGTGGGTGAGTAGATTGCCTAACATTAAAGGACTCTCTGAATTTGGTGGTTTCTTTCCATTTAGCAATACTGGGTTACCATGTCCTTGGTTTTCTTCCCAGATGAGTCTTTCCTTTGAGCTGTTATTTCAGCCTTCTCTTACAGACCTTGCATCTCTTGTCACCTTATTCTGCCTATGTCTTGCTGGTTCAGAAAAGCAGTTCTAGTTTATCTGCCATAAGCAAGTGTCATTACTTGAAAAAGCAATTATTTTGTTCTTTCTAAGTAGGGAGATAGAAGATGAAATAGTTGGACACTTCAGCATATCATGCTTGTACATGCATAGAGCATAACTCAAAATCCAGAGTTATGTGAATGGATTTAAGGAGGATGGAGCCAAAGAAGTGGGAGGGAGGCAGGGATTACATGCTGCCAGCTGCAAAATTTTCATTCTTTGTCATATCACACCACAATGGTTGTACAACTGACCACTCTCTCCATCCAAACAGTGGCTACAGCCCATCCTGGTAAAATTGCCACACTTGACAACAGAACAACAGTTTTAAATCTTCACAAAGAAAGAAAACAAACGGGTGTATTAAGGAACAGAAATTCTTACATGGCCACATCATGCATTCTTACTTCCAATGATAAAGAATCACAAGACAAGTATATCTGCATCTTGCAGCTGAGGACCAGCCAGCAGCTGCAAAGCTCCAGCTGATATAGCATGTTTGCATTGTACAAATAAAAAGAAAAAAAGGTACAAAATGCATACTTTTAAGCATTTAGAAATAATGGTAACTGCCTCTCATGCTCATAGCCTAACTTGCTGCTTCCGACATATTCCAGAAAGGGTCTGACCATTCCGATAGCATTTAACTTTATTTTAAAAAAAAAAAAAAAAAAGAGAAAAAAAAGAATAAGTGATGAAAAAGTGATTAGATTGAAGATTAGTAATCAAAGTTTCACAAGGATAGCAAATTCAGATATATAACAGCTCACACACTGCCAGGGAAGTATGGAACTTCGCATGTCTGTACAATTCCAGGAATGTACGTTCTTACAAGACAGACGGATGCTTAAGGCAAGCTTTGGTCAAATATCAGGTGGCATAATTCAAATATAATCAAATATTCACTGTGGCTACTCTGATTTGAACCAATACTAAACAAGTCTCTCATTCTGACCAGCAAAAATTATTGCATTTGAGGACTTTCAGCAATTATATGTTTGTTTGTGTGGATATGTAGAACGAGCAAGATACGATTTTTGAAGTACTTATGGAGTGCCCCTACATTGTAAAGGAAAAACGATCATCTAACCAAGTGCCCTCACAGCATTACATTAGAATTAAACTGATTTACCAAACGCGGAGTTTTCCAAATTGTTTCCTAGCAACTTTGAAAATGGCAATTTTAAACAAAGCTTGTACCAACAGTTGTGTTTTGGGGCTTTTTTAGTGTTGCAATATAGGTACACAAGCCTAATAGTTTCAGTAAGGGCTTGTGTTACATTAGTATGAATTGGAACAGGAAAGTAGTGAAATGTAAAGATATTACACTATTTTTTCACTTGGGTAGGTCTAAACCTGCCTTATACTTCCAAAAAGCATTTATTTTGCATCATAACATAATATGGAATGAGATTTTTTTTTCCCCTGACCAATCATATGACAATATGCAAATGAACTTTTGGTTCAATCGATAAAACTGCATCTTCAAAGAAAACCATTGCAATGCTAAAAATATTTTTAATAATGGCCACAGAAGCCATATTTGTGCCTTTCATCTCCTGAAGCTTCTTCTGGTTTTAATCAGTGTTCCCACATGAAGAACTGTGGCAACCTATGATAATAGAATCCCTATTTGCATCGCCAGGGAAACAAAAATGTTCTCATCTGAAGAAGGTAATGTGGTGGTCTGCCCCTGCCATCCGTGGGCCCCTGCCTCTGTTACTGCTGGGGTATCTTGGCATCAGTTAAGTGGTTTCTGTCCTTTCCTCTGTGCCTTACTTTCTCATTGAAGTGTTTCTGCTTTCTAATTATACCCTTTCAATCAAATTAGAGACTGCAGCATCTGGTTAGTGCCTGTAACTGTTGCCATCTGCACCTAGATACAGTGCTTTCATTTAAGGAGGAGTACTTAAATAGCAATCTCTAGCAAGAACTAGAAGTACAGTTTAGATTGACTGGAACTGACTTAAAACTACTCTTAGAACACTATGCAAGCACATCAAGCAACTGAGCCTGAGCCATTATTAGACATGGTACATTTGGTTTCATATCCTTATATTGTGCTTAAGCATTTTTCTGATTCTTCTCAAAGGCTGTAAGAAAAACGAGAGAGACCCGAGCAGGCAGTCAGTTTATAGCATGTAAATTCAATGAACTTTTTGCTCCAGCCTTACCAAACATGTAATGTTCTGGCTCTCACACTGCTGTAATGAAACCCAAGATTTAAATAGCAGCCACTTTCATTTATCTTTCATTGCTCTCTAGATTTTTAAAAGAAGATGTTGCTTTTTATTGGGCAATAGCTGGTAGGATAATTTCTGACTTAGATAGGCTAGTTTCTGGTTGATAATTGTTGTCAATCTCTCTGGCCACTAGTCAGCCCTCCACATAGCTTCCAGAATGTAAAGCAAACAAACCAAGCAAGGTACCTTTTTTCTTTTTCATTCAGGCCTCAGGCTTGAAAAGTACTCTAAAAAGTCATTTAAACTATCCTGGAACCTCCATCTCTTCAGTCTGCAATTTGTAATGTCACTAAATATATGTCTTTGAGAATAAGGACTTTGAAGAATGCTCAGAAGATTTGTACGATTTCCCACTTGTGAGCCCCAAAAGAAAGTGTTTGAGAAGTAGACAGCTGTTTGCTTTGCTTTTCATCTCATTTGCACAGATAAAATGTTTGTGTTATTTCTGTCTCTGGTAATGTGGCACAAAAAAATCAGAGTTTCCCGGGTAACTGGGCCTTTTGCCACTAAGGACTTCAGAGATTAAAGCCAGTATTTGGAAGGCCTTCTTAGAAAATCATTGGAAGCCAGTGCCTACTCTGAAATGTCAGTGATTTATCATCAGTGCCTCACTCGGTAGAAAAGTCTGCACTACCTTAATTTTTCAAATGCTCCTAAAGTGGCGCCCATGTGGAGTGCAGGCAGCCATGCAGTCGCAAAGTAACAAAGGCAAATGATCACTGTAAGGTCCCTACAATGAAGAAGAAACCGACAGATGGAAAAAATTTCTACGACAGCTGCTGTTTGATCTTCCAAATGTTGATCTGGCTCTAATAAAACTAATTGTGAACCTGTATCCCACAGTGAGCATTCACTCATAGCGGACAATGTCCCTAGTCTTGATTTCGGCTTTTTCTTTCTAGCAGTTGCCACTCAATAAATACTTACCTAGTCCCAGCATTCATTTCAACAAACTTTTCTGTCAACCATGGCACCTGGTATCTTAAAAACAAAACAGCCCTGACAACAAAGTGCTGTCCATATTTTCTCACCAAGGCTCGTAAGCATTACCCTAAGCATTCAAACAGCACCTGTTTGAACCTTCCAGTTTTTCCCAACCGGAACCACTGTAAAGGTTCTCCCATATATCTCTGATTAATTCTGTTTACAGACATTCCACGAAACAGTAGAAACAGCAGGGTCGTTAGGCAGTTAGTAGAAGGAAATCATCACAGACACTGATTCTAATCACAGATTTGGCATAAGTCTCTACTTCAGACTATGTCTGAAACCCAGCTGAGTAAGATCTTAGAAATACGAGGAGGTCAGATGCTTTGAGTGGTCACAGCTTTCTCTGTGTCTTGTCTGAAACACTAGTGTTTTAATATAGGTTTATGGCTGACAGGATAGTTTGAGCCTTGGGTGTATGAACAGAAACCATGTGGCAAATCTATCAAGCATATTGGCACCCTGATGCCTTCTAGGAAACTGTCAGCTTTAGTGTCCACAAAATGTCTGTTCTTCCCTTGCCACTGGGAGAGGACTTGGACACAGTGCAAGTTCTGTCATAGTTTACCACAGTCTTGCAAAACTTTAAGGAATAATGCTTGCTGAAATTCAGAGAACTTGAGTCACAGTTATATTAGATTCCAAGAGAAAGGCTTCATAGCTTAAGGTATCATGGAAGTATCATTCAACATAAGGCCACAATAGTAGAGAGGTGGTTGTTGCTGGTTGGTTTACTCTTTCCCCCCTCCCTTCTGCGTAATCTACCAAAGAGCAATCAGGTAATTTGAGTAAGCCGAGAGTTGTATCAATAGTGCTCAGACCAGTCTTTTCTGACTGTTTAATTTAGATGACCTCTTCTGAATTAGTTTAGTGCAGACAAATCTGGTTGACCTTTCTTAAGCTCATCTTTTCACAGAATTATTGCACCAATGGTGCAAGATGAAAAGTAGGGTGAAGGTTCTAACCTCGTGTTCTCTTAGGACTTTTTAAAATGCTGCCCATGGATTTGAAATAGAGAGGACAGTGGTCTGTCTGGAGACAAAACATTTACTTTACACCTTCAACACCTTCAACCTGGGAATATTAATTTCACGGTGAGATCACTAAGGTAGTGTATTGGCTGTCATGCGTCAAAATCAGATGAAATTACTGCATGTGACAAATAGAAGAATTCAGCTGTTTACTGCCAAGATATTGAATATGCTGAGATCTGCAACTATGCTACTAGGAATTTTATAGGAAACTGTACAAAATGTACCTCAGCAGATCTCAAAGCTGCCTGTTCAAGGTAAAAGAAGGTAGGATTGTTTCAGCTGGTTTCAACTGGTATAGAGTTAATTTTTTTTCTTAGTAGCTGATAACAGTGTTGCATTTTGTGTTGACTATGAAAATAATGTTGATAACACGCTGATGTTTCAGTTGTTGCCAAGTAGTGCTTACTCTGAAACAAGGACTTTTTAGTTTCCCATGCTCAGCCAGTGAGCAGGTGCACAAGAAGCCAGGAGGGAGCATAGAAGGGACAACTGACCTGATTTTTAAATGCCAATATTTATTTGAAAAGACTGCACTCCAGTGCTATGGCAAAATTATTATTAATCCTTAGCAAAATCAAAATTTCCTAGCAAATTCCCTGTAACACAAAAGGTTATGTATTTAATTTGTTAACAGCTACTAAATTCCATAACTGAAAGTTTTCATTTCAGTGTTTTGGGCGCAATCAATGATTTTTCATGGTATGTCACTGCTTCCCCTTTCCATATCTAGATGCTAGCTGAGCCAGGAGAACTTTATTACAACTCAGCTGGCACATTTTTCCCAAATCTCTTGATATTGCAAAAGAACAAAGGAGGCATTGATACAGTGACCTGGGTTTTTTTGGGAACAAAAGGCTACAGCTAAGAGGAATGAAGAGAGATCTGAGTCTTCCTTTTGTTCTTAAAGTACTGGTGCAATGAAGTTTGAAGACAATCGATTAAAAAAAGCTGACATGAAAATGTAAGTCAGTTGCTACTGCAAGTTAAAGCATGGGCCAGTCTTAGCAGATCTTAAAATGGGCCCTAAAATGGGCTGATGTTGACTTTAGTTTGTGTGCCAGATCACATTCAGGTATTGTAGCATTCCTCGCATTTCTGAATAGATGCTAGATTTCAGAATAGATTTCTGAATAGATACTGCTTCTCATTTAGAAGTGAGAAGCCAAAAAAAAATAATAGTACAAAGCTGACGTAGACATCTTTTCTGGATGTGTTTGTCGCTTCTCACAACTGCTTCTTTATTCTGTACATTATTTTGTTTATCTAGTTTATGTTTTCCTCTCTTTTCTGCTAAATTCATCAGCTTATATTTTTCAGCTATAAGGTACTAAAGCTTTTATATTAACTGCAAAGCAAGAGAGGTATTGAAGAAAGTTTCAACACTGGTGACTTTATAGTGGTTTTTTTCATATGTTTGCACACATACCTGTGGTGGCCTGAATACTGGGAATTCGGATTTGCATTTTCAAGTAAATGTATGCAGCCCACTTGCATGGCTAAGGCAGTCAGGTAAATTACAGTAAGGAGGAATATCGACCTGAAGCTTGTTTTCGTTAAATTATATAGCTTTCTGTCCACAGGTGATAGCAGTATACAATAATGGCAAACATCCCTTCTCCATGCCTTCAGCAACAAAATTTCATTTAATAGAAATCCTAACTTGCCTAGGCATGAAATGCACAGTGAAGGCACAAAATATCGTCTTTCATCTGCTGTGCAATAAAACTGTGAAATAATTATTATAATTGCACCATTCTGATATTTGTGGGCCCAGACTAAACTAATTTCAAAGGCATGGGTTTAATAATCCATTTTTCTGTCTCCCACAGTATTTCTAAACAAAAAAACCTAGTGAACTGTTAATATCACTATTAAGCTGTGGGTTATTTTTTTCCCTCTTTCAACTGCAGCCACACAGGTCTTTCTAGCCTTGTTTTGTAAGTTATGTCTCATGAGGGACATCTGAGATCAGCACATACTTCAGAGCATTCTCCCGTTCCCTCGGGGCAGTAGAACATCTCTGCAGCTGTAATATGTTTTCTACAGAGAATACTATCAAATCAAACAGGAGGTTTCACAGCCTGCAGTTAGTAGGAAGCATTTGTGACTTTCCCCAGTAATGCTATTCACTACAAAGAAATGTTTACAGAGGTGTAACACAGCAGTTTTAATTCTGTTATGGACTGTTATATTTTAATCCTATTCTTAAATAAATACAAGGATGATAAATGTTAGCAAGGATTAATTATAAACAGGATGGATTTTTTTTTTTTTATTGTACAGTAATTATAATGACTATTTCTGGAAGATGATCACAGAATCACAAAATGGTTGAGGTTGGAAGTGACCTCTGAAGGTCATCTCATCCAGCTGCTCTGCTCAAGCACAGTCACATAAAGCAGGTTGCCCAGGACCGTGTCCAAGTAGCTTTTGAGTATCTCCAAGGACGGAGATTCTACAACCTCTCTGGGCAACTTGTTCGTGTGCTCATCAGCCTCACAGTGCGTAACGTAAAACACAAATGTTTTGCAGTTTTGGCAAAGGTAAAACTGATCATGCATATGAGTATTTATTTGATCAAAAGATGTCTAGTCAAAGGTGTCCATGTCCATGGCAGGGGGATTGGAACTAGATGACCTTTATGGTCCCTTTCAACCCAAACTAGTCTGTGATTCTATGATTAACAAGACACAACAAAGCCAGGCAGCGTGAGATTTGTAGTTCAGCTGAGAAGAGGGTAGTGTATTTAGTGACTAGAGAAATTATTCTCTGCTTTGATTTCTAACTTGCTGAGTATTAGAAAGCTAGGAAAACAAACATAAATGGGAGAAAATGTGAGTGAGGCAGAAGAATACTGACCCATCATTTTTACTCTGAAAATATAAATGCTTTAGTGGCAAATCACAGTATCATGATTATGCTCTACCAAAGGGGGTCCCTTTCTAAGGCTAATCAGGCCAGAGGAAAATAATGCCCAAGATTTTTTCTAAATCAGGATGTAAATGTTTGTAAGGTCCATGCCTACAAAGTCTTTCACTTTTTAAAGTGCAGATATTTACAACTTTAGCTGAAGTGACATGAGATTTTGGGTAATAGGCTAACAAGTAGCAAATTGATAACATCGTGTCATTTCATTTTTGGAAAATTAACAAGTTATAGAGTCATCCAAATGAGTAAAACACAGGGAAAACAGTAGAAAATGTAGTAGGTTTATTCAGAAAATGCACGTTTATTGGGTAAACCAACTGTCTTGTACATTGTTTATTAAAGTAATGACATCATAGTCTTTTCAATAGTTGATTGACTCTGAGAGAAAGCTAAAATCCCAGACAACACGTTTAGTTGACTGAACAATGCAGGAAACATATTGGTAAAAAGAAACATGTTCTATTTGAGATGGGCTGGAGGGTGAGGGAAGAACAAACTTACATGCATTCTTTCTCTTTTACCGTTTCTCTTTCTTCCCAGAATGTTACACAGCAAATGGGGCTGACTATCGTGGCACTCAGAACCAGACTTCCCAATATGCAGGGAAACCTTGTCTTTTTTGGAATGAGACCTTTGAGCATCCTTATAATACTGTGAAATATCCCAATGGGGAGGGGGGGCTTGGAGAGCATAACTACTGCAGGTAAGAAATATCACATTTCTACTACCTTTGCCTGTGTACCCAATGTTACTTTGAGCAGTTGATCCAAAATTAGGAAACTTCCTGTCATGCAGTGAAGAATGTTACAACCATGGACATCTAACAGGTTTTGGTTTATCCTGTAATCAGTACCCTGGATCTACAAGCACCACTAGTACATTTATCTTTTTCAATCCAGCTTGCATACTTTTTCAGTGCAGTCCTTATCATGTGCCCAATCTATAATTTGGCATGACAGAGAAAGCCTGTAGATAATGAAAAGGTGAAGATAATTAAAAAATTGATCTGAATCAGAAGTACAGCAGCGCAGTGAATGTCTGGAGGACTCTCTGGGACATTATGGTTTTTATCCTTACACACAAGCCTGGTTCTGCTATACAGTCTGTTTCCAAGTTTTGTGCTTATGAAAGTTATGTAGTCACTAAATCTTCTAAGTGAGGATAAGCTATTCAGTGAGTTTGAGTTGTTATTTGAATTCAGAAGCTTAACTGTCAGGGGTTACCAGCTTACACCATGGAAGACCCACTTCTCTTTCCTTGCCTTCTAGAGAATCCTCCATAACTATGGATAGAACTTAGAATGAAGGTTAAATGAGAACTGCAGAATTTAGGAGCCAAATCAGAACTGAAATTCTGATACATTTAGGCTCTGCAGGCTCTTTTCAGCCTGTAACATTTACATGCACTTCTGCCTTTGTAGGACTGATGAGCTGAGTTTCTATGTGAATCGATACTTGCTGTGGATATAGGTAGAGAATAACCTGATAGATACAGTCATTAAACAGTTATAATAATTAGCTCATCTAGGGGGCATCTGGGGCATTAACCTCTAATGTCTCCTTTGTGAGACGGTTCAAACCATGTATCTGTTCTCCAGAAAGATGCTTTTGCTTAGCAGGTTGTAGGCATTCCAGGGTACAGACTATACACTTCCTATGTTCATGTTGAAATCATTTCACTCTAAGTAAAATAAAGCCCCCTAAATGGGACAAAATTAACATGCAGGAGTTCAGCAGAATTGCTATGTCACGAATATAGGGTTCTGGTTCTTGATCCAAGAACTTTTCCTTGTTTAATCAGAAACTGGTATTCAAGAAAATATGGCAGAGCCAGAGCCAGACAGTTGATGGAGAGCAAGTAAGAAATCACAGAAAAGGGGTCTTGTGACATGCAGCAGACAGAAAAGCACACTGATGAAATGAATCAGTGACATTTCCAGAGTCTTCAGTGACTCAGGAGGCTGTTTCTCATTGGCATTATTGCCAAGTTCAGAACTGACTCTTTTTTTAATCAGTTCAGCACTTTACAGGAGCAAAGCAAAATACACTGCCTACAGGAGAAATTCTGTAGAAGTTGGGCATTCTCTTAAGAAAATGGTCTGGAAACCAAATAGACATCAAACTGTCTAGTACCAGATTGGCATGTGAGCACTGGAAAGACTATCTTCCCATTAAAAACATTTCACACCAATGTCACAGGCTGCCTCAGCCCAGAAGCACCAAACGCGTAACAATTTTTATGGCACATACAGAGCTGTGTGTCTCAGCAAGCATACTAATATGGAGCTATGAAAAGTCTAGTGGCCACTGAGTTATCTGTGACACAAATAGCAGAATGAAGAATGTAATTTTGATTGTTGCTGTGTGGCAATATTCTAGACAGACTGTATCTACAGGACCTTACTGTTTGGCAGTCATCTCTGGCTAATGCTTCATTTAGTACAAAGCAAAACGAGCTTGTATGAGCTGTGCAAAAATGTGCATAACAAACTGCCTGTTTATCCAGATGTTCAAGAAACTCTTACAAGAGTCTTGCTTTACTTAGCAAATGAGAATTTGGTGAGTATTACAAGGAACAAGAAGCTCTCCTATATATCTGATATATATACCTGAGAAATTACTTAATTACCAAATAAAGCTTTTTCACCTCAATCTGCTAGGTGTTAGATTATCCTCTTTGGGATAGAGTTTGTTTGGGAGGTTAGCTATTTCCTTCCTTATGCTATATCACAGGCCAGAAATATTCTGGAATAACAAATCTAACTATTGGATGACTTTTAACTTCACATTCTCTTGAAGGAAAGCTTGGAAAGTCACTAAGAGGGCCCAAGCGTACCTTTAGCATGCAAATGGTGCTGAGGCCTACGATACAGCTGTTTCTCTGACATTCTTTTCTCTCTTTCTTTGACATTCATTCGCTTGGTGACAACGGACAAGTTGATTTTCCCTTCTCTGAGGCAGCACATATCTCAGAAGGCTTTTTTAAGGCATAATGTATTGCTTTGAGATTTGATTTTAGGGACATTTGAATAATCTAATTTTACACTTAAAGCATTGTTCAGAAGCATGTTACCTCTCCACGGGTGGTCCTTATCTGGAATACTTTATTTACTGCAAGACACACTTTTAAGATGGAAATGCCTCATAACATTCCACTGAACCTCATTTCAACCATAATAAAACTATGAAGACTGAAGTTTCTGGAGATTTTGAAAGACAGACACTTGTTTTCTAACTGTATGTACTTTTGAGGTTCAAGAGAAAGATTTCTAAATACAGTCATCATGTTTCTCTACAATTTCCTCACATTTTATGGCATTTATATGTAGAGTGCCATGATTCAATTCCAGACATATGGTTTCTGTCATGAAGAGGTAAATGCAAAAATTCCTGTAACTGTGAAAACAAGGGAAAACGTGTTAATTTGAGTACAAGCTTTTTCTTGGTTTTAGTCTTCTACTTTCTTTACCTACTGGAAGCTCTGCCATTACACCTAAATTCCTACCATGCTAGTCTTAGGCTTTCCTTGTCCACTACTTTTACTAATCTGTTTGAAAAGCCTAACTAGCAACATTTTAGTCATCTAACTTGAACTCAACTCACCAGTTGTCTTCAGCAATCTGTTACTTGACTGAAAAATATCCCCAGCATTTCTAAAATTGGATCTCTCACAAAAGAGTTGTTAATATGCGTAAATGACAACATGCTGCTGAACAGCCGCTTCAGCAGGGGGGTGTAATTAATAGAATTCACGGCAGATTTCATTATAAAAATATTTTAACTGGTCCTACTTAAAAGAAAAGGTCATACTTCAACCTGACTGTCCAAAATAACCATTTATTCTCTTAAACAGATCTTTTTAATGTGAGTAGCTTTTCAAAGTGTACGTAGAAAAAACTTTAAATAATATAATGACTAATTAGCTATGTATTTGGCTTTTATGTGGGTTTTGAAAAAAAATAGATCACTCACTCACTCGACTTTCTCTTTCAGAAATCCTGATGGAGATGTCAGCCCATGGTGCTACATCGCAGAACATGAGGATGGAATATATTGGAAGTACTGTGAGATTCCATCCTGCCGAAGTAAGAGCATCATGCAGTTTTTTAGGCCTTTATCTGTGTTGAACAGAGATTGGCAGTTATACAACAGTGGGTAGGATAAGGCAAATCATCTTATTTTCATTTACAGACTAAGCTATATTTTAAATGTTTTTTTTAGAGTTAATGATAAGCTTACTGAATTGTTCCTCCATTGCTATCCTTTTCATCTTATCTCAGAATCACTGGATTATTTTACAAATAATATTGTGTGACAGAGGATCACACAAAACTTACCAAATATTGGTAGTTCTTTGAATCCATAGAAATATAAGTATGACTAGGGAAAATTTTACAAGGTATATACGTGTCCATTGCTTGCAGATAGCTTGTGAAATGAATTGTATTAATGTGATAGTGCATCATACACAGAACTGCTTGGCGGAAACAAAAGACGGTATGAGAGGACATAGGGAAAGGGTGGCTATTTGGTATATGGGAACTCTGGGCTAGAATTCTATCTCTGGCAGGTGCATATACTTAACATTGCTGTGAAACCACAACCTGAACTTCGATTTTTTTTTTTTTCAATCAGATCATTCAAAAGCTACTCACCTGAAGCTTCCTTCTAGTATTTAATATTTTTAAAACGTTATATCTTTTACCTTGCCCAAAATGTCATGATTTGTGTCAATATGTTCCAAAATTTTCTTTCCTGAATGCTCCAGAATAAGCTCCTAAGAATCACATTCTCAAATTATGCCTAAATATTAAAAAGAGATCCAGTTTTACATGTTAACAAGTAACCATAGCAATGGATTTTATTAGGTCTAATAATTAGTGCCTTCGCTTGTTTTCCTAACTTCTTCTGTGCAAGGACTCTGATTCTGAGGGATAACTTAGGTGCACACTCATAAGGATCAGAACAGTTGGCCTTACGTAGGCATACTTTGGATTGGAAGAAGTATGCTTCTTAGTTGAAGTTGAAAAAAGAGAACCAAACAAAGAAAAATGGATCTAAAGTGATTCATTTTTAATACTTTTTTTTCATAGTTTTTAGGGTTTTTTTTAAGAACACGAGCGAGTGAGTCACATCCTCAAGCCAGACAAACAAAAACATAAGTGTGACTTTAAGTCACAGGCTTTTACCTAGACTTAAATACAAATTAAGGGGTCTAATGTCAATAACACAAAATCATTCAACACTCCAATACTCATTGTTCAGAGGACATTTTACTCTTATTTTTATAATATACAAGGTCTGATTTAGGAAATATGACCCTTCTAATTAAGAAATTTATCTTGGTCTAAAATGAAAGAATTTGCATTTTCTTTAAAGACCACGGATGTTAACAAATTATCTGGATATGGTACCAGGAAAAAAGCTGAAAGGCAAATTCTCTCCACTCCATTTGTTCTACACAAAGGATCCTTTTAAAACCAACCTCACTCATTTTCTCTGTGGTGAGGAGCAGAGGATTTAAACTTGGACACTTACTTGTACAGATAATCCAGACTTATATTTACAAAATGTCCTTTCGACCAGTAGCAGCTGCTTCAAGAATTGCACTGAAACTCAATACTAGTAAAAGGAATTGCAGCAATTTAGAGCAAACTGTACATTGCAAGCCCATCCAAATCTTAATACAAACCTCATGGTTTACTGTGCAAGTAAAAAAAATCTTTTCTTCTTCACCAGATTTTCCGTTTTCAGTAAGCACAGTGCTAAATCATAGGACCATCAAAATTGTCTTGTGAAGTACACAATACAAAATGGAATTTTTTGATGGAGCAAGAAAGCAATTGTGTAAAGAAATCCTATTTGAAAATTTTTAGAGGAGCAAAAAAAATTTTGTGCATAAGCTTCTTTTCCATAATCATATTTACTACTAGAAAAGACAAGTATCTGGGGCATAAGTTACCCGTTAACTATACCCGCATAATACCATGACAATGCCAACAACATGAAGCGTCTTGATTGCCTAGAGAGATTTGCATGCAATGATTCACTGTAATAATAATTAAAAAGCTGCAGTTAAGAATTTTTCATTATGATGATGATTTCACATGATTATATCATGTGTCTCATTCACTGATATTTATATGTAACACTAAATGTTTCAGTCAGAAATGCGTTCTGGCGTTCTGCATGTGCAAACACGCTGTACTGAATTTAGCAATGTTAGATGAAGATGGATGAGCGTAATCACAGAAGACAACAGTAGTTACCCCAGTAGAAGCTTAGTCTTTCCTTTTCTTCCTCTCTTCCTCTTAATGTCTTGTCTGCTAAGCAGACTGGAATGGACATAAACAAAACAGAAGTCAAAATGGCAGCTCTGAGTGCTGAGAGAACATGTGCATCTCACATGGAGAATTCAGAACTGAATGCTTTAGGTTTGTTTAGGAGTGTTGTTTAGGAATGTTTAGGTTTGTTTGCAATGTTGCAGCTACTCCTGACTTTCTTGGTCTCCTTGTTAATGAGGTTAGGTTTAAACTCAAAGGAAATAACAACTTACTCTCTCAAAATGGAAAAGAAAGAAAGGCTTGCTATCCCACTTAATTAAATCTCCATGTTTATGACCCACATGACTCTCTTCCCATAAACAGATTTCCTTACCAGAATTGTATTTCCAGTGTGCATGTATATAATGTAATAAATTTGACTGAAATATCGATGATGTGTTAAATGGCAGAGCCAAGAAGATTGACCCGTCTACCTTTTAAGAGAACACAGAGTTCAAACAGTTTGAAACAGCGTACTGGTGCGTACTACCAGTGCAAAAAGCTGAGAGGCTCTTGAAAGACGACTAGATGAGCATAGTAGGAATATGGTTTGAGCACAAAATTATTAATTCCATGTTTTAATACATGTGCCTTGGTATGCAAAACACAGAAGCTGTGGTGTTTGCCAGGCCCTCATTATGTCAGATACTGCTTAAAAGAAAAACAATATGCTTGCACAAAAGAGGTGGCCTTTTAAGCACAAGAGAACGAATAGATAAAAATGGGTGAAGACAATGTAATAGTAAAACATCACTGGTCAGCATGAACAGTAATCACAGAACACTGACTACATCATTTTTTGCCATGTTTCTTTAATAGGCTAAATATTAAGAGAAAAGAAAATTAAAGTACTGCCGGGACACTGAAGAGACTAATTAGTTTTATGATGTACGCTTGATTTAGTTACAATTTCTTAGTATGGAACATACTGAAGTACTAATCCTCTGGAGATAAGGTTAAAGGGTCTCACCAATAAAACTACTTTAAAAAAATTTTTAAAAATTACAAAATCCCAGGTCTTTTAGGAAAATGAGCTAGGTTGGTTAACTAGGAAGCTTTTTCAGGGCAGTGGAATCATGCACAGTACCAAAAAAAAATGAGCGCTCAGAGAGTTATCTGCCCAGCTGTACTCAGCTGGGGTGGGGCTGCAAATGGGGATTTCCAAAGGTATGTTAAATCAGGCTGTAACTTGAAGTCTCAGTACTTACATGCATGTTGCTGCAGGGCATATCAAAGCCATAACTCCGTGCAAGTATTTATAATTGAAATTGTATCATTCTTAGAAAATTATGACCAGTATTTGAAGCAACATTATTTAATTATTCATAAGTTTACTGGGTACTGAACTAAAAAATGACCGAATAAATAAAACTCTAATACAGCACTCTGACCACATCACATGTCACACAGAGCTGTGGCAGTTAGGTGGACAAAAAAGAATCCTTGTCAGTCTGGCAGAGGGATAAAACATCTTACCACAGGACCGGGAATAAATTTAATTTCAAGTATGTGAGAAGATACGACAAGTAGGCAGGGGATAACTATATGCTATTAGCTCAGTATTATATTGTACTCCACATCCTCTCCATGGGGTGGTCATGGCTGAATTCCAGTGCTTTGATGAAAAGTGCAAAACCAAACCAGAACAAAAACTGGACAAATTATGCACCTGAAGGGGGAAAACTGAGTTCCATATTGACCAAGGAGCTTTGAAACATTGTATTACTGTAAATAGATGGTTTTTTAAAAAGTAATATTGCTCATTTTTAATCTCTTTGTATGATACTTCAAATTCTTACCAGAATTCAAGTTTTAACTATGAGGAAATTCCCCTATGTAAGTATAGTCCCTCCCATAAAATTTGCCAAGCTCCATCTTAAAGCAGTTTAGGTTCCGTTCCTCAAATATCCTGTTTTGAAAACTTCCAGAATGTCATTGTTTTGAAGATCAGACAGAAATCACATGGTTTAATTACATTGCTAGAATATGCATGCATGTGTATAGTGAAAAAAAACCATGAACTCTCTGAAACTACTTAATGCCTTTCTTTTTTTTAATTGTCTCTGTCAGGAGAAATGAACCAGGTATTTATCTTGTCCATTTTACCGCAGCTTACTGAAACCAACCAGACAGTATTACAGGTATATTGCTAAGAAGATATGATACACTTTTGCCCCATCATTTATTCCTGTGCATGTTTGGAAAATATAACAAGGATCTAGCACAGAGTAGCATTTCCCATACTGCCAAACTGCTTAATAATCAGGTAGTGCATAAAGTGGTCTGTGTTTTGGATGTTTACAGGCACACCTTTAGAATGACTGTTGTCTGTTACTCTTGCCAGTGCCAGGGAATCTAGGGTGTTACAAGGACCATGGAGAGCCACCACCTTTGACTGGCACCAGTGAGACCTCCAATAAACTTACTATCCAAACATGCATCAGTTCCTGCCGAAGTCAACAATTTAAGGTGATTTGTTTGACATATATTTACAAAATGTTTTCTAAGACAAAGAGAGCAGTATGCCTAGAGTTCTCTCTCATATTTCTCCTGTGCCCCATTTTTTTTAACCTTCAGGAGGTCTAAGGTCTCACTTCCACTCTGGGAGATCTATCCCTCTCTCTGCATCCAGAGCAATCTGGGGAAATGCCAGGATGCCAGCAGAAAATATGCATGCTTGCTTGCTTACTGCAGTTATGAGTGACAGGGTGCCCTAATTGCCCTCCATTCCATCTTTCTCACTAGCCTTAAGTAGCATCCTGACAGCTCAAACAAAAATAGTCTGTGGTCGTTCCTCTGACTAAATCATACTTTCCAAAACATACATACTTTGTTGCCAGCTTCCTTGTTCATACAACCTCCTGCTGTCACTCCAAATATTATTCCTCCCTTCCTTATGCATCTTTGTTGTCAAAGTTTGCAGGCATGGAATCAGGTTATGCTTGTTTCTGTGGAAATAATCCTGACTACTGGAGATACGGGGAGGCAGCCAGCACGGAATGCAACAGTGTTTGCTTTGGAGACCATACTCAGCCTTGCGGTGGGGATGGCAGAGTCATTCTTTTTGACAGTAAGTATTGAAGTAGGTTCAGTTTTTCCCAAAGGAGAGGCCTCCAGTGTTCAGCAAATTAGGGAAAAAGCTTTAAGTACAATGAGAACTGTTGCACACAAAACAATAAAACACCTAAATTCAGAATAAAATAAAGCTGCTTTCCATTTCTGCGTAAGATTCTCAACCATTTACAATGTGAACTAGCTCTTCCAAGAAATTATGCCTGCTCGTGCTCCAGAGATTGACTCTTACTTCCTCACAAGTGGTACTAACTCAGCTATCAGAAACAGGATGTCACAGAAAAACACCTTAAGAATTAATCTTACTAGAAAGTAATTATATGAATGAGGCCCCTCAAATAAAATTTGAATATGCACCAACTATTTTTTTTAAATTTAACATGATGAAATTTGCTATGATGCAGTTAATGCAAAGCAGTGCAGTGGAACTGAGACAGAGAAGTATACTGCAAATGTACAATCAAGTTAGGTTGCTGTTATGATCACCGCTGATTTCATAATGTCTTACACATAAAAATCCTCCTTTCTGCTCTTCTCTTCAGTATGTGTACCAGTGCCAGTTGTGTAACTTCAGAGATAGATGGTAGGTGTCACTGGTTGTCTGGCTGCAGCACAAGCTCCCAGTATAGCTGGGAGTACTGGAAAAGTTCACAGTATGGACCAGCATATTGTTGCTTCTTAATCTCAAATGCCTTTGATATAGAAGCTACCTTTTGAGTTACAAACTTTCTGGAACTAAAAGTGGCATCATATTCTACCTTCTGATCACACAAGCAAACTTCCCATCTCCATACTTTACAACTCTGGTTCCCAGTTAGTGAGACAGAAAGACATTTCAGCAGGACAGAGATTAGTCACTCTGCTCCACTTCCAAATTCTCCCCAAGATATGAAAAGATGCTCCAGAGTCGCATGTTACTTCCAGTGCTGAGACAATATGTAGCTTCACTTTGCAGCATCCTGTTTCCTTCTGGTCTTGGTCTACCAAATCTTTGATGGTAAAGGCTTCCTTTGTAGCTTTCCTTTTCTAGAGTGACTGAGTGCTCAGCAAAATGTTACCCTGAGGACCTGCAATGTCTTTTCTGGTAAACAGCTATGGCCAGGTAAGAGAGGTCATCCAGGTAGCAGCCACCTATTTTCTTTTCCTGATGAGTGGCACCTGCTCCCCTCGTGTCTCCATGTCAGATTATGTCATATCCCCAGAACCTTCACCGTAATCCTTGTACATCCCCCCCAACCCCACCCCATTTAACCTTAGGCTTATTTGTTACTATCACAGCCTAATGCAGTAACATTTAGACCCACAAGACAGAACTCTGCCAGCTCTAGAAGGAAGTGAAAGAGGAAAAGCATTTCCAATCCACATGGGGCAATGCTGTACTTTGCTAGGCATCTGTGGAGCACTAGTCATTAGCATTCTTAGTTAATATTGCTGGTTTTGAATAACATCTTGTGATTCAGTAATTACAAACAGCGCAGTCAAATGCAGCAACACCTGTAAGCCATTTTCAAATCTTGTATCTTGGTGACACATTTCAATTCTGTCAATTCTATCTGTTCTATCTATTTGAACAATTCTATCAATTAGATAACTTTCCTGTTTCTACCTTTCAATGAAGCATTTAATTCACACAGGAGATTTCTGAAGTGGCAACAGAAGAACGAACATCTTAACTCACCTAGCAGGCGTTTTATCTAGCTTGTTGCCACTGCACAGTGGGTAAAAACAATTTGATTAAATCACCAGCTATGTTAGCATGGATTAAGTGCCAAACACAAATTCCCCTATGTCCCTTAGGACCTCTGTGGGGTCTTTCACATTCTTTCCATTCTTATTCTTTCATATTCTTTCCGTTCTTCTATAAGGTCTTTCATAGTGCACACGGAAGTATAAGGTTTGTTAAGGCTATGATCAGGCCCTGCTCCAGAAAAAGTAATATTTTCATTTGTTCTTCTGGCAGATATATGCTACTTCTTGTTCTTGTTCTCTTAGTTTCCTTTTAATTTGTGTTTATTAAAGCTTTTTCTCAGAGGCCTGTGAAAACTGAGACACTTTAAAACATTTCCTTTACTTCCTTTCTCCTAGTCCTCTAATAGAGGGCTTTAATTAAGCTCTCAAAGACAATTCTACTTTGATTCTTCAGTCTTTCAGCCTGTAATATGGGAGAATGATAACTCTGATCTGAACAGCTTTGACATAAAATACATTATTATATATTATAGATAATATTTTGTATTTAGGGGATATATGTATAAGTACATATATATGCATATATACTTATATATAATACTTTTTAAAATTATGTGTATATATGGGTATGCATCATCAGTTGGCTGGCATTTGAGTTGCTCTCTGGATTCATTATTAATTTTGCACTGGGAATCTGGATAGTTGTCAAGGAATATAACAGTTTATTTGGCATGCATTTGTTTCTAATATAATAGGTAGCAACAAATCTTTTCTTTAGACTTCCTAACAGGTTCTTTTTCAATTTACTTAGTGAAGCTAAGGTCAAATATTAGTTGGACAAGATTAAAAGACAGAAGGCTTGAAAAGCACATATATATGGCAACAGAGGTGATTAAGGGATTACAGCATCATTCATATAAAGAGAGGCTGAGAGAACTTGGATGGTTTAGCTGTGATAAAAGAAGGCCCAGGGAGGAACCTTTTCAATTTGCATAACTAACTGATGGGAAGGTGTAAAGATGAAGCCAGCTTCTCTTCAGTGCTACCTAGTGAATAGACAAGAGTCAACAGGCACAAACTGAAATACAGGAAAATCCATTTAAACAAAAGGAAAAACTTTTTTTATGGTGAGGATGACACTGGAACAGGTTGCCCAGAGAGACTCACTAGACACTGTCTCCTGCTTTGAGCAGGAGGATTTGACTAGACAGTCTTCAGGGTCCCTTCCAACCTCACTTGTTCTGTGAATATTTTTTTCAAGTTGATACAGCTGTGAGGGAGTTTCAGTAGTTCAACAGTGAGAGTTAAGTCACTACTAATCCACTTGCCTCCCTGCCGCATAGGGATGGAGTAGAAGCTCCTGAACCAGTGATTTATCTTTTATCCCGTTCCTGCAGGTATGCGGGAAAGGGTGCATGGTTACATACAAGGACAAAGAATAGTTGCAGGATTCAAGATTGATGCATACGTCTCAGAGTAAAGAGACATAATGAGTGTATTCCAAGCAAATGCAACATAATGACTGCACTCTCAGTGCTGCGGGAGGTAAAGAATACCAGCCTCAGAGACAGTGCATCCTGCTGGCATAGGAAGTCTGTACCTTCAAGTCATATATAAGTATTAGAATCTACAGGGTGTTAAAGTTTTGCAAAATTCATGTATAACCTCTTTTTTCTTTTTTTCTTCACATTTTCTCCCTCTTCTCTTGTTTTCACAGCCCTTATTGGTGCCTGTGGTGGGAATTACACTTCTGCTACAGCTGTGATCTATTCCCCAGATTTTCCTGACACATACGGCACAGGCAAAGTCTGTTACTGGACCATACAAGTTCCAGGAGCATCTCAAATCCACTTCAGCTTTGCCCTTTTTGAAATCAAAGATGCTACAGATATGGTGGAATTGCTGGATGGTTACACTTATCATGTTCTGGCTCGTTTTAATGGCAAGAACCGGCCTCCCCACACCTTTAACATCTCTTTAGATTTTGTCATTTTGTACTTTTTCTCAGATGACATCAATCAAGCCCAGGGATTTGCTATCAGATACAGAGGTAGGAGGCTATCTTTCCTGTTTCTACCTTTCAATGAAGCATTTAATTCACACTGGAGATTTCTGAAGTGGCAACAAAAGAACTAGTATTTTAACTCTCACTTAGCTGGTGTTTTATCTATCGTGTTGTCACTGCACAGTGGGTAAAAGCTTTGCCAAACCTTCTCTCAATTTGGAACAATCCAGTCAGCTATGTCATAAATAGCAAAATTCAGATTTTCAAAAATTCACAGAATCTAGGTTGGAAAAGACCTCTGAGATCATCAAGTCCAACCTTTGACCTAACACCACCTTGCCTACCAGACCATGGCACTCAGTGCCACATCCAGTCTTTTCTTAAATACATCCAGGGATGGTGAATCCACCAGCTCCCTGGGCAGCCCGTTCCAATGTCTGATTACTCTTTCTGTAAAGAATTTCTTCCTAATCTCTAACCTAAACCTCCCCTGGCACAGCTTAAGACTGTGTGTGCCCTCTTGTCCTCCTGCTTATTGCCTGGGAGAAAAGACGGACCCCCACCTCACTACAGCCTCCTTTCAGGGAGTTGTAGAGAGTGATAAGGTTTCCCCTGAGCCTCCTCCTCTCCAGCCTGAACAACCCAAGCTCCCTCTCCTCACAGCACTTGTGCTCCAGACCCTTTGCCAGCCCCGTTGCCCTTCTCTGGACATGCTCCAGCACCTCAACGTCCTTCCTAAATTGAGGGGCCCAGAACTGGACACAGCACTCGAGGTGTGGCCTCAGCAGTGCTGAGTCCAGGTTCAGAATCACTTCCCCCAGTCCTGCTAGCCACACTACTCCTGATACAGGCCAGGATGGCCTTGGCCACCTGGGCACACGCTGGTTCATGTGCAGTTTCCTGTCAATCAGTACCCCTAAGTCCCTTTCTGCCTGGCCCCGGTCCAGCCACTCTGTCCCCAGCCTGTGCTGCTGCAGGGGGTTGTTGTGGCCAAAGTGCAGGACCTGGCACTTGGTCTTGTTAAACATCATACCATTGGAATCAGCCCATCTATCCAGCCTGTCCAGGTCCCTCTGCAGAGCCCTCCTACCCTCCAGCAGACTGACACTCCCCTGCCCAGTTCAATCCTATACCTGCCTATCAAAAGATTGGGTAATAACAAAGCTGGAACAAAAAATCAGTACTCCATCTGCATCTTGGCTTGTCTTGTCTCCTTCCAACAGCCTATTCCACTCTGATCGAAAGTCATTAGGTCCTTGAGTTGTACCTACTGTTCTGACAAAAAATTAGCTTCCAGAAAAATTCTGAGAATTCCAACCTGGTGAAGTACAGGCCTTTACTGGAATCTGACATTATTTAATTATTCGAGTTCTCTTAAGTGAACCAGAGAGCAGCACATCTGTTCACAAGCACAAAATGAAGTCCAATTACACCTGTAAAGAAGTTGTTATTGTAATCGTACTCTTGTGTTTTCAGCTGTGAAGGACAATGTGCATCAAAACAACACTCCAGTGAATCACAACCTTTCAGAGAGGATGAATGAACAAGCAAATCTCAGTATCAATGCAGCTCGGTCATCAAAGATACTTTATGTCATCACAACCAGCCCAAGTCATCCTACTAGCTCCATGCCTGGTAATGTTACAAAATGTGGAAACAGGAAAAACATTTTGCCAAGGCACAATCCGGAGTCACCATTTCCTTTGCTCCTCCTCCACATTATCTGATTCACCATGCATCTTACTAATAGATGAATTTTCATTTAGTCTAATCAGCACTAACTGTGATTCTCTCCTTACATTTCAAAACTTACTTCTCAGCATAAATCAGAAATAGCATGAAGACAGTGAGTTCCTTCTTGAGAATGAAAGCACATCAAAATAAGATGCAAGTCAGAGCAGCCTCCTTATTAGAATGAGCTTCCATGACCAGTGCATACTAGAGAGTGGCACAAGTTACTGAAAAAAAAAGCAAGCTTTTGTAGAGTCTAGAAAAGCTTGAATGCTGGATGCATCCCAGTTACCCCAATTAATGGAAGCTTCATCAATAATACAAAGAGGGCTACACAAGTTAACGGGTGCAGGGGAGATGCCACTGAGAACTGTCATATGTCTAGAACTCGCCTTCAAGACCTCAATTCAGGAAATTACTGAGTTGTAAATAATTGAAGACTGGAAATGCACTCTTGAGGAATATCACTGCTAGGCTCTCCTATTTTCAAACTACCCTGAGCATTTGCTTTTACATATCGTTAAAGCTGGGCCTTGCTCATACTATGGACATTCTCATAGTTTCACAGCCCTGAAAACTGTCTGCATCCCAAATCTGAAGCGTAAGGATATGAACTGCATGTATGCAAAATAGCCACGTTGTAGAAGGTGTCTAGGAATAGTCTGGAATCAGGCCCAGGCTAAGGCCTGAGTTACCACAGCTACATTTAAGCTGCCCAGTGTTAAACTACCATGGGAATACTGATAGAAACTGCACAACATTTGGATTTTATGCAGTTATGAAAATACTGTTAAAATCAACATAAATGGTCAATACTTTGAGGAAGGGACAGTGGGTGAGAAGTAACTTACGCTTTCTTTTTTTGTTCCTTTGAGCTTTGTAACTTCTGATGGCGATGGCAAAGGCCTTTATTAAGTTGTTCTGATAATTCAGGGTCTTTGCAAGTTTTTTCCTCATGCTAAAATATGTCAGTTACCTTCTAGTGCCATCCCTTTTCCCGTCTCAACTTGCTGTAGACTCCGATTGCAAGATCATGTAAGTCCAAATGAAAAGGTGATCTAACAATTTAGAAATTGGCTCCCTTGGATATCTCTTAAATAGTTCAAACGTTACAATGGGTCCTGCTTGACTTGCTCCTACAACCAGAACTAAATTCAAATATAAAGTGCAATGGCCAAGAGCAGACCATCAGAAAAAAACTGATCACCCATCTCAGGACTCTAGAAGGCACTCCCTTCATTCCATACTTCGTGATTACTTATGTAACTACATAATTACTGAAAAAAACTAGACCCACCCCCTTGCAATCATAAGCGTTTCTACTGGTAGAATATATTCTAGTCTTTTGAATTTTCTTCTGAGTGAGTTTTAATTCCTTTCCTAGATAATTTTACCAGTACATGCTCTGACTTTTGCCAACTTTCAATTTTATAGGGAGCAGTCCTGCAAGGGAAAAAGTAACTTCTGACTGAAAGTTCTACAGTTTCTGCCAGTCTTGTAGGTCTAAGGCATCTTCAAATTAGTTTTGAAGAAAGCATCTGAAGACTGTGTGTTTCTTTTTTTGCAATCTTCTTACTTTAAAAGCTGTAAGTAGATGAATGTACTAAGAACTCCTCCCTCCCCCTCTCCCTTTCTTCTTCTCTTTTACAGAGTGGACAATATATAGTCTCACAGCACTGCTCATCCTAAGCGTTACAGCCATAGTAGCAAAGATAATTCTTCACGTTACCATGAGGTGAGTGTAGAGCAAAGCTGTCCCCAGAGAACTACGATCTCAGCTCTCTACCAAACCTGGCGTGCTTCTTGGCCTTGTCATAGTCCAACTGGTTGTATTCAAAACCAAGTTATTTACTACATATTTGTATCCTCATAAAAGATACTAAATGAGCACATTTGTTAACTTCCCAGTCTGTTAGGACAGTTTGCTGCTAGAATCTCTCTTCTGGTCTTTTTTTTTTTACAACACTTGTATTTAAAGGAAGAAGAAGGAAAGAGGAAAATGTAATCAGACATCTAAATTTGGTGAGAAGAGGTCAAATTATGATAATGCTTTGCAGGAAAAAAATTAAAACCTCATTCCAGATTGGGGAGCTGGGAAAAAAAGTTAGATATAGGCTAGTATATACTTAATTTCTTTTTGTGAAAGAATGAAAATGGTTCAAAAAAGAATCTCAAAAATGAAAATCTGTATTATAATGTGACAATTTACCAGATTTTGCCTATTAATAAAAATATAATTTATTGGTTTATTTCTCTGTGCTTATACCAAGTAAGTTTTGTGTCCTCTAGATGGACACTCATTCACTGAAATGATGGGTGAGTTAAAAGCAAATCAAAATTCTGAATGTTGTGTTTATATACTAAAAACATGCTTAAATATAAAAGGAAATTAATTTCTATTAATAGCAACTAGTAACAGAGTCTGTACAGACCTCTTAGCTTAATGTCACTGCTGTCACTGGGGCAGCAACTATTCTGGCAAGAGAATATCTAACTTTTCCTTTGGTCATGACAACCACAAAATACTCCAAAAACCTCCGTATTTGGCAGCAGATAGAAAGAAAAGGTGTCACAGATGTAGTAGAAGCTGCGAGCATTCCCAGTGCAGCAGTACTGCAGACAGACTACTACAGCTTCCCAAGCACCTTAATACAAGAACGAATCGACCCTTGTTTCCTAGATCCCATCAGATTCCATCTGCAACTGAAACAGAAGATTGCAGTGATGTTACTACTGCTGGTGAGATCTGGAGTATATTTTACCAGCCATCCACATCGATATCCATCTTCAAGAAAAAGCTTCGAAATCACCAAGATGATTGCAACCCACTAGTGGGAAATTGAAGTGTCTTTTATTTTACAAGAATTGATCTTCTTAAAATGCAGGTGACTTGAGATTAATCCTTCTTTTCTTTTTTCTCCCAGTCTCATGCTTTTTTTCCAAAAAGTCCACTTCCAAAGACCTTTAAGTGACTGCCTATCTGCTGTTTTCTTGGGTCATATTGTTTCTTGGGTATATTAGTGACAACAGATTTAATTGTGGCAATAGTTTCTGGTGCTCATCAAATCTGTAGTGCTGTTAATTACTGCCTTTAAGCCATTGCACTTAAAATATATAAAAAAACTTGCAAAATTCAGAATGTCCTGCACCCCTGCTGGAGGTAACTGAGTGTCTGCAGGTTGAGGACTTACTGTGTCCTGCTTTCCTGTACTACTGTATTTTATTGGGCTACTTTAGTCCTTTTCTTCTCAATGCTGATGACATAAGTAGGTACAGATAACCTGTTCAGCTACCACAGCAACCAGAGCTTATTTGCCTTAATGTAAACACATCTAAATGGTACTATACAGTAAAATGGGAATCAGACATGGAAAAACTGATTGCCCAGTGCTCTGCTGTTTCTACATTTTCTGTTTCTACAAGCAGAGATGCACAAATAAAAATCACATCAAATTCAGGAGGCACTCTGTCGATAAAGTTCCAGCTGCAAATACACGTTTTGATGGAGTAATGCTCACCAGGTTAAGGCCTGCACAAGCAATGAAGCCTTTTAAATGACTATGTCTGACCCGTCATTCACTGATGTTTATGATAATTTTGTTCATAGTCAAAGTGATCCTTTAAAAAACTACTGTACTCCAGCCTGAAGTCCAGCATCCATTCTGCATGTAAGCTTAGGGCTTCTTAAAGGATTGCCAAAAGATACTGTAAATCCACTGAATTTTTCAACAGTGAGGCTAACTAACAAATTTTTACTCTGAAGTTACGGATATTAATCTTAGCAGTCTAAACTACTTAAAACGTTGTAGCCTGCTATTGCCAAATCATTCATGAAAGGCTGTGCAGCTGAACACATATGTTACAGTTGCCTGTAAGAACAAAAAGTGTCTCCTTGTCTGAAAAATTAAAACTGAATTTTTAAGATAATTGCCCTTAATTGTCAAAGAACTAAAACAATAGCAGGGATCTGATCTGTGAAATATTTTCTCTTCGATTGCAACAGACAGCATTAACTATTTCATCTTTTTGGTAGACTGTCCACCCACAATACTGCACATCCCACCACCAGGTGAATCAACAGTGAGTCTTTCAGCCTCAGCAAGTTCAGAGCAGAAAGACAGCAAAAACTGTCAATGCATAAGTCAGATAAATTGACTGGCAAAGTTTACTGAGTGAGCGGCTCCTCAAACTATGTTAGAGGAAATTCACTGAGAACCATTAAACTACAGTAATTCTGGTCAAGTTTAAACATATACCGATGGTCGGCATATTCGAGACTTACTGTATAAGCAGTCAGAGAACATCTATTAAGAGCATCTACAAAAGCTAACTAAGAAAAGAAAATTGTCACTGAGTTCAAATTCATTATAGTATCTGCCCTTATGTTTTTTAACATGACCCCCTCCCCTTCATGTGGCCTCCAGATTTTCTTGAAAAAATAGGGTATCTAAGAATTAAACAATGCAACATTGTGCTGTACTTGCCACTGTAGATCTAGTCTTTTACCTGAACTGAATTCAATCCAGCTCTATTTATGTACCACAAATGAGTGTCAGCAACAACTGACAATGCCACAATACATGCTTAAGAGAAACAAGACTTTACTAAGCCAGCAATTATGAAATTGTTTGCATTAAAAATGGAATATCATGGGAACATCTAGTACTTCTTTGTATGAGCTGCTGGAAAGAATACAGGAAACTATAATTACAGTATTACCTAAAATCAAGACAGGACGAGTTGTAAAAAATATGCTGATTTGCTCTTACATGACATCATGTTGGACTGAAAAACATCTGTTTCAGACCAACAAAAATTCTAAAATTGCCTTTTTAACGGTCAGGGTTTGCATCATGCTGTGTAGAGCAAGTCCAACTCACAGATTCATAGCAAAACAAAGTAGGTTGATTCCTAAGTAAGCTTAACATGGTGCACTAAGAAAAAAAAACCTGGAGGAGAAAATCACAGTGTGGTGCTAGACCCTTAAGGGTTGTTATGAGCATGTAGTGTTTATCATGAAGTGATGAAGCTATGTTTGCTTGCTTTATCAAATGTTCTAGAGCAGTTAAACATACAGACTAAAAGCAACATTCATAAACCAGTTAGCTACTGGTGATAAACTGAGAAACCATCAGGAATGCCCCATGACTGATTTTACGTAATTGCAAAAGGGAAAAATGCAGAGCTGTTAAGCTTCTCTTACTTAGTAAAGAATGTCACTAAAATTAGACAAGCATCACAAACAACAACCACTAAGACTGATGCTACTAATGGAAAATTTAGAGAATTTAGAAAGAGATTTTTGCATCAATCCCCTAGCTTCTCAACTATTCCTTAAATAATAAAATTGCATTTCATGGGCCTTTCTTAGGGAGTGGTTATCAAATTTCGGTACAAAATACCCATTAAAACCAGTCGTTCCAGCAGATTAACTCATCATGGCAACAGTAAAAGTGACTATGCATAAGGTAAGACGGTGCATGGGTAACATACTGATAAAAAGCTGAGAGGAAATTGTTAGGTCCCTCCCAGATCTTTCAGACTGTCTGATTCTAGATACCTCTAATGCTGGCAAACAGAGCAATTGATGGAAACGCATGGACAGGGGGCCTTAAATAGCACTTGTTACTGTATAGGCCTGAGACCATAAAGAGCAGGTAGATCTCTGCTATGGATTTTTTCAAAATGTGGTATGGTCACTCACACTCCTAGTAGAAACACTTCAGGGTATGGTGGGATATGGCCAAGATATATGGTATATATTAACATAGCACTTTTTGATCTTTGCTGTAAAGGTTTGGGGGGAGAAAGAAACAAAAAGTGTGACAGGCACAACTGTTGTAATCCCACATGATTCAGCATGCCCCTACTACACAAAGCATCTGAGTGCTGACAGCTGGGGAACATGGACACCTCAGGATGTTAGTGTTTACACCATTTTCTTCAGCAAATTGAAAATAACTGCAGAAGAAGAATTTGTTTGGAATTCTATCTGAATGGCCTTCTGACATCCGGCCTATCCAGTTCCCTCAACAGGCTGGACAGGCTGCAAATGCAACATAGGCTACAACATCAAAAGCAACTGTTCTGACAACAAAGTCAATGAGGATCTGCCTCCTCATATATATGCATTCCAGCTCCAGCTCTGGCCCCCTTCTCACTCTCGTGTTGGTATGACCAGCTGTGTGGTGGTGCAATAAACTGATAGGTCAAAAATTGCCATCGCTTTTTCTTCTCTGAGTTACTTTTTAGAGAGATGGAGTTCTCTGATCTTGTTTGTTGGGTGCTTGTAGAGAGAGATGAGTTAACACAGCGAAGTGGGCAATAAGCCATAGGAAAAAGACAGTTGTCTGCCCCAGAAGCTGGGGCAGTAAGTACTTCTGCTGGCACTACCACTGCAGCAAGTTGTGAGCCTACCGCTTTGGCGCTGCATGCCAGTTGCCTACACTGCATGTGGACCTCAGGTGAAAAGGGGCCATCTGGAAAAGTGCCTTCCCTAATTCAAAATCTATGTTTAAAACTAGTTTAGTTTGTTGACTAAATGATTTTATATGTATTTTTGTCTTAATATTGTTATGTTGTGGGGAAATAGAGACTGTGTTATGTAAAAATGTGTGATATGTTATCATAGTAATATATATATTTATATGTGTATAGGAAATGCATTATTTAATACAGCGCATCATGCTTGTATCTTGCTAACGTTTTATAGGAAGAAAAGATGTTAGTTTACACTCTGGGAAAAATAAAATTTTCTATACACTGTAACCATAGGAAAAAATTAAAGATACTTCCTTTGTACCTATAATAGAAGGACATTGAGAATAAGGTAACTCGGACTCAGTTCCATGGCAGAATAGATGCTGATGATAGAACTGCTTTAAGAAGCACTTTCCTCATTTGAATCTCATTTCTAGCTTGTAATTGTATTAGGCTGTTCATCAGATTCTGCAAATTCATATGTGTATACTGTCTGGATCATTTTTTCCATCAAACATGTAATCTGCTTTTTCAAAGCATCAACATCTTTTCTAGAACCTGTTTCTGCCAGATTTTCCACAGCCAGTACCATGCTGAGGAAGTTTATCACATATCTCATGCAGACAACCCAGTGGGATTGCAGAATTATAGTCTTTGTATTCCAAGGCCCCCTGGCAGCAGTATAAATGGGAGATTTTTAAGGATAGTCCTGGAAACTGTACTGAATCTGCAGCCTGTATGACTGCAGACCAAACCCATCAGCAGACACATGGCAGCCACTGAATGAGCATGACTAGCTATTCCACTTTCATCTTCTGCTTAATGAGCCTCTCAGGCAGTGGGAAGGACTACTGAGAGATTTTTCTAGTGCACCACTTTGCCTAAAGGAAGGGTGAACTACAAAAACAACTGAGAAATACTTGTCCAACTAGTTCTTAATACCTTGCACCAGTATTTCACAATCTTTCAATGAAATACAGTTCAGTGATAGTTTCACCCAAATATTGTTCTAGACATCTATGAACTCTGCTACTCATTTATGAATTCTGCTGCCTTGAGAGTGAAAAATATAATTCTCTTCAGACCACACATTTTTTCTATAACAACACATTCTCAATACACATACACTTCACGCAATTCGTACTTTCTTGAATTGACTGAGGACCTGTGCTTTGGGATGAAACCTGACATTCTGAATTTCAGTCTCAAGACAACTTACTGCAAATGAAAAGGCATGAACCACGTCAGGCTGTCAAGAAACCAGAACAAATCAAACTTCAGGTGACTCACCACTGAAATATGTACTGTTTGTAACTGGTCACCCTGCATTCAGCAAATGGCTGTAAATAATAATTATGAAAAAATAAATAAATTTATGCAGGAGCTCGGTTAGGATGGCTAAAGTGTATACAAGTATGGAATAAAGGAGGCAGAAACTGCTGCAGTTCACCAGCAGATTACAACAGGGTTGTCTGCTGTAGAGGTTAGAAGAGAATATTTGAGCTGAAAATGCTGAGAATGATCACATATAAAAAGTATAATATTGCTGTGACAAGCAATTTCTGAGGTAATAGCAAATTGAAAGTTTTCAGTTTACATGTTTTCAAACTGTTATGAAGATCTATAACAATTCTTTGTAGTTTCTTTACAAACTTCAGCAACATATAATGCTACAGTTTGAGAATCTTCAGTGACCTTTTATGTAAGCACCAAAATACTAGTATCAGGTACCAAAATTGTCTCCAGCTTTTCATGAGAAGACTCAAACTCTCATTTTCTCTTAGAAACAAATGTCACAGGGGACTGTCCTCCCCTTACACAGGGGAGATAATTCTGCTCTCCTTTCTTGCCATTCTTGTTATGAGATTCCTCTTGCACTTTGGTTTATTCTGGGAACGGTTGCCTCTTTTCCTGTTGTTGTTTCCTAAGCAACAGTTTCATTCCCCCTGAGAGAAATGCGTTCTTGATTCTGAAAGAGACACTTTTCTATGAAGCATTTAAGTCACAGGAGTATAGCGCTTCCATTGCAAGATAAAATATCTAGTTTCAGGTGTTCTGTTGTCTCCCTGACCAAAGAATTAGGCCAGGCTGGCTCCACAGGGTATGAACACAGCCATCCTCTTAAGGGCATTTTTCTCTTCACGCTACCCAAGTAACAACAAACTGTAACTAACAGCTGTCATAGGATTTGACAGATGCACATGATATTGCAGATAGAGTTACAGAAACACCAAGTGTTACTATAATGTACAATAAATTAAGAATAGTCTGTTCCTGCTTGTCTTTTTTTACCGTATCGAGATTCTATGGATGTTTGTGGTGACCACAGAACTTTCATTTTGCCAGAAGTTTGCTCCTTAAACATTGAACCTCAACAGTAAAGAAGAACCTTCCCCTGCCAAATATTAAAATTTTCATTTTTGATAGAAAATACTTACATTTAGTCATTTAAAAAAGGCCACAGCAAAGAAGAGACAGAATACCACGCACATAACTAAGCACCATATACAAGTTCAGCCAGCAGCCCACTTTCTCACAGAAAGAGAGTATGAGCTTCCTGAGTATTTTGTGGGACAGCAAGGGTAAAGGTATGCCCTGCTCTTAAAAGCACAATCATCTCACAGTTCTCTTCAGAACAAGAAGCAAGAAAGCAAAACACTAGTCAGCAATGGCAAACTGGAGGATGGAGGAAGGGAAGAGGAAGGAGACTCAGATGTGACCTGTCAACACAGGCACAGCAGCCAAACAGAGACGGCAAATTTTATGCTATTTGTAAAAACAATTGTTTAATGAACTAATCTGCAGATAAAACGTGTATCTATAATCATTGGCCATTGCCAAGATTCCATTTACCAAGCAAAAAAAAAGGGCAGGTACTTTAACTGAGAAGTACTTGCTGGTGCTGCTTAGGGTTACCCTAACTTCCACCTGCCTGTTGGTCTTCCATTATTGCACCTGCCTTTGCATTGCAGACAGGCTTTCCCACTGTACCTGAGATGAGGATGATAACTGATCCTCCTGCTACGAAGGGTCCCATGCAAAATTACATTCCAGTTCAACAGTCGGTCATCCCAAACATGCAATTTTCACATACAAAGGGGGTTGGAGAGAAGTAAGGCTCATTTCTTGACTGACTCCTGAGGTGACTGAATTACAGTGCATTTGAGTGTGAGTAAGAGAAGGGGAAAGTCCAGGGGATTACCAGGTGAGATTCTCCAGGAGAAGGAAAAAACTGGAGAAGGAGTCTGGAAAAGATTTTTTTGTGTGTGTGTGTGTATTTCTGGACAGGAAATAAATAATGCATGAAGGCAAACTATTTACACAATAAAATACAAACATATCTCACATACAGCCACATAACCCCAGGTCCCCCTCTTTCAGTGTCTGCATAAACATCTTTGGTCAAATTGTGCTCTCTGCTGACAAAACAAGTAGCACAGCAGTGATTATCACTTCAGCGAGACCAGTAATTTCATGATCCAAGGCAAGGATTTGGATCTAGCTTTACTATTCAAGCTATGATTTATCCAGTTGCATCCACCGCTATCATGCTGGTTCCGGCCTCAAAACTATTTTATTTCAAGACAATAAATTATTTTTACCTCAAATGATACCAGAATTAAGTTGCCCTGGCACAAGGAAAAGGCAGGCTCCAAACATAAATGAGGATTTTTTTAGCAGATGTGGTACTTCTCATGTGCGTGGAGGGTTCAGGGGCTTGTATGACACTTACTCACTGCTCCCCAGTAAAACCTGCATGCTATATTAAAGGCCCAGACGCTGTCCTGATAGTGATGGACTGCCACACTGCATTCAGCTTCACTGCATTTCCTTCCCCATTTCCCCGGCAGACCTCTCCACCCATCTCTTCCACAGCATATCCTGTGCCTTCTGTGCCTTCCTTCCTATGTAATCTGTGTTTCCCTGCAATGAATCAAGCTTCCCCCCACGCCAAGAGCAACTTCAGCCAGGTGTGACCAGGGACACTGAAGCACCAGGCAGCCCTCATGGAAACACTGATACTGGGTGAGACTACCTGGGGACAGTATTAGGAAGACAGCTAAAACTGTCAAGTACTGGACTTGCACTGTGCACAATACCTGGTAAATTCAACTGTGGCACTTGATGAGAACTGAGTGGTCTGGAGAACATTATGGGTTGCCTCCATAAAAAGAAGGAAAAGGAAAAAAAAAAAACCCCACAAAAGCAAAAACAAACAAAAAAAACACACCACAAAAAACCACCAACACTGAGGATCTCTATGTGTGTGTATGTATATACATATCCACATATCTATTATTTAAAAAAGGAAAAAGATTTTGTTTATTAGAGTTCATCTCAGTGTATCTAGGACTATACTTTGACGGGAACAGCTATCTATGTCCTTTCCCCCAAAACAAGAAGAACGATTCCCACATGTATATGCAATAAAACTGTATTTTTGTGTGGCTTTGCCTTTTTTTTTCCTTTTAATATAGACATTTGTACACTTTCTTACAAAACTGCAGGTAACTACAACTTTTCTTAAGTCATTTTTGGTCGGCAGGTACTGTAAAATCTTAGTGTGCAATTATCATGTATTTACAGGGCCTCGTGTTAGTGATTTTCAATGATTATTACAATAATGTCACACACTCTCAACATAAGACATGGCTTAAGATAAATATATTAGTAAATAAATATTCTGAGAACATATTTCCATAAATGAAATGTGCTGCTATACATATACAGAATATATACAAGATGCTTTCTAGCTTTTAAAACATTTTTAAAAATGGTAATGAAGGAGAAAGAGCCCTTTGACCATATTACAAATCTTTACAGCAAATTTTATACAAAACAATTTTAAGTGCTATAATTTTAATTAAAAACATTTTAAATAGTGCCTTATGAGCCAAACACAATGACAACTGTTCATGTAAGTAGCAGAAAGGCATTCTGTTATAAAAACCATCTATCATGGCCAGCTAGCCTCTAAGTCTGCACAGACATACAGGTACCAGGGAAGTAACTACATGTTCCATGTAAAACCCAACATAGAAACCAGGTGTGGGGTGTCTGTGGCGTGGCCTGCAGAGACTGTTGTACTGACAGAGATTTCCACAGCATGTGAACGAGACCAGTACATCCAGGAACACCATGAGCCAGATTATTCAAATCTTCTTTAGAACCACGTTTTACCACATCATGCCATGTAGTTACAGAGTACAATGCATCTTAGGTGGCCTTCTACAAGTGCCTCACGAAACACCAAGGAGAATAACCAAGCTATATACCATAGCTTCTACAATGCATTTCTTTTTCAGTGGAGGAAGGAGAGGGTAAGACTTAACAATTTTTAAAAAAGCAAAAAACCCACAAACCTTTAGAGTTTATTCTCCCAACACATACCACTTACTTCAGTCATTCAGAGAATGAATAAGTTTTTAATCAGCTTTATACACAGGAAATGTGTTTATTGAAATTTTTCTTTTCATCTTATACCCAGATCTTGCCTTGTATTAAGTCTCTGAACTGCTGGATTTTGATGCTTGTTGATTAAAAAGATGTAACATGAATTCCTTTAAATATAACTTTTCCCTAACTTATTGGGTACAGAAAGCAAAAGTAAACAGGCAAATGTATTTCTTATTTCTTAGATGTTTGCTCCTTTTAAAATATTTCATTTGGGACTATAGAGAATACAAGTTAACTTTGCTGGGTCTCACAACTAGCCCAGTGCTGTCAAGGACATTGCTTTGGCAGAATATGTAACATGAAGTGTTACATCTTTATTTCATGTCTTTTAAGTATCTCCAAAGTGTACTGAACTTAGGACAAACCTTTTCAGAAGACTGGCACTGTGAGCATTAAATATTTAGTTTCCCTTTAGAAGATTTCCTGCTGTGAATACACCACAGGATGACACTGTGACCTCAGGCACATGCAGCATGACAGGCAATTTAACCCATGCTATGGTAGCCTCTTACTCAGAAGCTGCTGTTTCCACAGGAAACAATTGCTATCAGAAGTGATGACGTATATTATCTCATGATAACAAACATCCTCACTAGAATAAGAACAAGAACAAAAGTATGTGCCCAGGCTAATGGGGTACAGAGAGCATTCTGTACAGAAGACAAAGATGAAGCACATCTAGCTGGGCCCAACAAACCTTTAGAACAGTTCAGTCTATGGAAGCTACATCAACCACAGCAAAGAAGAAAACAATGATTAAACCAAGTCCCTCACTTTCCCCCATGCACAAATGGTGACAAGCACTGCTTCCCTTAGGCATGCTTGCAGCCTATGGAAACAGGAAACGTCCTGACCTGTTTCCAAAATGAGCCAGCAAAGCTGCAAGCACACTGCAAGCTCTGTTTTCACTGCACTTGTCAACATTCCTCACAACCACAGCAGGGGCTACAAGTGCCTGAAAAACTTCCTATGGAAGGAAAGGTTCATTACCTACAAAGGTAATACCCTTTCTAAGCCCTTTGTTCTAACATCTGCTTAAGGCAGAGGTCTCCAGTAATTCTTCACCAGTCAGAAGACACAATGAGGTCCACGGTTTAAATACAGAAGTGAGGATGAGAACATTCTGAGCTACCAGTTCCCTACCCCGACTCTGTTGAAACTAATCATAACGGTAGGAGACCTTTCTTAGCCAAACCATCAGAGCAGCATGACGGGGGAGGAGGAGAGAGGAGAAAGGAGGCAGTCCAATGCTTCACCTCCCTCAAAATCTCTCACATAACTTGGTGGCTGCTAGGATTTGCTACTGGGATTAGTCAGTATCTGAGCATCCATTCAGCAGCTGTATCCCTCTGGACTACTACATTTCAAAGTGCTATCTGGTTTCTAAGGCAGGTGTAGCCCTGAGCTTATCAAAGGCTGGACTCCTTTAAGTAGGAGATAACAGCATCTACACGTAGCCTGGCTTATTTAACACACTGTGTTACCTCTCAGCAAGAGGTCACTTCTAAAAAGAAAATATAAATAACACTTTGTCATTAATATAGAAATGGCACTAGAGCTCAGAAATGCTCCACACCGTGTCCCACATGGACTTTGCACACAAATCAAGGCCTGAAGGCTTCAGGCAGAAGGGACAAAGGAGACAATCAAGCTGATGTGAACACAGAGGAAGTAGGGGAGGGATTTCTCCACATTACCACTTTTGTGTGTTTGTCAAAGCTTAAAAAAAAATTAAGTCCACGAGAATTTGGAGTCCCTGATAAGCTCCGCTTCTCCATCTGGGATCATCTGGACAGGTCTAGTCACTGATCTGGCTTCTCTCCAAGGGATGAGATCCAGCACCTGAAGGATAAAGAAAACTAAGGAACATTGCATCTAGAATACTACATACAGTTTTGAGGCCCGCAGAGCAAGACACTGACTGACTGGAGTGAGTTCAGCAGAGAGCCAAGCTGCTCAGAGGGTTAGAGCCTTCTCCTTGTGTGAAGAGGCTGAGGGATTTGGGCTGTTCGGCCTGCAAAAAAGGAGGATTCAGGGGCACTTATAGCAGCTCTGCAATACCTTCATGGAGGCTCGTCACAACAATGAAAGCACAGTCCTCACAGATATGCATTTTGGAGAAGAGGTAAGGAGCTGAGCTGAAGCATGAGACATTCAGACTGGATACAAGAAAAATCTTTTCACCATGTTGGCAGTCAAGCACAGGAACAAGAACCCAGAAAGGGAGTGCTCTCTGTGCCCCTGAGGGTTGTCAAAGCCTGACTGGATAAACTAGGTCTAATCTGACAAGCTCTGAAATCTTAATCTGATTTCAGAGCTGACTCTGCTTTGAGCAGGTTGGACTGGACAGTGGCCTGAGATACCTTCCAGCCTAGGGTACCCTGTGATGCTATGAACACCCTCAAAAATAGCCCTGGCAAAGCAGCTAAGGAATATCCCTTTCTTTCCGTGAGTGATTATTTTTTTTCCCCTTCTGTGTGTCCACAGCTGAGTTTCCCACATATTCTTCTACAGCAAATCCAAGATCTTCACTTTTTTATTTTATTTTTTTTTAAACCTTCAACTTGTCTGTCGTCTCTCAGCACTGTGGCCATGCCTACTTAGGCAACTCACCACAGCTGCTCTCCCTGGCTGTGGGAACTCTAATGGGATCCTGGTACTAGCAGTCACTTTTTCTCCTCCCCACAAAGGATGAGTGTGAAAGCTTTTGTAGGGCTAGACAGTAAAAACTGTTCCTCTAGCTATGACCAAATGAGCACAGATGACAAGAAAATAACACTTCGGGGCAAAGGGTTAGTCAATAACCTGCTCTTATGCAAAGGATGGAATAACCTTTATGGGTGCAGGTGACTAAGTAGCTGGTAGCATTTCACGCACTAAGGCAGAAAGGTAGCAAGCAATCAAAAAAAACACACGTTACCTGTGGCCTTTGTGGTTGTCCTAAGCTTCTGGGAGTTCAGAGTGGGACTGGGAAAGAGCATTCCAGCTTCCTCCTCCTGAGAGTAGTTCTGCCGCAGGAATGATGTTGCCTCATAGCACACCTCCCTCTCGACCTGTACCTCTCCAGTACCTTGACAGTGCAGGTAAGTATCTAGCTCGGGTGTTCCATCCCAGGAACTACAGCTTCCTGTGTGGGTCCCTTGGTGTTCTGTAGGTACAATCAGCTCACAGTCTCTGTCTTCAGGAATTATGGGAATGCGTTGACCCAGATCACATACACCCTTACAGCAGTTTGGCAAGGTGTCATCGGGAAGCGTGTACTGCACATTCACCGCATAGTCTTCTGTATAGCAGCCACCACCTCCACTGCCACTGTTGCTACTACAGGCTACCTGCTTCTCTTCATAGAAGCAGCAGGGCAACCCCTCATATTTTACCCCATCCGTCCTATGTAAGTGGTCTGAGTTAATACTGTACAAGCCTGGGATGTTCCCTGACTGTGGTTCAATTCCTTGGCCACATGTCCCCCACAGCGGAGAGCTAAGGAAGAGTGCACTACAGTCAGCTGTCCCATTACTAGGCTCCAGGGCAGAGTGCTGGAATTCAAAGCAGCATGCACATGCCTGCTCTGAAATTGACCCTGCTGCCTCTGGATTCTTCCAGTTCCTTTTAACATCCAAGGCAGCACCAGAAGCAGCCTCAGGTCCTCCCTCTGAGGTAGTGCCATTTGGATCCCTGTGCTCTAGTGAGGAATTACTGCTATAGTTCATATCCATGCTGCAGTTAGACAGTTGGTCCCCTGAGGAAGAAGCCGGCACAAGCCGGCAGTCAGCACCCACCACACTGTGACCATGAACTGGAAGCTCATCCTGGTGGGGACCCTCCAAGAGAACAATTGCACCCCTGTTTGTACCACTGACCTCACCCACTCGGCAAGGGCTCTTACTGCGGTAAACATAAGGGTCATAGTCACTGCTCAAAGAGCTGCGGAAAGTGGAACAGCTCCCATAAACCCCTTGGTTGCTGACCTCAGTGCAGTCAACCATGGAATCACTAGAGGAGCAGTGGCACTGACCAGAACTGCTGCTGCTGCTGTCACTCGCAGGGCAGTCAGCCAAATATCCACTGCACACTGAACGATGACCATGATAGCAGCTAAAGCTGGAGGTACTGCCACTCTCCAGGCGAGATGAGGGCATTACATGTACCACAGGAGGGAAAAGCACGCTGCTACCAGGCTGAAAGGCACGGGAAGGACCCTTTGAGGAAATTCCAGCTGGAAGCTGTCCATCTTGCTCAGGGTAACTAAGGCCTTGGAAGTAGTAGTGCTGATACATGGTCTCATATCGGGAAAAGCAGGCTGCTTTGGAAAAGTTGCGTCCACCAAACTTGGGTCTTCGGAAGTTGTGAGCTGGAGAGTAAGCCCTATGTTCCAGGCTACAGTGATGTGTGTTTAAAGCATGGTCCAAATGAATAGGCTGATAGCTTTGAATGTAGGTTGGGGATGGGGCTTGGTAGAGGCTCTGTTCACCATGTCGCTCCACTGTAAGTACGGTGATAGGGTTTCCGTGAGGGTCCATGCTTGTCCGAGTGGGATATGCTGTTACCTGGTTTGCTCTGTGCACTCGACCTGGGTAATGGACAGGCAGAATCACCCTCTGCTGCCGGCTGCGTGCTGGGTTGACGGATTCCAGACAGACTGGACCTGCATTTCCCTTCTTCTGTTCTGAATGAGAGAAATAAGAATGAAGAAGTAGAACTAGCAGGAAATAAAAAGGAATACACTTTATGGAAGAAAGACTAATATTTTGTTCTGAATGTTGCTACATTATGCACCAGTTTCTTATACAGAGGGGAACACAAAAAAAGTAAGTCAAGCATCTGCCTGGAAGCCTTCGAAACACTCAAATGTATTTGCTTAAAAAGAAAAAGAAGTGAATTTATCTCAGATACTGTTCTCATATATACGAAACCTTCCGTCTACACAGTATTCCTGAACTGGAAGAGGCTGAGAGAGGCTGGAAGTCATCGCTCAAGTTTTCACTTTACACATTATTTTACATAAATGTGTATTAACAGAAAACTTTCTTAAGACAGAGAAAATGAAAGAGGGAGAGGGCAAGTAAGGGAAACCACATTCCAAGTTACAACACCATGGAAAAATAAACCTCCATACACTGTTTTCTTTATAATTCCCAAGCGAAAACATACTGGTTTCCTTCACGTGTCCCTGCGCTCAGGGGATGTGCAATGCTGCCCTCCACTGGGCATCGGCTGCAGCCCAAGGAAGGCCAGACTGAGGCTACTCTGCGGGACACACAGCCCCTCCCAAAGGGTTTAGGACTAACTGTATTTCGAGGGCTGCATTACACTACTGACTGAGAGTTCTGTGGAAATTCACAAGCAGGCACAATTTTTGTTTTATTTCATAAGCTGTTATGTCTGAAATGAATGACGCAAGAGCATCCACACTGCAGCGCTTACCTATAATGTTATGGCGGCAGTGAGGGCAGGTGTGATGCTGCAGTAGCCAAGGATCCACACATTTCTTGTGAAATCGGTGAGTGCAAGGAATGACACGCAGTTCCTACAGGAACAAATGAAGGACCACGAAAATGTAATTCTTCCTAACAAGTGCACTTTTCACAGCTTGTTCCTAGATTTTTCAACCTAGCTACCGAACAAATCAATTCCTAGTCTCAGTGGTAAAGACAGAAAAAATGCCATCAACAGAGCCAAGAGCACAACATCTAGCGATCAGCTGTCTCTAAAAGAATAGTCTGCAGGCACATTAGAACTCCATGCACATATAGTACATTGCTATGTGTCCCTATGACCCAACACCTTGAAGGAGCCCATCATTTAAGTTTTCCTTAATGTATTAAATGAACACTTAAAAAAAAAAAAAAATCAGGAGTAATTATGTACCTTGCCTACAACTATTAGGAATGGAAAATACCCAGGGAAAAGCAAAACCAACATAGTGTATATGACACTTTTTCCCTTACCCAGCACTCTTATCCTTCAGCTATTATCTGTTTACAAGATTTCCTGAGCCTGATGGATATCTACTGGGTTCAGAAACCTGCAAGAGATCTTCCAAGTACTGCTCATCTCCACATGAGCTCAGGTTTTGAACTTCTAACACACTTTCACAAGAAGTTCCACAGGGCTACTACCTGCTGATGGAGAAACATCGCATTTTGATTCTCATTGGGTCCTTGCAGTTTTGTTTAATTGTACCCTGTCTTGTATAGGAAAAAAATGAATGTGTGAGTCCTATTCGTGCTTTCCATTCGTTACTCTGTATTCCCTCTGTGCCCACGCAATCTAGTACTAAAGAGTCCTAGCACACTCAGTGATTTATTTTTTTTTTTTTTTTACAGAAACCATTCAAAATATTTGATAATGTTGTGGCTGCCCTTTTGTGAAGCACCTTCATTTCCCCTCCATAACTTTTGTAAAATGAGATCAGAAATACACAGTACGCAAAGTGAGAGCATGACTAAACTTACACCATGGTATAATGATGTTTTCCGCTCTGTTCTCTAGACTTTTCCATCTCATTTTTAATATTTGATTTGCCTTTTTGACTGCCACAAAGCACTGATCTGCTTTCACAAAGCTATCTAAAGTAGCTTTAAGATCTTGTTCCTGAACAATAATGTTCAGCTCGTAACCTACCACTGACACATGTGAAGCTCATTCCTAGGTATATCACTGCATCCTGAAGATCATACATCAATTTCCTCTCCAGTTTGTTTTGCACAGCCTTTCTGAAGTCCTTTTCTACCTTCATTCTTGCTATTCTGAATAATTTCCCATCAACTAACTTCATTACCTTTCTGTTTGCAGCTTGTAGCACTCAAATACTGCATCTGGTACTTCCTATTGCCCTAAAAACGATTACTCTTTTATGAATAATTTCAAAATACAATGTCCTCAAATAATCCTTTTAATGGAAGTTCGTAGCTGTGACTATTGACTGCCTCTATTCTATTTACATTACTATTATAAGATTATATATTATTTTCTCTTTCACCCTTTCACTGCTTCCTCTGGGTAGAACTGTCATAGATAGCAAGCACTGAGATCAATACAGTGATGGCAACTGAGGAGTCAAAAAACTGTCCCTAACCTTTTGATGTCTATTCCTTTGGTTTCCCAGCAGTGCTGCGTACTTAACATTTTAAAGACAAGGTGCCATCAGATCTTGAAAAGCAAAACACTAAATGTATCCCTTACATCCAGAGCTTGCATGCATCATCACCTTAGCACACAATCGGTCAAAAATACTCAGAGAACTATCTGCTGAGGCAACTCTGACTTCTTTACACTTTGTTCTTCAGAAATGCAACTTGAAGGAGATAGCGCCTTGCAGAATGAGGTCCCTCGTCTCTCACTTTGTAGCACGGGTAATTTCAAGCTGCGGAATGCAGCTGAGGCTGAGTTGGCTGCTCAATGTGATCAGACCTGCAAGTGGCACCACTTCAGTACACAATGTACCCAACAGCCAGCCACATACCACAGTGCCACATTCTCAGCCCATGTTGAAGAAACCATTTATCCTTTACCTCCCCATCAATGTACTTCTCCAAGCAGATGGCACAGTCAGAGGTGGAGCTGCTACTGAGTGTGTCCAGTGCTCCACAGTTACTTTCCCGGTGTCCCTTACTTTTGGACTTAAACTTCCTGGTCTCCATTTTCTCCAGTGCTTGCACTGCAAGCCTGTTCATGGAATTCTACATCAGAAGAAAGAAAAAAAAAAAAAAAAAAAAAAAAGGCAATGCTGCTGTGCTTGGGACTAGAGTGTAATAGCAGAGAAACACCACCATAATGTATCTTACAAATTATGTCAGGCCCAACTAACGTATAATTTCATAAATTGAGGGAAATTAAATTTTGGATCAGAAGCCTCATGAAAACAAGGTATGCCACATGCAGTAGTGAAAGTATAAGCCTCTTAGAATTAAAACAGGGTGAAGGTGTTGTCAAATAGGATACACTGGAACTGCTCAATTGATAGGCAGCAACTATTCAAGCCAACATATAAAACTTGGCCAGGAACTTTTTTTGAACTATCAACATTGACTGCAATGCCCCAAAACACTGTTACCACTATATTACCAGGAGCAATACTTGAAAAAGGGATTAAAAGGAAATGTTACTAAATTAGCTGTATCATTTCCTCTTCCCCCCAATTTTAATCAATAGTACAAGTTTAGGAAGGCAGTGTGTTGTTTTCATCTTACTGTAGAATTTATCATTCCCCTTTTTAACACTGTTTTTTAACACTGGTGTTGGTCCGTAACGTCTCTGGATTCCTACTCAATGTGTCCAAAGAAGAGTCCTAAGAATCTAGAAGGCTTTGCATTCCTTTTATGTGTGTATATACTGGACAGTTTACAACTACAGACTTCAAAGTCCATTAGCTTCATTTGCTTTCCCTTTCATATTGGACAGGACAAACTCCAAGTACATCATTGAAAACCTCTCCCATTAAGAATCAATAGATGTTATTCTACTGAAAAGAGTTGCAATTTATTTTCAGTCCCGATATCCTCTCCACAATATAGCAGCAAGAGTCGGAACTTCTTTAGAAGTACACCAGCGTTACTGAGAACCTTTGAATAACCAGAAACGTTCTTCCCTCCCAATGGCGAAATGGACTGCTTCTGTACTACATTCATTTCATGATTTAACTGAATGAACATCATGGATCAATGTAATCTCCTTTAAAGACATTTCCAAGTTCTTCTAAAGGCCTACATGCATGAATAAAACCCCCTTCCACAAAGATGGCTATCTTAGGTTAGTGTCTGGCATTTCCAAAAGTTGCAAGCAAGTTCTAGGACAAAGTAAGAGGAGTTAATTTTCAGTATCCAGTGAATGCCCCATTAGTGCTCTTACCTGACTGCGTCGCTGTTTCAGTTTGATCTTGACAAGGAGAATGAGGCAAACAAGAGACACAACCACAAAGAAGGCCAGGAAAATTCCCATATCAAAGTACTCGGTGGGTTGCTTAAAAATTAAAAAAAATATATAATTTTTCCTTCTTTTAGATCACACTCCACTTTATTGTTTCTCTCTCCTCCTTCAGTTTCTTAGTGCTCATTGTCAAATGTACACAGTCACAATGGCAAAAGCCAAAGAACACACTGTTTTGTTCATTAACTGGGATTCTATGAGACAAAACCTGGGTTTCATGTGCCATCGCAAATGAATGGAATAGACAGAATGCCAATCACGAGACAACAGATTTACAGTCTCTGAACTGCAAACCCCAGGTTTTCTCACTGAGTGAATCACACCAACACAAGTTTTTATGATTTACTGGGTCATTTGTGCAGGTTAAGGGACTGAAAATTAACATTTGTATTTTCAGCAAATGGCCCACTTCTCAAATACATTTCTAAACAGAAGGATTCCATAAAAAACCAAAGTGGTAACTGGGACACGGATGACCTCTAGCTTTGTACTTCTTCTGTAAACTAGATGTAGAGAGTGTTATGAAAAAAACTCTGGAAAAACTATTACAAATATATCAAATAATTAATCCATGTTTAAGATACCATGTTTAAAATATCATACAGAATTATTAGTTAACACAGGGCAGACCACCTTACAAAACTGAGCCACCAGAAGCATGCAATAATTAAGCTACTTAAGCAAGAAAAAGCAAACTTCTATTATGTAGATTTTTTAGCCACTTATATACTCAAAAGAATCCTTATGAAACACTGCAGAAGCCCCACTGTGGATTCCATACTTACATCAAGTGTTGCATCTTGTCCACAGTGCAGTTGCTGAGTTTATTTAAATCAACAGAATTTCACATATATTAATGCACTTGGGGAACATCAAAACACCTTCCCCTTCAGTGCAGTGAACAAGCACTGCCTGCAGTAACAACAGCACTGTAATACCTAGAGAGAGGTTCTGAAAGTCTCACCCGTGGGGGGCGATGCTGAATCCTGGCTCGTGCCACTTTCTGCTTGTTAACTATGTTCATTAGCTTGACAGCATCAGCACCTTTCACATACACCACTGGTCTCTTCAGAGGGTCCTCTGAGCCCTGGTTCAGCTAGAACAACAACAAAAAAAATCTGCTCAAAAAGGCATGTTTCAGGAAAACCAGCTTTCTTCTGGACAATGGAGAGAAAAAAAAAAGGAATATGGATGTGGCATTATTGATTCAAGCACCAGTTGTTCTAGCATAGACCTTCGGTTAAGCATCCCACAGACTTAAACCTGAATTAAACTTTTGACTTACATTGCAGGTTTTTGTTGCCTTTTTTTTTTTTTCCTACTGACCAAAACTAAGATTAAGGATAAGCAAATGTTATTTCTGAACAGCAGCTTTAACTTAACTGCATTATGTACCACTGCACATATTGTTCCTGTAATAAGTTAAACTTCACAGTGAAGAAAATCTGCACATTCCAAGAAAATTGTCCTTGCTACATTTTATCAATCTTTTTATTTCAACTTTGTAGTTACATTATTCACATAAAAATTTCTCCAGCTTTTTGAACAATCTCAGTATCAGTGTGCTGTCTTTCAGGCTCTTTGTACCTAGTCCATTTATTTAAGTCATTAATTTCTGCTGTTTAGTTCAACAAACTCATTCAAAGTTACGGAGGTTCCAACAACCACTAAACCTAGTGATTGCTGGATGGACGACCTCAAAGACTAAAGCATACGAGTAGAACACTTAATTCAACCTGATACTTCCTTCCAGACCCAGCTAAGGTTTGTCAGAAAGGCCGTATCATAGAATCAGAACATAATGTGTGTGGGAAGGCACATCATGAGCCCCACCTCCTGGTCAAGGCAGGGTCAACTATGACATCAAACCAGGCTGCTCAGGGCTTTCTCTGGTCAGATGCTGAAAATCTTCAAGTGTGGAGAATGCATAACTTCTCTGGGCAACAAATCCAGAACAACAATCTGCTAAATTATACACCAGAGAGGGTAATAACTAGACAAGAGAATTAGTTCTGTTGCAAAATGGCATCAACATGATCAATTCATATAACTTACTCTGATTCACAAGAAAAATCCTAGTAGAGAGCCTGGTTGATACAAAACAAGCAATGCACTGACAAGCAGATGGAAATGGTACAGGGAGAAGGAACGAGATGACAGGAATGTGAGCAAATAGAACAAGAGCAGCTCATGGCTGAGATAACATATCTGCATTGTTGTTATCTACCTCTTAGTTCTGGCTAAACCGTGTAGAAATTACCAAATGACTGCTCTATTATCCTGATTACAGGATGATGACTCTACTTAAAATGAGCACATTATGGTCACAGATTTATCTGAGACTTTTTAGTCCAGGAATCCTATGTGTCTACAAGACTTAATGGCCTAAGGCCAAATCCAATCACTGTCCTTACATTCCTAGACATAAACCCTCTCTCAAAATTTCTTGTCTAAGAAACAATTCACCTGATTCCTCAGTCATTTTTGAACAGTGTCAGATTCTTGACAAACATGATGCTCTGGGTGCTGTTACTCCACTTTAAATATGCAAAAGTAAAACTAAGAAGCAAATCAACTTCACAGAGCATTTCTAAAAATAATAAATTAATTCTTGATCTACAGTAGAAGACACTCAGATCAATGGGAATAAACTCCACAAAATCTGTAGGCAAAGCCCTTTCATTTGATAGCAATTCTGCAACCAGATTATCTAAGAACAATTCTTCTGGTCAGAACTGCTTCCTAATTCTGTTCATTGACTGGCAGAAAGGATTGCCTTTCATAATACTCCACTTCTTCCTTTCAAAGCGCACTCCCTTATTTGTTCTAGTGCTTGCTAACAAGCATACCTGGGAAAGTTTCCTCAACAGTCCCCCTCAGTGTCTTAGAATACTTCTATTTGAACCAAAAATACTCCAGATTAACTCATGCCATTTTTTCCTCCATTGTCATTCATCTGTCACTGTTTTGCACAGTTCCACTGTGAGTGCCAAAATGGTACTTACTTTAAAGACAAATTAACAGGCACCCCTGATGTCAAGAGTTCTGAAGATTTCAGATGAGAATCAAAATTCATGAAAAAAATGTATCCAGAGCAGTATGAGAATAGAGCCATTCAAGTAACTCTTAAGAGTATGGAAGTTAAGTCTAGACACTCCTCTCCTGTTTGTGAGTGTTTGCACAGGCTACTGCTCTGTCATCTAACAGAGCCTACTTTGTCAGCTACTGCTCTAAGCCACTAACCTCCTTCCATTTTATTGGTATTCAAAATATTCAAACATCCACTAGATTACCAGTCCCAGCTATTGGTGACAGTTGCACCCAGTTTATTATTTAGAGTCAAGGAATAACAGTCTTTGTTGGTAGAGGGAAAGAGCAAGAGATTCAGAACTCAAGTTCAGAGCAGTGTGGCTGAAAGTAACCAGAAGCTGTACTTCAGAGAGAAAAAAAAAGACAGACCACACCTTTGTGAAGACATTTTTCTGTGTCAAGAAGGGGAAAAAATGTACCCCTGAGAATGTTTTCAAGATAAAGGCTGCAGCCTTGAGGCACATGCAGAGCACAGTTCTCAAAGCAGTCTTTGAACAGGGTCTTCTGCATTCCTTTGTCCAACAGATGCTCACTTCAGAATTAAAGCCAGCTTTCTAAATGTAAACACTCATGGTCTCTTTTCCCCCATGAAATTCAGGTTGCACTTAAAAACCTTTTGTTACAAGACAAAACAGAACTAAACCAAAATCAGACTATATTTGTGCTTACATTTCCTCATTCAAGGAACTCAGAATTCGCTGGATCTTGACACATTTCACAGAGCTGTTACCTCACCCACTTCAAATGAAAAGATGGAAGTTATACCAAGACTCAGAAAAAGAAGAAAACCCCTGATTATCCACAAAATACATAGGCAGAAATCATCAGCTGTGAATGAGAAAGAAATGGTTATAAGTTTTGAAAGAAACTTGTTTAGCACAAGGTTTGAAAGTTATTTCGCAATCTCAAAAAAAGCAGCTATTCAACAATATGATTACAGGCTGGATAGGACCAAACATCCTGTGTTTTGTACACAGAGCTGGGCAAAGAAAACCTCCTTGGTTAGATAGCGGGCCACAAAAAATTTGCCTCCCTCCTCTTTCAAAACCTTAATCCTAGACCTGGATTCTCGATTCTAGCAAAAGTCAGAAGAAAAATCTAACTCCCCAAACTTTTCCGTTTCTACCAGAGTCACAACACCTACGTTGTTTTCTGCCCAACAGAACATGAGCAGGAAAACCATCGCATCATGTTACCCAGGGTCAGTAGCTGCATGTCTTTGGGGAGGTGTGCTCTAAGACCCATATGATCTCAAGTCTTGCCTGAGCAACCCTAAAAGAACCCATGAGAGGCTGCAAAATAACTAGGCTCCCTTCTTCATACCTGATCAATGGCATCTGGGTTTTCAGAAACATCAAAGATGACCGCTGTGGCTCCTCGCTGTACTGCTCGTTTTGCCTGTAATAAGAAAGACAGCATCCTCAGTCCCACCCCAAAAGATGACTTCTTACCTCAAAAATTACTCTCTCTCCTCATCTCCAGATAGCAAACAACATTTTGTGTTTCTGTGTAGTTAAAACAAATGACACAAATATTACAAACATAGGAGTTCCTGAACCAGCATAGACTGTAGCTAAGCTTCACTAAAGCCTCTACAATCTCTCTGTTCCTTCCTTCTCAAAGTCCTTTTTCAACAACTTTTTAAAGTAATTCAAGTATGATTTAGTCCCTCTAAAGACTTTAAATATAAGTTTTTAATTACATTATGGGGTTTTCTCTCCACGTTACTTGGAAGTGCCATTAAAAACAGTCTTCCCTGTGACTTGGGTGGACACAAGTTCACTAGCATAGCAAATAAAGGTTGACCAAGTTCTTTCTATTTTTACAGTGTTGTTCTCACAGTTATGATAAACTAGCATATCACAGTCCCTGCAAAGAGTGCCTCAGAGAATATTGCTTTTTCTGACCATCAGACGTCAGAACTGTTGCATACACTTCTCATGCTGATTAAGACCAGGCCTATATAAGTGCATGGCATTTCATCAAATACACAGTCCAAACCTGCAGTTACCAACAGCACAGAGGAGGTATTGGAATATATTAAAATCCTCTGGGAGAGACAAAACAATATTTTAATCACTAAGGCTAAGACTGGGTTCTTTAACCGGTTTCTGTCAACTGTGCCTAAGTTCTGTTTAAATGTTGCTTAACAGCTCTACAGAGCAGATGTTCCCATTAACTTTCCAAGCTCTTTATGCCTTTATGGATGCAGAATGCAAGAAAACTATTTCTCCAAATGATGACAGCTATCACCATCATAGTACTAAACAAGAAGGCATTAGCCCTTTGTGGAGACTAGCAGAACCTGAACCTAACATTGAGATATAAAAGAAACATATGAAAGTGATAAATTATGAAACATCACCCAGCATTTTCCAGGAAGAACGCTGGCCAGCACAGAGATGTTAGTTTGAATAGCTACAGGTCTCTTTCTTTGCTCTATTCTCGTATTTCGCTTTCCTTTTAAACGAACAAAGCCCATTAGCACACAAGGGAAACCAACTCCCAAATAGGAGCTTTTTCTCAGCCCACAAGTATTTATTCCCTTTGAAGTCAGCACACCTGGTTAATCACTAAGAGCCGTTGGGAAGGAAGAGTTAAAAGGAATCTATCACCCATTCTCTGTTGTAGGCCCTGAGGTGAGGGCTCAGCTAGGTTTCCCTAGAAGGCACCCCCTACAGACATGCAGTGCTTATAGAATTGTTCAGACCGTTTACATTGTTTTTTCAGGATGATTAGTCACAACAAGCGAGGCCCCCTGATTTCTGAAGATTATTTTTGAAGCGGATTTTACAGATTGGTGCTGATAAAAAAACTCCTTAAATTTATGAACACACTGAATGAGCAGTATATAGTGCAGCAAGCTTCCACCACCCAATGTTATGAGAGGACAAGTACCGTCTGAGCTTAAAAACCGTGCCGGAGAACACGGTGAGCCGCCTTGTCCCTGCTGCAAAATGCAGAGCTCGTTTCGCTCGGGCCAGCCGCAACTTCCAACCCACACCCCACAACCTCCCCAACCCGCATCCCGCAGCTCGCACCCCGCAGCCCGAGCCGTGCGCGCTCCCGCCGCGCCGCTCAGCACCCCCCCCCCGGGCACAGCGCCCCCCGGTGGCCGCAGCGCCGCCCGCGGGCACCCGCCGTGCCCCGGCAGTGCCGCCTGCCCCGGGCCGGGGGGCGCTCGGGCTGTGGGGAGAAGGGGGAAACGCCAAGTGTTTTCCTTTGCCGGGTTTTAAATGCCGATCCCAAAGACAAGACAGTGCATTCGCTGGCCCGCCGGAGGCACTGGGGAGCCCGGTCCTGCGCAGGGCTGAAGAGCCTTGCTCGCAGCCGGGTGCCGAGGCGCCCTCGCCCGCGGGGCTCCGGCCGGCCGGGTCCCGCTGGCCGCAGGGCAGAGCGCGGCCGCCTCCTGCGCGCCCGGCCCGGCCCGGCCCGGCG
>JAWWEW010000036.1:8414865-8519621 GCA_035583185.1 Anabacerthia variegaticeps
ATTCATTCTAGTGCCCAGGGCACTTACATGGCGATGCATCTTCTCTGTTTTGCACAGGAGCAAGGAAAGGAAACGGTGCCTCGACCAAAGGTTAAGCTTAAACCCCCCCCCCCCCAGGGGCGGGAGGCGGCAGCCGGGGCAGCCGCTCGGGGCCGCCTTGGAAACCCTGCCCGCCACTGCGCCCCTCCTTCTTCACCCCCCACATACTGCGCAATAATTAAAGCTAAAACGGCCTTGAAAATACCCTATCCACTGCTCAGTAATCAGAACAGCTCAAAATAGCACAGCAATGTTAAGTCCCGCTTAAAGTAATGCCAGTCTGTAATAGGCACTTGGCTTTTTCATTTTGGGCTATCCAGCGTTTAAAGACCCCAAATAACCTTTCTAAGCAAAGTGACCAGACCTAGACGAAAAATACACACACATCGGATGACAGGGAAGAAAACTGTTATACTGGTACCTGCTTTACCTTTACAATACCCGTGGCAAGCAAACAGGCATCTCTACAATCGAATCCCCATGCAATTGACAGCGGGAAAGATACCACGCATATCCCTTTTTGTGATTGTCTTCTGTGGCTGAAAATAAATGACTATTGCTACATATCAGTATTTTCCTTTTTTTGGTAAAGATTAACAGAAAACAACAAAAATTGGTAAATGCACTTTTCGTAATTCGAGTGATCACTTTTTGTTCATAGTGACAACCTCCCAGCCCGTCTTTGCATTCACAGTCTATAGCTTATGCTCCTACAAAACAATGGACTCTGACCTGTTTGCTCTGCATGGCTGCCACTAAATGCAAGCACCATCATCCTAACCTTTATTTTTCCTGAAAAGTGCTCCTACATCCCCATTGGAGCTGCAGAGATGTTATACACATTCTGTGTAGATCAGCAGCTAAGTGCTCATCGTGTAGATACTGGGCTCAATTGATGTAGAGAGTACTGTGCTTTGGTCCTTGAAGGACTGGAAATTTAAACAATCTTCAGCAAGCCCTGTATTGGCAATTCAAAAATACTTTTGTTCTTAAATACAAACATAGTAAAACACAAAATACAGAACAGATATAAGTAGGTCTTTGTTGGATAGACACGAGTCACCTGTCATTCCATCTTTTTTTATGGAATCAATTGTTTAGGTTGGACAAGATGTCTAAGATCAAGAAGTCCAACCATCAACCCAACACTGTTGAACCCATCACTGTACCATATCCCTGAGTGCCACATCTACACATCTTTTAAATCCCTCCAGGGATGGTGACTCCACCACTGCCTTGGGGAGCCTGTTCCAATACCTGCCCACCCTTTCTATGAAGAAATTTTGCCTAATATCCCACCTAAGCTTCTGGTGGCACAACTTTAGGCCGTTTCCTCTATTTCTGTCCCTTGTTCCCTGAGAGCAGAGACCGACCCCCTCCTGGCTCCACCATCATTTCAGGGAGTTGCAGAGAATGAGAAGGTCCCGCCTGAGCCTCCTTTTATCCAGGCTGAGCTCCCTCAGCTGCTCCTGGTGCTCCAGACCCTTCCCCAGCTCCATTCCCATCCCTGGACATGGTCCAGCCCCTCAATGTCTATCTAGCCATGAGGTGCCCAAAACTGACCCCAAGACTGGAAGTGCCTCAGCAAGTGCCCAGCATAAGGGATGGGCACTATGGCTGGTAGAGGCCAGGTGCCGTTGGCCTACTTGGCCACCTGGGCATGCACCGGCTCATGTCCAGCCACTGTCATTCAACACCCTTCCCAGTGGACCACTCTCGAGCCTGGAATGCTGCCTAGGGTAGTGACCCAAGTGCAGGACCCAGCACTTCACCTTGTTGAACCTCGTACAACTGGCCTCAGCCCATCAAATCAGCCTGCCCAGATCCCTCTGTACAGCCTTCCTATCCTCCAGCAGATTTTCAGTATGGGAGAAATGGCAACACATGAAGCTAGGCAATAAAATCCAAACCTGGTTGTTTGGTTTTGGGTGTTTTTTGTTAGTTGTTTGTTTTTTGTTTTTTGTTTTTTTTTTAATATATATGATCGGGACTTCTGCTTGTGATAAAGGTTCTCTCTTCAAGCCAAGTGAAATCTCTTATCAGGACCATGACACACATGGATTTCAGAAACTTCTTTCCATTTTGATTCCACATCACAGCACAACCAGCTTTATGGCACTGTATTTACTACTGCAAAAAGGAAAGTACTCTTTCCTGAAATACTTTACATGTTCCTCCCCATAACTGGCACATCCCATTAGGGAGGAAGGGATCAAAAAACCAAAATCTGTCAGTATGTCTAAAAATATCATTATACTGGCTGCTAAAACATCAATTGCAATGGGTACCACTAGTCAAATCTAGAAAACTGTCTCCTAAAGTAAACAAGACTGTTTCCTATTGACATTTGACTATCCATAATATATTCAGTTTTTTAGAAGTAGCTATTGTTGGGGAAAAAGAAAATACAACGTTATCTCATTAGATGGACAGAACCCATTTCTAGAGCAGACCCACAATTGTACTTGCAAAAGCTCAGCACATCAGCCACAAGCAAAGACACTCCAGGTAAACAGTCTGCTGCACTCTGCTTATCATCGAGAACCTTGCATAAATCCCACAGCACTGTGTCAAATACACCTTTTCATGACAATTGTGAAGCTGCAAAAACCTCTCTTTCAGAGCTACACACAATACTGACAATAACATCTAAACAATACAAGAGAGGCACCCTCTCTCTTTCTTCCCTCTATGCTGCTATCAGGCTCAGTCAATCAGCAAAAATACCTTGCCTGTTGAACCACCCCTGGACTAGGAAGCCAAGAGGAGGAGGAAGGAGAAAAGGGCATCATTAACTTTGCAAACAGCAGAAGTTACAAATTAATCAACTGATGCTTCAGCCCTGTTAATGGACAACTCCCTGGTAATTCCAGAAACTAAATTAAGCCACGCACAAGCAGGATTCCATTTCAAAACTTATTTTGAGATAATGAAAAAGGAACTTTTGGATTTCTGTCTGAAAACAAAGGCAGAATATCACAACAAGACAGTCAAATCCTCAAGTATCACACCAACATAAAACCCCTTCCTGACTGGAACATTAAACTTCTCTGGCACTTTGGGATATGTTTTATACCCATGCCCTAGAGATACTGCATTATGTGGCATTACAACAGCTGCTTATCAATTAAGAAGTATAGAAAGTGTGAAGCAGTATTTTTAAATTTAAAACATAGTCACAATTTAAACCCAAAGTACCTCTCTGTAAAAAAAAACCCAACCAAAACAAAACACTCCAACTAAACATAAAAAACTATGTACTTGCAGTTTTAAGAAAAGTATCACTTTGTGCAATACACAGTCACATCAACAATATGTATGTATACCAATGTGATTTATACCACTTGGTACTGAGAGGCTCTCAGATAGGTAAAATGAGGAAGAAGAAAACAAAACTATCTCTCTTTTCCGGGGTTAGGGAGAAACACTGTGATCACTTCTAAGTCTAGACCAAGTGAAAACAGTAAGACATTTATTTAATCCACAGCAAAGCCTGCTGGTTACAAATCCCTTTAGATACTTTTGAGAGTCACGGGGCTCCATTCCCAAAGCCCTGCCCTCTGCTATCACAGACCATTCCGTGGGCCAGCAGTCACAAAGAGAAGGGTGAGCACTGGAAGAGATCAAAGGGGGGGACTGAGGTCTTGACCTAGATTACATATTCACAGAGAACCTAGCACACTCAGCAAGAGGTGGGTGACAGAATTCACCACAACTGATGGTGTTTAACAGAAATGCTGCTGTGTCTTAAAGCCCTTCAAGCTTTTTCCAGGCAACAGAATTTCTACATGCAGTTACCTCCAAAATAAAATGGTCACAAGATGAGTATATTTTGGAAATTATGTACTAAACACATACTATATCATATGCTGTAAAATACCACTACAGACAACCCAAATAATTCTTAACTTTATCTTTGCATTAAAGGTCTACTGAAAATAGATGAACTAGAAACAAACTAGACCTAAAACAATTACATAGACATACGTACAAGCATGCTTTCATGCTGAGAGAAGTTAATAAAAAAATGGAGATATGAGAAAGCATTGTAGGAGTTGTAAATTAAAGGAACTATTAATGTAGACTGCTATAAAAAGCCATTCCCCCTATAGTATCCAAGCTGTGTAAATAGAATGTATCAAAGTTCCTCCTATCTCAGATACATAACGGATATAGTCTAATAAAATACTACCTTAAAATTATAAATTGGTATTTATCTACATCAAAAGAGAAAACAAAGAACTATAAGAATTATGTCTTGCATTTGGAGTGAGAGATGGCAAAACTTCCAAAAATTTTAAGTAAAAATTCCATCTCACCTCAGTCAATTTAATGGGGAAGTTTAATCCTCCTGAGAAACAAGCCTCACCATACTGCAGAAATTTCTTTTCAACAAAAAAACAGTTTTGGGCCATGGTTCCCAACTCACAGCCTCTTTTATTTAAGTATTTTAGGAAACAGGAGAAATTTTAAATAGATTCCGCTTGTGTGACATTATGTAAAGATTACAGAATAAGTCTGAGGCATTTACAGTAGTCTATCCAAGATATACTGACACATCTAAATTAACCAAAAATTATTCAAAAGGCTAAAGAGTTTTGTGCTCATTAATATCATTCTGCTATCCTCAATAAGACACAATATGAATATAACCACAGCCCACTAAAAAATGCTAAGAAGAAATGAAAGCAAGCATAGCTAATCACGAAAAATCAGGAGTGATTCAGGCCAACTTGGGGTATATACCCATTTTCAAATGTAAGAAACTGATAGGAATTCAGAGTGACTTCTGCTTACTACCATCTGTCTTGCTTAGTCTCATCCTCAGATAGCTGGCCTTCATCAATAGGTTGGTATCTACTGTGAACAAGAACATTTTAGAGATAACACAATCATCATCCGAGATGAAATAATAGATCCAAATCTCAACAGTGACAGAAAATGCAGTGCTCTCTGCAGGGTTATTAAGTGTGTGCATGCAATCCATGGCAGTATGTACAGACAGACATATATACCAAGGTGAGCTGTCAAGCAGCAAATGTATTTTCACTTCTACACGCTTTAGCGTGCTTTAGCACATTGCTCTGGAGGTTCTGTCATCTTTGTCAGGGATAAGCATCTGCATCCAAGACTACAGAAATACATGTAGCCCCCAGTCAGGGACTTCTATCTTTCTGAATGAACAAAGGCATGTAAAATTCCCTTAGTATCCAGCAGAATACTGCTGATTTAGTGACATCGTTCCTCCCCACCTCCACTGGAAGAATCAGCTTGGGCAATAAATTCAGTAGTAAAAACATGCACAGTGGGCCAGTATTCCAGTTTAGCTAGAAACTTTCCATGGCTGGCTAATATAGGATGATATGGCCCTTCTTCCAAACAGTGATCCTTGGGTTTGGATTAGTTTAGTTTTAAGGTCCCAAACTGTGGTGGGCCCTTGTCAGTTTGACGACTCTGCTAAAAACCAAAAACAAAACAAAAAAAAAAACAAACAAAAAAACCCACAAAAAACCAACCAAACAAACAAAAAAAAAAACAAGAGAGAGAATTGGAAAACAAGACTGAAAATGGTAAAAAAGGTAGAGGATTTTTGTTACAAAGGGAAACTGGACACCTCTCCACGCAAGCAGAGACATGGCTGTATTGCAGAGGCCTCAGGGCAAGGATTAAAGAAAAACAAAATAGAAATCCTTCCATCTCTAATTAGGGTCTTCATTTGCCAAAGCGCCATTCCACAGCAGGAGGAATTACATTCAAGCCGTTGCTTGGATAACGTCTCCCAGCAGGTTGGCTCCTCAGAGCAGGCTACTCTGAGCCAACAATTTCTGGTTACTTGGAGGCAAGCGGCCTGCATATTGTTTTCACTGGCCTGGCTTTTACAGCCAGTTTTGATGAAGAACAATCTTCTCTTCAGAATGCAGAGATAAAAGCTTCACTTGTTTTGAATTTGTCCCCAGTTTCTTTATCCCTTTCTTTTTTTAAACATGGGAATTATAGGTTCTGGAGTTTGCATTATTTCTCGTGTAGACTTCAATGTTTTCCCCCCTCTAGCCACTTGATTCTTTGCCAGTGAAGGCTGCTGTCTGGATTCCAGCCATTCATCAGCCCCTACCTCATCATTAACACTGTGGTGCTGGCGGTCACAGCTCATTGCTGGCGACAGGAAATCCTCACTTGCAAGAGGTTAACCACAGCCCATAAACAGTCCGACTGGCTCATTAGTCCCTTACAGTCAGCTGATGGGACCCTCTGGGAGTTTCAACACTACTCATGCACTCAGTCTATGGATTCTGTGCTCTTTGCAAATGCCTCCTCCCCCCTGCCCACTTAAAAGCTTATTATTTGGATCCTCAGGGCTAAGGCCCATCTTTTTTGCTATCCAAAGCTAACCCTGTTCTTTGAGCATTTTTAAAAATTAAATGTCTGTGGTGTATTCTCCTGGCTTACCAACTGAACAAAACACCAATAGGCCAACAACTGAGGCATTAATGCACTAGAATGCATACATGCTTTTGATATTTTTAATAGTTTCTATGAGTTTCATATCCCTACTGAGCAATTCTAAGGCAACAGCTATGCGAATATTAATAATACATAGTTAATCTGTATTATCTAATTCATGCCACAAATATGTCCAGCTATAATGTTCAAGAACTAACCTGCAGGAATCACAAATACCTTGGTCAGTGCTCCCTACACTGAGTAAAAAGCCCGTCTCATACTCATTTTGAGTTCACAATACCATCACTTGATTCATTTGGAGTTGATGCCTTGAACATAGTACAAACATTAAATCATCATGATATCCAAAGACGCTCCTCTAGATAATATCACCTGGTCATCATAAAGATAAAATGTTTAGAGCAAAAAAACATGTTCTGGCAAGTTATCCCAAAGCAGTAGGATACGAAGCACAATTTGTGTTTTCTCTTTCCTCCCTTTCAATCTTACATTCCTCCTTTATATCTGAAATTTCTTATGATCCAGTTTTCTACCACTGTTGATTGTATCTGCCCATCTTTTATTCTGAGTATCGGAGTCCCTCAGATGCAGCTTTGGTTACATTCCAAAGTTCTCCAATTTCTTTCAAAGCCTCCTGTGCCCTAGTGCACCAAAATTAGGCATGTCACTCATCTGTGAAGTCCTAAATAATTCCATTCCCTGCCTCCATATCCGCTCCTGATTTTCTTCACTTTCTGATCCATTTATCTGATTCTGCTTGCCAGACTTCTTTTGTGCTCATTTCTATACTCCAACATAGCTGCACTTACTTGCCAATTTACTTTTCTGTTTCAAATTCCATTTCTGTAATTTTTGCAACATGTTTACCATTGTGCATTTCTCCTGTTAGAGAAATAGGTAGATTCTGCATGTAAAATAAAAATGTTTGAGAGGCTCACAAGGCACACAGAATAATGATGGTCCAAAAACTTAAAGGACACAAAACCTATTTTTATTATTATCAGCAGCAGCATGTCTTAAAGAATTGCTCCTTTAGTCTTTACTCAGCCTTGACTGCAATTGATTTCACTGGGAGATCTGACTGAGCTGAACTCAAGTAACACATGTTGTGCAACAACAGCTGCCTTTTTTAGCTTAAGGGAGAAGCAGCTGTGTTCCACAGTTGGTTAGAAAGGAGTGAACATGGTGGCAGGGACTGTAAAGGACTCAACTCTAAAAGTGGACATTTATTTAAAGAAATCAATCCAACAATAGCAAATCTAGGGAGTGCCCAGAGGGAGAAACATACGAGTCTTCCTTCAGGAATAGCTGATGCTTTTCCTAACGGTGCAGTGTGCATGGAAAGAAAGTTAATAAAATAATACAGTAGCAGATTGCTGGCACTAGTTGCCAATAGAAAGGGCTCATCACTACCCCTGAATGCAAATCTGATAGACCTACTTGTGCTGAACCGCATAACCTGATTCAGCCCTTGCCTGTCCATTCCTTTGAGCTTTTCCCTTTTTGGCTTTGATCCAGTTCTTTTCTTTCCTTTTTTTTTTTTTTTATCTTTCACCATATAATCCAAACACAACACAAACTTTTCCTCTCTCCAGATTTCAATTGCTTGCTTGTAAGAGAACCTCTCCTTTCTCTCCTCAAAGGGACTGCAAAAATTAAGGTGGAGAATAGTCATGGAATGAGAGGATTTAAAGAGGGAATACATGAGAAAGGTACTTTAAAACTCAAGACTTCATCTATAATGAAGACTTCGTCTATAATGAAGTACTTATAAACTCAAGACTTCATCTATAATGATGACACTGCTGTTTCATGCCATGACTGCTAACACTCATATGCAACCTTTCTTCCTTTTTTCTTTTCCATTCAAATACCTTTCTTCATCTGTTAAAATAGGCTTGTTATCAGAGTATGGTCTGTGAGGGATGGAAGAAGAAACAAAGAGATGGGAAGCAGATACAAACTGAGCTTTTGGCAAAAGCATTTTATTTATGTGATTTTTCTTTTTCGTTCAAAAATATATGCTTGTCCCTTCTTGACTATTTCTGTCTGCTATTAATGAAAAGCCACCTTCTTCCTGAAAAACCATGTATTATCCCCTCTTCTGATCTCCCCTACGCAATTTTGTTAGAATGCTAGAAATCATTGTGTTTAGATGGTGTAGAGGACTGATCACACTGCTAGCACTAGGAAAGTAATGAATGAATGTCAAAAGATAAATTACACCAAAAGTATTTGCACAATTAACAGTATCACTTAAAGTATCATTTTTAAAGATGTTTTACCATTGCTTAAAATGGATGTTAACATTTCAGGTGTCCTGGACATTACAAGTGATGATAAAATGGGGAATAACAAGAAACAATCATTATTATATTACAGCACTTATGATATTCTTTGGTGCTCCAGGAAAATGGTCATTTTCTGCTTCTCAATATATTTTTGGAACAAATACAGTAAAGACAAGCACACAGATGGCAGAGATTGCAATTATATATACTATGTCTTTTCAGAGTCAGGCCTAATTTTAGGTAGTGCTATGGCAATGACCTTGGAAATAAAAAATTTTAATGCAAAGTTAATGGGAGACCCTTAATGAACATGACTGATTCAGAAGGTCTGAGTCTAACACTAGCCAGGATGCTATTTTTCCCCATTAAAACTCATACTCTTTTTCTCATTACAAAACAATGAGGTTGATAAAAAACGTAGTTTGTGTTTTGATCAGAGTTCTGGCAAGTTTGGCACGTGCAATGTAAATCTATCAACTAGTCCCCGGCCAAAGGAGTCTAGTCTCATTCAAGAAACCTTTTTCTACTTCATAACAACTCCCTTCTTTAACACAGAATGTTTGGGAGTTCAAAACAACCAATATTAAGTTACTTTTCTCAATCTACAGTCTGACATACATTTATGCCACCACTGTCATCAGAAAAAGCAGTCTTTACCTTCCCTCCTCTTACTTCTTCCCACCTCTACTAGACACTACATTGTCAACCCAATCGTTAGGTAGCCACAGAGTGAAACAAACAAACCAACCAGCTTAAAAATCACTAATACTATTACTTTTCAGCCACACCAATTAAATTTTGCCATTAATTTTTGAGACTGTTCCTTGAAATGAATTACGAATCCTTAATAGATGCTATTTGCAAAGAAGAAACAGAAGGCAGAAAAGATCCCCGAACTGTGGAATAAATAAGCGGCATGTCACCTGCTTCAAAGGATGTTAAGAAGTTCTTCCTAAAGTGACAGTATTTCCTACTGCATGTGGCAAAAGACTTATCACAGGGTGCGTTAGTGCAGCTGTCACTACCAGCTGAAAGTACCTGAATAAGCAAACTTTCCAAAACACTGACCAATGATTTAAGGCAGGTCTCTCATTAATTGTAGATCTTAATCCAAGGCATAGTTCAGTCCTAATCTCTGAATAAGTTTATCATGGAAGAGCATTTGCCTAAATTCGATATGCATTTCTGCAACTGAACTGAATCCCTTCGTACAGTAAATTATCCAAACTGTATATAAAACTACTAATGTTATACAGAAACAAATGGCATACTTATATTGCCAGTACAATTCTAATTTGACCATATAACTATATGCTTAATTTAGGCTAGTAATATAAAGGTGTAAGTTGATTTTGTTTCATTTGCCTTTTTTTATCACTTTTGGTAACTCTGAAAGAAAAGAAGATTAAAATGAACTCTCCACAGGACCTCTTGGTCCTCAAGTCTTAGAACACATCTCTCTTTATGCAGGAACTAACTACCAACATAGCCCCATGATTTCTTGTATCATTACCTTGTAAGAATCTTTGTACTTAAACTAAATTGTTAGACAAAAGATTAGGAATCACAGTTTGACTGTTTAATGCACATTCAAGTCGTCATTTTGGCTGCAGCCTAACTAGTATAATCATGATGATGACATGGCAAAACAAGAGATTCTTCTAGAGACTATTTCTGTAAATTTTTGAAAATAAACTCTTGAAAGACAGAAAAAAAGTGAATGGATACTGGAAGAACTGTTAGGAATTCCCTCATATCACACATTTCTTTGATCTGAAGAAAACAGGAAGGTGTAGTACCAGGGACATTCTCTCTCTGTTAGATTATACTCAGATGCACATCCTCAAATACATACATCCTATTAATACAGTAATTTAGCAGTCCCTGAAAAAAAAACAAGAACAAAATCCTTCCCTGTGGACTTTCAAGCCTGCAGAAAGGGAAGAAGTGCTACTCTTAAGCAAATCTTCAGCATTTTCTCACTATCTATCTTGTACTGAAATAAAAAACAATGGTATTGGCTGGGTTGTACTTCATGGTCTTGACAGATGTAATTTGCTTTAAAAATTACTGGGGTGGGGGAAGAACAGGGGATCTGCATATTGGAATGTACAGGACACATGCAGGTATCCTGCCATCACAGTACAGCGGAACACAAAATCCCAGAATGGTTTGGGTCGGAAGGGACCTTAAAGATCTCCTAGTTTTAACGTCACAGCGCCCTCCAGCCCTGCCGGGATGCAGGCATGCAACAGGTACTGGAGGCAACCCGGCTTTTCTCTTCCTCCAGAACAGTTGCAGCAGTGAAGGAGTTTCATTGTGCTGTGTACAGAGAAGGGAGAAATTCCAGGAGGGGAAAGGTTCCCTTTGAAGCACATGGCACGAAGAGCTTCCCAGTGACCATGGCAACAGCTCAGTGGGTTCCCAGCCTGAGAACCAAGTTACTACAGCCATGCCTCAAAAACAAAAAAAGTATGAAAGAAGGAAAGGAGGGGGAGGGGGTCGACGGTGTTGGGGGAGAGAAGCTGAAGCAGAATTAGCCTGGCAGAAACTGAGCGGCTCCCTGGTAGGCAAATCCAGCCAATAATGCTGGTTGGGTTCATGGGGTTTCCTTTTCATTTCCAAAAGCTTTCTTCTTCCTCTGTCATTGCCCTTCTAGCCCTATTCAGGAGCTCATGAGATCAGTAAAACCCAGGCCTTTGCTTTGCCTGCATGCAGCATTGCCTCAAACAGGGCTGCACTGTGATCAAAGGTAACAGTAAATCACAGCTGCCACACCCCCCCCTCACTTCAACCAGGGTCCAGTTTTTATGGGCACTTTAACAGGAGATACGTATTTTTTTAAACATTCGTTTCCATTACACTAAATTTGAACTACAAAAGATGAGCAGTTAAAAAAAATCAATATGGAAATGAAAACATTAAATTCCGTACAGCTAACCATGGATAAACAAGGTGAAACTTCTGAAAACACAGATCAGAGTTTTACTAAACAAAACAAAACCCCAAAACAAAGCATCCCTAGATCAAAAAAGACCTCAACAACCAAAATCAGCAATAAGAATAAAACCCTGTAAGTTTGTACCAGATTTGTGTGCCATGCAATTGAGCTCTACAAATAGCTTTTAAATAGTCTACATTCTGCTTCACCATGTTCCAAACTTACAACAATATCACCTCTACAATGAGGAGCAAACAGTAGGTTTGCACTCCTTATTTCTTCCTCCTTTTCTAAATGAAAGAAATTCCATTTCCTTTCCCTGTTCAAAGCCACCCCTCCCCCATTTTCCTTTCCTTTCCCTTCCCTATTCCTTGCTGTTTCTTTTTCCTTTTTCTTCTATTCTTCCTCCTCTCCCTCCCTCTTCTCCTCTCCCTCTCCCTTTTTCATTCCTTTCCCTTTTATGTTTTAAATCAGCTGCCAAATCCTAAAAATAACCAGAAGAAGACACATATACACATGCAGTAGTTCTGCTATTTACCCAAGCAGAATAGTGTAGAGGCCATATTGCATTCTCACATAGCAATTTGTTCCAAATTTCACAGAAACTGAACTTTTCAGAGACCCAGACAATTGCAATACAACTTGTTCCCACTAGTAAGATAACCAAGCTGACTTGACAGACCTGCAAGAAGCTAATGGCTGATGTTCCTGCTGATATCTGCACTCAACAGTATTTCAGGAATTCTGAGAAGTCCTTCTAAATCAGGACATAACTTGAGCATAGGGAGGACTGAGCAGAAAGGCTGAAGGCAAAAGACAGCAGGGAGAAACTACAGCAGTGAGCATGAAAGAGAGAACAAATATTTCAGGAAGAGAAGGATAAATAAGAGACATGAAAATACAGAACAAGGAGCTGTAGTACAGTCACTGAGAAGCAAGTATTGCCTAGAACCTTGGCCAGTCTTTTTCCACCTGTTGAAATTACTGCACATAAACTGACACACATGAAACACTGTGCCCAAACTCTCTGTTCACACCCTACATCACATCACCATCATTATGCATCAAAGTAGATGCTACAGAGCTCCTGAAGCAAAGACAGGGTCTGCTGTTTAGCACACTAAGCTTCAGGAAGCCCCAGCATCAGCAGACACTGAGGTGAACTCATTCTGGAAGATCAGTGTGGCTTTGGGGACATGGGGAATATAGAGGACATGGTGGGATTTGGGTACACAGCAGTGGGTCAGCTATGTATTTTGAACATAGTTTGTGCAGGGTACCTATGGTTCCACTTTCTTCAGCTACTTTGCACATCTGTTTCCTCACATCATTTTCAAGAGCCTGACAGATGAGACTGAACAGATTCCTTCCTGAAATGGCTTTCCCCAAGACTCAACTTACTCCTTGAGTTTACTTATGGATTACTATGCACCTTTCAGTACTCAATCTTCTCTAATTCCCATCCTCACAAGACCTTATGCTCAGATTTTATCCTTCTAAGATCAAAGAAGAAACAACTGTGAAATAAAAACACTATTCCAAGTTTTCATATCTGGCAGCAGTAATGATATCTTACTGACTTCACCCCATAAAACAGAGGAAGTTTTGCAATTATTTTAGATTCCAGAGGCTACATTCCACATGGAGATGCCATGAAGATGAAAATCTTTATTTCTTTGACCAAGATAGTAAGATTCACTTGTTATTACGTATATCTATCCTTCAATGAAAGCTAAGAAATCTTTATAGGCTTTAAGACTCCTCTTTTCCCAAAAAGAGGAAATTAATGTATGTCTTTTGAGAAAACTGTAGTAAAGGAAAACCAGTAAGATGCTTTCATTTGGACTGTTTTGACCAAGTTAGCATCACAATACTGCTTTCTGCTAAACAGCCATTTCTGCTTAAGTTTTTGTTAGGTTCCTACAGAGATCAAAAAGGAAATGTGTGCACTCGGCTCCCCATCAGCATCTCTATGAGTTATGACATCATCTCTGCCTGAGGCATCTAGTGTGAAAACAGGCAAAATAGGAGTATTTTGTGGAGGAAGGGGAATTTTCTCTTGGTTTATTTCTTGCTGATTCTTCTCAGAAAGGAACTAATCCTTCCAGGAAACACTTACATGCAACTCCAAACTATGCCCTTACCTTTCCTAAGACAGTGAGGCATGGCTTAGGCTCCAACTCTGGCTGTTCCAGTTTCACCACTCCTACCCAGCCATATTCATATAGGTCTTCCTCATCATTACTATTACACAGTCCGAGTGGATGCATCTGAAATAGAATCAGAAAGAAACCTTTAGCCCATCACTAGAATTCAAAAAACATACAGATTGCTTTTGAATACTTTAACTTATAACATATACACTTTTATTTATTAAGGTACACCAGAAAAAATGAAGCATAAGGTTGCATATACAAAGAATTCATTCAGTACACTTCTGAAGAGTGCTATGAGTACAACATCAAAATTGTGTGTAATGTCACTGTCATCTTGCTTATGAAAAAATTATTTAAGACTAACAATTAAATGTGATTATAAGTCCTTTTCTCAGATATAAAATAATACAAAGTTCCACTTTGTATTGCAAAACCACCTTTCCTTGCAAACTGACAGAAATAATACAAATTGTCACTCGTAAAAGCTTTACATGTCATTTAGATCCAGATCCCAGGTTTCAGAAGCACTATCAGCTTTTTGTTTTAATATTTGCACAATATTAACAATTTGTCATCATTTCGAACAAGCCTACCGTATCATTCAAAGTAAAGTACAAGAAACTTCCTAACTATTGTGAAGCAGTCTCTAGTTATTTCTGAACCCAGATGATGCAGGATGGAGGGCTATCATGAAGTGAGAAACTTTTAGATATCTGTGTTTCTTACACTAGGCAACAGTATGTTTTTGCATTGATTTCAGATATTCAATCTGTTCCTCCTTCTTCCAACACTATGTAGTTACTTTAATTTTATTATTAATGCAACATCAATTTTTTTAACCTTTCTTTTCCAAGTCTGCGGTCCTTCATTAGGTTAATATCTTTGTGTACAAACCAGAGTGTCATACAGTTCACTTCTTACACTGTTTACTGTGTTCTCCTTGTTTCCTTTTTCTCTCAGCTAAAATCTCAGACTTTTCACAGACACTTGCCTAAGACCTGCCTAGGGTTTAACTTATATGCAGTTCTTTGCCAAAAAAGTCTGCACTTTATCCAGCTTCATGCCTTTCCTTAAATACCACCTTTGTCAAACTAGCTGAAGAAAACCACAAACTAATATCAGCACTATGACAACTTTGCTTTCTGGTAGCTGATTATAATAGGAGGAGATTATACTGCTCAATTACTTACAAATATATACACACACACCCCTCACTAATCCATGCAAAGTAGCACCATGTAATGGTCACTAACCCTGCCATCACTTCTGCATCACCAACTTGTCATTTTGTCATTTTCTCCTTTTCTCCCATGTCTTGTATTTTGACTTCCATTTTGAACGTAATGTTTGTATTAACTTGTGGAGCCCTATCTTTCTGAATAACTTAAGTGGCAACTGAAATATGGGAAACATGATGGTGAACTGACACAATACAGAGGTTTTCCTCCCACTCATTATTTTTAAAGATTCATCACCAATACATTCTATTTTGAGGAAAAAAAAAACCAAATAAACCAACCATGATATACTAGGCAGAAAGAGTAGAATTCTCCACCCAACTCTTAACTCAGCCTTCCTCCTTTTTTTTTTTTTTCCTGAATGAGTTGCAATCACACACTGCTAAGCCATCTGCAGTCCAACAGGGGTGTGCTTGAGGCAGGTACTATCACTGGGAAATGAACCACTCTGTAAACCCATCATCTGATGGATAAACTATTCTGCACAGACATAAAAACAGGGGATGGAGTCAGTCAGAGAGCGCTCCCTCCAGAATTGCCAGGGGGTATATTCCAACATAATCAACCCCAAAAGGAGTCCATGGGATCCTTTAAGTAAAAACACAGCTTTAATCGATACTAAGTATCTAAAGAAATAGAGAACCACTCCCTTGATGTAATTCCCTTGTGTGCATTAATTGAGCTTTGAAACCATAACCATATTTAAGAAGTTTCTAGTTCAAAATCATTGAAGTGTGCTGGGGCACTTTGCACATGCCTGAAAGGGCAAAACTGAAACCGCGACTTAGGCGCTTTTATCCAAGGTTACAAAATCTGTATACCTTGCTGAGGGTCTAAAACAGCTTCAAAAAGAGCCGCAAGAATTTTATGTGGCTTAGTGTTACAGAGCAGACAAACAGTAAAGCAACAGAGGAAGAATACTTTACTTTGTAACTCAATCACCTAGAAAAAGTCCTGGTGGTTAAAAGAAAACTTTCCCCCTTTTGCCCTTTATTTATGTCTGCCAAGATAAGGCATTATAGTGTTACAAACCACCGTATGAACAGCTCAGGATCTTTCTATGCACGGTCTCATTAGATGAAAAGTCTTTTTTTCCCCCATACAATAAATAACAGCTCTACCCACTTTAGTCCAGAAAAAAATCCTGGCAGGAGGCCAAGAGGAACAGAAAATTCTTTCCACTGTCACTTTCATCCAGAATACTGTTATTCCGTAACAGGTTCCGAGTGTGAATGGCCCTTTAGATCAGTCACCAAGCACATTCTGCAGTTATGTCCCTGGACATCAGTATAAACCCAGAGCTGAAAGAGCCTCTTCTCTTCCTTTTACAAAGCCCGAGTGATGAGCGGAGTAAGAACAGCCATGCAGAGGAGGACTTAGGGATACTGGCAGATTAAAACTTGGATGTGACCCAGCAACATGCACTCCCAACCCAGAAAGCCAACTGCATCCTGCGCCTCATCAAAAGAAGCATGACCACCAGGTTGAGGGAGGGGATTTTGCCCCTCTGCTCCACTTTGCCGAGACCTCACCTGCAGCACTGCATCCAGCTCTGGGGCTCACAACATAAGAAGGACGTGGACCTGTGTGGGCAGGTACAGAGGAGGCCACAGAAGTGCTCTGAGGGCTGGAGCCCCTCTGCTCTGGACACAGGCCGAGAAAGCTGAGGTGGTTCAGCCTGGAGAAGAGAAGGCTCCAGGGAGACGTTAGAGCCCCTTCCAGTGCCTAAAGGGGGCCTAATAGGAAAGATGGGGAGGAGCATTTTATCAAGAGCTATAGTGACAGGACATGGGTTAACAGTCTTAAACTGAAAGAGGTTTGGTTTAGATTATAAATTCTTCCCTGTGAGGGTGGTAAGGCCCTGGCATGGGTTGCCCAGACAAGCTGTTCAAGGCCATGTTGGATGGGGCTTGGAGAAACCTGGTCTAGTGGAAAGTATCCCTGCTCATGGCAGGGAGGAGTGGGAACTAGATGATCTTTGGGGTCCCTTCCAACCCAAACCATACTATGATTATGTGATTCTATGAATGGAGCCATCAGGGACACAATAAGGTACCTGCAAGTCTCTTTCCAGGTTCATATTACACACTGACAGCAGAGTTTTACTTAAACAGAAGCTTCCACATCATTTGTTTCCTGCCTTCAGCAGGCCATAAGCCAGCAGGAGCTGCCAAAGCTGAAGTTTCTGACCCTAGCTTAAACTCAAAAAGAACAATGACACATCTAAACAGGCACTCATCTCTTTCTGACAAACGACTAACCACATTCCTCATCTCTATGGTTCTCCATGATAGAACTGCAGGACTCTGTGTCCTCTTGTATAAAAACATTAACATGCACCTCCCAAGATCATAAAGGATGGCCACTCCTCTAGCGCAGCTTTGCAGAGCTTGTACCTTCCCATCTGAAGAAGGTAAGGACAGAGCATACACAGTACATTCTCCCCTCCAGCACAGGTATATGCTGTTCAAACACTAGAGAAAAATCTTTGGAAGAAAACCCTCTCATCTCACTTTACCAGATGAGCCAAGAAATAAGAGTCAGAAAAGCTGCACGCATGTTATAGTTTTAAAATCTTCCATGGAATTTTTTTTCCTGTGCCTTACCAAACACAGTGGTTTGGGAGTTGGAGGCCAGGACGAGATGGCTTGTTGAAGCGCAGCCCCCTACTACCTGTTCCCAGAGTCAGCTAATTGTCTCAAGCCTGAACAAAGGGATGGCTGATAGCTTTGCATTCCAGCGTAATGGCTGGGGAGAGGACTGGGGGGAGACAGAGGGAGAGAGCGGTTTTTCCCGGTTCTTGACACACTTCTCTCCCCTGCCGGCCCGGGTGCCGGCCGGGCCGCTGCAGGCACCGGGAGGGGTTGCTGGCTCGGCCCCGACCCCGCTCCCTGGGGGAGCCACTCTTCGCAGGGAACGGCCGCCCCTGCCCGCACCTGCCGCAGGCTCCGGGAGGGGCCGGCGCCACCTGCCGAGGAGCTGCTCCCCCCGCGTTCGGACGAAGGACGGAGCGAGGGCCCTCACCCTGCCCACGGGAAAGGCTCCCGCCCGTCCCCGCGGCCGCCCCTCCCACGGCAGGCCCGGGGCCCGCGCGGGCCCCGCCGGGGCGCGGGGAGCGGCGGGGCAGCGCCTCCTGCCGGCAGCGCCCGGCACTGCACCCCGCGGCGGGCACGGGGGCTGTTCCGGACGGGGCGATGCTGCTGCCGCCTGTTCTGCGGGTTTTTGCTTGGTTGGGTTTTGGTGCGGTTTCGTTGTGTTGGTTTTTTTTTTGATTATACATATATATCTGTAGGAAAGAACTGTTGCCCTTTTTCTCTACATTCTCTGATTAAAGTCTCTTAATTTCAAAAGTTGTGGTGGTTTTTGGGGAGAGGTCCCCTTCCTAGTCCAGAAGGGTTCCTCACTTTCCTTGACAGACATCTTGGTTTCTTTTAAACTGAGACAACACATTAAGAAGAGTTCAGAGAGCGTTATGTGTTTACAGCTGCCTTGGACAAAATAGAGATGACAACACTGACTAGTGTCAGCTGAGGCACATGTAAGAATAAGCAGGTATCAGGCACTAAGTCTGAAATCCAGGGAATGAATTTTGGATCACAGTAAAACCAAGATCAATATATGTAACTAAATGCGCTATTTCTGAAAAGCTGCACAATACTTCAAATTGAACAGGGAATATGAAAACAAAACAGAACAGGTAAAATGAAGAACAATGCGAGATGTGAGAAATATCATTTTTATGGCAAGAGATGATTTCTGTTTAGCATTTACTGACCACTATATATGGCAATCTGAAACTCCTTGTCCAAGGACCAACAGCTCCTGCTTCTTGAACCTAGTCCAAAGAACTGTGTTTGCTAGGAAGGTTCGGAATTCTATCCTGATGCAAGAACCTAGAAAGAGGAATCCTTGGCAAGTTTGCTAATAAAGGGGAAAAAATTAAGCAGGAACTCATCTTCTCAATACAGGACTCATGCCATTTATACAGTTGTATTCACCTTGAGAGAAAGAAGGTTTCAAATTCTTGTCCAAACCCATGAATTAAACCCACTTAGAACACTCACTTTTACTCACAAACCATAGCGAGATTGTACTATGAACTAGTTATTAGAGGAAAGCTGTGGTGTGGCTAGCAAACAAAACCAAGCAGCTGTCACAGAATTCTCCTTCAACATGGCCATCCTGGCCACCACCATTGCTGTGCAAGGACAAACATGACAAGTGGATTCCATTTTGTAGTCCAACAACCCAGGCACAGAATGTCTGCTTTACATTTCCTACCAGTGCATAGGTGACCAAAGCAGACTGAAATTTATTAAGCCATCACACAATGGCAAAATGATTTTTCACATAAGAAACCTCAAACCCAAATGCAAAACCCAGTGTAAGCAATAAGCAAAACTAATAGGGTGCTGCAGGCTCTGGGCTGGCAAATGTAGAAAACTTACTAAGTTCATCTGCAGGCTACAAACTCCCCAGGATTTTGTTGCATCACACTGGAAGACAATCACTTCCCCCACCTCAAAAAAACCCAAACCAAAATGCACAACCCCCCCTACCCCACATTTGGGGTTTCGCGTAATTGTTTTGCATTTTTCCAAGACTTCCAAAAATTCCTTAGTGTTTTTTTCACAGGGAATACACATCTCTTTATACATCAATTTCCATCTTATCTAGTAGTTCCTTCCTCATGAACACACCAAGCCCTGTAGTAATGTTTCTGACCAGCATTGTTAGAACCATGTCTCTGGGACGTCACTGAGCATCACTCTGAGCATGCAATTTCCACTCAGGAATCTCTTCTCTGCATAAATTTCTCTATGGCTTCACATCCCAGTAAACATTACTTCATTCACACTCCATATTCAGACTCCAGTGGCTAACAGGAAAGCCAACTTCAGTGGTCCATTAATAAAGTTGGGGGGTTTTTTGATTTTCTTTTTCACAATCCACACTCCCATTAAGGATCCCAAAGAGACTAAACAAAACAAACAAACAAAAACAGCAACAAAAACCTCACACAACATCCCCACCAAACCAACAACAAAAAAAAAAAATACAAAGGGTACCATTCACACCATGTTAATATCACAAGTGAGCTTCAACCTTCAATCCATTAAATTCACACGGTATATCACACCACTAAAAATTTACTGGCTTGGGTGTGGAAGCAGGACAGTTGTGTTCACTCACATCAAGGTGATCCCACTGTATGGCTTTGGGGCCCTGTGCTCACTTGGATAAAACCAGGGCTGATATTTCTGTGTCTCAGGTACTTCCAGTAGTTTGCAGAGAGACAGAGCATATCAACAGTGTAAACAGATTTTGTAATTTCAGTTCCGGTAGAAACAAAATGACCCAACCTTACCAAATCCCAACTCTTCCTCTTTCCTGACAAGATACTAGATCTAATACAAGCTAGGTCTAGCAAACGAGACCTGTACAACTTACAAACTTGAATAACATGCCTTAAAGACTCTACGTTACCTTCCCAAACTTTCATCTGATTAAATTCTTCATTATAAATTCAATTCTTTAAATCCCACAAGCCGCAAATCATCATTCTTTCTCCACCCTTTGAGCAAAACTTAGCTGAAACATTTTCCATGTTATACATATCTTCGCTGGCAGCTGTGCAGCTTTAGTGGCATTACCTCTGCTCCCCAAGAAAGGCTTCCTGTGATAGGGCATTATGGGAACACAGCAAGGCACACACAGTTTAGAAGGAGCACTCTGGTCACAGCAGTAAGAGATCAGTAGAAAATTAAACAACCTCTTCACTAAACTTACCTATTTATTCTTCCCATTCTTTTCTTAAATTTTAGTCTTCCTCTAAAATGAACTGCCAATGCCTCCCTCTGTGCTTAATCCCGTGTAACTAATGAGGTGTTTTATCTTCTGACAAATAATAGGGGAAGAGATACAAGGCATAGCTATTTTTCTTTCATTTTGGATACTGCTCCCATATTTGAGGTTGGCACAAATTTTATCTTTTTAAAAAACAAAGGATCTCTCAGATTTACTAAGTCTCCTAGATACCTATTCCCCTTTTGCTTATTCTCATTGTTACAGTGAGCATATCACGAACGGCTGTTGCACCTGCTCACACACAGTGTGCACCAATGGAATCTGTGGTTGATTTCTATTGGTAATTCAGCATGCAATTAAGAAACGTACCTCCTGTGAAGCCAGGTAAAGATTTACGTATATGTCAGAGAGCCCTAAGTAACTCTGCATCCATTTGCAACTTCAGTTGGTAACACTCTGTAAGGACCTTCATACATCCTGTGGCAGAGAATTAATGTGGAGAGAAACAAAACATATAGAAAAATAAAATACGCTGAGTCAGAAGGGACCCATTGGGATCATCAAGTCCAACTCCTAGCCCTATCAGGACAGATCCAAGAATCTCACCATGGGCCTGAGAGCATTGTCCAAATGCACCTTGAACTCAAGACAGGCTTGGTGCTCTGACTACTTCCCTGGGGAGCCTGTTCCAGTGCTCAACCACCCTCTGGGTGAAAAAAACCTTTTCCTGATACCCAGCCTACACTTCCCCCAATTCAGCTTCATGTCATATAGTTTTCCTAGTTCAAGAAACAGAGGCCAGGGTACCAAGGCATCCTTTCCCAAAACACTGAAGTATGACTTCCTCATGGCCACAAGGGCGTTGGTGCTATAAAATTCTGCAGTATATGCTGGAAGAACCAGACTCAATATTGCCTGTCTAAACTAAAGTTACATCCCAGCCTGGTAAGCATCTCTATTCTTTTAAGGTTTTCTCTTGCCTCTGACACACCAGCACATTCTGAAATACGAAACTGAAACATTTCCCCCTTTGTTTAGCTATGTATTTGGCAGACAGATTTGGATAACTCAGGTATAACAAAATATCATGGTTTTGCAATAGTGACCAGAAATGACACTGTTGCAGGGGCAGGGACTGGGTGAGGGACCAACATCATCCTGAGCACCCACATCCCATCCTCTGGGCAGCTACCATCCTTCCAAGCTTACAGAATTGAGTTACTCACACAAGTGAAAATTCATCAGGCAGAAGAAAGGGCAAAAGTAACAAAAGAGAGATTTAAAAAAGGCTCACAAATCTATGCCAAGAGCCAGAAAAGTGAAATATACTTTTGTAGTGGCAAAGTCAGTATAAATTCTAGACCACCTAAGACCACAAAATAACATAGAAGGGCTCTGGGGACCTACCCATGTCCCATAAAAGACTGTAGAAGAGAGCATGAGAACTTGCATGGCAGGTTTTTGTCTGTATTCTCAAATTAAAAATTATGTTATGTTCAAGGTCCATATTAGAAGTGTCAATCCAGTAGTACAAGTCCAAAAAACATTTATTTAAGACAGAGAAAAAAGTCATAACCAATAAGACATGGGCTTCACTGACAGAAAACTTTCTGTCCACAAAAGCACTCCACCGCTTCAAGCCACAAGTAGTTGGTAGATTCTTCTTGGATGCCACAGGCTTACACTGTAGCCATCTCTTGAGATCATGACAAATAGAATATACTTCAATTTTCCAAAACAGGGATATCAACTAGAAGTGCAACATGAGCTAGTGAATTTAAGCTTAAAAGACTGGTGTTATTTCTACTGATTAGGTGCCCAGACACAGCAAAACACTATCCCCTGGGGCTGATGGTGTTTACAACAGGACTCACGCAGTGCAAGTGCTTGTCATGTTCTTGTGGTTTCTTGTCACGATACAAATGAATTAATCACAGAATCACAGAAGATCACAGGACACAAAAAGATAAGGCTAAATGAAAATACCTATCAGGCCCAGGGAGGATCCAAGCTGTTTATAGATCACAGACATGTTTCACTTTAAACCAAAGAGATTATGGACAAACTACAATGGCAGTAATAAAACTAATTATTTTCTGTGAGGTGGAAAATTATCAGTAGTTTCAGTCACAGTAAAAAGGAAATTCAAAGCACTATACTGCACGTCTCTAAAACAGAGCAGAACTATTCAGTCTTTTTGTGAAGACTTGAACTCTCTATTGTTGTAGAGCCTGAAACAACAGACACACCATATAGCTTTCCCACATGGAATGCACTTGGTGTGGATTCATGTCCCTCCACATGAATTCACATTCCTTCGATAGACAAGCTTTTGAAATAAAACTTAGGGGATTTTACAATGCTCAAAAGAAAACAAAAAACAAGTCGACCTAAATGTGAAGTCTATCATCAGGGAAATGCAGTTTCTTCTCAAAGCTTTCTCCTAAACCACGTGTATGTGGAAGCAGCCCCTGGTAATGGAAGGGAAGAGAGCTCCCTTTCTGGCTTCCCAGAGGTGTATGGAAGCAGAGCCCGGTAACTCAGTGCAGACTTCAGATACTTTTAGTTACCCAGACCCTTGGTGTCCTGCCACCACTTCTAAGCTCTGTATCTTATATTCTTCCTCTCATGCCCCAGGGAAGCTTCTTCTAAAAGAAGGATCCAAAGTCTGGAGTATATCAAGGCACAAGTGAAATAAGGCAACCAAACAAGGTAAGTGTTTTACAGGAAGCAAAAACCAAAACGTTAGTACACTTCTGCTGCGATTTCTGCAGTAGCTCCCCTGTCAAACCAGCCTTACTGAATGCAAAAAGTGGACTGAGCATACATGTTTTTTTCAAAATGTAATAAAAATAAGTCACCAAACGGATTTTGGACAAACAACAACTTCTTCATTCACTAAAAAGTACTAGAGGATGCAGAGTGTCTGATTCGGAGACAATCCAGTATTTTGATGCTAGACTAACCAGAAACTGGACGAAATACAGAGATAGAAAAAGGGGCACACTCCCAAAGATGAATATAGAAATATTTCTTGGAAATGCAGAGACTTAATTAGAAAAGCATTAAGTTCAATTGGAGCTCAAACTGGCAACAGATGTCAAGACTAATAAGTAGATTAATAGCAAGAAGAATTCCAAACAATGTATGTCTGTTACTGGATGGGGTTGGCACAAAGCAGTAACAAGGCCAAGCTACAAACAGCTGACAGTAAAGGAGGGTTGAGTTAGGGATCATCCATGCAAACCAGATGTACTGACATCTGAGAGAATGCCTCCAGGTGTCCCTATGAGAGCTGGCTGTCCTAACTGCAAAACCAGGCTCTATTACATTTCACACATCATGGACCTTGGGGGAAGGCCCCTGATGATAGGAAAAGGACAAATAATACACTTACCTGCAAAAATCCAAGAGGACAGATCTGGGAAACCCCAGTGCAGTCAGCCTCTCTTCAGTACCTGAGAAAATCATGGAACAGATCCTTATGGAAGCTATTTACAGGTACATGAAGAACAAGATGGCAACTAAAAATGCCAGTTGGAATTTACTAAGTATAAACCATGCTTGACCAATCTCAGTATCTTTTCCCATGAAGCAGCTTGCACCATGGATGAGAGAAGAGCTGTGGATGTCATCTACCTTGACTTCAGTGAAGCATTTGACATTGGTCTCCTTCAACATCCTTACTGATACACTGCTAAGATATGAACTAGTGTCCCAGTTTTCTTAGTAGCTGGTACAGTACTGTTGTTTGTATTTAGTATGAAAATAATGTGGATAACACACTGATGTTTCAGTTGTTGCTCAGTGGTGCTTACTTCAAGTCACAGACTTTTCAGTTTCTCATGCTCAGCCAGTGTGCAGGTGCACAAAAGGCTTAAATTATTAAAGTAACTAATATGAGACCAAGAAGGCTGAAAGCCAGTCAAGTTAATGCTAACAACACTCATTGTTTGCATTTCCTCAGAATTTTTACCTTCTTACCTATTAAAAGAGAAACTACTTTAAAAAAATTACTTTATACTCATTCTTGCCATCTATGTAATCTCAGCTGATCAACATTTGCCACATTGCTGCCACTGCTGAGATTTTGATCTTCAACATAATGCAGCTACTAACCACATCATCCTAAGGCTATTTGTTCCTACTACCTACAAATACAGTGCAATGAAGAACTTAACTTTTCTATCTCTATTTACTCTTCTGTATTGGCAGAGCAGTCTGTTGCCAAAATGTGATTTAAGGTTCTTGACTGCAATATTCCAACCCAGCATTACTAAGATTGTATTATGCTGTTTGAATTAGGCATCAGTAGAATGTGCCATTACAGATGAGCAATCCAAAGCTGTACAAATGGCAGGGAGGAAAGAGGAAAGAAAAAAATCTTTCAAGAACTAAAGAGTAGTGGGGTTTTTTTAAAAAAATAAGCTAGGCATTGCTATTGTTTCTGAAGCCTAGTAAAACATGAGGGGTTTTATGCTAGCTGCAGCTGAAAAATAGCAGCCTTTTTAAAAAAGGTGAAAGCTGGAAGTATTTCCCCATCACCCTGTGCTGCTGTAGACCATGCAGCTTTGCCATGCAGCGAGGAACATTTGCTCCCCATCACCAGCAGAAAATTCCATTTTCTTTTCATTTTCAGGCATATTTTTTCTGTTTTAAAGAAGTACATTCTGCCAAAAATCAAACTGCCACAAAATGTAACATCACAGGACCTGGGTATTTCAGCAGTGCACTTTCCTTGGCTATCTGTCATGACTATGCAGTCCAAGCCAGTGGTTAGCATTGAACCCACAAGTGGTTTCCACTAAACTTTCTCTGTAGCAAGAGCACCAGGCATTCCTAAAATCTTCTCACAATCCACTTACTCCACAAAGTATGCCAAAACAGATGATGAGAACTTCAGTCTATGCTGTAATTAAATGTAAAACCAGAGATACTCGGTTGAACACATCCACCATGCAGAAAAGGCCAGTCAAATACAGCAATGCAGACAGGCCAGTACTATACACAGTCCACCAGATCCTGTGAAAAGGAGCAGTAAATTCTGAAGAACAGCTAGGGTAGATTTTGTTAACTAGGGAACCAGATCTTGGCACTAATCTAGTTCATCAGCAAAGTCAATTCACCTGCATTATGGTCCAGCTTCAAATCCTTCAAGAGAAGAAGAAAACTGACAGCTGAAAGACATACCTCCCAGGCATGCTCCCAGGCATCCTCCTGCTGGGACTGCCCCAGGTCAGAGAGACGCTGCAGATACCCACAGCACATGCACAGGAACAGATGTGTACAAAACTAAATTCAGCACACCTGCACCAGATTTACTGCACAGGCAGTGATTTAGTGTACTGCCCAAGCTATGCTGTTGAACAATCTACTGCAACAAAGCAGATGGACACTAATTATTCCAAACACTTTGCAAGGGAAGCTCCTGGTTCATTCAAATAGAAAGCTGGCCTCTTCTTTCTTCAAAGCATCTTAAAAACAGAGCTCCACATACAAAGATGTACATACCCCAGACAACTTGAAGGAAGATTTCTTCTCTTAAGAATTTAAGTGCTTTGATTACACAGATTTGTCTTACCACAGTACTGACAGAATAAAGGGGAACAAAGTCATGTTTACAATTGTGGCATTTTCCCCTCCGCTTTAAATCGGTGGAAAGATGCTGGCAAAAGATTCAGGCACAATGCCACTAAGGATGGGGGAGACTAGAGAAAAAATCTGGGAGTTATATGGTATCTTCACAGGTTACTTTTGGCAGAAGGCGGCCAATAGCTATATTGTAAAACAAAAGAGTTCTGGCCCTATAAAGAACAAGACAAAACCCCAAAATGCACTAATGGCCAAAATGTTAGACATAATCATAAATGACAGGGAAAACCAGAATTATTCTACCTCTCAATAAAACCTGCATTTTTCCCATGACACTCAAGCAGGGACTTATAACTGAAAGTATCAGGTCAGTGTCATATAATCTCCTTGATTTAAGTTAAAGGCCTCATATGGAGTTACCCACACTTTGCAACTAAGTTTTCTAGCAGAAAATGGGGTAGGAAGTATGAAGACACACTGACAAACATCATACAACATAATGGGGTCTATTTGTTCAACCCCAGGGAATGTCTGGGGCCCAGAAAGAATGACTGTAACAATTAAAGAGAAAAAAACCACCCAAAACAACCAAACAACCAGTTGATTGAAGTTGGTCATGTAAAGCACCCTAAGAGAAATTTCCATTTGCATTCTCTTGCCAAAAAGCACACACGATGCACACTTAAAATCTGGCTGGAATAAAAATTCCATGAGTGTTAGGAGGGAATTAAAAGACAGCACAAACATATGCATGCACCAGAGAAGGCAGTATTGTATTTAGCTCTGAAAAGTCATCAAGCTACTTATTTGCAGATTGTATTTTAGCACAGAAGTTTAGCAAGCAGATTGACAGATCTCCCGCTGACCCAAAAGTTCACAGTACTGTAAGACCCCACACCAGAAATGACTATTTTTTATATGTGTAGACTGATTTGTGACTGACTTCCAAAGTCACTACAGTTCATTTTTCTGACACGTTAACTGGTCTAGACCGTGGCTTTCCAGGAAGTTCTTGATGTTACACGGAGTTTAAGATCTGACTTGCTTTTCCAGAGCCCTCCAGAACTTCTAGCAAGAGAAAGTATTTTGTGTATTATGGAGTAAACTGCCAACAAGCAGAGCTGGTTTGCCTGCATTCAGATTTGTGGGGAACTTTGCTAGACAAACAGAGAAGGGTAGGGAAGGAGAGAAAAAGGAGTTAAAAATAACACAAATTATTTCTGAGGCATCCTTTTTGAAAGAGAAGATATTACTAGAAGATCCCATTAAAAAGCAGTATTACAGATATGGACTAGTTATATGCAGAGATCACAGACACCTCCCACATCCTGTTCTTCTAATTTTAGCTGGCATGCTGCACTGAGGCATTCCAGCTGGATACACAGGTACATCCAAATTACTTTCTTCATGTTTGCCATAAAATACCCTCAAAATATGTATTCCTTCTGACTTTATTCATCAATATGCAACAGCAATATCAACTATCATTCTGCTATCCATGCTAGATTTTGAAGATTAAAGTGATTTCACGGAGAAAAAACTGAGAACGGATGGTAAATTTGGTAAAAGTGTATAAACACTTAGTTACAATGTTCTGTCCCAAAACACCTCGCTTGTTCACCACCTTCCACTGTAGTGAAAACTGGAGATATATTCCAATGTTTTGTTTGATGTCCAGTAATGCTGAAGTTCTTACCCTACAGGTACTGGCCCTATAAAACTCTCATGAAGGATATTCTCATATCTAGCAAAGCCTGGTTGTTTGGATTTCCACAAGTAGTCAGTGTCTGTGCAAAATGTGACCCAACCACAGAGCTCTAGTGCATCCCTTTCCATTTCACACCATAGTCTTCATTGAGAAGGTGATTATTTTGTGCTCTCTCCAAAAGGATGCGTTCACTGGGGCCAGAGGGAGGGAAGAGGAACAGAGAATATGCACACAGAGAAAGGCTGCCCTATAACTAAGAACAACATTGTCCTTAAAAAGAAGGATGGGAGAAGGGAACTAATGTGAGAAAATTGTTAAAGAATGCAAAGTCCTCACCACAAAACTAATCCAACTTGCTTTGTCCTGTATACAAATGCAAAGCAGAAACTCTGTATTTCTGCCAGAAACAATTTTCCATATGCAAGACAACATTTTATTTATATAGAGAGGTAAAAGTCGCAGAGGAAAAAAAAAAAAGGTGAGAATGCAGAAAGAAATGAGGCTTAAAATGCACAACACTCCATCCCATCCCCCTCCCCTCATGCCAACCTCTCATCTATAATCCAACACAAGAGACAACAGGCAAACAGCAAGAGGTCATCTTCAAAGGGCTGGTTGCCAGGGGAGGCCAGTAGAAAGAGCGAAGGCATGTCCTCATCAAAGTCCAGCAGCTGTGGGAGAGGCAGGGAGGTGCAGCTTCCCCTGGGGCTGCAGGGAAATTCAGAGATGGAGGACAGAGCTGGAGCTGGCAATATAAACTGGGCAGCTTTGCACTTTCCATCAGGCAAAGCACAAGAGAGAAAGGTTAAGGACATTTTAATCCTTCACCCATTTTTGCACTTCAGATACTTGAAGTAGTGTTTCAACTTACCAAGATACACAGTGGATGCAGCACGCAGAAGGCAGCAACACGGATCAACTTTTTGCTCAGTTCAAAATTACAAATTTTGTCTCAGTGATTACACACAGAACAGGGATGGAAAAAAACCAGCAGATAATGCACAGCCAGCTGTAGTTTCTTTACTTCTCATAGAAAACAAATACATCTTCCCAGTTGGAGCCTGGGAGACTGTCCCACAATAAACACTGCCTGCAAACACTACCCAACAAAGCATTTATTATTTTTCTTGGAGAAACTGTGAGATAATAATACTAACTCTTGGCTACCTGCAACATTTGCATAAAAATCAGAAGCCAGCATAAGAACAACCCCAGATTCTGGTTCTTAGAATTCTCATGACTTTTTGAGACATTTGTATTAAATGAGAACATGATGACTGAATGTAAAAATTAAACTCCTAGTCCTCAAATAAAGGAAAAGAAGCTGGAAATTCAAGCAGTGCAATCTAACAGATTAAGTAACATCTGAATGCAAAGAGGAATCAAAATTGTTCTATCATTAACAAAGAAAATAAAAACTTAAGAATTAATTAAAAATTAAAATTCTAACTTTTCCAGTTCTCAGAAGCTAGAGGCTACTCTATTTTAGAAAACTGACTGTCATCCTTCCCTGACAAAATCAGTATTTTGTTATTCTGTGGCTCAACTAGCTGACAGAACTTAAAAATACAGTTGTTGAATTATAAAGAAATGGTAGGACATAAATAATTTCATTATAATTACCTCCCACCTCACGCCTAGAATCTTCCCCAAAACACACAAAAAAGGGAAGCAGTTGGCATCTGCTAAGGATGAACAGACACACTTCTTGAGCATGTGTTTTGGACCATGAAGTTTCAGTTGCTGTCAGCATACAGTGGTAGCTTGAGTGAAAATTCAAATGGCAAAGTTACATTGTCTGAACAAATCCTCTGGGTTGCAATACAAAGCTTTACAGAAAGAAAGGTTTTAAGATTTAAAAAGTTTTTGATCGCCACCTTGACTGAAAGTTGGTGTGGAAGTACCACCAGGGAAGCAAAAGACACACAGGGGATACTACATTCCTTTAGTCAGCATGAAAAAGTTTGTCAAGGCTGAAACATAATAGTTCATAGCCTAAGGATGTACCCTGTTTCTTAGGTTAGCATATGAACTGATTTACATACAGACTCTTTTAACATTCTAGAAACCGTACGATCTCCGGCCAACAGCAGTTCCTTCAGCTTGTGCCGCACAAGATGGTCTTGAAAGTTTTTGAATATGTTGAAAATACTAATGCCCTTCACAATGGCAAGACACGTTAAACAGCCTAAAACAGAACATTGATTTTTGAGTCCTTCCGAGTTAGGTGAAGTTGATTAAAAAAAAGAAAGCCTGTTATTCACAGACTTGAATTCAGTACATAAGTGTCTGCATCACTGCTAGAGCATTTTAAGACACTGAACCCAAGGACAAGTTGGAAACTCTACATACGGGACATTTATTCTGGGGGTTTTATGTCTAAAGGAGAGTAGATATTAGAGTTTGTTTGTGCACACACAGCAGAACTGGCCTTCACCTGCACCACACAACACAGTGACCAAACATGGAACTGTGGTGCTTACCTGGGTATTTGTCACCAAGCCTTCAACATACAGAGTACCCCAGAGAAGAGCTTCCTTGAAAATTGAAGCAATGTACACCAGCCTTGTTTCTGCGCTGAGTACTCCCAGCATGATCCTTTGAGACTGTGCCTCCGAGAGATGTTCTCATCTCAGTGGTGGAGTAATGATTTCTCAGTTCCCAGAGCTTGCAGCACAACCCTGAGGCACAGGCCCAAGAGAAGAGGGATTCCAGCACTGCCTCCTCTCCCTGCCCACACTAGATTTTCCAGCACCCAGTCTTCTCCACACTCTTCCTCAGTTGCTCTCCCTACATTCCATTATTTCTAAGGAATCTTATTTATTCCTCTGTCTTGATATGAAAGTATCTGCACTGCATACTCTGTCCAGTCTTTCCTCACTCCTTTACCACAAATCATGCAGTTCTGATTCAGTCTACTGCAAATCCCTTCACATATCCCTACACACATCTATCTTATGACATTAGAAGAAGAAAAATATTGAAATCAGCTCTGGATGTTACGGGTTTTCACTGCAGTTTCCTTCATTATGCTGCTAGAGTGTTAGACTATTTTGGACACCTCCCCTTACTTCCTACCTTTGTGCACATTTCTCTGAAGCTTAACCTTTAAGATCTCTAGATTTATAAATAGGTGACTTGAGGATAACTATCATATTCTTGTTTTGAATGTTATCATAAATTACAAAGCACTCTCCCCCTCTCTACATTTAACTTCAGCTTACACTGCAGCAACCAAAAAGTGCTAAAGAAAATCCCTGTGACATTTTTTACTATCTGAAGACAGAGTTCATCTTAAATTGTTTTTCAAAGTTTTCTTTTTGGTTAGATTTTTGTTAACCTTTTATAAGCCATCCTGGAGCAATACACAAACAAGTAGAGTTTACAGAAGTTCTGTTTCAAATTCCAGCTGCCATGTGCTTTCTCGTATCCCAGTTTCCCCACTTTGTGCTCCGAACTTTTCCTCTCCAAGACCTATCATTTGACCTTCCTTTCATTTGACAACCTCCAATGGATTTGTCCCCAGTTTATGACTTCTGCCTACATGAAAACATTTTAAGGTATTAGGGAACTTTCAGAGGCAAAGAAGCCAAATAATTTTGAAAGCACAGGTCTCGAAGTAGGTACAGCCTCCTGTTTGTTTCCAAACTGTCTCCCCTTTCTCCAGGGTCAAGTTCTCAAGAAATTACTCCCACAGCCTCCATCATGCTCTGCCCATGCTTTGTACTCACATTCTCTGGCAAAGTCCAAACATCACACCTGGTTTTATATGCACTTCTTTGTCAGGTCCAATGTTATAACAGATACCAGCATAATCTCTGCAGCCCATATACAGTGCAGCCTAAATGAAAGTGAAGCCAAAGTCTCTGCTGCAACTACACAAGACAAGGCTCGAGAACAGGCTGTACACAACAGAACACGATCGCCTTTACTGGAAGGTGAGATCACTTTCTCATCATACCTCACCTTGTCTCACAGCAGAAACTGAATGCATTTCCCTGTTTCCTCTGACATCCTGCCAGCCCCTGGGTCCAGGATTCTCTCACTTCACTTCTGAGCTACTGGTGCAAGCAATGTGCCTCTGAAGGAGACAGTGGCAGACAGTGGTCTGTTGGGTCCAGACACCTCACTTGATGGCTCCTGAGCCCAGGTGCATCCCGCAGCAAACGGGCAGGCTTGTATTCCCTTGCTGCACCATGCCCGCTGGAGAAAAGACCAGCCTGCTCACCAGATCTCAGCTGAACAAACGATGAAGGTGGAGGGTTTCTGCCCCAGCAAAGTCAGGTCCCTTTACGACTATACAGAAATCAGTCCTTTCTCCCTCCCTACTTGACTTCCTCATTCACACCACAGGGAAAAGATGCCCCTGTCCATAAGGGAATTGAGTACTTTAAAAAAAAAGAACAGGCCAGTATTACAGCACATAAATTAGGTGCAAAGAGTTTTCCTGAAAATAGATTAAGGTTTGTGAGAAACGCTCACAGTTACCAATAAAATTCAGAAGGGGACAAAGTCATCGAAGCAAAACTAAACTTTTTATTTAACAAATTCAGCTGAATTGGTGTGTCCCCTCTGGCCTAGGAGACAGATCCCCAGCAAGAACAGACAGGTTTTTATACCCTATTCCGGCTGGGGAGTCCCTGCTTCCGTTCCTATTGGAAGCTCCCAGCCTGGCCCGATCCGCCTACCTGCCCAAGACCCCCACCCTCCAAAAAGGCATGAAAAACAGGTTTGAACATTCCCAAGTCCCAACTGCCACAAACTCAACTATCCCCTCCTCCCCCCTCTCCTCTTTATCCATGCAACTGGCTTCAGCAAAATCCCAACTCTATTTCTAACAGGTTTGAAGTTTGCTTTCTGGAGCACTGGGCTCTCCATTTCTGGTAAAGCAATGAGTAATGCACTGTTTCAAAATCTTCTATTACAACTCAGTGCATATTGCAACCTTCCATGTTACCAGACAGAAAGAAATACTCAAATCCACTGAGGAAAAAATGCCCTTCTTAAAAATTGCCACCTGATGGCAGCCTATGGCTTCAGACCTATTGTTCCAGTTGGCAAGGGCAACCATTTTGAGTGAGATTAGCTCTACCCTGAGTCACCACTGAAAAATGCTCTGTAGTAGAAAGAATGACTTGAAAATAAAAAGCTGTGCTATGCTTAATTCTAACATAGCACATTGTTGAAGTAGTCACAGCAAATATTCCCATTTCACACATTGTGAAATTCTTCCTCCCTCTTTCAGCCTCAGTTTATTTTGCACAGCAAATAACCAACTTAGATGTAACATGGGCTCCATAACTCAGTCCACTGAAGAATTTGGAACACTTGGTCAGCATCAAAGGCTGACTGATGGCCAGTTTCACTCACTATTCACAGCCTATGCTTTGGCATTTTGAACCAGGATGCAGAACTGTTCTGCACTCAAGTAAATTATCAGTCCTTTGCTCTTTTCCATTTATCAAAGGCATTTGCAGGAACCTAGTACTTGGTGCCTGAAGGATCCAGCTGATGTTATTTGAAGTCAAACTAATAAAAATGGAAGTTTCTGAAATTCTGGAGACCTGCTGCACTCTCCTTTCATTACAAAGAGGTTAATTCCCTGATCCAAGAACAAACATGAACTCCACTGAATAAAAAACTACAAAACTGAACTGCTTACAGAACTGTAAATCAAAATAAATTTCCTCAGCTTTTTCTGACCCTGTATTAATGTATATACAGCATCCTATATATGGGTGAAAAAAATTTCTAAAATTTAAAACTTACCATAAAGAAAATAATTAAAATTATTAGCCCAATTCAGCATTAATTTTAGATACTTGTACAACCACAGTTCTCCCTCCTTTTACCATCTCCTTCTGTATGATTAATACTTCCTATGGCCACTAATCCATTGCCTTCTCTTCCACCCCATGACCCTTTTCTCTTTTTTTTTTTAACCTAACTCCTGTAGCCGTGGCATGCAGCCTGTGCTAATAAGTTCAGTAAAGCTTATTGGCTGGGTATCTCCTGCTGGCACACCTCAGCACTGAGGTATGCCTCACTTGTCGGGAAATTAGTGGTGCAAACTGTACTCCAAGAACACAGCAGTGTGGTCAGCCGGTGAATGAGTGCTGTGTGCAGCACATTTCCCTCACGTTAGAAAATCTGGACAGTGCAGTGAATGAGGCAAGATACTATGAGAAAAGAAAACACAGCGTTGTGGTTGAAGCAGCCAAATGCTTCCCAAGAGACTGGATTGCTTCCTCTGCCACAGAATTCCTATGAAATGTTGGGCAAGTCATAAGAACAGCCATGCAGAATGTGATCAAAAATCCAATCAGCACAGTATCCTATCTCCAACAGTGGCCAATTGCAGAAGTTTGGAGAACAGAAAAAGCAGAACAGATATGGAATGATTATTCTTTAGATACTCTTAATTATGTCTATCAGTGATTAAAAGTCTTCCAGACCTGAGACTTCACCCAAAATACTGTGTTTAATAGTAAGCAATGCATCTACATTTCATATTTTTACCTAAATCCTTTAGGACGACACACGTACTTATGGCTTTTACACCACCCTACAGCAAGAAACACAACTTGCTATTTTTACAATGTACATTCTTTTCCTGACTGTAAAGCTGTTACGTGAATTTCACTGAGAACTTGTCAAGCTGGTAAAATTCAGTCTTTTTCAGTGACACTCTGTTACATGACACGTATGATCCACAGCTTGTGATCTACCCATTCCTGTTTTTAGTCTTTCGATTTTAATATGCACTGACTTGACTGCATGCAGTATTCAAGCTCTTGGAGCTTAATGTTGCTCACAAGGTCTGCTTTTCTCTCTGGTCCTTTGGTCTGCTTTTCTCTCTGGTCCTTTTCTAGTAATTGCAACACTCTCATGAAATCTTCAGCTACTTCCACCAGGATAAGGTTTTCAGAACACACTTTATTCTTATGAAGGAAAAGAAATCGTAGCCGCAACTTTGAGAAGCCTTTTACGATCCCTCTTTGCTCTTCCCTGTGCACGCCTCCAGTTTGTATTACAATTAACCAAGGTCCTTCTCAAGATCAGCACTGATACATAACCTGCTGTATATACAGCTGTGACTTGGGGAGAATCCCTTTAACCAAGGTCCTTACAAGGTACATTCAGTCAGATATAAACACAGAAAAAGGACTGCAGAAAATGTGACAGATGTAAAAATAAAAACAAAGTCAACAGAAACTCTGCCCGATCACAAAAATAAACAGAAAAGGCTAGGTATTGTGAAAAGAACAACCGCACTCATAACAGCATCTCTGTCCTCCACTGCTAGGAAACTGCTAATTTTGTCTGTGATATTTAAATAACTATTGGTGCTCATTTTCTTAAAACTACATGTTAAGAGTCCCTTCATTCCATCAGGCATTTTGAGACTAGGTTATACGTCTATAGAAGGCTAGTATATACTGCAAGCATCTAAGGTCACATGACAAAAATATCTGCGCTAGAAAAGCCGTGGCTAGGATGCTTCGGTGACTGTCACACAGTGTATGACCCGTCAGGTAGCTAATAGTACATCAAAGTATTCACCATTAGTCTTCAAACTGGCTCAAAAATCCTCTACCACATTTTGCTTACTTCTAGTACCTAATATCACAAGATAGCATTACCTTTTTTTTCCTGAGTGCCTCAAGCCATCATAGTAATACACTATTTTAGCAATATATTGGCTGACTTAATACATTCACCCAGATTAAGAAAAGTTTTCTATGCAAGATCATATCACCTTTCAGTAGCTAACTTCATTAACTAGTTTGGACCCATGTTTGCTGGTACTTCAGCTGATAAGCTTCTCTTGCTATCCCCTCCCAGTTCAGAAGAAAAAGGACACATCTACCGCTGCTCATGTTAGGCTTTAAGAACACATTTTGTTATCAGCCTACAGTAGCTGCTTTAAAACGCGTGGAGGAAGAGCTGGGGGGAAGAAGTTCTCCCTCTCCTCCCACCAATCACTGTCACCTGAGGTGCTGATCTTCCTCAGAATCTTTAGGAGGGGTTTGAACCTTGTTTGCCACAAAAAGGACAACAAATAAGAGACCATCACCTCTAACCAAACATGACGGAAATCACAATCCCAAAGATAAAAAACAAAATAAAAATGAAGCCATTCAAGTAAGACTTCTCTTTGCATGACAGGCAGAATTCCTGGATTTGTATCTGTAATACTGTTGTTCAGGAAAAAAAGTTAGCACATTTTCTCCTAGATTAACAATCTTTTCCAGTTTCTTAAAAAAAAGAAAATCTGAATGAACAAGCCACACATTGTAGTTGATAGTGGTACAGCTCTGTTCCTATCTATACTGTCTCAAGCTGGAGCCTGAGTAAAACCTGTTCATGATCAGACTCATCTGCTCACTATCATCAGCTTCCTGTTCATTCATCAGTATATGAATGGTTACAATAGGGCCATCGAGACAAAAGATGGCTTCAGAGGGAATGTCTGACGGAGGAAAAAGTTACATCAGCCTGACACCCCTTTGTTCAGAGAGCTCTGAACATTAATAGCAGCTAAAGATGGGGCAGCTGCTGCATGGAATTAGAAAGAGGCAGAAAGAACAATTACTTCCTGGCAGCGTTTTTTCCCCTGCAGCTCAAAGAATCTACAGAATTTACGCTAGACAGTAAGAATGAGAAAAATACTGAAGATTCAGTTGCCTTCCCTTCATCCTCTTAGTGAACAATTTAGGTAAATAAGTGTCACACATGCCAACAAAACTGCCGTTCACCTCCCAAACTACAGACACCAACACATACTCCACTGCTATTCAAAAATAAGGATAAGTACAATGTCACAACGTGCAACAACCCTCAAAACCAAAACACATCTTCCCTGTGCTCCCTCAAATTTAGACAAGAAAGTTACACATGAAGTAACAGACTGGAAAAAAAATGTGAAAAAAAAGCCATCAAGGGCTCTTGTGTAGTCGTCAATGCTTATAGGAACACCTAAGCCACAAGCTGCTCGAGTCTGGAAGCATGTACTGCAGAACTCTCATCACCACCTTGCTCTAATCTTACTTTCCGTCTCAAGTATCTGCTACTGGCTTCTGCCAGAGAAGAGTCACTCGAGTAAAGGAATTTTTTGGTTAACTTGGCATGGTAGTTGTGTTAATTCACTTGGCTGCATGAATCTAAAGGCCACAGATACCACTGGCAGTAGTGGCTGCACAAACTCAGTAAGCAGAGAGGAGATCCATTAAAACCTCTTTTTTCTTTCTATTGCTCACTACAAGCAAAGCATGGGGATGCCATACTGATGGCAGAACGCACCAATTTTTCCTCTTCTGTGGGCAGAGTAACCTCTGCTTTATTAACTGCTGCCTACTACAACAGACTAGAACTGTCTATCCTTCACATATCTAGGTGGGATTTCCAAAAAAGATATATATTTTAAAGCAGAAGGCCATGGTGATTGCTAGGATTCCCATCCCAGAATTTTTCTCCAGCCTCTCTGTATGACGAGGGGAAAGTGCCTGCAGCAGTAACAAAAATACATGTCAGAGCCCATCTCAAAGCTCTGTAAGATGTGCAAATTTCCTGGTGCCTGAAGGTTTGGTAAGTAAAAACTAAAATCAGAGTATTTTAAGTGTATTGAAGCTCTTTCTACTAGTGTCAAGTATCAAATCAGACACATCTGTAGAAGCAGCATGGCAGAAGACATATTCAGGGGGGTGAAGAGAAAAAGTTTTGATGCTGACCAGCAAAATTGAGAAATTTTCACATAAGACAACAGAAGAATGCCAGTATCATCCCACATACTCCACAATAAAGAAGACGAATCTCTTTTTGAGCAGGGACCTCTTATTAAGGTAATAAACTTATTCAGCAGACTATAAATGTAGCTTTGACCCCAGAATGAAGCATTCAAGTTAGCAACAGAGACAGTCATCTTTCCCTCATGATAGATTTTTATACTTCAGAGCACCACAATTCTGTGTACTAATCTGAACTGCAGTGTAAATGGTCTCATGGCTACCAGGGAAGGAAAGCTGTAGATTTTGCCAGCAGAATAACCACTGTGATTTCTGGCATCCTGAAATACATTTTGGGACTGAGATAAACCTATCAGATCTTTCTTCTAAAACAATCAGTAAGTGAAACAATGCAAAATGGAGAGGTTGTTTTTCAGTTTTGGAGTTAACAGCTTCCTAGACACTTACGGGGAGATGGACTCTTCCTCTCACCTCTCCCTCCACAGACCTCAGTCTACACCAAGAGCAAATGCATGCAGGCTTTGCTCACCACCTAAGCTAAAGAGCTTGTCCTGTCTGAACTCCAAACACGTATGAAATCAATGCAACTACATTAATTGATATGCATTGCCTCTCTGGTAATGCTTACTCATTCAGGCCTCGAGTCATGCCCACAAAGGTCACGTATTTTTTTGGATATCAGACTCTGCTACCTCAGGTCATTTGCCATACACCAGACAGATACACCTTCAAGTGGCAAAGTGGCATCACCATGCTCTATCTCACAATTTCACAAGCTTCCCTTTGAAAACCTATTTTCTATCCCTTACCTTCATAATAAAAATGAAGGTGCAGAAACATACTTCTGCAGCTGCAGCATATAAAGAGAAGAAAGGTCTGTAAAGAGAAGACTGGAAAGTCCTTCCTGCACATCTGTTCCAGAAAAGTCACACCTCTCATTCCCTTTTTCCACATAGACAAAAGGGGAGAACAACTGCTTCTTTCCATACAGCTTGTGCCTGAACAAGCCTGAGCTTCTCAACAGTGGATCCAGCTTATCACTTCCCCTCCAACTCCATCTTGCCTGTGCTCAACTTCTTTTCATACAAATCCCAGAAATTTTTAACTAACATTCTCAAGAGAAAACAAAAGTTTCCATTTTAATAAGGAAGGCATTTGCCATTTTCCTACTTCATCCCACATGGACACCACAAGTGAGAGAATACCACGTGCAGAAGTAGTGCAAAGTAAAATACTAAAAATTGCAACTTTGCAATCACTTCAAAATGCTGGAGCTCCATGCTATTCATGAAAGCTTTCTATATACTCAGGTATCCCTGCTCTATCTCTGTGGCACACGCTTCACCTCTCTAAACAAACAAGGACTGTCTTTGTGCCTTTGTTTAAATTAAGGAAAAAAAAAAACCAACCTGTCTCACAGGCTGTGATTACATCAGCAAGAGCATTCTCCTTTTCTCTATCAATCCTCCCTTACTCAGGCTTTGAAGAGCCTCTGTGTGCTGCTGCCACATCCTTTGATCTTTCCATTTCATGCCCCAGGGCCAGCGCTGATAATATCTGCTTTGCCTGCACAGTTTTGGAAAAGGCAGCAGCACCCATTCCTGTCCAAGAGCAGCTTTGTGAACACACTGAACCGGCATGCGCGCCCCGTGACCCGGGAGCTGCAAACACACAAAAACACACAGTCCCTGCACCCGCAGCATGCGGGGAGGCTGCCCGTGCTCTGCTGCCAGGGGCTGCACGGGCCCTCCTGTTAGAAAGCAGATGAGCATAACAACTTATAGCTGGTCTTTCAGCTGCCAGGCACACAACCTGGGCACTCAAGAGTTCTGTGTTCTTGTTTGTCTGGGCTCTATTTTGTTAAGGATGTTTAACAATAATACAGAGGCCCATCAGCTTATGTCTCTGGAAACCTCCTCAGCATCAAAATGATGTGCATCAATAATCATCCAACATGGCAACAGACCAGAGGTTTTCTTTAGCTCCTGCACTTGCAGAGCCATGCAAAAAGACCTGCACAGCCAACACATAATGAGCCAGGCAACTGCCCTCTGCAACACAGGGAGCTTCTTGAAAAAATAAACTAAAATACGATATTCCACAAATCCCGTTCTGGGCTTTTTACTTTCACTTTTCCCATGGCACTAACTCTCACTTTCCATAGATTGCAAGCGAAGAATTTTAGCAACAGCTCTGGAATGGAAGCAGATGATCTTTTCTGATATTCTTCAGCCTATATTACTAGACATTTTCACTGAAACTTGAATTGTTAAATGAGAAAGCAAGGTACTTCAGGTATTAATATGCAAGTATTTCAGGGACAGAACCCTCTATATACCTCATACAACAGCAGAAACCCTAGAGGAAAATTCTGCCTATTTTAACAACTTAATTCTTGACATTTTTCTATTCAGAAAAAAAAGGCAGAGGTATAAAGTTAAAGACTGAATGGCAAAGCAGCAGGGAAAGAAACCTGGAGAACCTAGCAACAGCCAAGTGCTGGATCCTTAAATGAGTAAAGAAGAAAGGGCACAATTATTAAGGGCAGTTAAGATAAATTTAACTTGAAATTTGAAGATATGACATACAGCCCTATCATCATCATCATCATCTATTCAACAGATACAAACATGTAACAAGTATTTTTGTACAGCCCAGCAAGGAGTGTAAATTGCCCAGCTGCTTCCAAAGCTAGATGATTTAACTCTTATGTACCCAATATGCTATGCCCTCAGCAGGGGACGTCTGTCATTAGCTGGTGGGTAAATTGCTTTTGATTGTTCCATTAGTGGCATTGCTAAAAGGAAATTTCTTTTACTCAGATTCATATAACGGCAACAACAGTAAAAAACTCCCCAAAAAAGTATACAAATACTGTGAAGAAATTATTAATCCAAGAGGCAAAGTATTACCTTAGAAAACCGGGGAGCAACTTCAGTCTAGTTCCACTGCTGGCCCTGGCAGGAGACAGCATGTGCCCCAGAGTCCAGCCTGCCTCAGACTTTGCCTGTGGGAAGATTTGCTCTCCAGAAGCCATCCCAAGCAGTGGCATCCACAGGGAGGTAGCCTGTTGGGACACAGCAGAGGACGCACAGCTTCCTGCTGCATAGCACTATTAACCCAGTGGCTTTTCTTACAGACATCATGTCTTCCAGTCTGGTTTCAGCCATCGAGGGCAAGTGCCAGTACTGCCATTCTCCCAGCAGCTACTGTACTGCTACACTGAGAGCTCAACTTGGCTAATGTATGACATCGGGTCTGAGATTTCACAGGTTCTAGCAAACTTCTGAAAGCTCTTGCCAGAACTATGTTCAAAAAGAGTTTGACCTCCTTCCTGCTACTTGGCAGAGGTGAGTCTTTCTCATCCCAGACAGCAGTAGTGTGTACTTCACTACCAGATCACATCAGAAGCAGCCAAGGAACTTCCAAGAGGACCCCTGTATTTTAGCATGGTTTTATGGGAAAGGATATTTTTAACAAGCATTTCTTGCAATCTGTCCCACCCTAAAAATTTTCCGAGAACCAAACAGCATTTGAAGAATTTCAGAAAGAAAGCCTTCATGCTGAGACAGTGATAGCAAGAGTGAAAGAAACCCTGACCTTCCCTGCCATGTTGCACTGCAGTTGCAGGCAGCTGCCTGCTCCAAGCTAAGCCCACTACGAACTGCCAGCTACAACCCCACTCCAGGTTTTACCCTCAGCCGCTCCTCCCGGTACTTCAAAGGGAAAGTATTTTTGTATAGCCCAGCGAGGAGTGTAAACTGCCCAGCTGCTTCCAAAGCAAGATGATTTAACCCTTAAGAACCCAATATGCTATGCCCTCAGCAGGGGACTCTGTGTAAAGAAAAAGAGATTCACCAGGAGTCTAAAAATTAAATTTATTGTGTTCATGACTTAACTGAAAAGTGAATGTAAATAGTCACCCTCCCATCTTCCACTCCCTCTTGGAGGGAAGAAAGAGGTCAGAGAAATTAGAACTTCCAAAATGAATTTATGAGGGCCATATAATCATAGAATGGTTTGGCTTTAAGGAAGAGACCTTAAAGACCACCTAGTTCCCACCCCCTGCCATGGGCCCCTGGGACACCTTCCACCAGCCCAGGTTGCTCCCAGCCCTGTCCAACCTGGCCTGGGACACTCCCAGGGATGGGGCAGCCACAGCTTCTTTGGGCACCCTGTGCCTCACTACACTCAGAGTAAAGACTTTTTCCCGAGTATCACACAGATGCTTTCCATAACACATCACACTTTTGTTTAAACAGCTAGAAGACACCGTATCTCTTCAATATTGTAGAGTCAGCTACCAATATCTAACTACCTTCTCAAGCTGGACCAAAGGATCCCACAAAACAAGCACTTTGCTGCTAACTCCAGTAAACTAACTGCTTCCCTTGTCCTCCCACCCATTCTCAGTAGTGACAAGCTGCAGGACAGTCTTCCTTACAAATGAAACCTCAAATAAATCTTTACAGAAAATATGAAAATATCCTGTCTTTTTGCTGAGAGACAACAGTAAAGGTAGAGGAAGAAGTAAAAGATGATCTTCTTCCACTAAAAATAGGATCAATTTAATGATTTTTGTTCCAGGGTCTCCCATGAAATTTGAGTTTCCATGCTCAGCAGTTATTTCCCCACCATTTGGAGCACACGAGAAGAAAGCTTGTGTTCCCTTGGGCCCAGATGGTTCACAATTGTATACAAACACTTATAACCAGCCTTTCATCAACACACAGAGATCTAGGGAAATGCACTAAACTTTAGGTTAACTGAAGACAGGTGAACTTTGATCTCAGACAAGCCACTTGGTTTTGTCTTGACATCAGCATATACACTCAAGTAGTTCAATTACAGAATCTGCAAAACGACTGAGGTGTGCTGCATCCAAGCTTGGTTTTGCTTGGTTATTAAACAACAGAAGTTGTCTACTAATTAAACACAAAACTCTTGCTTACAGTGAAGCTGTCCATGCCATTTTTACCAGTTATGCTTTTAGTCTACACTTTATTTTTTGTACTGGATCTTGTCTGACTTCTGTTTGCACAATGCTACACTCAAACTAAAGCAGCATCTTCTTTACTAAGGCACACCTGTACTCAAAATTGGGTAGATATGCTACTAAAACCTTTGTCCAGGTTACAACACAGGGTAGGATATTTCTGGCTTTTTAAGTTTGGACATTATATTTCTGAAATAATTTTTTTCTCCTATACACCTAGTTGATACTTCAAATAGCTGCACCTCTGTTACCAACACAAAGAATTAAAGCTCAGATACACTCAACTCCTCATCTCTTTGTCAGATGTTATCCTGTATCTGCAGCATGGAAAAGGGGTTCATTTGGAGAGTGTTGCAGGTACATAAAGAAGGTGAGTCCTTTCCTCTGAAGAATAAAACGAACACTGTCTGCTGCACCATTGCCACAGCAGCACCACTGCCAGTCTTCATTTCTTATCATGCTCCAGACTGAATGCTATTTATTCAGAACGTATTATGATAGTTTTAATAATAAGGATTTGTAATTTGCCACAGGAAATAATTGCATGCCCATTAGCTTCCCACACTGCCTTCTGTCTGGTGGCATTAAAATTTCTCCCCTCTCTCCCCTTCTTTTCAGCAGCCTCACCTACTCAGAGGTGGTCCCAAAGCTCTGAGAGCAAGACAGAATATCATTAGGGAAGTCAGGGGTGGATATGTGGAAAACACAATCAATAAAACAACAACTGGCGTCTGCATGTTAGACATACATACTTCAGGTGTGCAAAGCAATGAAGTACAGACAAGTACATCTGCCCCAGATCTGATTTTGCTGAACAGAGGTGCAATCTGGAATTCTTCTCCTAAAACTATTAGAATCTTTAACATTCAGTCCATAAGCTGACTCTTCCTATCTCTCTCTGTATGAAGTTAGTCTCCAGTAACATTTCAGTAGCTAGTTCACACAACTGTTCTACCCAGACTGATGTTCTGGCACTGTTCCCTGTGGGAGTCTTTGTGACTTAAGAGTTCAGAGCAAGTCTTTAGACTTCCCCTTTCTGCAGGTTATCACTCTGCTTCTCACACTCCAGAGCTACAAGCAGAAGTACTTGCTGGGGAGCACGAACTCTGACCAACATCCCCATCTCTCTTGCTTCCCAAGCAGAATGCTGAGCACAGAAAATACTCAAACTCTGTCATTCACAACTGACCAGATTAACTAAGCACTCTTAAGAAGGTTGTTCGGGAACCAGATCAATAGTAAAAAGGGGTCTTTTTGTTTCCATTTTTTTTCCCCTTCTAGTTGTCCACAGGTTTTGCACACAGTCTACTGAGATGCAAAAGGCTTCATGACTGGACAGTAGCTAGATCCATACCAAAATGGATTTTACTGTAAGGGAAAAAACTATAGTTTCAAAGTTAAAAACAGTCATAACTGAAGAGTACATATAAAATTCTGAGTCTCTGTAAGCATTTAACGTGACAAATTCATTAATTTCATTACAATAGTTTTCTACCAGACCTAGTACATAAGACGGACAGACAAATAAAGTACAGGTTGAAAAATTGGAAAGGCTTCTGCCAATAAGAACTTCTTATTTGAATGCAAGTTGAAAAGTTACCTGTCAAACAATTCTATGCAAACCTGACACTGGTTAAAAAGCATACCCAATATATCTGAATCACATGGCTGCCTGAATAGTTCCTTCACTGAACTTCTCTACAAAAAGTGGTTAAGCAACTCACACCAGAATATAGAGATAAAATAGTCAATTCTACATTTTCCAGGTTTTTGAATCCTCACTCAAAATATTCAACGTTCCAGGTGCTGGATTTCTTCACTACTACCAGCTAATATTTGCAACAGCTGCACCACTCACTGACTGAGTCTGAAGAGTCAGCACAAACTCTACAGACAGGAGACCCAATATTTCACTTCTTTCTCCTAAAGCTTTAGGCAAATCACTACAACAGGTTTCCCACACAGATAAACCAGAGAGCTGTACCATGAAAAGACAGCTGTGGCTGTTTGCCAAACTTCAGTGCTAGGACTGACAGCTATAAGGGAAGTAAGTCACATGGAATTTGAAATGTCATGCAGTAGTGCCTGTGGCTGAATGTCCAACACAGTGCTGAAGATGGGTTGTCATGCCCAAGCCTTACCAGTGCTGAACTGGCAATACCAGATAGAATCCCAAATATTTGGTAACAGGAGATCACCATTACCTGGAAGCAGTATTAAGTTTATGCAGGCAGTCTTTCTGAACAGAGTAATTATTATGGGTGGAAAAAACCCCGGGCAATACAGATTAACAGTTTTGTATCAGTGACTGATGTAAGGGGATGCATTAGGCCCAACACAACCATTAAGTCATGTTTTGAAAGTTACAAGATTGGCCTAGTATTTAATTAATGGAAAATGAAGCTCTGCCTTTCTCATTTTCAGTCTACAAATGTCATCAATCTATGCAGCAGCTTTAAATCTCATACTACAACTTCAGAAATTTGATTTGGGTTTGGGCAAATAGGCTGTGGAAAGGTGGTTGGCAAACAGTATCACAAAATTTATAATAAAACAAAGCTGACAATAAAATTTCAGCACAGGATTCTATGATATGGACTACAAAAGTAATATAATAACACAGTAGCACAATTACTTATGCAGGACCTTTCCTTTGTGCAATATTAGAGCAAAAAAAGGTAAATCCTGTTGTAACTTTGAGACGTGTGTCCGAATAGTTAACTTTCAGATCTGCTTTATTTGCACTTTAATTCTGTGAAATCCCTAATTTTGACCCTACAAAGGGCACAGATTTCCAAAGCACTACCAATTAGGTTTAATCAAGAAAGGTAAGGTCTCTTGAGATAAGAAATACCTGCCCTGGTTTCTCTGGCTGCAACCCAGCTGTACGTAACTTCAGCATGAACTATCAGAACATGACAGAAGTAGTGCCACCTCTAAAATTGTCCTGAAGGATAACCGTGACTCAGGCACCAGTGACTATTTTAACAGGCCCTGCAGGGCTGGTTTGGGAACACAAAGATTCTACACCACCATGCCATTTCCTTTCAGTGTCCGTTGAGACCTGGTTCATATTAAGGGACCAGAGACAAGACATTATACTAAAAAAAACACTTGAGGAGCATCACATATAAAAAAATTCTCTCTTTCCTTAATTTAAATCTCTTATACTGTACATCTGTGCCTAGATATAACAAAGGCAACTAGCTTTTAACACATACCTCCAACTGCATAGGACTAAAAGAATAACATTTCAAAACTAACCAAAGCTTCCTTCTCTACACTCCAAAACAAATGGGAAGAGAAATTCAGCTACATGAAGATCAACTCTGAATTAGTCAGAAGCTATTATAATTTTTTCCTGTCTTATTTATTGCAGAAGTGTGGGGTTGACATGTTAGGATCATGAACTTTTTATTAATTTTCTAACTTGCAAATCAGTTTCATCTTGAAATTCAAAGACAGTAGTGTGCGTCCAAGGCAATGCACTGAGAATTCACACAGAAACTAGAAGGAATCAGAAAGTGAGGATTCAAAGGCAAAAAAAAAAAGGCACCAGGAAAGAAATCATAGGTCAAACCGATTTGTTTCTGCCTTGCTCACCCATCCCCATTTAATATCCTTCACTGCTTGTCCATCAGGGGTCCTGTGACCATGATGCCAAACCCTGAGAAAGCACAGCTCAGGCTGTAACCAGAAACGGGGCCCTTTAGGAAAGCCACTCCCCACCTCCTCCCCATCCACCCCAGAGAGCAAGAACATGGGCTTGAAAAAGCAACCTGTAGGACAGCAGGGGAGAAACTGCTGCTCTGCCAGGATTAGCTGCCAAGTTTTAAACACTGTGAATGAAGTTTATTCACCCACTCCCTGTCTCAGTAATAGAAATACAATCTTGGAGTCTTAACATCAGAGATGTGATTCCCCACCAGCTAATGAGAGACAGGAAGAGGCCAACATCAGAAGACATATTAAATATTTTCCTAAAACATGCATGATTTCAAAGCAATCCTTTCTAGCGTTTCAGATAGGCAGCATATGCTCACCTGTTGCAAAGCAGAGCATATGTTTTATTATAACCCATTTTGTTCATGCGTCTAATAATTTGCTTAATTCACTGTTAGCGGTCATCCCTCAACATCTGCAAGGACATTTCATTAACAGATAAATGGACAGTAAAAAAAAATCAAATCAAAACTAAAACCACATGTATCCATAAAGTCTCAGTCAAACAGCACATTCTTAATTGCCTTAATTACTACAGACTTACAAAGGCATTCTGCATTCTTAAGAAGTAAGCTTGAGAAGCATTGAAAATGCCTGCAACTACTCTGAAAAAATTCGTATTTGTAATGTAAATGTAAGTTATCTTATTTCTAAATAGCTTATTTTTAAAGAAAAAAAACCACCACATTATATTCTTCTAGCAGCTGTTTCATTTTGAAAAGGTAAACAAAACCAGCTCCTCCTACCAGAGGCAGTTTGTGATGTAAATTCCATACAACACGAACAGTAAAAATGTGTGAATTTACTTGCAGGTTCTCTTTCAGACTAAGAAATGCTATTTCACACTGAGAAACAGAGCCTTGCTGTTGAGCATGGATACGCTGCATTATCACACTCATACAAAGATTAAATTCCTCTATCATACAGTTCATGAGCCTTTCCTTAAAGCAGGGTAGCCATAACCACCGTGCCTCTGAAGGCAGAAAGAGCTAGAGTGTATCCTCCAGCTGGGCAGTGTTTACACTTTGTTATACCCCAACAACTGGTTTAGGGTGGCTTTCTCCTAAGACTTGTTCAACTTCTCTCTGCTCTTCGAGCATCTTGTTTGTTGTTCCAAGCATTCTTCCTGGCAAGAATGCTATATAAAAAAAAAAAATTAAATTCCCTGCCCCAAAACCTCCCCTTGACAGATATTCAGGATTCCTACTATTTTTCTCAGTATTCCTAACTGAACTAGTCCTATCCTAAGTCAGAATTCTGCTGCGTTAAAAATATGTTTGGCATTAATCTCCAAAACAGACTGCATCAGTTTGTGTATCCTGTTCTAAAGACTGCAGTGCCCATTTCATCTGGAATATGTTTCTAAAGACAAGACTTCAAGATTCAGCAGCACCTGGATAGTACAACTAACAAAAATATGTAATTCAGCTTCCTAAGCAGCACAAGCAAGCCTGACAAAGATCTTTATCTACAAGGTTATTCACTAGTAATATCCTTATCAACCACAGCACATGTTGTATCGCTTACACAGGAAACAAATACTTTCCCAGCTTCACCAATTGAAATTCAAAGACACCAACTGCAACTTCAGGATTGAAAATTATTCAATTTGCAAAAATTCTCTTTGCAGTAATGCTGAACTAGATGTATCCTACTGTCTGTTACTTCCTCCTAAGACAAAAGCACAATGAGAGAATAAATCATAGAATTATTAAGGTAATCAAGTCCAACTATTAATACAGTCACCACCATGTTCACCACAAAATCATGTCCTCAAGAGCCACGTCCACACATTTTTTGAACGCTTCCAGAGACTGTGACTTCACCACTGCCCTGGGCAGTCTCTTCCAATGCTTTACAACCCTTTGTGTGAATTTTTTTTTCCTAATATCTAACCTAAACTTCCCCTTGCACAACTTGAGGCCATTTCCTCTTGTCCTGTCACTTGGGAGAAGACAGTCATACCCACCTGGCACCACCCTTCCGTCAGGCAATTGTAGAGAGGGAGAAGGTCCCTCCTGAGCCTCCTTTTCTGCTGAGCCCCCCCCCCCCCCCCGCTCCCTCAGATGCTCCTCATCAGAGCTGTGATCCAGACCCTTCCCCAACTTTGTTCCCCTCTCTGGACACACTCCAGCACCTCAGTGTCTTTTCTTGGGGTGAAGGGCTCAAAACTGAACACAGTATCGTGTTTGCATAGCCTACTTTAAAGTGTTTGAGAATAATACTATCTATACCATCAATCCTGACCTACATCTCAAAACAGTTCTGGCTTTGGGTCCTCACAGAGCCACAATAACACACACATGTCAGTATTGGCATGAGTATTTCTAAAACCCTAGGCAAAACCAGAAACAGGTATCAGTGCTGTCCACCTGAACATGCGTGAAAGTTAAACTTCAGATTGCAAGGCCTTTTGTGTTGGAGCCCAGCCATGGTACTACTGCTCAGTCCTAAGTGACAAGTTTAGAGCTGGTTCTTTTAGTAAGTGCTTTTGCTGGTATACTTTCTATCTAGATAGTGCAAACACCTCAGGATGTTTCCAAAAGCTACTGAATCTAAACTCAAAGTAAGATACATGTTCTAAACAAACAGTAAAGCCTGAAAAAACTCAAACAGGGGGGAAAAGCTCTACCAAAACAAACAAACAAATCCTTTCCAGAGACAGAAGCATTGAGTACTTCCACACTTAAATTTTCCTGTCTTACAAGATATTTCAGAGTATGTACGGAGAAGGAAAACTACCTCTGTCAACAACAGTTTAGAAGAAGGAACTAAAGAAAAATGAAGTCACCATCACATCCACCCATTCCTAGACACAGGCACTGAAATGGCACTCCAGCAGCCACACAATTTAGGCGATTCCACGTGAGCATTAACAGAAGGTGTATGAACAACCGACTCCTGAAGACACCACACAGCTGCTTCACTTGCTAAATAGGTCTTTCTTTAAAATTAACTGTGAAAAAGTGATGTTTAGATGCCACAGGCAGATTTTTTTTCTCCTGCAAGAAGCACTATCAAGATCTTTCCCTACTTCTGTATATTAGCAAAGTTTTTTTACTGGCATATTTTAGAAACACTTACTGCTACGTTAGTAGTTACAGGTCCCTATTTTCCTGCTGAATTTCTATAGCAAGAGAAGCCTTACTCTTTAAACAAACTACTTAGATCAAATAGACAAGCAAGCACTTTTCTCCTGTGGTTTCTCTCCAATGTTATTTAGCTATGTAGGCAGTGACATAATTGATTTCACTTGCTGAACTAGAAAAGGCTGTACCAACACAGAAGTGCATCTGTAGCAGAAATGTCTTAACCCACAAACATTTTCCTCTGTCGGCCATACATTAAAACAAATTATCATTGAAAGACAGAATTTTTTACAAAGTGAAGCCATTCAAAGTAATACATGAAAAATCTGCTAACTTCAATAGTGGCATTTCAAGCCGAGTTAGGAGATCATCATGTAACACGAAGCATACAGAATTTCACAACAAAAACTAATTGCAGCAGAGCAGGATACAGGAATCTGCCCGAACTATCAGCATCCGCATGGAAAAGTTTCAGGGAAAAACACCATTGCTTTGCTATCCCAGTTAGCCATAGCAAGGTATCTCTGGGCCAGAACAGCAGTAATAAGGGAGTCCACATGAGATCCACAACACAAGGCTGACAGGATAAAACAGAAGGGAAACATGGCAGAGGAAGGAGGAAAAGAGAAGTCCACAACAAAAGCTTGTCTGAGGGAACACTTTCATATGACATATACTCTGCCTCCTGTGGCACAATCAAGGTAAAAGTTCAAAGCAATTTTATCTAAGACACAAAACCCAGTGGTATTTAAAGTGACAAAACCTCCACACCTCTGTTTTTGAAAGAACATACAGTGCCAGCTCTGAGTAGCCAACTGTATGGGGGCTGGTGGGGCAGGGAAGCCACCAAGGCAAAGAAGCCTGAGACAGGTTAAAACCTTGACTGGCAGCTGAGCCCTCAGGTATCTTTTTTAAGACTACTTACTGCCTGAGCCTGGTAAAAATTTCACATAAGTCAAACGACCCAAGTGGCAATTTCCATCTAAAACTTTTTTCCATAATTTCTGATCCACTCCCTCTGAGAGCCAAACCTCAAGTTTTCAGTTCCCCTTTAAACCACAACCATCACTTGTTCCTTCTTCAGGGTGTCCAAGAGACACTTCTGTGATTCCTGAGGGGGCCCCAGATCTGACCCACTGCAGGCCCACCTGAGCTTCCACATAGAGTGGAGAAGGCCTCACCATGACATTCTAGTAAACTAGAATTTTGTTCAAATTCTAGTTTACTGCATCTCTCTCTTCTACAATGTAAGGGTCTGTAGCCAGGCTCAAACAAGGTGCTAAGACACAGTAACTGGACTACCCCCAAGCTGCAGAAACTAGAAAGGAAATCAAGTGGTTCCTCCCACAAGTAAGTATTTAAGCAATATATCTGTAACATAAAACCACTCCCCTGACTACAAATGCCAACTACCCAAGAGTAAACAGAGGGGAAAAAATCTTGTTGTGTGAGGAGGAACTTCTGCTTCAGTTAAAAAGAAGACATACTGGAGTGATCTGAAGCTGCCTATAAATATTCGAGAACATCAAAGCCGGTCCTGTTAAATTAAAAATGCTGTCACACAGATAGGAACTAGCCTCTAGCACTGCCAGCTTCAACATGTGAGCCTCTGATCTGAGAGGCAGAGGCTCAGCTCTTCAAGAAATTTTATTCAACACAAGAAGGGGGGGGGAAAAGTGAACCAGCATTTGAGTTTAATAAGGATATTAAATACCTTACAAGTGAGCTAACTAGAGCTTAACTCTTTCAGGACACTTGAGCCCTTTCACTGACATGGACAGTAGCTTCTTCCCATACAACTTCCAAGCCTGGGATGTCTCTTGACTCCAGGAATGCTCCTATCCAAGCCCCTGAAACAAACGCTTATGCGGTCTTTGGAAATAGATTTTGTTGGTTCCATCTTAGCATAACTTTAATCATACTGCCTACCTCACACATATGTGTGTACACATTTTGGCTGGCTATTCCATATCAGGGTTCGATGTTTAATACTAAAGCTATCCAGAAACATCTCACATCATCTTCATCTTCCCACAGTTGCCTGAAGATAGTAAGAGTGGTAGACAACAGGAGACCATATCACTTTGTTTGACTTCTGTTATTTGAGGAGATTCAGCTCCAGTGGCAGCTGAATGTGAACAAAATACACATGGTTAAGAAATTTATCTCAATCTGCAACTACAACCCTATTATTTCACTACAGAAAAACCTCTATCCTTTCCCAAAGCAAAAAAGACTATCCCTGACAGTTACAAAGTGGGGGGAAAGTAGTAGTAGTTTTCTCAAGTAAAATAGTGGAACACTGAAAATAAGATCCTACCTTGGGAGTTCTTTTGCATCAAGTGGTCCACAATGTTTTTAGTTCAGATATAGTTTTGGGATGCAAAGGATAATATCTTTTAAGCAGGCAAAGCACTGCTGGCTAGCAGAATGGGGATACCTTGCCTCTGAGCAAAAAGAGGTCTTGTTGGCTCCTGTTAAATACTGAACTCAGCAGTATCTCCTGGTGCTGTTTCAAGGGTTCATTTCTTGCTCCCAGCCCTGCTACACATCATCAGGACATCTGCCAGCTTAGCATCCAGACCATAAAGTGTTCATCTCCCCTTTATCCTCACAGTAGGCAAGACAGTATCTGCTCTAAGAGGCTTCTAAATAAATATAAAACAGGTATGAGAAAGTGTGTTAGACTCTAGTAAAATACAATACTGCGATGGGAACAAATACCTTTTCCCCTTATACCATACACACCATTTAGAAACTGCCTTAGGAGAAAACCCAATGCACCAAAAAAAAGGGAGGCAACTGTTAGCTGCATATCCTAACCTCCATCCTCATCTCCAAAGCCAGTAAGTACAGGTAAAACCTCAGTGCAGCAAGAACAGGCTGCACTAGTGTGCACAACTGGCATGCTGTGTGTGTATATATATATGTGTGTGTGTATATATATATAATGTTTTGTCCATGAGATACAGGTATTATTATTGTTGTCATTGTTATTAAGATAAAACCAGTCAAGGCTCAATCATTTAGCCAGGCCCAAACAAGAAGTCTTTAAATCTTCAAGGGCAGTCTCTGTGAGGAAAATAAAATAAAAATTAAAAAAAACCATAGCCATTAAAAGAAGTTCTTCTCCATGAACTACTGAATTGTGGAACTGACCCATCAGTGTAAAAAAACCCCACCCAAACAGAACACCTTCTGCAATTCCAAGTTAGTCCTTCAAATACACTTTTCTTAATGTCATCAAAGTGGACAGATTAAAAATGGAAACCTGCAGTTCTGAAGGTGACCTCAACAGAAAGTTTGGTTCAAGTCTCTTCTGCTTGGGGAAGGAAGGGCAGAGTGGAATGGATAAACAAAGTGGTAGAGGAAAAGGATTTTTCCCAGACACATTAAATACACTTTTTATTGTGTGTATGTTTTTTTTAAAGCAGGCAAGCAACAAAAACTCAAACTAGGAAAACAGATCTTGGCACAAACTAGGGTCTTTCTTGAATTCAATGCAATTTTTCAAACATTACAATCAGAAGTATTTGAAAGTAGCTTACCAAGCACAAGCAATAAATTTGCAGCAGGAGGCATGTACTTGCAACACACGTGCCTGTACACCTGAACAGCTGTACTCAAACCATGACTGCAGACTCTAAAATACGCCCCTTAGTACTTGTCAGGCCAGTCATCTCCTCAATGATTCTTCCATTTGCTTTACTACTGAAAATGAGCTTAAGCTCAAGAAATCCAACAGCGAGTTTAAGCTGGTCAACAGCTTAGGAAAACAACTAAAATCCTCACACTAATGCAGAGAGCAATATGGGTCTAGGAAGCCTAGAGAGTCTACATATATTACTCTATGTATTTAAGGTCGTACTTTTGTCTGGAACATAACAGGCACCTAATCAACCTTTTTAAACTGGCTTTTCACCTTAAAGCCAAGTGCAACAACAAAAGTCTCTAAGGAGCATGAAAAGGAAATTTAAAAAAATGAATGAAAAAAGTCTGCCACTGTGAAGAGACACCTTAAGCCACCAGAGCCCTATTTTCCTGAGCATTAGTACTCAAACCTAATGGAAGCACAGCTTCACCAATGGGATAAGTGCAGTAAAGTGCAATTTTTGGCAGTCTCCACCGGGCATCTGCAAGACCACGCTTTCCTGGTCACCTCTGGTGTAAGTGTCAAGCACTCAAGAAAAATGCTGAAAAAAGATTATTTTTTTATTTTTTTTTAAAATATGTATCTTCTGTTGCTGTTCTAACAATTTCAAACCACGTCTTTGTTTTTAAACAATCTATTTTTCCTTTGCCAATCTCTTTTAGTGTGAAGGACTCTCCCTTCAAGACAGGAAACAAGAAATAAGGCCAAGCATTCAACTTGCATTCATTCTGGTTTTGTATGTAAGCACACACTCTGGTTTGAACAGATTTGAATACTGAAGTGCAGCTGCCCAAAAGAAGAGATGATATATAAAAATTAATGCTTAACAACTCTTAAACTGAGCACTTCTAAAGTAGTAAGTGTATTAATGCAAATACACATACTGCTTACATAACTGGGTAGAATATAAAGCAGAATACTGCCTCCAGACCTTAGCTTTCCTTAACCGGTCTAATGCTGGCCTCCTGAAAGCATTCACACTTTGAAAAACTGTTTCTGAAAGTTATTTTGGTTCCGAAGGGCCTCACTTTGCAATTCCAAAACAAGGACTAGAAGACTGTAATAAAAAAAATGGAGCCTTTTTAAATACACGCTCCACCACAAGATGGTATAAACTGGAAGAAAATTACTATGTATGCTAATCAATGGTTTTATACAACTACTCAAAACTTTCCTATAAGATCTGCTTGCAGCAAAGCTGCCTGCAGTTTTTCCCTCCAAGTCTGCCACACTGAATCGTGTCCTCTACACACTTCACCTAGAGTAATTTCAGAAGCCCCGCACTAGGCAAAGCACTTAAGAAGCAGCTGCCTGGTCCCATAAGGGCACCAGGGGGGTGCTCAGGGGGAGTGAGTTCCACCCATGGGACATGGCTGGTCACAACTGTTGGTAATACAATGAAGCAGGCTGTCATTATATATAAACCACTGTAGTCACACAGATCCATTCTCAACATAAAGAAATATATATAAATGAAACTGGGAAAGCTGGACTAATCTATTCTGAGATCAAGCCCAAGACAATACTGCAAGCAAGTTGCTTGCGCACACTCCACAAGGGCTGTCCAGGTACAACAACTATGCAAGTTTTTACCTCGGTGATGTCTTATTTTGAATGCAAATTACACTTCCTTTATCATCCTGGCCTTCTCTTGTAGAGAACCCAGTCACCTGTTGCACTCCCATGAAAAACACCTTCCTTTCACAGCAAGAGAAACTCAACTGGCCCCGACAGAGTAGGAGTCCCCAGCTTTGAAGGAAGCCAGGCCACTCTGGGCACGTGCAGTCTTCATTCTTCTGTCAGAAATGAATGAGGAATAAGCACCTATCCAGCTCAGGTCAGACACAGCATACTGCACAAACTATAGAAGAGGAGCCTGCTGTTCACAGCACTAAACCTGCACTTTTCATCTTCCTTTCACCTGTCACCTCCTTCCCATAACAGAGAGGCCTGACGAACCCTGCCAACTCCCAGAACAAGTTGACACTTCCAGTTTAGGTTCCAAAACCTGCACATATGCTTTAAAGGACTGACATTAGAGAAAATGCCCAACCACAATTTGTAAAACTTTTTGCTATTCCATGCATATATCAAGAGCATAGTATGGAAGCACCTTGTTCCTATCACTGGATAGTCAAGTCTTAATACAATGATAACCAGAAAACAAAAGAAAAACTGAAGCTTGAATTAAACAAGGTTTCTGATGCACAAAGCAGCAAAGCAACAAATACAAAAAATAAGCCCTGCTCTGACTACTTAACAGACACACACCTGATGCCGTTATAACAAAAAAGGAGCCGTCAGTGACTTGTTATTAAAACAATTACTTTTATAAAGATTGAAAACAGGAAAAAACCCACTATGAAAGCTCAGAATTAATTTTTTTTTAAGACAGCAGCGATTCACTTTCTTCCATTCATGGTTCAGTCTTGTAACGTATTTAATACAAATTCCTTAACTTTCAGCAAGCCTTCAGAAGGGTGATGGGACTTGTGATTCTGTGTGACACAAGTTCGGATTAAAAGCTCAGAGGGGACAGTGCTTAGAGTCACCAATTGAAGATGGACATCTTAAATATTACTATTCTTACTTGCCTCACAACATTTGCCAATTGTATCTGTTCGTAACATCAAACACTGAAGATTAGGGAAGACAAAACATATAGCATGGTCTCACTTCTCATTCAAGGCACAAGTGATCCTTTCCAGGTCTCCTGTCTTTGTACCAAAACAGAGAAACATAGTAAATGCTAAACAGTCCCTCTCCTCATCCCATTCGCAGCATCCACGGGGTGTTTTTTCTTTGTTTTCGGTCAGAATAGAAGTGCCACATTCCAAGGACAGCTCAACTCCAAGATACTTCACTTCAAGGGCACAGTAACAAAGCAAACCTGAAGCCCAGATAAATTATGCCTGATGTCCTCAGGATCATTACTGCAAGCCACAACTTTACGGTTAAGGTAGGGAAACTAACACAAACCCAATCATAGGTGTCTTCGTATTCTAAGATCATAAATAGCAAAGCAAACATCCAACAAGACAGTGACTCAAAGCCACTAATAATTCCACTTCCTCAATCTGCACGGCCTTCAGGCACTCAGCTCCATCAAGAAGAAACTTAACCTGCCTGATCACAAAACAACAACTTAAAAACCCCCCAAAAATACACATTTTTGTTTTCCACTCTCAAAGGACATAAACATTCCCTTGACTCAGTCTCCTCTGATCAGGGCCAGACATCTGTGTATCTGCAGTTATTTCAAGTCACTCCCTTCAACACCGTTAAAAACTCAAATGATGATTCAGAGGGCAGTTTGTAGCCTTTAGGAACTTCTGCATTTTGAGAAAACAGAGGAAAGGCTCAGAGCCATTCAAGTAAATAAGGGGTGGGAGGGAGACAGAAGGAAGGAATACACAGGTACACAGTCTTGCACTCCAGTTTGAAGCCCCCCCACCTTCTGCGAAAGACAGGCAATGATTTCCTACAAAGTGTCAAGAAAGAAATGGGGTAGTGTGCCACTTCTGTCTTCTTCCTTGAGCTTAAAGCATTGAGTTATACTTGTTCTCCCCACAGTGTTAATTTTTGAGCACAAAAAATATATGCAATATATCTTCTACACACTGCTCCAGTTCAACAGCTACATAAAGTTCATTATTTCTCTGCTGAGGCTTCCAAGAAGAAACGAACCAATCAAAACTCAAACTTTTGTTGCACAAGAGAAACAACACGTAATATTCCTGAATCTCTCTTCCATGCTGCTTCTCTCCAAAACTGTATCAGCAATCAACCCATTACTGTATTCAGCAGTACATCGCATGCAGAAGCAGAAAAAAAGAACAGACTAAAAGAGAATTGACAATTATGAATGTGCATAATTTTTGACGTCAGAGTTTTTAATGCAATCTAAACCAAGTGTTATGTTAAATTTGATCCTCTTTTCCCAGCACCTCCCCTGAGCAGCTTCATCAGGATCATAACTTTGTAAGAAACAGTGTTAGATGCTCCACACCTTAGCTATCAAGTGGAACAAGCAACTGAAACAGAATCTTGCCAGATGCAAGTGGAATTAAGATACGTAATCTCACTCTGAGCAACAAAGCCGCTGCTAGTCAAATCAGTGATGTTTATTGTCCTGACACTTTCAGGCTGTGCCTCTATAGCATCGAGTCTGAGACAAGGCTACATCCAAGCTTTGGCCCTGAATGGTACAAGAAGTTTCAGTCATAAGCAGTTCTGCAATCTTAATTGGTTTTAAAGCAAAATATCATTTTAGAGGTTTCAATGAAGTCTGGTTTTCAAAATCACTCTCCAACCAAATGTTTGCAATTTCCAGTCTCAACCATATCCATGGCTGGTCTACTGTCCCAAGAAACATTGAATATTCCAGTATGCCAGATACCACCAAGATGGTTAGACCTTCAAGCAGTTTAAGAACCAGCTGACACAGCAACCTAAGGGTGAGTTTGCTGAATACAAACTGTGGCCACATGAAAGAAGACACGATCATTTCATCTCTCAAAGAGTTATTCTCTTGACCCTATTAAGACTCGTTTACAATAACATGAGAAGCAATATAATACATGCTACTCCTGGATAAGAATCTGACCAGTAACCAGTTTAGGAGCAGACCTATGACCTATCAAAAGCTGAAAGTACATTGTTTCCTAAGATTGGTGGGGTTTTTTCATTCAGACTTTCAAGACCAATGAGTAATTGATGCCATTAACATAAACAAAAGTAAGTCTTTGTGTAGACTCAAACCCACAATTTCTTTGATCCATTCTTTAATGTGTGCCTGATTTTAAAGAACTTCTAATGTTTCATTTTAGAGAAAAATGCATCTTATTCTTAAAAATGCTGTGTGCACTGAGAAAGGGGATGGGGCCAAGAAGAGCTTGCTTCACTGACTGATGTACAACTAACTTGCTGCCGCTGAACAGGTTCTGAGCGGCATTAGCTTCATGAGCCTTTTCTAAACCTCACGGTCCGCTTTAAATGATGATCCAGAACAACAGATTCATAGCGTTCTATAAAAATACACCCTCACTGAAAAAGGAAGGCAAGACAACACTATAAAAATCTTTATAAATTCTGGCTCTGAAAACTCACTTTCAGGAGGAGATAAAGGAAGCAGGACACTGACAAAACATGCTATATGCAATCTAGAACCTCAAAAGTGAAAACACAACTCAAGACATTCAGTCTAGCTGCTCTGGAATACTGTCTGTCAGCTTCTCTCCTCTGAAAAAAAGAACAGCACAGAGGGGTTCATAAAAAAAAAATAGCCTGTCCATGATGTATGTTGTCTAGCATGTGTTCAGATGAATACACAAATCAACTTTTGAGTGATAAATGACTGTAAAAGATTTGCCACATCATTTGGCTTTCACTCTAGTCTTTCCCACTTGGTGTGCTGTCTATTCACTACAAAGAGGAAGCAGACAGCTGATGTTACACAAAACAAGGCCTGCAAAAGTCTGTTTAATACATTTGTTTCAGGTTGTGCAAATCTGAGTCTTAAAAAAAAAAGTGTGCTTTTTCTCCACTTAGCCACCAGCAAAGTATGACCTCATTAAATGGCTTACATTCTGTTCCTAACACTAACACCTGACACAAAAGGAACCTTTAGGGTCTCCTGCTGGCCCCAAAGAGGGTGTTGAGTCTCACTGTTTGAAAATAAACCAAAAGGTTAAAAAATGCCCCTATTATCACCACCTTTTTTTTAAGTGTCAAAATTATAAACTAATTAATCCATCCTTCTTGTCCCTTAAAAATAATTGTCTTATATCAGCGATTTGTCCTCACAACTCTCCTGGCTGCAAGAGAACTTTTATAAGGAATCCTTCCAGGTGAAACTGTCTTGAAATATCAAGCACTCAAAAGCAGTATTCTTTACTTTGAAAGAAAAAACATAGTTATTTTGATAGTAATGTATTTATGTTTGTAAAGCTTTATCAGGTGTTTATAGAACTTACTTGCCACCAGTCAGCTTTTTTTAAATTTTTTTTAAAATATGTATATCTGTGTATGCATGTGTACATATATGGAACTCAAGCAAACAAACTCCAGAGCTGTTAAAGAGAAATAAGGATTTCTATTGGCAATTGCTTAACAGTCAAACTTATTAGAATACCATTCAAGTCATTTTTCTCTACTTAGCCAAAGGGGGGGGGAATATAAAGTCAACAATTACAAGCAACTACAAAGGACTTAGATAAGCATTTCGAGAATTTCAAACACCGTAAAGAATAGCTACGTTCAGTCACAGACAGACATTTTTCCTCCGGTGAGAAAGTCAGGCGCAGTTTTGTACGAAATGAGACGTGGTGGAAGCCCGGCTTCGAGGGAGCCCCGAGCGCAGCAGCAGCAGCAGCGGCGGCTCCGGAGCTGCGCGGCCCCATCCGCGGAGCAGGCACGGACCGGCACAGCCCGAGCGCCCAGCACCCCATTACCGCCGCGGGACCTTCGGCCCGGCCGCCCCCGGAGCGGGACAGCCCCGCACAGTCCCGGCCGCGCACCGCCAGCACCGGCACGGGCTGCCCAGCGCGGCAGCGGCACCGCCACCGGCACCACCCCCGCCCGGCCGGCCGGCAGCGCGCCCGACGCAGAGGCGAGCGGAGCCGCGCCGAGCCCCGCCGCGCACGGAAGGCGGCCCTGGGCTCCGCCCGCTCCCGCCGCGGAGGGACCGGCTGTCAAAGCGGGGCGGCCCGGCAGGTCGCGGCCGGCACCGGGCCTTTGTGGGCAGCGCGCATCTGTCAGCGCGGCCCGAGCCGCGCGGCGCACGTGGGGCGGCGGGCCCGGCCGCGCTTTGTGCCGCAGGTGCCGGGCCCGCGGAGCCATCTTGGGGCAGGCGGCGCCCCCCGGCCGCGCTCACCTGCACGATCTCGCCCTCGGCGCTCAGCGTGGCCCCCGCGCGGGAGAAGCGGCCCTGCAGCCCCGTGGTGTAGGTGGTGTAGTCGCCGCTGGGGCTGGACTCGAAGAGCACCACCTCCACGAACGCCGTCTCCTTGCCCAGCGCCGCGCCCGGCGCCGCGGCCAACACCACGCCGAGCAGCAGCAGCAGCGGCGGCGGCGGCGGCGGCACGGGCAGCCTCGCGCCGGCTCCGCAGCCCCTCATGGCGCGGCGGGAGGAAGCGGCGCGCTGCCGCCGCGCATCGCTCCCGAGCGGCTCCAGCTCCCGGGCCGGGACCCCGGGCGAGTCAGCGCCCCATGGCAGCGGCCCTCCCGCCGCGCTGCGCCCCGCTCCTCGCCGCCACCCGCCCCGCACTCCCCGTCCCTCGCCCCGGCTCCTCTCCGCCCTGCCAAGCCGCTTCCCTTTCATCTGCTCCACGTGACGGCCACCGCGGGGTTATCCCCGCCCTCCGCGCCGCGCTGACCCGCTCCGTCCCTCCCGCCGGGCCCGCCCGAGCCGAGCGGCACCCGCGGCCGCGCCGGGCCGGGCCGGGCCGGGCCCGCGAGGGTCCGAGAGCAGCCGGCTCTGGGGAAGGCCCTGCCGAGCTCGGCCTCCCACGCGGCCGGGCCTGCAGGGACGGGACGCGAGGGGCGGCCTGTGGCCACCGCCCGGGCCCGGGCCCGCTGGGGCTCCGCTCGCCGGGGCTTCCGCCCTTCGCAGCCGCGGGCCGAGGGCCGGAGCGGGCCGTGCCCGGGGGTGCTGGGGATGGAGCCCGGGCGCGGTGGCTGCGGGGTGCAGCCCCGCCGGTGGTCCGGCCCAGGCCCAGGGGGACGTGCCCCGGCGGCCGGAGCAGTGCTCTGTCACGCGTACCACGGGCACCGGTCCTCCGCAGGGGCATCTCTGCGCTGCGGGGTGTGCCTGCTGTTTGCAGCCGGCATCCAGCGGGCTCCTCGTTTGTTTGTAAGGCAGCACTGGCTGATCGCCCCCCTGATTTCAGTCCCTTCAAAAGTGCGTTAGGGGAGGTTGGATAACCGGGCTCTCTAGCTCGGCTGTTAATGCAAGTCTACAGAACCTCCTTCAGTTGTGGGGAAAGGGTGTACGGGCAATGATTTTTGTTTCAGTCTCACGCAAGAACTGGATGGCAGCCAATTATACAGTTTTCCATTAAAAGTATGTACAACTAAGTTGTAGACTTATTAATACATGATGTTACAGAGCCTAAATATAACTCACAAGGAGAATTAGAGAAACTGATCCGAAATCCTTTGTTGGCTATGAAACATAATGTCTGAAATGAAGCCCAGCCTTAACTCACTGGCGGAAGGAATAACACTGTAGTCTACAAATAGCCAGCTCTTTTCCTAAATATACTTTGTTACATCTGAGATGATAGTGATATCCTTAGCGTAACACAGTAAGCAACTTAAGCTTAAAAATAATGGAAGATTTCTTCAGTGGCGTAAGGTCAAGGGATCACAGGCACACACACTCTGGGCTCCTAATGCAAGCTGCAAAATACCCCCCCCCCAAAACCTAATATGGTACAGTAGAACAAAGGCTGCAAAACTATTGCTTAGAAAGGGAACTGGAAGGGTGCTCTGGCCTGGTTACAGCAGAAGATACACTATGCAAACTTAAATGTGGTTAACAAGTACAAAATTTAGATGATATGTATGTTTCAGTAGGATTTCAGAAACGCATAGCATCTAGTGTAGTAAATAGAGGCATTTTAATCCCTTAAGTGCAAACTACCTCTACTTGATTTTCCTTCACCCATGAGGCAAATGGCTGACAGTCAACATTCAATTTTCTACATCACAATAAGCAGCTTGAACAGGGAGAACTCGCAGATTTCTCCCTGCTGAGCTAGCTAAATCATTTCACAATCTATAGCAAAATCAGAGATGTGTGCAGAGATGATGACTGCTCGTTGCAATGATGAGATGGTCACTGATAATCTGCACTATGCACAGGTGATGAGAAAGTCTTGACACTCAGCTAATTCTCCATGAACTTTAGTTTAGTGGTTTAGGCAAATGATATTCAGATTTTTTAACCTCCTATCTTCTCGTCCCTTTCCAGAAGAGGCCAAACCAACTCATTTCCAGTCACTGGCAGGTTTTTATGCCTTGCATGCCAGATTCAGGATACTTGTTTTCATTGAGTATTTTTCTTCTTGCAAAGGTCCTTAAGCTGGTTTGATCAAGATTTTTTCGATGTTCTGTTGGAAAAGGTAAACAGTTATTGTAGGTCAAGGCCTTCCAACCGCCCCATGCGCAGTGGATACGTCATCAAGCTAACGGCAGTAAGGAGAGTTGGAATTTTAGTGTCAGAGGACAATAGGGTGTGCATGGGTTGTCACAGAAAGGTAATGAATGAATGGTGCCCCTTGGAGAATGTCCTCCAGTAGGACGCTGTTGTGCAGCTTGGAGGAACTGCCCAGCTTCATGGTGTTTGTTTCCCACTATCCCCAGCAGTCAAAGCCTGAGGAAAGCCATAGTGCTGTGCCAACTGGGTAGTTTTTTGTAGAGTATTGACTTGCCACATTTGGCAGACATTTGCCTGTTTTGAGAGAAGGAATTATTTTTAATAGCTCTTCCTTTGCCACTTGTTTCATTTCTATAATTTCTTCATAATCACATCCATGTAACTTTAGTAGATCTGTGTGGCAAACTGGATCAGGGAAGAGACCAGAGCTAAAGGCAGTTCCTAGGGGGTGGGCAGGGATGAAGTGGAGAAGGTTATTTTTTAAACTGAATCAGAAAGCTGAAATAGTATTGGGAAGAACAGCTTTAAGAGTGGAGATGTGAATTGGAAATCTAGGCATTCTAAGAGATCATGACGAGCTCAGTGTCTGTGGAACATACAATTTTAGTTCTACAAAAACTGTGAAGAACCTGAGATTCCCAATTCTTAGCTGTGAAACTGAAAAGTCAAGAATGTTTTGTCCTTCCCTGCTGGTCAACAAAGCGGATGTCCATTTACTTCGTCAGTGTAGGAGCTCAGATGTTAGGCAAGAAGATTCATTTTATCAAACTTAAATGTCCCTCATGAGGCATCCATGAACACCACGTTTATTTTGTTTTCTCTTTTTCTACTGAATATTTCAAAATGACATAAATATCATACCTTGAGATATTATTAGATTTCAAATTTAAGTACCAAGAAAATAGGGATTATCCAGATTAGGCAATTCAGCAGTAGTCTTGTCCCCTGTTCCCACGTACTGTGAAATTCTTCTGTTACGTGGATGCATTCTTCCCAACAAAGTCTTGCTTCACAGGAAACTCCCACTGTATATAAAAATGAACTAAGTATAGTGAAAAAATGTTATAGATAAGACCCCTACCTCTGTTGTTAATGAAACAGAATCACCAGTACTTTGGGGATATTCCTTAGGAAATGGTACAGAGGTAGAGCCTCTTCAAGTTAGGTGGAGAGTTGGGAATGCAAAAATGGCAGGTCAAACAAAATCTGGAAACTACCTACTGAAAAAGATGAGAATGGGGCTCTATATACTAAGTGGACAGCACCCTACACATAAAAGGAGTTGCTGGAGATCTGGTCCACTCCACTAAACTATCCATATCATTGGACTATAGACACAGCAAAATTGCCTTGTAGCAGACCTACAGTCAAATACTGAGGAATTACATGAGGCACTAGATCTCAGGTCACCAAGTTCCCTCTACTTGGGCAGAAATCCAAGCAGGAAGTTGCAAAAAGAGAATGGACTGTCTATCATTAAAGCATCAAAAATTTTTAATTGGCATCCTGCCCAGTTAGCAGCACACAGCTCACAATTCAGTTATGCCATAATACTTCAGATATGTTTTTTTTCCCCTAAATAACAAACTGAGGCCCAGGGTCTGAAATACAGAAGTCTCCAGCATTTACAACTGCAGCTGAGTACAGCGAGAGCTGTGATTTAAGCATAATGAAATGATGTGCAGTGCCAAATGGTCTGAGAAAAACTGCCCTAGGCACTCAGTCTCTTCTTCCAAGTAACAAGTGACAGGAACAGAGGAAACGGCCTCAAGTCACACCAGGGGAGGTTTATATTGTATATTAGGAGAAGTTTATTCATGGAAAGGGTTGTCAAGCATTGGAACACTGGAACAGACTGCCTTGGGTAGAGGTGGAGTCACCATTTCTGGGGGAATTTAAAAGATGTGTGGATTTGGCACTCAGGGACATGGGTTAGTGGTATAGCAGTGCTGGGGGAATGGTTGGACTCGATGGTTTTACAGATCTTTTCCAATCTAAGCAATTCTACAATTCTATCTCAGAAGAGGGCAATCAAACTAGAGGATGCTTTTGACACTAAACTTCCTACATCTCATTTCCCTTGCAAAGAAATGGGTATTATAGAGCCCTCCTCCCTCTGCTCTCAAGACAAAACAAAGGTAGTGAAGTACCAGCATAATACGGGGATGAATGTTATAGAAAAAGCCCAAAACAAAATTAATTATTTTGTGCTGAGAGCAAAGCTGGAATGTTGCACAGGAAGTATAGCCCTACACATCAGGCAAAAAGAAAATAACATTAAGTAGCCATTCGTAACATGTCCATCAGCCATTCTCATCATTAAAGGAGGCAAGAACCCTGCCTTCCTTCCCTGTAATTGAAAATACATTTGGCTGAAGATATCGGAAAGCTACTTTCTGTCACATCTGTGCAATCAACCACAAATACAGCACTGAAGAATCCCTTCTAGAGCCTCTTTTAGCCTCATTTCATAATTAAATCAAACATATACTATCTCCCTGTCAGCCTTGTTGCTTTTCTGAACCTATTAGCTAATTTTGACCAAACTTAAGGGAAGAACAGAGGTTTTAATATAGTACAATCTTAAAAATTTAGTGAAAATTGGAGGCTCTGGACTCCGAGTACTGCAGGAATGTCCAAAAAGGACACAGAGGAAGCTAGGGCAGCAGCAAACCTTTTAAGAAATTCTGCTTTTTCATTTCTATTGTCCAAAGAACAGTCCGTTGTTGATTTTACTTTTTTTTTTTTTTAATTAAAGAATCCCTCCTAGCTGCATTCCATTTAACTAACATGAAGGTTTTGTAACTATTTTAAGGGGTTACCACTAGGAAAGGACATAAAGTAAATGTGTGTGCATATAAATGTTGGTACAAAATCATGTCCCTTGGTGAGGGGCGCAGAGGTTGGTGGAGTTCAGCTGTTGCACACTTTGCATGGCAGTAGCTAGAAGAAACCTAACTGCACAGAAACAGGTAAGTTACAGCATGTGTTGGCTCTTCCTTCCTCAGGATGCTTAAGGAATGTGAAATGAAAGGAAGAGGAACTCAGGTTATTGAAGGGAGATGATAAGCGCAGGGGCCCAGAGATATTAAGAATAAATACATTGGAAACAAAGTCTCTTTAGCTCTGCTGCTTTGGCACTAACTTGTTTGTCCGCCAGGACTGAGAGCGTCTTCCCAAAACCTAGTACCAGTTACTATAGCAAAGAGCAGATGACATTTTCAGTCAGGTGTTTTTGTAAGAAACATCAAAACTCACTCTCCTGATGATCTGCAATGCTCTTAGTCTCTGATGATTCAGTTTGCAGTAAGTACGGCAGCATTAGAACCCAAAAGTCTTAGTGAACTTTCAGCCAGTAATAGAGGATTTTCAAATAAACTTTGTTTTTCCCAATATATTGTCTAAGATTCTAGCATAGCAAAGGAAAACATGGCCCTTTTTCAAAGAAATAAACTAACCAATGAGCATGGATTAAAAGTATTTCAGTTATTGTGAATTTTGAACTTCTATTTGAGTAAGATCATCTCCAGTATTGTCAGACTTTGTTTGTAGTATATTTCATCTCTCATCCACTTTGCAAAGAAAAAGGAAAATCTCTTAAAAGGGGCTGCTCAGATATGTTAAATAGTAAGAAAAGGTGATTCTTTCCCCTATGTTGTATCTTAAGAAGAGATCTGGAAACACCATTTCAATGGGAGATCCATTTACAAGAGTGAGGGCACCACGCAGCTGCAGAGCCCAGTGCCCAACTCCTCACTCTGGTGAGTGAGGACCTGTCCAGAGCTCAGCTGTGACTAGTAGCACTCACAGAGCACAGAGACTGTTTTTCCCTTTAACTACCAGGTATTTAGTGTAAGTTTCACAAGCTGCCACAGAAGACAGCAAAAAACTCCAAACTCAAACAAACACAAACATCTCTGCCACTACTCCCCTAAAAAGCCCAAAACAACAGCAAAAAAAAACCCAACAAACCACCACAGTTGTCTCCAATTAATAAAAGTGTTCTGAATATACAATGGCAGATGGGAACTGTGACTAAGTACTATCTGAAGAAAGTAGATTATATTTCAGTAGATCAACCTCCTCATTTTCTTCTTGACAACAAAAACAGATGAACAGAAATTTTATTCCTTGAAAAACTGGTTTCTATCAGTTTCTCACCACTGTAGAAATACTGATGGAAAGGATAGTGGTTTATTCCTCCAAAACTTCACAGATTAATGCAGATTTTATACAAGTACTTCTCATTCTCCTGTCTATTCTCTAAAGGCAATTAAAGATTTGTCGATGACTACAAACCACCTCATACCTTTCTCTCATCTTTGATAGTCACAAACGCATTATCAGGCTTTTCTATGCAGTAGGAAGGTTGTGATCATACACAGTAGGAATGATAGGTGGGTGAATAGGCATAATGTCCTGGGAAGACTGTGACCAAACACAAAGGACCAAGTGACAAGTCACCAAGGGAATTCTGGCTAAAGTGCTCACCTACCAATAATACAACATAAGATGCTGAAAGAACTGAGCACCAACACAGTGAACACAAAAAGAGTTATATACAAGTGGATACATCTTCAAGTTAAGTTAGACAATAATCAGGGTTCCAGGATGCAGCTATGGCAAAGGAAACAACTTGCAAAAGCAGCCCAGTTACCTCATTTAAAACAACAGTTAATCTTACAGTGTTGAGAGCACTTCCTGAAAGCTGGGACATATTATCAGTTTTCATGGCAGTTACCTCAAATGCCTCCATGTTATATATTCTCATGCCAGATTGGTCATAGTGATTCATTTGTTCACATATGCTTAAGACACTGTCTTTCCTTTGAAACTTAAAGTCCAGATGAGAAACAAGAGACACAAGAGAAAGTGAGAAAAGCATCATTGACTAACAAGAAGAAATATGCCAATACTCAAGGAATAAAATGGAAGAATTAAAACAATTATATTTTAAACACCACCAAAATCAGACAGTCTGGATAGTACCAGCAGATTTTTTGGTAACTCCTGGTTAAAAAATATTCAAAGTATTCTTTATAATAGTTCATGACTGTTATAAATGTTTATTTGAATTGAGACTTAGCAATTTCCCTTTGAAGCCAATTTGTGTTCATACAGTTCTACTTATATCCGTTCCACTTAAAGGAAGAAGTGTCCGTCTTTTGCTTCAATCAAACTGAAGTGAAGGAAAAAGTGTCCCATTGTATAATTGTAAACTACTTGACTCAACATCTTTCTCCTACATTACAAAAAAAACAAAACAAAACAAAAAACCCAACTATTTAGCATTTGCCTTGGAATTCTGGGCTGTTATGACACTCTAGTTTAAGAAGCAGGTGGTATGTCAGAGGTCCCCTTTAACAGATTAAAGAACATCACAGAGGGATTTAGGATGTACCTTCATTGCCTGGCACAGTGTAGTGACATATATGCTGGCTCTAAATGGGTAAGAGAAGCAACCTCATTCCAGAGTTCTGCATGAGAATGAGGTTTTGACAGAGTTTTTCATTAAAGCATTTATTAAATCAAACCTGAGAGCCTTCCTTTCACAGCAAACTGTATCTGAGAAGTCCTCATAGCAGACCAGGGGAGCTTAGGAAGGATAAGAAGAGCCATTTGTCCCATTCACACTCCCACATCTGCCTGTCCAGATGGTTTCAGGAACTGATATTTTGGACTACTACCCACGTTCCCTACATGGCAGAGCTCAGCAGAGCTTATTTCATAAGCAAATGATATTGCTGTACCTCTTAGTAAGCAAAAAGAGCAAGAGCTGTTCTTTTTTCCATTAAATTCAAGGCCATGTACATGCTTGCCCTTTTCCTCTGAGACAGGATCGCACAGCACAAAGTCTTAGGGCTGTCTGAAAGCTTTACTCAGACACACCCGAGTGCTGGGTGAGTTTTCACTCCGAAGCAGCACGAGCAGCTTCCCACGCCGAGCCTCGGGGGGTGGCCGGGGCCCGGCCGGGGCCCGCCGGGTGTGCTGCGGCACTGCCACCACCAGGTGTCCCCCGAGGCCCGCGGCGCCCCGTACTGCGGGACGGACCCAGAGCACCTGCGGGGTCACGCGTTGGGCTAAAGGTGCCTTCGGAGTCAGCAGCTGGGCTTAAAGAAGTCTCCAGAGTCAGGAATTGGGGCTGAAGGTGTTTCTGTAGTCAGGAGTTAGGCTTAAAGGTGTCTCCCCATAGCCTTGGGTCTTCATGCAGGCAAACTTTACTATAGCAGTTTGGAACAGAAAGCCCATTGAAATGGACAAAACGTTTTTGTATTTATGAAAACGAAGTTTTCATTATTATCATCAATTATTCTAAATTAAAGTAACAAACTATTGTAACTTGTCATCTTAATTAAAGACCAAAAGGAAAAGTCAGTAAGTATTTATGTTAAGAAAAATACGCAATGTAACTGTGGCTTTGCCTCTTGCTATTCAAAGTATGGAAACAGAATTCATCCAAGTAAATCAGCATCAATGTAATCCAAATTAAACAAATGACGAGCCATGACAATTTTAATTATAAAAATTATTTGTGAACAAAATTTCCTGTTAATATTTGACAAGTTAAGGTTTCTAATGTCTTAAACAACATGTAGTCTTTTAAATTTATAAGAAGGGGAAACACTGATTTGGGAACCCTTCATTCTCTTTATACATGTTATTGTCTGCCAAAGGGAAAAAATAATAATGAATCAGGTCCATAAAACTGAAATATGTAAACTGTACTTAAAATACCCTTATTTAGATAACTGCAGCCTTTTCTTTTTGCAAACTATTGCCCAATATACAGTACAAGTTCACACAAGAGTTGCAAGACGGTACAACCATGCCTGATGCTTTCCTTCAGAGCCCTCACCAGGCAGGCAGGCTGGCAGGCAGGCAGGCAGAGCAGATCATGTTACCAAAAGAAGAAAAAAGAATACTAAGAAATCAGCTTAAGAAATTATTGCTATATACTGTTTGGTCATCAAAAATCTCTGCATGGTCTGATAGAAACAGAATGGATTTGGAAAAAATCTGGAGCCATATTTTCCAAGATTCTCAGTATCCATTCTGCAAGAAGTGCCTTCAGATGTATCCATACAAATGTCTTTGACAGTGCTCTTGTGCCCCTGAGGTTGCTCTGTATCATCTCTACTCACTACCAGTTACAAGCACACTAAATCCTAGATTACTGTTAATTTTACGTGTTCATTATGTCAATGCTTAGCAGTGCCTTCTCTCACAATATTGAAGCATCCAATGTAAATAATACACCCTCCAGATTTCACAGAAACATATTTACATATAGTCTAAATATTGACACTTCTGTATTTAATTCAACATTGTTAGTAGTGTTTCTGAAGTAAACATGTGGTACAAGTTGCTGTTCATGAAGCCCTGCTTCAAACAATACACTATATAAAGTGACAATACATAAACACCACTTGAAGCACTTGGTGAAAGTGTATAATGTATCAGCCACTAATACCAATCACAGTATGAAGAACTCTATGTTAAAGCCAACAAATAGATTTCATCACTTCTAACTACCGAACTCAAAAAGCATTCTTAAAATGTGACTGGCTAAAGTGAAGGAATTAGTATATTAACAATGGATTCATTCATGCCAAGGTAAGTTAAGCAACTATTTACTTTATTTCATCTTATTTCTTTATATTAGACTCACCTAAGTTACAAGATCTGACTGGCACTTTTAATTAATCACCGTTAAACACTAATTTTCCACATTCAAGTACTAGCATGTGATCTATTTGATTAATATATAAAGGGCTTTAACTGTCCCTGTCCATTAACATGTGTTATCATTAAAGTCAGTGCTAACGGAGCAAATCAGTGAGACTACCAGAGAGAAAGCTTAATAGACTCATCCCTCTCTGAACACCAGCTGCTACCCTGTGCCCTCTGAGCAGTCAGCAAATCAAAACTGTAGAAGGCAGAAGATGGATGATTCTGTCAATATCCCTCCCATTTTGGGTTCTGCTGAACCTATGATGCGACAGAACTGATTCCTAACTTGACATTTCTTGATAATTTCCTATTTTCACACATAGTCTTGTGACAGCTGGAGGCAGCCTTCTGTGTGCAAAAGGCACCCAAATGGAAGAATATAAGGAAATAAATTCAAAATTACAAAACAAGAAAGTTGCTAAGACTCTCAGGGGCTCTGAACTTCTAAAAGAATTTCAAAGCCTAGGGAATGACTAAGAAATGAGAAAAGGTTTTTCCTTTCATGTGCTGGCACTGCTCCAAAGAAGAGCTAGCTTCTGCCAATAGGAAGTAGCCATCAAGTTTTCATAAGCACGGTTGCTGACCTCCTGCAGTATTTTCCAATCTCTGAACCAGGATGTGCAAACTGAAAGACTTACTGGAACAGGAGCTTTTAGGCATGTGAGATTTCTTTTCTTCAGAGAGCTTACTCACCATGTGCAACACTAACACAGAATCCAGAACAGTGCTTTTGGTTCCCTGGGACAGCATGGGAGCAAGCTCAGTCTCTCCTGTACTGCCAAAAACATATTCTACAGCATCACCCATGATGACGCACTCACTGCATCATCTCAACTATGTGTAGCACCCTTGCCTTTTGTCTTTTACTTGTCACTAACACCTCTAATGTATCACCATGCATCAGTATATACAGATGAGCAAACACTTCTCCATTATCAACTTTTGTGGCATCTTCCAGAATCTTCAAATCATGTATAATCTGCACAACCCTCTGGTCCACATTTTCCTGCCAGCATGATGAGAGAACTTTGCAGGGGAGCACTGTGCTTGGGACCAAGATAGAAATAGAAGAGCCAAAGAGTTAAAGTAGGACTACACATGCAAATAGGTATTACAATCAGACAAACCACAGCCACACACCAGCTATACCAACAGCTAGACCTTTCAAAGGGAAAGGGAATCCATGCAATAAAATAGAGTCAAGGATAGAGGAATGGTGTGGGAAGAGGATGGGCTCAACATTAAGCAAGCTGGTTGGAAGCAGAAGCCAGAACCAAGCAAAGCCTCAAAGACAATGAACAACCCCAACCTCCCCTCAACCTGTGGGATTCCTTCAAAGATCAACTAGCTGGGGTGCTCAGCAAAGAGATTCCCTGATCTGAGCCCACTTCTCTGGTCAGCTGGCTAAATGCTGTTTGATTCCCAGGTGGAGTCTCTCAGGGACTGGTAGATGGCGTAAACCTTCCCAAGGGCACATGGTCGCTATGGATAAAGATTTGTTTACAAGACTAATGTTTGCAGAGCTTTCCAGTAACATTTCACTTTTACAGAACTGGTAGCACAGGGTTGCAAGTTTCTCATTTGCTGTGGCATGGATATCTTGTCTTCTTTGAAATTCCCATAAGTGGTGTGCTCCAGGCTCTGAATGTGCAAGAGAAATTTGGTTCTCTGTCTAACAGAACAAATCAAATCAAGAGATCTTTATCTCAAAATATGGCAATGTCCTTGTTAGCAGGTAGACTTTCCCTTTATAATCAGCATTCTGTGATATTGGGAGGGGGATTAGGAAGCTGCCTCTAGGGAGACTGACACTGAGACACTGAGACCTCTGCTGTTTAATAAGCATGTCAGCTTTCTGGGAAAAGTAATAAATTGGCAAAAAATTGCAACTGCTACGAAATTATATATGTTAGTTAATTTTTGGTCTTGCTTGAGACCAGTGAGTTCTTGAGTTTCAGAGGAGTCTAAGAAAATGAAGCAAATTGGAATTACAGTGCAAGTGAAATTCAGGGAAGAAAAAATACTATGGAGATGCAAAGAACTCTCTGAGCTCTTTATATAAGTTGCTTCATCTTAAATTTACTGTTATCACTTCAAAAAGAGACAATATATGATTAGATTCTTTTAAGAAAAATCTACCATCTGTAACAATAAAAATATACATACAGAATATTAGAAACCATGAAACATGGGACGATTTGTTTTGCCAAAAAATGTGTGATGCAGAGAGGTCACTACAGAAGAGGGCCATGATGGAAGTTTATATTTTCTAATAATTAAGTTAATCAGTTGCTATACATGCATTGACAACTGGACTTTGGGAAGTGCGCTTCCAACCCACCTTTTTATGAGGTACTGCATGAAATTTATTACTGCTAAGCGACCATTAGCCCTGGAATAGGACACAACCTCTTTGAATGTAGGCAATGGTACTGAACTGCCCAGAGGAGCTCCAAGGTGAGCTTCAATGCCTATGGCTGCTGGGAACTCCAGTGGCAGTGAAGGGAGACCCCTTTTTACTGCAAAAAAGACCTTATAAAAGGCCCAACATCTAGTCAACTTGAAGAATATCTTTGTTCCAGAAACAGTGCCAGCATTGTCTGAGTTAACTCAGACTTGTCTTTTGAATCAGAAGCAAGGCTTCATTGACTATGGTGACAGGACAACTAATTCTATTGGTATGGCAAGACAGAGCTACAATGAGGGCATTTGAACTCTGTCACAAGATACATGGTGTGCGAGTCAACTGATGCTGTCTGTAGTGGCTGGGAGACTTTTATGGGGAAAACACAGACAGAACTCCAGCATGAAGGTCTGAAGGTATTAGAAGAAAAGCTGTAACGGGAGACACTTGAGGTACAGGTGTGACAGGATCTCTCCCTCACCACAGAATCAGCTAGGTCAGAGGACTGAACCATAAAGATGATCAATATGAGAATCTCCAGCCTATGCCTGTGGCCCACCACACAGATCTAAGATGGAACTCAGGCAGACCTACCCACCTTTCCTGGAAATTCTGGGAAGTAGCAGGTACCAGTAATGTATGTGGGTGGAACATGAAGACAAGGAACTGGAATACAAGGCACATGTTTGTAAGGTGGTTGCAAGAGAGTCAGGGTTTAAAGTTGGATTCACTAGGTCATTTCCACACTACTCTGATGGTATACTGGGAACAATCAAGAGGCCACTGAGGCAAAATCTCAGTAATAAGTATTAATGGAGAAGGTAGGATATTTGAGCAAAATATCACCTTTCCGAAGAACTTGCTTGCAGCAGCGTTAAGAGAAGGCAAAGCCAATGTCACTTCGAACAGTTTGCAGACAGGGGCGCAGTTTCCATGCAGCAGGCAGAGGATACAGTTTCTGCATATTCCCTGAAATTAAGAGCATTAAGACTTTGAAAGATATACTCCTGAATCTCAATGTGTAATGATGAAATTTAAGAATAAATAAAATGAATATGAATTATAGGTTTGGAATAACCTCAGTTTAGCCTGCAAAACAGTTCCCCTTCTCCTTTAATCAGCTATTGATACAAATCTGGGAATATTCCAGCTGTTGTCACAAACTTGGGGCCCAGGCCACTTTCCAAGTATTTTCAGACACATATTTGGCAAACAAGCTCTTTCTCAGACTATGATTGTTAGTTAATCTTTTCTTTACACCCCCTTCTTCCATTTTATTTCCCTCTTCTATTCCCCCTTTTTTCATACATAGATAACATTCAACACATGTTTATTTCTCTGTATGTGATATTACACAAGGGAAAAGCCTCTCCACCTTTGTTAAACAAAGCTATTTCCTCTTGTGGGTTGGCCACCTGGCACATACAACATAAAGCTATGTTAGCAGGAATTAATGTGGTTTCTGGCAGGACAGCTAACAGTGTTCTCCTTGGTGGTAGTGCTGAACCCCCAGTGGAGTGAAAGGCAGGGGAGAAGGATTCTTGAGTCATGCAGATCACAGGACTGAATCCAATGACTGAAAACAAGAAAAATACAAAGACTGGAATGTGGGGGGAAACAGCGGGGAAAAAAAAAAGGTGGAAATCAGAATTAAACTGAGGTCTTTCTTTGTGCCTGGTCACACATCACTGTAAAGCATTTCAGGCACTACTACTCGTATATATGTCTTCGCATTTCTGGAATTTATTCATGATCACAAGTGTTTGTTGCAAAAGAAGACAGATGCTTTTGCTGTGGTTCCATAGAAAAATTGCATAGGAAAATTAAATCACATGCAGACAGAAAGTTAGGATCTTTTTCAGCCATAATGCAATGAAATCTGGGTATCTGTATGATAAATCATATCATGGCTTGTCTCCCCAGTATAGCTATAAATATTACAAATCAGCAATGTGAGGCAGCCTGTTCAACACTTTTGTTGCAAAAAAAGACAATTTGAAGTCTGAAAAAGTATTAACACTGAACCTGCATTTTGTTAGAAAACAGTAAAGTTTTTAATTGGGAATTAGAATTACAGAAGAAACATGAGTCCAAACCCAGAAGAGACACACAAAAGAGAAGCAGATGGTTTTCAATGACCAGTATCTAAGGGGCTTAGCAGGACCAGAACAGACAACGTTTTTGCACTAAGATTAAAAGGCTTATCGAAAAGCTGCCATATTTTTCACAAAGGTGTCAAAGTAGAAAGGTGAATTCTTAGCTTTAGCTCAAGGTCATGCTGCAGTGAATAAGGAAAGAACAAACACAAGATTACAAATGCAGTTTGTTCTCTGGATCATGAAAGCCTGGCTGAACTCCAGCGCTAGAGTAATGCCAAACATCAGTGTCTTTGAACTTCTAAAGCTCATGTTTTTCCTTTACTGTTTAACAACTTAACTAATTTAAATTCCATGTACAAATGGATTTAAAAAAATAAATGTAAGCAGCCAAATTCTCAGTATTTCATAACTATTCATGTCATTGGCAACTGTCGCAAGTGGAAACTTGGAAAGCTTTGGTCACCGAGCTGAGGCTGACACTTCGAACACCCTTTATGCCCTGCACGCTTGTGTGTCTGTTGGCAGGTTGTGAACATCTGCATTCCCACAGGCAGAGTATTTTGAGGCTTTCTACCTACAAACCTTTTATTTGTGCGGACCCGAGCCGTACCGGAATTGACAGCGGCCCAGCCCAGCAGGGTGATGACCTTCCCCAGCCCCAGGGCAGCGCCCGCTTCGCTCCCCCCGCGCACTGCTGCCCTCGGGGCAGGATGGGGCCGCGGCGGGGCCGCCCTGCCACGTGTCCGCACACTCTCCTGCCACTTCTCCTCATCAGTCACTAACCTCTTCGCTTTTTTGTTCTTTTTAGCCCATTTTTAGCCTATTCTCATGGCATCTGCTACAGCTCCGCTACTGGCACTTGCGTTCCCCAGCGTTCTGCTTGTGACTGCTTCTGACAGAGCGGCCGCGGGAGGGGGGCCACACCGAGGCTTCAGCTGCATCGGCACGCCAGACCCTGCTCGCTGCCTCCCGAGGCACTGCTCAGCTCCAGCGAGTGGGGCCCTTCCACGGCCACCGCCGCGGGCGGGCACGGCGCTCCCTCTCGGGTGCCTCATGAGGGAGCCCCTCACGGGAGCCTCTCGGGTGGCCCCGCCCCGCCGCACGCCCCGCCCCTCCCCTCCGCCGCGCGCCGGCGCCTCAGCGGCCGCAGCCCCTTGGTCTGATGCAATTCGCTTCCCCGCTTGCTCTCGGCTTCCGGCCAATCACGGGCTCGCCCGGCCGCAGCGTCAGGCGGTCCCAGCCAATGAGGGAGAGCCACGCTGGTAGAAATGCGGGCGGGGCGGCGCGGCCCGCACTCGGTGGCGGTCGTGGCGCCGGGCAGCGTGTTCCTTTGCTTCCCGTCGGCTCCTGCCATGGCAGCGCTGCCCGGTGCCGCGGCCCCCCGGCTGCTGTTCATTCCCGGCAAAGCGGCCGAGGCCCCCGGCCCCGTGGCCGGCCGGCATCTTTCCGTCGTCTTGCCGGCTGGGGCCGACCCTAGCCTCCCGGGGCTGGAGGCCCCGCAGCCGGCCCGCAAGCGGCAGCGGCTCACGCACCTGAGCCCGGAGGAGAAGGCGCTGCGCAGGTGGGTGGGAGCGGGGTCGGGAGGCAGGGGGGGACAGCGGCTTTGCCGCCGCGCTGACCGCCGCCCTGCCCCGCAGGAAGCTGAAGAATCGCGTGGCGGCCCAGAGCGCCCGCGACAGGAAGAAGGCGCGGATGACGGAGCTGGAGCAGCAGGTGGTGGAGCTGGAGGAGGAGGTGAGGGGGTGAGGGAGGTGAGGGGGTGAGGGAGGAAGGGGTGAGGGGCGGCCTCCCTGCCTCACGGCTCTCTGCAGAACCAGAAGCTGCTGCTGGAAAACCAGCTCCTGCGGGAGAGGACGTGTAACCTTGTGCTGGAGAACCAGGAGCTTCGCTGCCGCCTGGGTTTAGATGCCCTGAAGACGGAGGAGGAGGGCGGAGAGTCCCAGGTGAGCTGGCTTCCAAAGGGAAGTTCTCCTGAAACCGAACAGGTACCGAGTGGGTAGTGTGGGAGATAAGAAGCTGATAAGTTCCAAGCTGGTTTGAGATAATTTCATCTTCTCTTCTATACTTTCTTATAGAAGTGAAGCAAAAACTGTTACAGTCATGTAGGGCTGTCTCAAAAGAATGGGGTAGGGTGGAGGGGGTCAGGCTCTCATGTAGAAGTGGCAGCCAAAATAAATCTGCAAGTGTATGGAAGCTTCAGCTAACTTTGGAAGTGGTCTTACCTTCAGGTTCCTACAGCATAAGCACATGGAGAGTCTCACATTGAAAGCCTTTGCAGGAAAAATCTCATCCAGGATTATGTCCTGTACTGTCTGCCAGATCATTTGCAGTGACCGAGTTCTTTCTTTGGCACAGGTTTTAAAGGAATCACAGGTGGATGAGATTAGTTTGGTGACCGGGTCCGCTGAGTCCGCAGCACTCAGACTACGTGTTCCTCTGCAGCAGGTGCAGGCCCAGCAGTCACCATTTCTGATAGCTTCCACGTGGATTCTGATGGCAGTGACTCTTCAGACTCTGAGGTAAGCATCTGTTCTTATGCAAACTGCCCATGAAATTCAGAACCACTGTGGATTTAAGATTGTAACTTCCTGATATTAAGTAACTTGATAATTTTTCCACAGTTGCTTTGTTTTTCAAGTTTTGGAATGCCATACCTGTGGCTCAGAACAGCTGTCTTAGGCTATATCTAGTGAGTACAGGAGTTAAACAAAACCTGTAAGGGGAAAAAAAACAGCCCCCAAAATTAATCACATGTAGGTCTGACTAAACTGGGTTCTGGTCTGTGCTCTGTGTAGCCAGCAGACACTGTGGTGTTAGTACTTGATGTGTCCAGGATCTCAAGGAGCTTCTGATAGTGCCTGTAAATCTCAAATGCATGTATTCTGTGGGGATTGCCAGTAACCTTACAGAAAAGCTAATGGACAAAGACTGCACTCTGGAACAAACTGTCCAAAGAGGTTGTGGAGTCTCCCTTACTGGAGATACTCAAGAACCACCTGGATGTAATCCTGTGTGATGTGCTCTAGGATGTCCCTGCTTGAACAGGGATGTTGGACCAGTTAACCCTCTGTGGTCCATTTCAACCTGAAGGATTCTGTGAATTTCTGAAAGATAAGTGACTGCCTTAACTGTGTGTTTAATGGTGTTCCTGGTAAAAAAAAAAAAAAAGACCTGTGATTGCATTAGTGTATTTTAGCTTCCAGATGTGGGTTAATAGGTGCCCCAACTGGTGTATTGCTGTAACATAAATAGGCTGTCTTTCTAAAATAGTATTTCATTCTGCAGCCTGATCTCCTGTTGGGCTTTCTGGACAGTCTGGATCCAGAGATGTTTCTCAGATACGCTGATTCAGAGGAGTCAACATGCCTGGAAAAGCTGGAGGAAGAGATCTCTGGAGAAACAAATTCCATATCAACCTCCCTCTCTCCTCCTTTGGGGTCCCCATCAGCTAAGCTGGAGGCCATTAATGAACTGATAAGATTTGATCATGTGTATACAAAGCCCTTAATACTGGAGATTCCTGTTGAAGTGAGCAACCAAACCAATATGCTAGTGAAAATTGAGAAAGAATCTCTCTCTTCATCTGAAGACAAGGCCATCTCTGAGGTCCCAGTGTCTGTGAAGGAGGAACCTGTAGACAGCTTCATGCCTGAACTGGGCATTTCTCATCTGCTTTCTTCTCATCATAGCCTTGAAACCTCAAGCTACTTGTTGGATGCCTGTAGTGACTCTGGGTATGAGGGATCCCTGTCACCCTTCAGTGACATGTCTTCTCCACTTGGCACTGACCATGTGTGGGAGGATAGCTTTGCCAGTGAACTCTTTCCCCAGCTGATCAGTGTCTAACTTGATAGTGTTAACTGCCCTTGGATAACTGTCCTGGCAGGATATCAACATATGCCCCTTTGGGGGGTGTGTGTGGGGAAAATCAAGGTATTCAGAAAAGTGTTGCTCACTTTTCATGCTAGTAGATGGAGTGATGGTATGAAAAAGTGTAGGGTGTCCTGCCTCCACTCCCCCCAATCAATGTTGGCTTACGAGGGAGGAAAGTTTCTCAGTACCTTGTTAATTCTATACGAACCTGAAAATGTTAATTTTGTTTTCCAGTTAAAATTTTAACACCAAAAACTGCAGTGGGATATTCATGTATAGACAACTGGGGTAAAACTTTACTAGTCTTACAGCTTTACTATGTAAATGCTTGTTTTCCATTTGCTATGTAGAGTTGCTTTCTCTGTTTAATATTTAACTCTATTGGTGCAATTAAAATGCAGCGCAGTTCAATGACCCTTCTTTGCTTTAGATCTCAATGGGAAGGGGAGAGTATCTGGGCCTTGCAGAATTTAAGTTTAGGTCCCTCAGTGTCTCATTCCCACCATAATGAACTGATGAGCAGCACTTGTACAGTGTCCATAGCTGGTTGCTTTAGCAGCTTCTGGATGTGGTAGGAGGGGTTTTTGTGAGGGCCAGAGCTGCTAGAGCAAAACCTTCAGCCTCCATAAGGAAAGTGGGTGGCAGGAGCTTGAAGTTTGAATAAAGTCATGGTGGGTGTCACCCTGGTGCTCAGTAATGCCATCCAAAGTGCTCAGTCAGAGGAGAGGTGGGTGGGAGACAGACGGGGGGGGGTGAAAATGATGGCAGGTTCTGTGTTACCATGGGATATCCTGAAGCATCAAATGAACTTCACAGGAGAGAATTTAAAATACCACAGTGGGACCCTTCATTGTCAACATCCATTTGTTCCAACATCACAATATTAAAAACACTTGGAGAGACAAGAAACTGAAAGTGAGAAAGCTATTGCAGGTGTTTGCACAGCTATTCTTGGCTTCAGAACTGTTTCGTGCTTTGCATTCAATTTTGACAAAAATAACTTGGTGTGAGGAGGAGGGGAAAGGGAGGATGGGATGTGAGGGTTTTGGTCACTAACATTCAAGGTGACAGGTTAAAGTGGGAGAATCTAAAATCTCATCTGAGATCTTCCTGTAGTTGAGAGATGCCAAATTAAACTAAAGCCAGTCAAAGCTGGGGTAGTGAGGAAAGGGTAACACATGCAGGGAGCAGCAGCAGCTCTCACCCTTGCAGCATGCCTCCTTTGGGTGGCTGCTTTCTGAGTGCTTGGACTTCGGGAGTCCTGCTAACTTCACAAGCATACATCCAGACTCAGTGGTTCACATGGGTTAAATAACTGATCCATGACAGAAGCCACACATCTGCTCTAGCTGACTGATACAAGGCACAGGCCCTAGAATAATTATAAATCCAGTTCCAAGCCCATGCCAAAATAAATTCTGTTCTCTGCAGGGTTGGCTCTGTAACCAATATACTCCTCCTGACGTCACAGCCACATCCCCCAGGAGACTGCCAGCCAGGAGAGCCTTACACAATTGTGCATGGGCTGGCTTTTACACTGTTCTTTTCCTCTCCATTGGAGTGGTATTTGACTTGTCTAAATCTAATTTAAGCAAGTCTATGTTTGAGCTTGCCTAGAAACCTGGGGGTTTTATTATTTTTTTAAATATCAATCTGAAGTTCTACTTTTCCAAAGGTAATACCGGTCTAGCACACCCATCTTTTCCTTCTGCTGCTTAAAAACCTCTTTAATAGAAAATGGGAAACAAAAGAGTAACCTGTTACATTCCAATAATTATTAAAATCTGAATTTATTCTAAACTTTTCTTAACATTAAGAAGGCCTAGTGTCTTTAGTTCTGTATAGTTTTTGTCTGAAGTAAAACAAAAGATCGGAAAACATAAGCAATAGCAACACTTCGTGGTTTCCCTTTTGCTTTGTCAGAGATCTTTGGGTCACAACAGACTTAGAGCAACTCTTGCCTTCAGGCAGTCAGGTTTATTACACCCTGCTGTCGCCAGCCCTTGTCCTGCTGAACACTGGAGGAAAGAAGTGACATGCCCTTGGATTATGGAGTTAGATTCAAAATCTTCTTAAACCAGAAGAGTACTTTACTGTCCACTGAAGGACTGGACATAGACTCCCAAGGTTTTAACTTCTATCAGGAATGAAACACAGTCATCTAAAAAATATTTCAGAAAATTTATTGAAAACTGACATACAAAGGGTGATTTGGTCCCAAGAGAAGACAGACCAGAATCAGATTTTCCATATTTCAAAATAAGGTTTTTTCTAATACTGCATCACATTTGCCATCCCTCTTATGAACAGCATTAATAAAAGTCTTTTAAGGAAGCCAGCAACAAATGAAACTCACAAATACAGAAGTCTGAAAACATCCAGAGCTTGATCTCTCATACCCTCTCCAAGTATGGCAAGGATCTTGCTCAGTCCTCCTGACACTCGGTTCCTACTGCAGCCCACTCTACTTCCCCACCAGTTTAAGGTATTCAACCCCACTGTCTCCTATCATAAGGGCAGAAACAAATTGTGAAAAAATGAAAGTAAATTCTTGGACAGCTTTTTTTCCTCCCATCTCATGGTCTTTGTCAGTAGTCTACCATTATATTTTTGTTTCAGGTGACAGAATCATGGGTAAGTGAAGGCCTGTTGGCTTAATTAAGCAATTAAGCAGAAAGACACTTCTGAAAGTCGACCTTTGGTACAAAACCTAACAGGAAAAAAGTATGGTTAAAAGCCATCTACAAGAATTTCTTATTCTGCAAATCTGATATGCAATTTGTCATTTTTAAGAGGAAAACAGCTACATCTAGAGTTGATACATTTAGGCTTCCGGCAGTTTTTTTACTCCTCTGGTGCAATTTCAGTGTTGCTGAGATGGTTTCATTGAATTCTTGAAATTTTTATCCTTTCTTTTCAGTTTATTTAGGATTCAGAGCTTTCAGCTAAAATACTTCCAATCTTGAACTTTCACTACAATCCTGCAAGCTGAAAACCAGTTAATTACTTGTAGGCACCACATTTTCTACCTGCAGTGACTACAGCCTTCTCCAAACTGCAATGCTTTACTTTACAACCAAGCAGTGGAGCACACCAAAGGCTGCAGATTTTAAGCACAGCTTAATAATACATGGGAAATTTTACACAGTTCATGCAAGAGATTTATAGCAGACCCTGAAATGAAATTAGACATAGCAAGATTGGAGAACATGCGCAGCCTACTTAATAAACCTTTGAGAATGGTACTGGTTTCCAGACTAACACTATTCAAATGTTGAAATGTGTTCAGTGAAGCTCTGAAATGTTTTAGCAAGAGACAGAAAATTTCAAACAACGTTCAACAAAAGCAGCAAGATAAACAGGATTTAACAAATAGGGGTATCTTTTGAACAACCAAAAGGAACACAGATTTATGCAAAAAGAGAAGCTTGATTTTAAACTACCAGCTATGTGTTAACAGTAAAGAATATCATCATAAAGATTATCAACTAGCTGTGCAATGGAATAGTAGATTTTCTTATGCGAGCAGCTGCATTACTGTGTACTTGCTCCTTTATGTTAGCAAGATGTCAAAACCAGACTGGGATGTAGGACTCTGAGCAGAACCTACTACTTGGAAAGGGATTTCTTACAAGAAGCCTCAATTCAGGTATCTCTAAGAAAGCTCAAGGACTCAGGAACAGCAGATAAGGTTTTCTGCCTTGTTTAAGGGTTTCAAGCATAATGGAACTACTGTGCATTGAGAAAAGGTGGAAGTAATAGCTCCTTGTGGATTCCTTTTCTTGGCACCCTAAGGAGGGCACAAAATTCTTTTGGCATACATCTGTATAAACAATGTGACACTGTGAAATGGCACATGTCCTGGCTTAAATTTTAAGTCTAGCTTTTCTCAGGAAGAAGACAAGCATCTCCTTTACTTAACCACTGATGCCAGCAGTCTCAAAGACTGGGACTTGGTTACAGACAATAATCAGCCTCTTTATGCCAGAAAGCAGCTCCCTGTTATCTGATTTACTTACCACATTTATCCAAATTAAAGGATGCCATTTATTTAATCAAAAATTACACTGTCTTTGACTGACTTTGCAACTTGATGCATACAAAGAATCTCAGCACAATGTTAAGATGTGAATGTCTTGGCTCGGAACCACTTTTCTCCTGACTTTGCTTCATTTGGGGAGGGGGACATCAAAAACCCACAAACACAATTTAGAAACCAGTGAACCAAAGATAACTAAAGTTAGCAGGTATCCTGTAAGTTAGAAACTGACTTTACTTTCTACAAAACCAAAGACTTATGCTCAGCTGTAACACTTCTTCCCTACCACCCTGCAGAATGTATAATTTCTGCATCTGAGTTTACATCAAGTCCAAACCAGCCATGGATGAAGTAGTGTGAAAAGCTGTATTTCCACAGGGATTGCTTTCTTACCTGTGACTAGATTCAAAAGTATTTCTTCCTTTATATACCCTTTTGTAATTCAAATTAAACTACCTGGCCAAGCATAGTATGTGCACCAAAATCTTAATGGCTCAGTAAGTGAAAGATGTGGCTTAAGCCACAGTTACATTCAGTATTTGGATTTTATACTTTACCAATGGCAATTAAGAGGATATTTCACCATTTAGCAAGATGAAAAGCTACTTCCTTGTTCCAAAGGTCTCTGGATTACCTTTTCAGTAAAAATAAGAATATTTAACAGACCAGAGTACAGAAATCTTGGGGTGTTTCCTGGCCAAACCATGTCCTTACGATTGTTAGTAAGAAAACAAAAAACAAATAATATAACTTCAGGTTCACACATCAAACCAGAAAGAAAGAATCAAAAAACACCAACAAAAAACATCAGAAGCTCACCACTTCCAGTCTAAAATCTGGCATTTACAACTCCATTTCTTCTTCCACACACCCAGATATTCCCAAACTAGCATATGGATCTGGAGACATGGCAGTCTGTTGTGATTCAGGAAACGTTTCAGTCTGTGGGTCAAAAGCAGCTCTTGGTGTTGGCTGCTTAGCTTGACACGCTTCTGTACTCTGCTGTTTGAAGTTCTTAACAGAAACAGACTTCAGTTTATCTGTCAGAATTTCAGGAAGAGGTTTCCAGAGCACCAGCTCCATGGAAGGACGGCTCCTAGAAGGGGATGGAGTTTCAGTTAAATTTAAGTTCTCCAAGCACAGCTATTCATTGCAGAAGACCAGAGAGTATCTTCATCCTTTGAGCTAGCCTGGAAATATATTCCAGAAGCCGTATGCCTTTTTCCCCCCTCTATTAAGTTTCCTCTTCCTTAAGTAGTTCCATTACTTCTAGTTCTAATCCTGTATTTCTCTTTTCTTTTGCACAAAATTTGATGACCACTGTTGGTCACACTTCAGGATCTTCTCATTTTGAAAATTTATATACATAAAAGTAAAGCTTATAATGGCTTAAACAACAAATTTCTCTCTGTAGAAATGAGGAGTACAAAATAGACACTTGGTGACCACTACAGTTACACTTATTTCTCTTTTATAATAGGACAGTTTTTCCTATTTTGACAGATGAATGGTCTGTTATACAATCTTGGCTGCATCATGCAGTAAATTAAGGACATCTCCACAAATGTGAAATGGGGTCTCTCTTTTCATTTCCATGTGTTATCTACATAGCACCATTATTTCCTCCAGAACTTACATAGATTCTATTATTTTCTTTGTCAGGACTTCACCAAAATCCCTCTTCATCCCTTTTTTAAGGGTATCTGACAGGATAAGAGTGGGCAGATTGCTAACATTTCCATCAGCATGAACTTCCTCATCTTCATCAATTATCCTAGGAATGGAGGGGGAAGAGGGAGATAAACACTATTGAGCATACTGTTATCAGGCACATCCACTGCAGTCTAAGTCACATCTACGTGCACTGCACTGTGCAGATCTCTGACCTAGGCTGGGTACCAGAAGCAGCGGGGCTGTGTTAACGTGAGTCCCTCTTGGGCCAAAATACCCTGAGAATGACTGTTGCCACAGAAACCACTCGAGCAGCTATGCCACTTCTGGTACCTGAGCTGACTGTGTTATCCCTGCGTTATCCCAGCAGAGTCAGTGCAAACATACACTGACAGAAAATAAATTCACTTCAGGGGAAACTGTACAATTCGGTCACATTACATAAGTGAGTCTCAGCTATGCAGTAGCTTCACCTGCTCAATTTCCCATATCTGAACTTTAAGAATTGTTGCAAAGGTACTGAATACAGTGCTTCACATTTCACAACCTTGTGCCAATTTCTGATATTAAATCAACACAAAGCATTGAAGCATTTAGAAAAAAATGGAGGCATCTTCTTTGGTTCTGTTAAACCCTTTATAGAAAATTTAGCAGAGTAGCTGGGAAGGATGGGGAACAATCCTCTGAGATGTCCAAAGCAGACACAGACAGATAGTAAAGACATATATCACTATTCTGATTTACCCACGAAAAGAAACCAGTCTAACAGTGCCTTGTTTCCCCTCACACATCATCTATAGAGTAATCATCTAAAAAAAAAAAATCTTCTTTTAAAATTTCTGTAACTTTTGGCTTTTTTAATAATTTGCAGTGGTCATTTTAGATATTCTGGAGTACTAGGTCAGCTGCAATCAACTGATACACATACGTGCCATTCCCAGAAACCTTTTGAGGGCCAGAATGCACAGTACATTTATTAAATGACTGCAGTAGACTGTCTAGAGCCACCCCATTACCCCACATCACACCATCAGCAAGATGAACATCAACCTTACTCCATATGTGCAGAGAGACCTCTCTGGTTCATGCTATTCTCCACACTGACAAATTCACATCTATCTTAAGTATTAATCACAGAACAAGTTGCAGTTTGTTGAAAAAAGGCTGAGCTCAAGTCTGACCAGATAACTGGTTAAAATTTGAGCTCTGGATACGAAAGGCCATTAAACCCTGTTATGGTATATTGATGCTGCATAATGATTGTGATGAGGGGGTTATTTATTCAGCATCTCCTGCTCTAGCACCCTTGATTTCAAATCACAGTATCAGCCCAAAGACTCATAGGACCATAGGTAGCCTAAAAAGAAATAGCTGAACAGAAGGTTCACCTTAGACTTACAGCAGTGTTATCACACTGCTAAGTGCTAGAATCACCCCTGAATTCCCACCAGAAAAGGGAAAGCTCAGCAAAGCCAGTCTACTCAATCCCTGCATTTACCTGTCCTCAATTTCCTGAAGTTTCCTGCGAGCAAACTCGCATTGCTGTTCCCCCATTGTCTGATCCATTTCTTCACAGGGAATTTCTAACATGGCAGTTTCAGGACCGCTGCCACCATACTGACTTGCTACCTCCCCAGCTGCCTGCTGACCTGCACAGAGAATCCATTCTTCAGTGCTGGGATTCAAAGGGCAATTTTTGGCTCCTGTCAGTCTCTTCTTCCGCACAGGACAACTAGGAAACAAAGGAAGTTTACAACTGTCAAAAAAGAAATGTAGCACTTTACAGGAACAAACATCATAGAAAGTCATGTGCATTTCAACAGCTTTGACACACTACATAAACGCACCCTCAACAAAGAAAATAAATCCGTGTTGCTCTTAGTGAAATGCAAAAAAACCAGTGCTACACAATTGATTGGGTAATGTAAATGGGTTCAGGCTCATGTGCAATTCAGAGGAAGAGTTCCAAATGAAAACAATTATAAAAGTTCCCTTCCTGTTTGCATTGTAGATGAGATGTGCTCAAATGTTTTAGAAAACAAAACACAAATTAAGTATTTTTCAGGCTATAAAAGGCAAATTAATTTACCCTTCGGCCTCTTCTTCTAATTTGTGCTTCTTTCCAGAGCACACAGAGACACTGCAAAACAAAAACAAACAGTTATTTATCTTCTAATCATATCTTCCAGTGACGTTGCCAAACAATATTTCCCTCCCTTTTAAAATTTCACTTGCAACTAAGAGTAACAGTGACAGAACATCACCAGCCATGAAGAGAATGGAAGTTTTGGACGATAAATGACCACTTTGTTCCAAAGGAAGTCAAAGGCAGCTGCAATTCTCAGTTCTTGGAGCAGAATTCCATGCTGATTCCCCCTCCTTTATGTTATTTATTTTTTCCACAAGAGGCAAGATCAATTTTTGCCAAAATTCAAACGCTTCAAGAAGCAACACATGATCCAACTTGAGTCTGTTAGTACACTGTATCACAGGGACATACACAAATGTGGCCAAAACACAATGTTCTATAGAATAATTTTTTTGCGCTCACATATGAGAAAGAAAAAGTGTGTAAATAAATAAATAAAACACATGAGCTTAAAGGCATATGAAGATGCTGGTACACTCAATCACCTTTCTTGCCTTTTAGAAGGCTCCCTCATCCCCCCACCAGCCAACCTCAATGCTGTAAGACCACCACAATACAGTTCTAACTTTCTACCAGCGCAACACCGCTAGAAGTAAACAAATGCCACCCCTCCTGGCAAAGCAGCGCTGTTTCACGCGGCCGGCACTCACTGGCTGCGGCTCCTGGTGAAGGAGCCCACCGGGGCCGCTGTCAGCCCCTCGTTGTGGCTCCCGAGCGCGGCCAGGGAGGCCAGGTCGAAGCTGCCCTGCAGACACAGGCCGGAGGACCCGTCGGCGCCGCCGTGTCCGATGCCCGCCGTGGCCATCGCGGGTGGCTGCAGACGGCCGTGGCCGCCGGCTCCGGCCTGCGGGCCGTGGCGCTCCGGGGCGGCGGCCGCGGCCGGGGAGAGCTCCAGGGCCGGCCCCGCCGGGAGGCCCTGGCAGGGTCTGCCGAGCGCTGCCATGTCCTGCTGCGGGGGAGAAAACGCCTGTCAGCGCCACAGCCCGCGCCGTGGGGAGCGCCGTGCAGGCCCGAGACCCCCCCGCGGCGGCCCCGCGTGGAACCGCCCGGCCGCTGCTGCTGCTGCTGCCGCACTCACCCGGCCCGGCCCGGCCGCTGCCGCGCTCCCCCGGCCCGGCCTGGCCCGCACTCACCCGGCCCGGCCCGGGCCGCACTACAGCCGCCGCCACCGCCGGAGCCCCTTCTAGGCCTTTCGCCGCGATCAGAGCAGGGTCCGCGGGCACTGTGGGAGCTGTAGTCCCGGAGCTGTGGGAGCTGTGGGAGCTCTGGGAGCTGTAGTCCCGGAGCTCTGGGAGCTGTGGGAGCTGTAGTCTCGAGCGCTGTGGGAGCTGTGGGAGCTGTAGTCCCGAGCGCTGCGCCTATGGGCGCCGCAGTCCCAGCCATGGGCGCCGCGGTCCCAGCCGTGGGGGCCGCGGGGACCCCTCCGTGGCCGGGGAGCGCCGAGACAGCCCCGCGGCCCGGCCTAATCCCCGCGGCGGGGCGGGCGCGGCTGCGCTGCCAAATCCCGGTCAGCTGAGGCGGCAGGGACAGAGGCAGAGGCAGAGGCTGTGGCTGTGGCAGTGGCAGTGAGGGATGGCGCCGAGGCACACGGTAACCCCCGGGCTGGCTTTGGTGGCGGGTGCGGGTTCTGCGCGGAGTTAGAGGGGCACAGAGCGTGTACAGAGGTGTTGGAGGTGGGAAAGCCCTCCGTGGCCGCTGTGAGGCTTTAGCAAAGCTGGACATTTCTGCCATAAAAAAGCTCTGAACCGTTGAAGAAAGTCCCATTGGTAACCCGCCCCTCTAGCCAAACAACGAAACTAAACTAATAATAATAAACAAAACAAACAAAACCACAAAGAAAAACCAAAAAAACAAACAAAAAAAAACAAACAAAAAAGCCAACAAACCAAAAAAAAACACAGCTATGTCTAAATATAATAGTAACTTAATTTCTTTGGCACCTTTTATTCTTGTAATGTAGTTTACTAAATTTTGCCAAGGAAAGCCAATTGAGCCCATGCTCAGAATGGAGCACCAGCCGCTGCTCAGAGGGTCTGGCTCGCCCAGCAAGGTAAGCAGAACTGTCCTGGCCTTTGAAGGTGGATCCTGCAGGGAGTTTGTAGTTTTAGCAGTGGTGCACAAATGTGAAATGTACTGATGTTTCATGCTAGCTTTTAAATAGAAAAAAACATTAGGGGATCAGGCTGATAAAGTTTTGAGCTTTCCTCGAACACCTACCTGTGTTATAAAATGGAAGCTATAAAAGCATGTTTTCTGATTCTCATGTTTGACATTGAATTTAAATTGAACTTTGTGTCATATTTCTGAGATGAGGTGGAAGTGCTTAGAAACTGTCAGGATCTCAGTAGCATGCAGAGTAGATGAGGCTGTTGTCTGTGTTCTCTTCAGGAAATCAGGGCTGAAACTCCAGTGTAAGGCAACATGTCAGTGTAATCAGCTGGCTGATTTGGGCAGGAACAACAGAAGATCTGTCATAACAAAACCTAAGTTATGTGATGTATGTTAATGATTTAGGGTTGTTTGCTTGTTTTCTGTCTTTTCTAGATTCCAAGTTGTACCCATGAGACACACAAAATACATTTGCAGTATTTGGTTAATGGAAGGGTCTGAGTGTGCAGTGCCAGTATTTACCACCTCTGGTTTTGTTTTTTCTACCGTACTTGCTGCAGCCCTTGTTTATTACTCTTGATTCATTGCTTTGCTTGTCATTCAGAGAAACACTTTTTATTCTTGGAAACCGTAAGGACATGTTCATTGCATTTTACTTTGTTAAGTTCAATTTCAACTTCTAAATTTTAGTCCTGAAGAAAGGAAATTTTGGTGAATTATCTTTAGGAAAAACACAGCTCTTTCAGAATATAGTATAGTATGTGGAATAACTCAGCATTTCTGGGAACTGGACCAAGAATGAGAATGATGAAGAATTAGTCTACTTACCTTACAATGAGAAATTCAGGGAGTACAAGGTTATATATAAAAATAAAAGTACAGTCTTTATATATGAAGAAAGGGAAATTCGTTCACTGAAGTGCCTTTAGTATAGAAGACGTTGTTGTGTCCAGCTGAAGTTAGACAATAAGATACTATAAGATAGGACCTCATTTTAAACGAAAGGGTTGGTAGATATTTGAATTGGATGTTATTTTTAGTACGATCATATTCAGTAAAAAGTAGACTCAGAAAGCACCACATGAAAAAACCAAACACTGTACACACCTCTGGAGATCTCTGACCCAGAGGCCTCATCCAAAGTATAATATTTTATGACCAATTAGACTTTTGAGATTTAAATATATCATAATAGTAGTTTGTATTGACCTTAAAACCGATGAATCTGTGACTATTAATTTGAGTTTATAGTACTGATTTAGGAATGTAACTAGGTAATCAATATTGAAAAATTAAAAGATACGTGCCAATAAACTTCAGATTGAATACTATTATCAGTGAACAATATGTTGTGATTTAAGATACTGAGGCTTAGCCCCTGCTAACTTGCACACATCGAGTAATCATTTCAGGGACTTGCAGTGGGAAATAAAACACTGGTATTTCTCACATCTTGGTTGAAATGTGTGTCATAGAAACTGCGATTTGGTTAGTTCTTATACTGAGTCATTGTGCCTCTAACACCAAACATGGACAGTCCTAGCATTTTTCCATTAGAAATGAACACCATGAGCAGTGTGCTCATGCAAAAGCATTTACACATTTTCCAATAAAACCTGCAATGCTTATGTTGCCTTAATCTGGAGACTTGTAATTGTGGCATCTCTAAAGGCTGTTAATGATCACGACCAAAGTCATCATGAAATGCTTTTCCTGCTGTAGGTGTTTGGGAGTTCATGAAGTTTTCTAAACAAATATTTTCACTGTTCCAAAGTAAATACGTGATGTATTTCACCATGATTTTCTCCTAGATATTACATGCATGTAAAATGCACGTTCAAGGACCTGTCTCTTTTCATATCCATTACTTTCTTTTGTTCTCTAGCTCCCCAGCTGTACATTGTTCCTGGCTGTTTGTGCCATTGGAATTGGAGGGACCTTTCAGTATGGGTATAATGTCTCCATTATCAATGCACCCACACAGGTAAAAGCTCACCTCTTGTTCTCTCTAGCTTGCCAAGAGGCCAAATGCACTTTTGCTGCGATCTCAGTGGGAACCAAAGCAGGCTTCCTCTCATATGCAGGAGTCTTGTTTTTCCCAAGTGTTTCATGTGAATTTGTTTGTGAGTTCCTCCCATCGGAGGTATTCTGTGTCAGATAAAGGTGCCAAATAGGCCACAGAAATACCTCTGTTGAAGTATGGTTTAGAAGGATTAACTGAATAAAAAATATCTTTTTCAGTTATGCTTTTGACTAAAATAGCCCAGAACATTAAGAATAGAATAGAACAGAACATTTTCAGTTGGAAGGGACCTACAATGATGACCTAATCCAACTGCCTGACCACTTCAGGGCTGACCAAAAGTTAAAGCATATTACTAAGGGCCTTGTCCAAATGCCCTTGGGGCATTGACCACTTCTCTAGGAAGCCTGTTCCAGTGTTTGACTGCCCTTTCTGTAAGATGTCACCACTGTTTCTCCTAATATCAAATTTAAACCTCCCCTGACACAGCTTTGAACCATTCCCACACATCCTGTCACTGGGTAATGGGAAGAAGGGATAGTTGTCCATCACAAGGCAGCTTGCTGAATAAAGTCTTCTTAGGGAGTCAAAAAGTTGCATCTGTAGTGGCTGAGTAACTCATAGGTATTTTCACCTACTTGTTACTTGTGCATCCTTTGCCAGGGCCTCAAGGATTCTGCCTGTTTTGTGGATGATTCAAGAGGATCTGAGCAAATGGTCTTGTGAAAGTGCTGGGTATCATTTTCTGCCATCAGCTGATTGATTTGCTTGTGAAACTGTGAAGACTGAATTTGCTGTAACACTGTATGCTTTTTACAAAGCTTAAATGAAGCCACTTGTGAAAGAATGTGTAATATGCTGGAAACAGAAGAACAGTCCAGAAACTTTGTTCTTTAAAGTCTTTGTTTGCTGGCAAGGAACGGGAGTCTCCGATTACAGATACACGTCAGTTCAAGAGTTTCTAAGCATAAATTTTAGGAGACCAAGCATTTAGAATAACAGTTTAAAAGTTCTGACATATGAATACTCTAAGAAAGGTGAAGTAGTATTAGAGTTGGAAAAGGGATTTTATCATGACTTGTTGGATTGCACTAAGGCAGGAAGATTTTAGATCAATTGTCAGAATGAGTCTTCTGACTGTACAGTATTTTAGGTTGCAAGACCTCTGTGCTCTGAGATGTTCCTAAAAACAGTAGAACCAATCATGCACCCTGTCTGCTTCCTTGTGCAGAAGGACCTCAGAGCTCTCTTATGGCAGTGCATGCCAGGGTGGTATTTCTCCTCTGGTGCAGCACAGCCTACCTGAGCCAGAGCACAAAGCAAACCTGCTCAGCAGCCTTTGAGGTGTGTGAGGAGTAGGAAACACTGTTGTGGTCAAGGAAGAGTCTGCTAGACATCGGTGTGTTTAATATAATACAAATAAGATGTTAGCTTCCAGAATTGGTTTTCAGGATTGGGGTGCAAGTTATTTGGGGTGCTGTGCTGTAAGGCTGCACATAATGCTACACATTCATAATTCTTTTCTACTGCAGCATATACACAAGTTCTTAAATGAAACCTGGAGTAGTCGTTATCACAAGGAACTAAACCCAGATTTGCTGACTTTTCTTTGGTCTGTCATTGCTTCTGTCTTTTCCCTTGGAGGCCTGTGTGGAGCCCTGATTGGAGGCAGCATGGCAATTCGGCTGGGCAGGTCAGTGCAGCAGCAGGCATACAGCATTACTTTTCCTACCTTCTTACTGGAATAGAAAGTAAATAAATGGAGAAAGAGTGGGAGAAAAGAGTACCTTGGGGACCTATACCTGTTTTTCACTTCAAAACAGTTTTCTAGTAGAATTTTACAACTTATTCAAATCTGACTGTAAAGGATGAGGCCTGAATTATATAACTTTCCAGTTTAGTCTTCCCATTACATTTACTGCAATCTGAGTAGGAGAACACACAGTGTCTGATGGGAACATGGCTGTCCCCCCCATTTGCAGCCTTTGTACCAGTAAAGACATGGTGCCTCACCTGTTGCACTTCCTGTGTGTAAATGAACAATCCCTGCTCCTATCTTGTCAAGTATTCTGTCATATATATGCATTATTCCTACATTTAGACATTTTATAACCCATGAGCAGATCTGTCAGATGTTTGGGTTTCCAGAGAGTAGCACATTACTGCGGTATAAAGCCCATTTTTTTTCTCGTGTTACCAGAAAGGAAAACTTTTTAAAAACATGTTATTGCAGATTTCCTTAATGTCTGGTTGGTATTTTTGTTTGTTTGTTTGTGCTTTTGGGTTTTTGTTTGTTTTGCTTGTTGTTCAAAATAGTTTGGTTGTGGTGGTGTTTTTTTGTTTGTTTGATTTTATTACTGTTGTTGGTTTTCGTTTTTTCCTCCTCTTTAGGAAAGGAGCTCTTTTGATGAATAACATTATAGCAATACTAGCCTCCATTTTAATGGGGATCAGTTTTCCTACAGGATTGTTTGAGTTACTGATTGCTGGAAGGTTTTTGATTGGCATAAATTCAGGTGACTGATTTCCTATTCCTACTATCAATAAACTGGTGAATGATAAATTATTGTTACTGCTGATTCTTTAGGTTTTATGCTATGTGTTTAGGACAAAAACGTTCTGTAGTCTAACTTGGAATCTGAGGGTAGCTAAATTAATAGGAAATTAACCAAGTCCAATTTCCTACATGTTTTAGTTGAGTAACTCTTTGCAAAGCAATTTCTATTGATAGGAAAATGTTTTTCCATTTACTTGCAGGTATTGGGATCTGTGTGCAGCCTCTGTATATTGGGGAGGTTGCCCCAAAACATCTAAGAGGTGGCTTGGCTATGGGGACTTCCATCTTTCTGACTGGTGGGATTCTGACAGGACAAATAATTGGTTTGAGGTTAGAAATAATTTTTTTCCCCTGATTTTTGTTACTCCCATGTAAAGAATTCCAATTTCCTGAAGGTCCTTGCAGAACATTCCTTGTGCCATTGGAGCGTTAGAATTCACACAGAAGATCCCCCTGGAAGAAAAACAACCCTGCTTTGGTCACCTTATTCCTACAACTGCCAGCCATCGGTGCTGTCTCCTTAGGGAAGTAGTCTCACTTTAGATGGCTCAGCCAGAACAGCATCAGTAAAACAGGTACATTTGTGCTGAGTTGATGTTTTCTGCCAGTTTCTTGCTGGAGACAGTGAATATTCACAAGACAGCAAAGAGAGCAAAGGACTTGTCATTTCTGTATTGTAGCACTGTTGCTGGTTTTGTCCCCTGTGAGACCAAAGAAAACTGTGGGCCTTCAGCCGGCTGGATCTTAAGTTCCAGGAGCAGAGACAGCATTAATAGTAACCAATAGCTAATTATTATGTTTCTTTACCTTCTTTTCCCACACCTCTTGCAGGGAATTATTAGGAGGAGAAAAATATTGGCCTCTGTTGCTATCAAGCAGCTGTTTTCCAGCATTTGCCCAACTTTTATTCCTGCCATGGTTTCCTGAAAGTCCCAGATATCTTCTCATTGACAGAGGTGATGAGCTGAGCTGCGCCAAAGGTAATATGCAGCATCTCTACTTTCTGTGTCTTCAGAAGGGTACAACAAGTATTTGGGGTTCCAGATTCTCCTTTTATCTTCATCTGCACAGCATTTATGTCACCTAGTGCTTTTTGGATCATGTTTTTCTTCCAGTGAGTTTATAAAGAAAAAGGGGTTGTGGAACTCAGGAGCCTATAATGGATTGTGAATAAAACTTTGCTATCCTGTTTCATGTTTTGTTACTCTATAGTGAAATTTCTAAAGTTTTCATAATTTTTCTCTTGGACAAAGTAACACCTGTGAATTACTGAACTCTCCCTGGATTGTTCATTTCTCAGGTCATGTCACAGATTAAGTATCAATTACATCAGAAGTTTTCTTCTCTTCAGTGGTAGCGTTGTACTTTTCCTGTAAGAAAATTGGAAAGAATCTAAAAAGAAGCTGGCATTAGTAGCTGAAAAATTGAAGAGCTTTTTACTGAAAAAGAGTGATTTGAGCAGAAAACTCCCAAATCCTCCATTTTCTGGATATTTAGTTACCTTTTAGTTAGCTTTATTTTCCCTTATCATATGGGAGAAGTATGACAGCTTAAACTTTCCACTTTACCTTTGAGACATCTATGATCGTTGTCCTTTTATTCAAACCCTACTTAAGAAACAACTGTACTGTGATAGCTTTGCAGTCCTGCAGAAAGGAGCAAATGAAGCCCACACGCTATACTGAGGTAACCATTTGTATCCCCACATACCATCTTCCCAGAGAGACTCCACAGTGGAATAATACTCCAAAGAGTGAAGTATTAGTCACTACAAGCAAGCATGTCTGATTAATTGAGTTTGAAGGTCTGTTAAGTAAATAGACCCTCTCTAAAATAATAACTAATAAATGAATTTGAGAGGACAAAAAAAAAAAAGAGAGATTGGAATGTACAAATCTGGACACTAAAATATTCAATCACATACTTTTCAGAAATATGTTCAATGTTTCCAGTTCTGCTTGGTATAATAATTCTGATCTAGTTCACATTGATATAAAATTACACTTGTTATCTCTGGATCCTCCATTTAAAATGCTAATTAAATGACAGAAGTAAACAAACTTTGCTTTTTCTCTGTTACCTCTTTTGAAGTGCTGTTGATGAGCATATGAATTTTTACCTGGAAAAGGTAGTAAGTAGGAGATAGAAGAGTGTATCTTTTCAGCAAAGGAAGTTGAAGAGGCTTAATTCATGGAAGCCTTTAGGCCAAGGTCAAATTTGTTTGGAATTACAAAAGAGGCAGGATTCACAGAGAAAAGTGAGATCCTTTGTTATCCTGGGTAATTAAAAGGTCCATTCTCTGATGAAGCCATCTATGCCTGCAGGCCTGTCTCCTTCCCACCCTCCAGGTTTGTCAGCTGACCTAATGAAAGCCTTGCTCTCTGCTTACCTTGCCCAAAAATATTTTTAGAACATGCCAATTGCAAAAGCACAGTAACTACCAGTGACCCATAGAATTAAATCTAATTTGGAAGCCATTGACAAGATGACCATAATGTCCCTTTCAAATTATGATCTAGTTTGTGTTTCATTAAATGTAATTTTTTAAATGTAAGTGAAGCTTGTAATCTTGATATCATATTCAAGGTGGGGTTTGTGTGTGTGTATGTGTTTTTTTTTAAATAACATAATTTTGAATAGTTTTTTCCCAAGAATTTAAGTTGCTCTTAAACTGATACTGAAGAGTTGACTAGAGTGTCAGACTGGTTATGCTTAGTGGAAGGTTTGCTATCAGGATCATCCAAAGTTCTGCTGTTGGCCTTATGAAGACAGATTATCACTTGTGATAGATTTAATCTTGAAGATTAATAAGTCATAAAGGACTTGATGTTACATACTCTTTAAGTTTTAGGACCATTAGTATAGATTTCAGTCATGCATCCAAATGACTTCTGATCATATTTGCCTTCAGAGAAGGATTTACTGTTTTCCTCCAGCTCACTAACTGCATCCCAATGGCAGCATTAAGGTCAGGGCCGTAACAAAGGACTCGATATCTGCCTAAAATATAAGCAAAATACTTCAAACTGGTAAGAGTGTCCTTTCATGAAAAGACTGGAGATCTGGGGATGAGGTATAAAATATTTTGCTTGGTGAATATTTCAAGGTCAGATATTCCTCTAAGGAATGCCACAGAATCCTCCAAATCCACCACTGCAAAAAAGTATTGAAAAACCAGCAAGGAAAAAACAAGTCCCAAACCAAAGTTTTGATATCCTAGCAAAAGCCAGGTCATGGTGGAAAGAGATGATTTTCCAGGAGTGGTGGTTAATAGGTAAACCTAAAGGAAATTCTTTTTTTCTATTTTTAGCTTTGAAGCGATTTCATGGTTCTTCAGAATATCGAAGGGAGATGGAAGACATTCAGAGAGAATGTTTTGCCTTAGATGGAGAGAAACCCAAGAAGCCCTGGCAGTTATTCACCGATCGCGGTGTGAGATGGCAGCTCATCACTGTCATTGTGATGGCGATGGGCCAACAGCTCAGTGGGATAAATGCTGTAAGATGTTACATGAACAAACTGCTTAAACAATTATTTAATTCCCCTCTGCTTTTCAGCATTTATTAACACCAAGAATCCACATAGAGAAGCTCAGTGAAATGGGATGAGTGGGAAAGAATATCCTTGCATTATTTCAGTTTCTCTTTTTTTTTCATTTTTTTTTCTCATTTCTTTGTTTCTGGTACGCAAATTTCTTAGAAAAATTACTTGATAGTTGTGTTTACATTCTTCAGAGAAAGTAACTAAAGGTGGATCAGCTTATTTCATATCTGGTTTAGGAATATGAAGCATTATATTCAGGAAGTTGAATAATCTTAATTGCTTTTCTGAGAGCAATATATTTCCATAGACATGAATTTAACAGATTCTTTTGGTGGTTATTTGGAATTAGTAACTCACAAGATAAAATACATTGAGCTGTAAGTTTAATATGAACTAGACTTTGTTTCCAGACAATGTTTTAACTACCAGTAAAATCTTGTGGGTTTTTTTGTTTTGTTGTTGTTGTTATAGATTTATTTCTATGCGACTTACGTTTTTGAACAAGCTGGGATCTCAGCTGAAAAAATCCCATATGTGACACTTGGCACTGGAGCTTGTGAATGCCTCACAGCCCTCTCCTGTGTAAGAACCAATTTGTTCTGCCTCCCAGCACGAAGAGTAATGATGCTTCTTGAAGAAGATTGGTAAAAATGAGATTACTATATTAACTGAAGGTTGTCTTGTTCACAGGGTTTACTGATAGACTACGTGGGAAGAAGATACCTCATCATTGGGGGTTATCTCCTCATGACCCTCTGGTGCACTGTTCTAACCTTCTCTCTGACTTACCAGGTGCAAAGGGCTCATTCCTATTACATGATACCATTATAGGGAGTGAAAGGGCGTGTAGTGACAGGATAAGGGTGAACAGGTTTAAACTGAAAGAGAGTAGGGTTAGATTAGGTATCAGGAAGAAATTCTTCCCTGTGAGAGTGAGCAGGCCCTGGCACAGGTTGCCCAGAGCTGTAGCTGCCCCATCCCTGGTAGTGTTCCAGGCTAGGCTGGATGGTGGTTGGAGCAACCTGGTTTAGTGGAAGGTGTCCCTGCCTGTGACAGAGGGGAGGGAGCTAGATGATCTTTAAGGTCCCTTCCAACCCAAAACATACTATGATTATGTGATTCTGTGATACAGTTTAGTAAAAATTATTGAACACTATTTAATTTCTGTGAAGTGGTATTGGTAAATGGATAAGCTGTAAACAGTCATAAACGACTGCTGGTCTTTTGATAAAATACAAAAGGAAATGTAACTGTTGAGCCGTACTTTAAAACTGGCTTATCTAAATCTGAAATAAACCTTCTCCTTCTCTTCTGTTTCAGGAGCTGTACTCTTGGGTGCCTTACGTGAGCATGATGTCTATATTTGCCTTCATCTTGAGTTTTGGATTGGGACCAGGTATTGCACAGAAATGTGTGTGTCCAAGTAGCAGTAGAAGGTTAGGGAGGGACAGGGGGTGTCAGCGCTGCAGTGCTGGCAGGAAGTCTTTAAGGTGCAGCTGCTGGGGCACTGCTGAGGAACCCAAGGGAGCCCATCCTGTAGCCCAAAACAGGCCTACCATGCACCCTCTGGGGCAGCTGTGTGTGAGGGAGGGATTAGTACTGGCCTTAAGAGCAGAGGAGTTACACACAGAGCAAGAAAGAGGCTGTGACCCCTCAGATGGGGCCCTGCTCCCTGAGCAGTGCTGCTGAAATGGGGCTGTGTTTTAGTGGCTACTTCCTGCAAGGACAGTGGCCTCAGGAGTGCACTTAATAGATCAGCTAGTGGCATATTAAAAAACAACTCCATTTTTTCTGGCATTAAAAATACCACAAGTGGGCATTTAGCACAATACTCTCTTCTGTTTCTGAACCATTCCCAGGTGGCATAACAAACACCCTGACAGCCGAATTATTTGTACAGTCCTCACGTCCAGCTGCTTACATGATTGGAGGGACTGTTAGTTGGATTAGTTTCTTCACAATTGGAATGCTCTTTCCCTTTATAGTGGTAAGTATGAACAGCACAATCTCCTAATGGTTGGACCAGCCATTTCATCTGCTCCCAGGTTCCATCCCATTGCTTACATTGTATTGTATACACACATATATATTATCCAGTGACACTTGAGCAAGATGCTCACTGCCCCTCAAATGAGTTTCACTAGATTCAGTCCATCTTAAAATATTGTAGATATCACAAAACCCAATAAAACATGATAAATGAAAATTAAAAGGAATGCATGAGGGATAATTTTCATGTTCAGATTAAAAAAATGGAAAAGGTATCAAAAGTTGAAAAACTTAATCAGATCTTGAGATTCAGACAACACGGTTCTTAACAGTGCCTTGTGCTTTTATGGCAGAGTAAATTTGAGGTAGCATCTCTGGCCATCTCTGAGAGTTCACTGAACTGACAGAGGGTTCTGTGATCAGATTATTAGGAAAGGCAATACAGGCTTTCATCTCCAGCTTTGTATCTTCAGTTTTAGCAAAACTCACAGCAATATCATGCAGCAGGGTATGTGGATCTGCCGGTTCCTTCTTTGTGGTTGAGCTCTGTTCCTCAGGGAGACAGTTGGGGTTTTTTTATGTATTGCACTGAAAAATACTAGCATTCCAGAAAAAAATTATCTTAGAATATGTGACAGCTAAGAAGAAAACATTGACTTGTCCCTAGATTGTGAACTGTTTAAGAGCTCAAATGGTTTCTCTTCCTTTTTTCAAAAAGACTACCCAGTGTATTGCACAGCACTTTGTTAGTATTTTATCTAAAAAAAAAATATATTTTAGAAAGTTACATCTAAAGGATAGACTGCATGACTATTAAAAATACCTGAGCAGCAATGTTAGGTGTGAATGGAAATAAAAAGCTGTTTATTTTCTCAAACCTACTGTTACACTTGAAATATGTTGCAATCACATTTATTTTCAGAATGGACTGAAGCAGTATTGTTTTCTGGTGTTCTTACTGGAATGCTCCTTTGTTGCTGCCTTCATCTTCCTTGTAATTCCTGAGACAAAAAACAAATCTTTTCTGGAAATCAAAAAGGAATTTCACAAACTTAATTTTGGAAGAAACACCAGAAAAAAGGAAACAGAGCTTTATGAAAGAAGACAACTTCAAGATGAATTTTTAAAAAGTTCTGCATAATTTTATGGCTGTAACAGAACTTCAGTGAGAATTACAAACTAAGTTAGGAGTGTAATACAATGATTAAGTGGCTTATTAAATCCTCTAGTGTATTTAGAGGAAGTATAACTAAAGGCAAATTAATATTGCTGAAATGCTGTTAAAGCATGTACTGCTGAAATACTATTAACAACATATCATATTATCCGTAGAAGACCTGACACTTAGCTGTAACCTGATGCTGTAGGGATGCAGAAATGCCATGGAGGATGTTCAGTTAATGCCCTTGGCAAATTTCTGCAGATAGTTCAGTGGCTCTTCTTGTATTTCGAAGCCTCGTCTTTAGTTCGGGTCATTGGGCGCATCCAAATGCTTCACTGAGTGAAACATTCTGAGTTCTTGTTAAAACCCAAACAAGAACTGACCTACTGGAAACTGGTATTTGAAATATTCCAGTTTATGTAGAAAGGGGGGGTATTTGGTTGCAATTTTTCACTCTTCTCTGAAAGACTTAAGAGACATTCTTTACCCTACCTACCACTAACTGTACAACAATGGTACAGCACCTTTCTGAATTACTGGTATTTGTAATAAAGACTTGTATCCTACTAAAACAGTTTTTGGGATTTGAATTTGGGTTTATTTTTTTCCCTAACCTAGCATCTTAACCTTTTAAACTATGCTTCTAGTTTTGAAGGTCAGTTCCCATCAGACTGAGATCAACATACCAAAAGCATGCAGTAGTGGAGAGGACATGTAACAGGAATTAAATACTTTTTACCTTAAAAGAATTTTCAAGATGGTCTGAAAGAACACACACAAGGAGACTACAGAGAGCCTGCATACTGAACATACTGAATGAGCTTTCTGCTTATCTCCAGCATTTTGTCCAGGTCTCTTTCTCAACTTAAAGTAAATTCTTCATATTTCACTAAGTAAGAAATCTCATTTATATCTGATGTTTGTGTGCCTTTCTGGCACTTGCTTTTGTACCTGCAGCTGCCAGGATAGTGGCCCACCTTACCCAGTACAACTTTTCCTGGTTGTAAGCATTTTCAAATTCCATCTGTTACTGAAGTGCTGCAGCAAGCACTAGATTTTACATTTATTTTCCTCCTCTCAGAATTAAAACTTTTAAAGGAAACATAGGAAACAAACATCATTTGTCTGATTTTGATAACTGTTTAATTGAAAATAACATTAACTTTTAATCCCAAAGAAGGCAGCATCAGGAAGGGATCTTCTTGGTCTTTAGTTTATCCTCTAAGTTTGCAAAATACTTCATTCTTCCTAGAAGCTTCTTAGCTTCTTGAAGATCATCTGAAATGAAATAAACATTTTACAGGGTGAGAGCTGAATTTGCATTTTGAAATAACTCTCAAGATTTTGATGACAATACCCGTTTCAGTACTAAGAGCTGTGACCTGCAAGGACCCGGACACTATTAAACCATGCTGCCTATTATTTTAATCTGGGATGGTTTGGGAGCACTTCAACTGACATAACTGAAAAATGCAAAAGAGTAGGAGTCCAGTCTGGATGGTGCCAATTCCAAAACTGACACTGAAGCAACTTCTCAATTAAACAACTGGAGGGGAAGGTGGTTTATTACCTGCTGACAAGGACAGATGCAACACAGTCCTTCTCCAAGCACAGAGTAACAGATTATAACAGACTGTAGCTCCTCACAGGCAAGCCCAGCCAGGACTTTTGTGTTCCACGTTTACAGTTACAACACCCTGCCACCCCTGCCCTCACAGCTGCAGCATTCTGAGACCTGGCACAGAAATACAAAGGTTTCTTCCCAGATTCAGAAGCTAGAGAACAGTTTATTGATTGTGGGATAAAGTTATGTTGTTATTGCAGAGGAACCCCCAAAACCTTAGGCTGAACAGGCATCAGAACTTGCCTTGCTGCACAGCATTCCCATCTGGGATTTCACTGCACAGCACCTGCTGCTCTCCTGTGGCTCCAAGGCTGCAGAACATCTCCCAAACTCTAGTGTAAAACCCCAGGACAGGGCTAAGTTTGACTAAGAGTGTCTCCCTCACAGTATTCTCACAAACACACAATTTCTTAAAGTCTGCATTCCCACTCAAAGTGATTATTTTGATGCAAAATTAATTAAATGGAACTTTTGTACTGGCTTTTGTTTTTAATGGGAAGTCCTGAATTTCCTGAATCAGCAGAAAGATCGGTTTAGAAGTTCTTATTTTAAATACCACACAAAGAACCCTTGTTGATGTGGTATTTGTGTTCTATAGTTCAGAAAATATTTGCCAGTAAGAGAATGTGGGGCCTTATGCATTTGACAGGTATGTATGGCAGCTAAATACTTCATAAAAACAGGTACCTCTTTCAAAAGCTGCAGTCACCTCTCTGGTCAGTTCTTCTTGTTTAACTGTGAAACAAATTATTTAATTCACTTTTAGTTACACACTTAGCATATTTTATACCACTGCATTCCAATTGCTCGTGGGGGGAAATTTTGTTACTAGTCTTAGCCTTTGGAAGCCAAGAGAGTTTTTCATAATCCTGCTGTCAATGTTTTAGTTATAATTTGAAATCAAAAATGTTTATAGACAGCAATTCCAATACACATCAATGCCCACTAACTTCCCAGCAATCCAACTTATTTTTGGTCTATTGGTTTACCCAGCTACAGTTAATTCTCTCCTGCTCTACTCAGGTTTTATTCCAGTTATTCTAATTGCTTTTGGCACACTACACTTTGTTGTTGCAAAGAATTAAAGGTATCAGTAAAGCGAGTATTTTGGCATCACTGACAGTATAAAAAGATAGTTCCTTATGTAAGGACAATAACCACTTAATGTAATGGTCACTAAGCTGAAGAAGGTGAAAGAAATACAATGTCTGTGTAAATTACATGCATTAATATGGTCAGACAAGCATTTTATTCAACTTCATTTTGAAAGGTTCTTTCTTTGCAACAACTGATCTGCCATGATCTGCCAGAGATTGAGTAAATTCCTTTTTATAGTCTATATATACTTATTTTGGCATCAAAATAGGTTCTGTCATAAAGATGTTCTCAGGCCAGATGGGATGTTTAGGTGCACAAAGAGGTAAAGACAACAGTGGGGAAGAGGGCCGGGGCAGAACCTCTTGCAGTGAGTCAATTCCACACTAACACAAGCTGCAGACACTACAAGAAATACACCAACACAGTTAAAAGCTGTCAGAAAGATTGTCGTATTACAGATGATATAAATTAGGTCTGTACAAATTCCTCAAACCATATCTTACCTTTAATTAAAGTTTCAATTTCTTCAAAGCTAGCCTCATTTTTGAGCTCTGCTAATTTCTCATTAATGTCCATGATTTCTGTGAGGAACGCTGAGTCTGCATCAGAGTCTGTCTCTTGTGCCAGCTCCACTCCACTCAGCTCCAGCTGGCAGAGAAAACAGGAATTTGAAAATAAGCACTATTACATCTATTTCAATGGGAATTAGTAAGTTTTTTAGAGGGGCACACTCAGATTGGTTTCAGATAAACCTACAGCGTATTCCATGAAAGGTGCATCAAGAGGCAGCCTGAAAATGCACTCCATCCATAGCTGAGCATAAAACTCAGCAGTCACCCCAAGTCAAACAACACCAAAGGCTGCCCAGGGTCAGAGTGAAATTCCGTATGAGCAGCCGCAGGCAAACGTGTGATGTGGAAAACAAATTGGTGTAAAGTGAGCAGCAAATGCACTGCTAAGCTGATTAATGTTTGGACAACCTTGGTTTTGGTCTCCCTTCAGTCTCTCGTGATCCCCTTCTGCAGAGGAACGCACACGAGCACGGCGAGGATGGAGTGGAAGGTCCGATCCGTCCCAGCACCGCAGCCCCCAGGGTGGTGCCGGGGACACCGGGGACACCCACCGGGGCCCTTACCAGATAAAGGCCCCGGCTCAGGGGGTTCAGCAGGGTCTGGTAGGCCTTGTTGAGCAGGGAAGAGTGTTGTTCGGAGTAGCACCGCTCCTTCTGCAAATGCACGACACAGCAGTTGAGGTTAACGACAGGCGGCAGAGACACCTGGTCACACCCCAAAGCGCCTCCGGCACTGTGTGGACAGTGAAGCTGAGAGGGCTCCGCGGGCCCCACACTCAACTCCGAGCGCTCACGGCCCCGCTGCCCCGAGCTCCCCCGGCCGGGGCTCCGGCACTCACCGGCGGCCTCTGCCCGAAGCGGTCGGGGTGAACGGCGCGCTGCAGGCTCCGGAACCGCCGCTGCAGCTGCCGCGCATCGATGCGGAAGGAGCGGTCACTGCGGGACACAAGGCGGGTGAGCCCCGCGGCCGGCCGGGCCCGCGGCCGCCCCGCCCGCACTCACCAGTCCAGCAGGCGGAACAGGTCGGGCCGCGGCGCCGGCGGCTGCAGGGCGCGGCAGGCGGGGCAGAAGCGCGGCGGACCGTCCGCTCCGGGCAGCGCCGCGCCGCAGCTCCAGCAGGGCGGGCCGGGGCCAGGACCGGGGCCCGCCGCGAACCCGCGCAGGGCCCGCCGCGCCCACCCGACCCGCGCCCGCATCGCCCGCATCACACCCGCATCGGCCCCGCGCCCGGCGGACACCGCGCCCGCCCATTGGCTCCGCTCGGGGCGCCCGGCCCGCCCATTGGCCCCGCTCGGAGCGCCCCGGCCCGCTCATTGGCTCCGCTCGGGGCGCACCCGGCCCGCTCATTGGCTCCGCTCGGGGCGCACCCGGCCCGCCCATTGGCTCCGCTCGGGGAGTTCTAGCCCGCCCATTGGCTCCGCTCGGGGCGCGCCCGGCCCGCTCATTGGCTCCGCTCGGGGCGCCCGGCCCGCTCATTGGCTCCGCTCGGGGAGTTCCGGCCCGCCCATTGGCT
>JAWWEW010000036.1:8519721-8567131 GCA_035583185.1 Anabacerthia variegaticeps
CCCGCCCATTGGCTCCGCTCGGAACGCCCCGGCCCGCTCATTGGCTCCGCTCGGGACGCGCCCGGCCCGCCCATTGGCTCCGCTCGGAGAGCCCCGGCCCGCTCATTGGCTCCGGTTGGGGAGCCCCGGCCCGCGCATTGGCTCCGCTCGGAACGCCCCGGCCCGCCCATTGGCTCCGCTCGGAACGCCCCGGCCCGCTCATTGGCTCCGCTCGGGGCGCGCGCGCACCGCGAAATCGGCCCGAGCTGCGCGAGCTCCGTGAACCGTGAGTTCGGGTCCCGGCCCGGCCGCGCGGCCTCTGCCCTGCCCTGCCCTGCCCTGCCCTGCCCTGCCCTCCCCTCCCCTCCCTTTCTCTCCTCTCCCGTCACGGGGCCGCTCCTCGCTGTTTCTCCCGGGAAGGTCTCGCGGCGCTGCCCAGGACGGGACCGCAGTGCTCAGGCGGGGCCGCTGGTCCCGGGGCCGCTCCCGGCGCAGGGGCAGGGACAGGGCCGGGCAGGGACAGGGCCGGGCCGGGCAGGACAGGACAGGGCAGGGCCGGGCCGGGCGGTGCTGGATGAACGCCCTCCCGGCAGGGCCGCTCCGCAGTCTCCTCAGGGCCGCCCTGGCTCCCCGTCCGGGAGCTGTTCCGAGCGCCGTGCAGGTGGGATACGGAGGGAAATTCCTTTACCGAAAGGGCTTCCCCGCCTTGGCATAGCCGCCCGGGGCAGGGGTGAAGTCCCCATCCCTGGAGGGGCTTCGGAGCCACCTGGATGTGGCAGGTGGGGCCGGGGCCGGGCTGGCCTGGGCGGCGCCGCAGGAGGGGATTGCGCTCGGTGCGCTCTCCTGGCCGGGGCCAGGGTTAGGGTTCCATTCCCCGGCACCGCAAAGGGCCGCCACCGGGGCCGCTTCTAAACGGGACGGGGAGGCGACCTGGGTGCTGTCGTGCCGTTCTGGCTCGTAGTGAAATGTAGCAAACCGATAAGGAGATGTAAATTAGTCTGATTTAAATTAGATTTAAATTGAACTGTGTGGTAACCTGCCAAAACTCCAATATAGAGATGGTGAGCCAAGAAAGCAAGCAGGGGGTGAGTGCCAGGTATCGCAGGGGGTGGAAGGCTCATGGGATTTCCAGAGGGACAGCGAACACGGCTGTGTTTGAGGGCACTGCCTGTAGGGATGGGCTGGCTGGTGGAGCCTTTCGGTGGGGAGGGAGGCAGGACACGCTGTGAGTCCCCGAGCTGTAAGGGGGGGCACGCTTGCCATTTCTTGCCAGGGCTGTGGTGGGTGTGTGTCAGACCTCTGTACATTCATTGTGTACAGGTGGGATAAATCTGTTGGGCGCCTTCAAGAAAATGCACATCGTTTTATAGTTCTTCTTTTTCCCTTTTCAGTTTTTCACTTGTTTTTTTGGGACCGGCTGTGATCCCTGCTCCATGCAGGGACGCTCTGTCACAGCACAGCCCGTGCCTGTGTGACCCAGTGCAAGCCCTGAAGTCCTCGTGAGCAACCTGGGCATAAGGGTTCATTCTGTTTTAGAACCAGCAGAGGCCGCCCCATATTCCCTTTTAAAAAGGAAACCATCCTGGTTTGCAAAATTCCTGTAAGATGTACATATTATCCACAGATGTTCGCTTGGTTGGAAGTTTTACTTTGAAGCCTGAGAATTAGGCATTAATAGTACAGCGTGTGAGCGCTTGCCAGTTTGACTTTGCTGTAGTAATCGCGCTTTTTAACATTCTCTTTGAAGCCAACATGTCTCGAGAGACAGGAAATGAAGTCCAGCAGTCTCAAGGTGCCCAACCATCACAGAGTGGTACCAGTTCCTCTTCCAGTGCATCCCAGAGTACTAGCCAGTCTTCCTCAAGTTCTGGGACCCTCAGTTCTCTGGACACCGTTCCCACTCAGGAGCTGCCATCGATCCCTGAGGACCAGGAATCTGAAGAGCTGGTTCCTCAGCCTTGGGGTCGACTCTTTGCACTTGCAAAAGGTTTCAGCAATTGTGGTATGTGCATGCTGTAACAAACCTCTTGGTTTGATTGTAGGACCTCAGGAAAGTTCTGAGCAGCTTGGTGGAGAGCAGTGTCTTTTCATTTGCAAATTAAGCACAAGCAAATTTAGGCATGCAACTTCTGCAATAATGTTTTATTCCATACTACATCTCAGTGTTTATACTGGGTACTCACATACACATTCCATAGACTTAAGAGAAATTATGGGGTGTTCATGTTCTTTGTTACATGTTTCATTTTTCCATTTTATAACTTATTTTGTTTAGTTATCATATGTGTCTATATTGTTGAAGGTGAACTGAAAGCTACTACTAAGGAGATCAAAATTATTAAGAGCATAAAGAAGGTAAAATTATTAAGGAATGTTACACGGTGTCAATACTGCATGGGGCTTTGTCTGAATTAAGACAAATAAACTTGATTGTATGGGGATAATCTTGTCTTTGGTATCCTACTCTCTACCATTTGGCATCATTCTGTAGTGCCATAGTTCTTAACTTTCTGCAATGTTGTGTTCTCTCTGCTGTACCTTTCCCTCCTCTGCAGACTGTGTGAATGAGGAATACTGGTTTGGGAGAGACAAGAGCTGTGATTACAGTTTTTCTAAGCTAGGATTGTCTGAGACTGGCTTCTACCAAAACTATAGCAAGAAGCACTTCCGAATTTTCAGGGTAAGTGTTAAAAAGGTGCACTGTCTGTCTATCTTGGCATAACTCAAAAAGTGAATTCAAAGACTTTGGGGCAGAGGTCCTAAAGAAATCAAAGCATCTTCAGTGTGACTCCTGTAACAAGCCTCTCGGCAATGTCCCATTCACCTGGTTTATGTAATAACATCAGTAGTCTCATTTCTTGAGCCAACAGTAGTAAATTTCTAGTCTATTATGTCTTTACTGTAAAGTCATTTGTTCTTTACTGACATCTTCTCCATTTTTTTCTTTTTGAGGAAATGGGTCCAAAAAATTCCTATGTTGCCTACATTGAAGACCACAGTGCAAATGGAACATTTGTTAATAGAGAGCTTGTTGGAAAAGGGAAGAGACTTCCACTGACTCACAACTCTGAAATCGCACTGTCTGTACAGAGCAATAAGGGTAAAATGTACTTTAACTTAAGTAGGTTCTTACATGTTGACCAAGAGGTTGTTTCTGTATTGATTTGAGTATGTTTCTTGGGAGCTGAGCTGCTTCATGAGGGCTGTTAAAACACAGCTATGAATAGATGTTTTAGTACTGGCATAAAAGTTATCCATATCCACATCAACCCTAGAAAAAAAGACTAAAAAAGAAAACTGAAAAGAATCTGCATCAGGTAGCACCTTACTAGAGTATAAACTTTTATAGTTGTTTTCCTATTTTTCAAATACTTTTGGGCTTCAGTAGCTGTGCATGAGATGGTGGGAACAGGGGAAGTAGACTTTTCAAGAAAAGTTGAAAATCCCCCCCCAGATACCAAACCAGATGCTGCATAGTAAAGAGAAAATCCTCTTAAAAATTAGCAGAGCTGGGTGTTTGTTTCTTTGTCTTTGCTTTTCCACTAAGATGCTGTTTTCTTGATTGTCAGTTCTCTGGGACATTGAAATTTGTGACCATTTAAAGTGTGGTGTTAATTAGTTAAGGATTGTTGTGAATGTAATATCAAAATGCTATTTTTCAGTAATAAGATCACCTTACTATCCCTTAGCTGATGTAATTTGTAGCATATATACAGTTTTTCCTCTAGCAGGCAGCATTTTCTCAGTTAGGTTGTTGACTATACAAGCTCAGGAAACACAGCTGTTTCTTACAACAAAATTTTAAAGTTAATAACAGGAAAATGATCTCCCATTGTCTTCTCAGTGTTTGTATTTTCTGATCTTACGGTGGATGATCAGATGATGTTTCCTAGAGAGTTACGAGAGAAATATATCATGTCAAAGACTTTGGGGAGGTAAGCATCCTTCTTTCCTCAGTATTAAAGGTTGACTTTGTTACCATTGTCAGTACCTTGTTCTGGATTATCACTACTATTAACTGAGCTGCTGTTTTAAAAGAAAAAAGAAAAAAAAGAATGCTAGCACCTGAGTAAACCTGTTCTTTACAACAATTTAAAGAGGAATTTGTGCTTTATCCCCATAATTGGCTTGGGCTTTGTAACCTACCATCAATTGTGAAAACCAGTTTATGTTTTGTTTTGTAGAAGATAATAAAGTCTGTAAATTCTTAGCAAGTTTTTAAAGTTTGTGTATTAGTTTACTTAGTTACTGGAAGTAGACGGAAGAGCTTTGTGTCAGAATACAGCTTTCTACAACATTACACTGGGGCCTCCAGACAGAAAGGGAAAGAGCTGTCCAGGAAAAAGAGAAGCTGCTTTAAGAGAAGGCTATTTTTCTCTCTTTTGGAAACAGTTGGTCAGTGGAGAATTTGCAGGTGAATAGTTAAGTAGAAACAAATCCAAGTGGAAAATAAAAGAATTTCTTTCTGTAATGTAGTTGCTATCTAGTAAAAATACAAGTATTGTCATATCTGTTTCTCAGATTTGTGCAGTCCAGTGTTGAGAGAACCCTTCCTAGGTTCTCTTCCCCTAAATGCCTTTGCATGAAGCAGATGCTGACAGAGCTGCTCTGTCATATTTGCCAGTAGCCTTGGTGCAGCTGGAGTAGTCACTTTGCATATTTACTCCTGCAGTTTTGAAGGAGTGGCCCTTGGCAAGACTTGCTATTAAAACAGACTTCCTAACTATTGAATGTTTCCTGAGAACTACCATAGACTTCTTAACAGTTGAATGCTTGCTGAGAAGAGGCATATTCAGAAAGTTAGCAGCAGCTCCAAATTGTGTGTAATACAATGCTTTCATTTGTCTGTACTTGTTACACAGATTGTTGACAAGTATTTGTAGCCATTGACATAGCTGTGCTCTGGTGTTAGTGGTGCCTGTGGAGAAGTCAAACTGGCTTTTGAGAAGAGCACTTGTAACAAAGTCGCAGTGAAGATCATCAATAAACGGAAGTTTGTGGCAAGTGGCCTGAGAGAGGCAGTGAGTGTTTCTGTTTGTTTCTCTGTCTCTGCCATCTTGCAGTGATCCTGGAATATTTTGCAACTTCCCTGACTCCCCAGCTCTGTTCAACTAAAGAGGATTTTCTTACTTAATGTCTTTTGTATTTAATTTTGAAATGCCTTTTGATCTTGTAGCATCTACAGAATTCTGTAGGAGATGGTTACTTTCATTCTTTGACCACATTCCATTGGGTTCATAATTTAGGACTGTTAATGGGACGTATACAGAGGGTGGTGTGGAGTCCTGTGGGGTTTGGTTTGTCCTAAAATGCATCAGATGGACACCTCATAACCAGCAGAGTCTGACTAAAAATGTACAAACTAAGCTAATTGTTGACAGAAGATTGCAATATCATGTATGAAGAACAGACAAGTTTGTGTGCTGGAGTAATAGATGTCAGATAACATTTAATAGTACAAACCTGTACACTTGAAGATCAGCAACAAATTCTGCTATAATCTACACTTGCCTAGTTCAAAGGAGAGGGGAGATCTAGTTATTTGCAGACAAGTATGTGACATCAGTGTGACTGAAAATGGCAAAATGCAGTTTTGTAATGTTTCTAATATAAATTAAGATGCTGGTATGAATTGTAATTAATAAACTATGCCATTGTACAAAACAGAGACAGGAGTGCATCTGGAATGTTGTGTGTGGGTGAAGTTGTGTGTTCAAAGATGATTGATTTGTATTGGAAGAAGAGCAAAAAAGGCCCGCTGGGTTGATTTCATTAGCTGAGCCTAAGACACAGATTAAAAGAATCTATTTATTTTATCTTGCAAAATAACAGCTAGGAGAGAGTAGCATGTAATTTTAGGGCTGGCCCATCTGCAAAGCATCTTGAGGGGAGAAAAGCTGTTTGAAGGACAATGCAGGTGTATAGGCGACAATATTTTTTTGATTTTTGTGGTTTAGAAATTAGTTGGGGATTTCTAACCTGCAATGAAATTACATGTCTGGAGTAATATTGTGCTCCTAATAGCGACAGCAGATTGTTTTATTTAATTCACTGAAGGCACCTGATCAGTTTATGGGAAATGATTGTGTTACAATCATATACAGTAGCAAGGGGCATGAAACAATGGCTTTTCTCCTACTGTCTCTTATTTCTGATGTGTCTCATTTCAGAACAGCGCTGTCTTACCCAATATAATATTTATTCTTTTACTAGAACCCAGCTTTTAATATCAATACAGAAATTGAAATTTTGAAGAAAATAGATCATGTGAGTGTTACTAGATATTTTTATTCCTTTTTGCTCCCTACTGTATGTACTTTTGTAGTTCACTGACCTTAGTGTAGTAACTAAAGATCAATTTCATCTGTTTGGAAATGTGTTGAAGGAGGCATATAATTTTTCCTGTAAATTACTGAATGGGTATTGTTTCTTGCTTTAAGTATATTGTGTCTTTGCAGATTTGAGATTTTAAAACTTTGGATAAATGAGATGTAAATTTGAGAAGAAACTTCACAGGAGAAGTTTCAACCTGAACCTCTGTTGTAGAAATCTTTTCTTGGTGCAAGCTTTTGTAAATGCTGTGAGATAACCAAATATAAAGATTGGTTACCACTAGAAGTTTCTTGAATTTGTATCTCCTCTTTTCTCTGTATGTAAAATACACAAAATGTTGAGGGGATGGTAACTCGTAATTGGAAAAGTAAGGATTGTGTTTACCAAAGTCTGGAGCGCTCACTAGTCACGTGTGTCAAGTGTTAGTTTAAATTACATGGTTGAAATACTGAAAAAGGAACTTTAGGATTAATTTTTATAAATTATTTTACTTTCTTGTGTGCCTCTGTTTTTGTTCCCTTTTCTATTAGCCTTGCTTAATCAAGATCAAAAACTTCTTTGAAGCAGAGGATTACTACATTGTTTTGGAACTGTAAGTAAATTGTTTGAAAATAAATGCATAAAATGAAATGGTTTTCATAGTTACAAAGAATGTGTGTAGTTCTGAACTGTGGGGCATTTGTTTCGTTTTTTTTTCTTTTGCTGGCCTCCAGTGTTGTCTGAAAGCTCTGTAAGATTAGGAGCTAGGATAACCAGAAGAAGATTCATCCTTCCATATTTTGTAGGCTCTTGGTCCCTGGATATGGTGTATTCTGCTGCTGGTTTGGATGGCTGCTCCCTTTGTTATTGTTGAGCTTCTGAGATGTGGCTGATCAAAAATCATGTAACAGCTCCCAGTGAGGACTCAGGAGACTGACCATAACTCAGCAGTGCATGTGCTGTGTTTAGGATGTTGTTCTCTTACTTTCAGAAATATATTCCTTCTCTGGGGCAAGAAAAGCCAAATTTTTTGGTCTTAGTCTTGTCTAATGAGATAAATCCTTTGGAAGTCGTGACTTCTTACCTGCATTTCCTTTAGGATGGAAGGAGGAGAACTGTATGACAGAGTGTCAAGGCCAGTCAAGATGAAAGAAGCTACCTGCAAGTTGTATTTTTATCAGATGCTGCTGGCAGTAAAGGTACATAATCGTGAATTCTACCAAGAAAAAATATGGTTGTGCATATGAATGTCAGTAAGATCAAATTTTCTGTCACTTGTCGTTTCTGAAACCCATTCAAGCAATCAGCACAGCATTCTTAACAAGTTGGGGTTTTTTGTTTTGGTTGGTTTTTTAAGGGGTATTCATAAGCTGGGGAGCTTTAAATGTGCGCCTGCCTGTTACACAGCTATTTCGGTTTTCCTGCCATTGTCTTGGGAAAAACTGGAAAGCTTACATTTTAAAACAGATTAGTAGTCTCTTTTCCCTTAATTGTCTATCTGTATATCTCAAGTATCTTCATGACAATGGAATTATACACCGAGATCTAAAGCCAGAAAATGTGCTACTTTCATCTTCTGAAGAGACATGTCTTATAAAGGTAAGGAAACTTACATTTTTTGTTAATGGAGAAATTTGGGAATATTCCTTCCCATTCTTCTTGATATTTCATTAAACATAGCCAAAAAGATACTATGGAAGTAGTCATACAAACTGTGAAGTAACTTAAAACATTGAGGGTTTTTTTTTTAACGGAATTTTAATTTTACTTTTGTGGGTATTTCAACCCATGCACTGCATACATAACTTCAAATGTCAATGCTTTTTTCTTCTCCTCTCCCAATAAAATGTAATTCTTGAATTACAGACATCATTCTGACAAATGTCCAGGCTGTATGGTGACAGGGCTTTTATTTGTGTTTTGGTTCTTTTTTTGGGGGGGTGGGTGAGAAGGTTGTGGTTTTTATTTTGTGTTGGTTTGGATTTTTTCCCCCAGAGAAAGCATTGAATAGATTTGCACGCTAAAGTGCTTATTTTTTAAGTAATCTCTTCTACTAAGCTACAATACCTTTATTCTGTGGTTGTCCATTTACATCCAAATTTGAGAGTACTTTTTGCTAGTGTGATCCTCTGTCATATTTCTCTCTCTTCTCTTATTCTGACTTAATAATGTTTGGGTAACTTTTGTTCATAGTCGTGTGCTGGAACTGGCTTGGAAAGAAGAAACTTAATGTTGCCTCCTATGTTTGTTGACGATATGATATGTTCTAGTACAATCCATCCTAATATGTAATGTGGTGTTACCATTTTTAAATACAAGATTACAGATTTTGGACAGTCCAAGATTCTTGGAGAAGCTTCTCTTATGCAAACATTATGTGGTACTCCCATGTATCTTGCTCCTGAGGTTCTAAATTCACTTGGGACTGCTGGATACAGCCGAGCTGTGGACTGCTGGAGTTTAGGAGTTATTCTTTTTGTATGGTAAGATACTGTGTAGACGTACCTTCACTGGGCAGTCTTTGACATACATGGCTTGAGACATGGCAACTTCAGTACCTCTATTAGGAACTAAAAGTGTATTTAAAACTTCACATGTGTAAAAACACTATGATAACAGATGCTTTAAAATGTGTGATTTCAGTGTTTCATTTGCTATGACAAAATCTCTGTTATTTAACTTGTTTTCTTTTATATAGCTTGTCTGGATATCCACCATTCAATGAGCAAAATACTCAACTGTCTCTGAAAGATCAAATCACCCGTGGAGAATACATGTTCATCCCCAAAGAATGGAAGCATGTGTCAGACATGGGTATGACTCCAGCACAGTGGGTAGCAGAATATCAACCTCTTTTCTTGTAGTTTTTGTTTGCCTTTATCTTCCTTTCAGCTGTATGGCACATTGTACGTTGATATGTTTCATTTTTAAAGTAGTATCTTAATTTTTTTTTAAAGTTCATAATTAAAGCATTAGAAGGAGCAGATCCATTTTTACTGAAGAGATTTCTTAGTAACATTTAGTGTAACTAACCACAGAAGTATAGAGTTTGTAGGCACATATATCTACTTTTCCTCGTTTCACTTTTTCTTCTGACTTTGTCAAGCTGGTCCACAGACTTTGCCTTGCCTAAAGATTTTTCAAGTGTTGAGCCAAAAATGCCAGGAATTTAAGGAATATGAGTTAGAAGTCCAAAAGAGAACTGTTTCAAGAGAGTCATTTCATGGTGCTAGTCTTTTAGCCGAAAATGTCAGCCACATTTGTGGAATCAGCTATTAGGTTTGGCCCACTGTAGGCTAACTAGTCTGCAAAATGGAGTTTCTGCATAGTAAACTGCAATGATAGCTACTGTTTGCGTGCTTTTATTTTTTCAGGACATTTTATATGCACAAAATAATTGTACTATTTCCCTTGGATACTTCTTTGCATGTAAGAGGAGTTTCTAATAAATGATGCTATCATTCTTTGTCTCATAAACTTACCAAATATAACTCCTTCCTGAATAATTTGAAGCTTATTCAATAATAAGTCAGACATGTATAAGAAAATAAATTATGTTAAGTCTGTACATAGTCCTACTGGTATGTATTCAGAATAATCAGATATAATGAAAAATAAATCTTGCCAAAATTCCCTTATGAGAGATTTGGAGTAATAAAATATTACATAAATGCCATATTTTCAGTGTGTCTAGTAAGAAGCTTCCTAAGAGATTATGTTGAGCATGCATGTGTCTGTCTCTTCTTTCCCACCTTCCCAGATGAACAATCTGCTTTCCAAGACACTGTAAACCAGGAAACTAAATTAAGCTGTCTTTGCTTTTCCACAGTAATACTGAAGCTTTTAGGAGAGTCAGTCTCCTGTGCAGGTTCAGAACATAAACTGTGGACATACCCAGTATATATCTACTGGTAGTTTTGGTATATTGAAGTGTATTGAATTGTGTGCCTATGAAGAAAAGATGGTTGCAGTCTCCAGCCTTCCCTATGCAGAGAAAAAAAGTCATCTTCCTGGCCTGTATTTTTGGGCATTGTTCTGAAGGGGTGTCAGACACATAGTTGCACACAGCCTTGGCGGAGGCAGTTCAGGTAATGAATGTATTGATCATATGCCAACCAGCTCTCTTTATTATTTTAGCTCTGGATCTTGTGAAGAAGCTATTAGTAGTGGATCCAAGCAAACGTCTTACCACAGAGGAAGCCTTAGACCATCCTTGGCTTCAGGTAGGAATTGAGTTTTAATTGAAATACAGCAAGGCTGGGTTCTTGGGGGGCTAGTTTGTTGATGTAAACTCAAAGGCAGTTCAATAGCCTGAACGTTGTGAAGTTTTGTTGATGCAGGGTAATTTGCTTCCACAAGGAAGCAGGGGAACACTGGCCACTGTTCACTAGAGATGTAAGGTGTGCCTGGCCCTGCTTCTGTGGAGAGTGCCCAACGATGGGCAAGGAGAGCTTCAGTCCTTTAGTTTCATGGCAGTAACAACTGTGATCTTATGTTGGAGGTTATGCCTGCCTGTCCAAGGGTTGTTTCTGGCAGGAGTCAGCAGAAGAACAGCTATCCTTTGGTGCTTCTCATGGGCATGCACCGCCTCTCTGCAGGCTGATTGTGCAGATTCTGCTGGCCACTGTAAGACTGGAGAGATCCTGATGCCTGCTTACAGAGAGAGAAGAGAAAAAGGAAAGAGAAATGTTTAGGAATTATCTGCTTGTTTTAGTGGTGTTGTCAAAGGCATATAGGAAGAGGAGCCATGAGACCCCAACCTGTAGGATGACATTAGCCCAGATTCTGTAGCCTTTGCTTTCATGTTGCACAATTCTAAACCAAACAAATCTTGAACAAACTGCTTCCATGGCTCTCTCTTTTAAGCAAGATGCTCTTGCAGCACCTTGCAATATTATTTGTGGGATGGAGCCTTCTCTTTCTTGCAGTGTACAGAACAGAGCTGCTGCTTTGCTCTCCCACAAACACATGCTGTCTTTGCAGCAGAGAGATTTTCTTTTCTTGTTTTCCTTGTCTTCTCTTGAAATGGCAACCAGACCTTCTGTTTTGTCTCAATGTGTTTATTTTCTCAGCCCATCTCTGGCAAAGCTTTCATTAGCTCTTACCCCTTCCTACTGCTGCTATGTCATAGCATAGTTTGCTTCTTAAGTTCCATGGTCCTTTTCAATTGCTGTTGCTGCTATTTGTAGCCTTGTCTGATACTGTTCAGTGCCTTTTCCCATCCTAAACACCTTTTCTTGATTTTTGTTTGATCTTTGACTACTTCTTTGTCATGAGGTCTCTATAGGTAAGTTTAACCTTGCCACATCACACATTCTTCTGCCAGAGAGAAAAAGGAATTGGTGACTTTTTCCTCTTCTCTCCAACATGGCTGTGTTATCCTCAGTTTTGTCTGTTGCCTTTTCTCTGTATTATCAGGATAATGCATGTCTCTGTCTGCCAGCCCTGCAGATCACATGTGCTCGTATACCCGCTCTGTGCAGGCGAAGGGCATTTCTCAGCCTTGACCAACCTGATGACCTCCTGCTGCAGCCTGTCCCAGCCTAGAATTGTTGCTGACTTTGGCAACAGCCATTAGAACTTGATAGAACTCTGGTCTCATGATCTTTGTTACGTTGTCATATAACAAAGATGGCTCAAAGTAGCTTGGGTCCTTGCCAAGTAATGTAATTCAGACTAAATCCACAACATCTCATGGCTGATGCATCTTTATTGACATGTGTTCAGGTGAGGGAGAAGGACTCAGATTCCATAATTTGTCCAATTGGAAGAAGGCATTTGTCAGTTTACATGTTCAGTATTCTGTGGTTAACCCATGGATATTTGAATCTGGCTCATGTTTTATAGGCATTGTAGAGTATTGAACAGTTCTGTCAAGCTAAACTAGGCCCTGTTCCAGCCTCTCACCTTTTGCCAAGTGGTGTGTAAAGACTGCTGCAGTCCTGTCATCTTTGACCTTTCCATCAAAACAGCTGTGTTTTCTTGCTGAGAGGAAAATGAAACTGGTTTTGCTGTTAAGAGAATCAGACTTCACTGGTGCTGATGGTAAATACCAATAATGAGCTCTTCATAGTTTGTGCTCGGGAAGACTTGGAAGAGGTAGAGCTTGCAAATATCTGCCTGGGTCAACACTGTCAATTAGTAGCTGATCACAAGTGATAGCTACAGTGCTTCTGTGCCATGCCATCTAGCAAGTTGCAAGTCTGTTGCTGTATTTAATGCCAACTTTGCAGTCGCTAATTCTTTCCCACCCCGCAGTTGGCTTCTGCTGGAAGATGTGGTGGCAGTCCAACAGCAGAGGTTCACAGTCCTCTCTTGTTTTATTTTTGTGGAAGTACACTGGTATTATACTGTTTGTTTCCAGACTGGTCCTGCTTCAACAACCATTGTATGCTTCCATGACCTGCTCTGAATTCAGTGGAAAATCCTAGATCTCTGGAATATTTTCACAGAAAATAAAGCCTAGTCTGCATCTGTAGCTGGTCTGTGCTTTCAAAGATTTAGTCCCTGTGGAGGCACTGCAAAAATAGCATGGAGTAGTCTGCTGAATACCTTCTGTCAATACAATCAGCAGCTTCTGCATCCTTTCTGAGACACCTGCTCCCGGAACTCTTTCACATCTGAAGATCAAGATGTGATTTTAGAGACCAAGTCTGACTGTGGTTCTGAGAGGATGGATCTCTTCCTTTGAGCATTCTAACAGAGTCCCACTTTTCCAGCTTGTTTGTGTGGGCAGGCAGTGCAGAGTTTGTTTCTGGAAGATGTCCAGTACTACTGTGTTCTTACTATACTGAGTATGAATAAGTGTCATTGGGTCTGGGAACCCTCTGAGTAGGAAGTAATGGTTTCCCTCCCACCTGTCTAATTAGGCTAATTACAGTCTAATTAGGTTTTTAAGGAGTATTCTTTAGGTGGTCTTTCCTTAATTTTAGTACTCTAGAGGTGACTACTGGACTTAGGAGCTTTCCTGGATGTTCTTGTTTGAGGAGGCTGAAAAAAGTCACCCAGCCTACCTCTGAGCCACACAGCAGGCTCTACTTTCTCATGCCGAGCACAATGCTATTCCTGTTCCCTCATCTGAGAACAGGATGGTTTTAGATGCTTTGGTAAGGAATGTAAGAAACAGGGTCAAAAAAAGGGCGTATCCCTCAGTGCTTAACAGCTGACCTAAGACAAAAATTGCATATGGATGACTCTTTTTAAGGAATTAACTTGACTTAATTATGCTGCTGGGCATCAGAAAACTTTTTCTGGCATTTCTGTCTTTTACTACTGTAGTGTTGTGTGTAACTTCTACACACAGAATCAGATATAGATTCTTATATTTAAATCATAATTCTGAGCAGAAAATATTATTCAGAAACTATGCTACACTGATTTTAAGAATTGTTGGTATGCATAACGGGGAAGGGGAAATAGATAACTGATTTAGGCAAGCTAAGAATTTGAGACATTTCAGTATGTAAACTCAAGTTGTTATTAACTTGATTATATATTTTATTTAGGGACACCTCTTACTGCTAAATTTAATTTTTAAGACAGAACAAAAAGTTCCAGAAAACATAATAACCACAAATCCAGATGTCATCCAGCACTGTTCTTTGAACTGTTTCCCTTCAGGGGCTGTTACTAAGAGTATCAGGTGTTCATAGGTGATGTACACTGCCTGCTTGGAAGGCCAACATCCAGCATGCTCAGTTCTAGATATCACACACGTTGAATACACCACCAAAAGAGCTCCTGGGTCCTGTTACTGTGAGTAGTGAGGAGTTACTGGCTCCCCTCTCCCTCTTATGTTGTATGGAAGTATCGACTTTACAAGTCAGCAGGAAAAACCACATTCTCTATGTGAGCAACTAATGCCTGTTAGCCCTCTGATGATTTTGGGTACACTAGGGAATTTTTCAGATATTAAAAAGTAAGCATGTTCTCCAAACAATATTTAATTTCTACAGATTTATTTAAACCAGTAGTACTTTCAAATTAGTGTTTTCAATCCATGTGCTGTTTACGCCATTCTTTGCTTAAATCTACAACTTCAAATCTACAACTTAGTGAGCTGCTTAAACCTAAATACTACTCAGTGGAAATGTCTTACCTGTATTTACTAGGTACTTAGTAAAACATTTCTCAAAGGTGTATAAATGATTGCTGTTTCTGCCTCTGCAGACTTCACTGAGATCTTATGAATGGGACAAGATTAGTTTGGTTGCATGGTGAAGAAAACACTCAGGCATTTGTTATATAAATGGAAAAATATTTATCTTACCTTACCCATTAACTCAAAGGTAGCCACAGTCAAGTGATTCTGGAAAAGAAAAACAAGTCAAAATTCTGTATAAAATAAAATGGATGTTCACATTAAAGCCTTTTTGTAGCACTTAAGAATATAGTTAAACAAAAAAGGATACACTGCAGCACTCTATTGTTTAGAAAAAGGACCCCGTCCCCTGCCTTCAACCAAGAAACTTAGTTAAAACAGCTGAAATCCTTAGGAGCTCAATGATCCTTATTTCTAATTGTCTCTAGCAGTGAATGTTGTGTTCACTTCTCTTGGAGTTTCCCAATCTTTGCTTTTTCCTTCAATATTCTATTTACTACTTAGGTACTGGTTTTTTTCCAGGATGAGGATATGAAGAGTACATTTGAACAGCTACTTGCTCAGACATGTGCCAATATGAATCCACTACAAACATCAAAAATGGTATGTGAAATATATATTTGAAGATTAATATTAGATGCACAGAGAAATCAGATTTTAAGGTAGCCTGTAATAAGAAAATCAATGAATTTTGAGGCTTCAGAGAAATGTGCCTTTGGGCTGTATGTGGCAGCCTGCTGGTTATCTCTGCTTCCTGAAGAGCAGCAATGGACTTCTGTGCTTTGTCAACACTTGTTTAAATGTATAGAAACAGTCTCCTAGGCTTTAAAGTGTTATTCATATATTTAGAATAAAAGTGTTGAACATATAGATATACTTTTTATTGATTCAAGTCACTAACGTTTAGTATTCGAGGAAAAATTCTCATGCTGGTGCAAATTGAGGATGGCATTGTGCCATTACCAGATGCTAACTAGGAGAATTGTAAACAGTAGGTGTTTGAAGCTGGGAGCAGTGTCTTATGTGGGAAGGATCAAATACAATTAGATGGATCTTGGTAGAGAAACATGGGTTAGTCATGCTGCTTTTTTGGTCACAGAAGGGAGACACTGGCCAACAACCATAATTCTGGAGCCAGCAGAACAGTGAGGCTCTGTCTTACCTGGTTTCCTGTAGCAATCCTGCTGTATCTTTCTTTTAGCCAACCACAACAAGAAAGCGTCACCATGAAAAGGAGGAAGAATCTGGCTCCTCTAAGCGTATTGTTCCTTCTACATCATTTCAGAAAATGAGGTGAAGAAGAAGAGAAAGTGACTTTTGCTAATGAAAGCTTTTTTTTTCATGGAAAGCAGATTTTTTTTTTTTTTTTAAGAAAATCCTTAATAATGAAATAAATCTTGAAGATGCAATTTCCAAATAAAAATAACTTTGTAAGACTGAAATGACTGCTGTGCATACATGATACTCTGCACAAATAGTCATGTTCTGATCCATCCAGCTGTCTGACTCAAGGGAAATATCAGAAAAACTCCTGAACTGAGTTCCTAACAAATTTTAGGCTAGCTTCATCCCCACCTACGTTCTTTGTTTCTTCCCTTCCAGTTTCTAGGTTAGCCATGGAAATAATGCTTAGTCCCCAGAGATAAGAAAGAAATACTACGTTTGCTGAGTTTTTGCCTGAGACATGGCATTACCTGACACAGTGGTGCCTACAGACTTCTGAGGACACTTAGAGTATTCAGTTTGGATGTAAAACTACTGATGCAGCTTGAGGCGCTCTGGGCTTCAGGTAAAGCTCCAAAGTAGATGCTGGGCTGGGCAGACTCAGCATCGGGCTCCGTGGAGGGGCTGATCAGCTTCCAAAGCAAGAGTCACCATCTGCATGGGGTTTCTAAGGTATGTACTATGTTTCTTTCTCAGAGAGGGACCAGTAAGAGTAAATGTGGTAACAAGTGATGAAAGGAAGAGGTATAAGTTCCTGCCAGGGAAGAATCAGGAATTGAACTGAGAGAGAAACAGTTTTAAATTTGCTTGCCTGTTAAGTGAAAATTTTAACTGTGTCTTTTATTGAAGGATATTGATTTTATTACTGACTGAGAGAACAGTTGAAAACATTTACTAAAATATGCATCTTCCAGTTAAAGGCATCTACTGTAGGTTCATTTGTAAAGAAAAAAACATAATGCATTATGGAATAAAGCCATGTCAGGTGGGAATATGACATTCATGAGTCAGGTTTTCCCATATGTGCCTGTTGCAGAGGTCTTGTGGCTTCAATCTACTTGATATTAACCCTTGCTAATGATAAAATGCCAAATCTTATATACTGATATCTTTCTTAATGAATCAGATGGAGAACATCCATGGGCATTTAGATGGAAACAGCACCACTGGTCCCAACCCGCTGCAGATACACCAGGCTGATAGAACAGAGAAAGGCATGTTTGTTCTGGAGGATGGGCCCTTCCTGGTGCACACCCCTGGCAGACTGACATATCCTCAGAGAGTTCCTGGTACTTCCATCTGAAGTAGAACAGAACACTCAGCTGCAATTTGCTAGAGAAAAGGATCATAAAGGATGTGGTGTGTTTGGACTAAGTCTGTGGCCTGGTGTACTGGAAAAGCCAATGGGCTTTAGTTACCAGTGACTTTAAAAAGACCTGTATCATTGCTGATGAGAAGATAAGTCCTTAGCTCCTATTTACACTGTAAATTAACTGCAATTGGTCTTTAGATAGAAATAGAAGACACCTGTAATTTTTTCCTCCACCTTCTTTTACATCCCACAGTTGTTAGATAATCTGTAACTGCTTTGCTTGGATCTTTTCCTTGACTCCTAAGACCTGTTTTCTAATGATGCCTTAATTTTGATCTCATTCATTTGATGGCAAGCCTTTGGGCTGCTGGTCATGTGTTCATCATTTTACTGCAGGAAGATTTCTGAAGTTTCAGACTCTTACATTTTTTTCTATGAAAGAATAAGTTTGGGAAGTGTCACTAGATTTCACGACGGTGAAGTGGCATCCAGTTTGCACTTAGGCAAGAAGTTATTTCTTTCTTATGTATTATTCACAGCACAAAAGTCTTCAGCATAACCCCTTCGCCTGTTCATTTCAAGAGGCACAACGGCTCACAGCATTTAGGTCTGGGCAGGCCGGGGTGCCGCTCCTGGCCGTGCGCAGCCCGGCGGTGCCGGGGCTGGCCCGTGCCAGCCCAGGGAGCCGCGCTGCCCCCGGGGTGCCCGCGGTCCGGACCGAGCCCGGCCCCGGGGCGGGGACGGTCCCCCGGAGCCGGCCCGGAACGTGGCGCCGGGGGCCGGGGCGGGATCGGGGTCGGCCCCCGGAGGAGGAGGAGGAGGAGAAGGAGAAGGAGGAGCAGCAGGAGCAGCGCGATGGAGCAACAGGCGCTGCCGCCCCCGGCCGAGGCCGTGTCGGGGGGCCGGGCTCGGCGGCAGCGGGACGCGGAGCCGGCCCGGGTGAGTTGACGCCGGCCGGGCGGGACGGAGGGAGGGAGCGGAGCGGGGACGGAGGGAAGGAGCGGGGAAGGAGCCTCCGGGCCGGGCCGGGCCGGGGCGGGGCGGGCGCGGAGGGAAGTTGCGGGGCGCGGGCGGCTGTCCCGGCACGGAGCGGGAACGCGCTGAGGGCGCGGGCCTGAGGGGGCCGGGGAGGCCTGAGGGGGCCGGGGGGGCCGGGGAGGCCTGAGGGGGCCGGGGGGCGGCGGGGCAGCTCCAGCCCCTCGGGCCGGGGGGCAGCTCCAGCTCCCCGGCCGGGCTGGGCTCCCTCCGGCCCGGCTCCCCGGGGGCTCGGCGGGGGCGCTGGGCCCGGCCCGGCCCGTGCCCTGTGCGGGGACACGGAGCCCGAAGGCGCCCTGCGGGTCGGCGTGTGCCTCGTGCCCGCTCCAGACGCCCCGGCGAGCGAAGCCGAGGCTCCCCGGGCAGCGTCTCCCGGGTCGGACGGAAGGTGTGTCGGGAGCTCGGCGGCGCTGCGGGGCTCCCGGTGCTGCGGCGGCGGCACGGGCACGCACCGGGCACGCTGGCCGCGGGGAAAGTTGTCGTGAAGTTGGCTCTGAGAGTGTTTTTACCGCCTAAGCGGGGAAATCTGGGGGTTGGATTCAGTCAGTGCATCTCGGATGACAGCAGATGTCTCGCATGTGGCTCTGCCCATGCTGTGGAATGTGACGGGTGGTCAGGGGTGGCACAGAGGTGTTGGCCCCGCGCCCCGGGGTTCCGTGGTGCAGCCCCCGGTGTCTCCAGCGAACACGGAGCTCAAACAGCTGCCTGCCCATGCAGTCCTGTCCTTGCTCTTCTTTTCTTGGAGCCGATCGCCTTTGGTTTTCGACGGCTTTCATTTTTCTTGGAGGTTTTCACAACCCTAGATAATATCATGCTTTGCTTTCTTCTGGGGTGGAACAAGAGCTCTTCAGGTGCTAATGGAACCCTTTATAGGCTCTTTGAAAAGAGTTTGTTGGTAAATCGGTAAGTGAATGTACCTCGAATGTTAAAAGATTTTTTTCAGTAGTCGGGTTCCCTTCTTGAAAGGGGGGTGTTGTCTGATATAAACACACAGTCCCATGTTCTTGGAGGTTCTAGGTCGTACTAATGTATAAGACTACTGATTGTTATTGGTGATAATCGTCATTAATGATTATTGTTGCTCATATGTACTTTGTATTTTCATAATCCGTGTTTTCAGTCCACTTCTCCCATTTTTTAAGAATTTTGACTCTCTCATAGTCTTCATTTGAAATGATTGACAGTAGCTTTCTGGATGTTGATGTTAAGGGATTGTTCCTGGTTTTTAAGGGCGTTCTGTAATGGGATAAGAGAGAATCTGGGAAATTTGAACTTTTTGTTTTAGACGTTCAGCATGCTCTTCAATTACTGTAAATATTCATGTTTGGCACGAGATGTATGAAAATATTTCATTGCATGCACGATCCAAATAGAATTTTGCTGCATATTTGTAGTGATAAAGTTAGTTTCTCAATAGTATTTAAAAATAGCATCTGTGCAACTTAGTTATTTCTTGGAGTATTTACTTGAAAATTGAATTTTGTTTCTTAACTGAAGTATTTTGCAAATGTGTTCATTGGGTCTTTAGTTTTTAAAAGCACATATAAAGTAAAAAGTGCTGTTTGAATTTAGTTATGAATTGCATAGTTGTTGTTACAATTTTTAGCAGCTTGTAGCATAGCTCAAATTAAAGCAGATATAACTGCTGTCACAGTGGAAGATCTCTCCAAACTCAGTGCTGGAAGCTCATAATTGCTTCTCATTTAGAAAAAAAAATTAGAGAAAAACTTTTTCTGTAGAAAATTTTGTGTAAGGCCCAGTTAAAAAAAAAAACAAAAACAAAACGCTGAGTTCTTGAGGGTCCTTGGGAGAGAACAGGGTTTCGTGACAGAAACAGTTACCAGCTCCAAGGGACTGGCTGAGGAAAATGTGAAATGTAAAGAGTTAAATGAGGAGAAAGAGTGTACCAGAATCAATGGAACTAGGACTTTCTAGAGCTCACTTTCAATAATAATCTTTTTAATTAGAAGGCAAACAAATTTTCTTTGTTATTTTGTATTGCCTGAAGTTTTCAATTAGGGAAGGTGGCTCTGCCAACAATGACTGTTCTCTTGCTAAAATAAAATGTCCCACTAATTTCTGAGAGTATACCTGGTTCCAAGGACTCGTCCTTCCCTTCCAGTTTATGAACAATCTGCAGCTGCAGGTAGCTGGATGTAGAGGTTTATGAGCAGATATACCAGTGCAAGTTTTTTGGTTTGAAGAGAATTTATACATTCTTCCATTGTCTGTGCATGCATGTGCTTCTGTGTGATCTGTATATCAAACTTCAGATGTACCAGCATCATCTTCACGTTCACACCTGCCACCTGTTTAGAGAAACTTCTTTACCTAGAAACTGTGCTTAGTGCCCTAGAGGCAATTTGTATGGCTGAGGAGGAAAACACTTGTGACTGTGTGGAATGCAGCGTATGTAAAGAGGCTACAGCTGCTCTTGTGTCGAGAAGACATCTTTCATAGGGAATGACATGTTTTGTAAGACTGTGTTCTGTTACCTTTGTACCCCCCAAAAGAGATATCAATTGATAAACTATGTACTTTTTTAGTAATCTGATTCTAAATTCATAATTTGTTCTGCAGTGATGCTCGTGGCTTTAATTTCCATTGTAAAGTTTGTAATAGTTTGATTTTTTTTTTTTCCACCTTTCTGTAGCCTTTCTTAACACTAACATATAATTTCTCCCTTTGCTCCTCCCAGATTTCTTTCTTTGGATCAAAATCTCTTGGAAGAAAAAGTCCTGACAGTCCCATGTTGAGCAAAGCTGAATTTGTTGAGAAAGTTCGCCAGAGCAACGAGGCTTGCCATGCCGGTGATTTCCACACAGCAATCACGCTGTACAACGAGGCCCTGGGGGTTGACCCCCAGAACTGCATCCTCTACAGCAACCGCTCGGCAGCCTACATGAAAATCCAGCAGTATGACAAGGCCCTGGATGATGCAATCAAAGCACGGCTTCTGAATCCCAAATGGCCAAAGGTAAGGAAGAATATTTGTCTTCTGGGGAAGGAGTAACTCCTATGGGATTATGTTTACATACATAACACCTAGTGTAAGCAAGTGCAGGTCTTTCTGTACTAAAGTCTGGTTTTGCTAAAAACTCCAGATAATAATATATTTTGTGTTTAAAAATTGTTTGACTTGAATTACCTTGGTGGGTATTAAACAGTTTTCTGAGTAAACAGACTGTTCCCCAATGGGAGCATGCTATTATTTAACTGTTTTAACCCAGCATGATTTCTGGGTTGTGAAGACCAGATATCTGTTTTAATGTCTAATGTAGTCAGCATTCATCAGCATCCAGGAACATGTGGTTGCAAAACTGAGAGCTATCATGGAGATTCTTATTAGTAATGGAGTGATAAGGCCTTTCAAAATAGTTTTCAAAGAGTGTTTGTGTGTAGTGTATTTTGGAGAAACATTTCAAGAAATATGTATGTAGGCATCGTCAGTAAGACCTGACTATGCAAGAAAACTTTTGTAAAGAGTAAACGGTTGCCTCTTTCTTCTGGGCTTGGTTCCCACCAGCTGCCATTGATTGCTCCAGTAGCTGCCTGCCTTGGCTAGCCGGGGGGCAGCCCTTTACATGCTAATTGATTTGATCAGCACCTGCTCCAAATTCCGTTTCTTCTGTCAATCTCTCACACACCCTTACTAGCCACTTTAGCTAAAGGTTTAAAAGCAGGCTCATCAGCCAGGTTCCTCTCCTCAGAAATTAGAGCAGGTAGCAAGCATGATGCTCTGTATTAGCTGGGCTCCAAACTGGTGAAGTTAAGTTTTCTTTTATTTCAAAGCAGATCGCTCTGAGTCATATATTTTGATTTTCGTTTGTTTATTGGCTTCTAGAAAAGCCTTGCTATATACTTTCTTAAAACTTGAATCAGTCCACGTTAGAAGAAGCTCCTGCTTTGGTAAGGAGATGATTTATAAACTTCTAAATTGTTACTGTTGGGTGTGTGTGGGGGGGGGTGTTGTGCTTTCGTGGGTCTTTTTTGTTTATTTGGTTTTTGTTTTTTTAGGTGTTAACTGATTTGTATTACTGAATGTCATAAAAGATTTTGTATATATTTGTATGATATTTTTTCATTCTGTGTCATGAATTTGTGTTAGTTTGGTGAGGACTGGTTGCTTTAGTTGCTGAATATGACTGTGCCAGTCTCATCCCAGGAGGGGTTCTCTAGTCAATGTTCCTTTTCAAGCCCTCTCTGTCTTGTTTCTTCCCTTGTGGATTTGTTCATTTCTCTTTACATGCTCTTTCTTGTTCTTGGTGAATGTCCATTTTTTCCTTTGCTTTCCTGATTTTCCAGATAATTTATTAATAAATCAGCTTTTTTTTTTGTTAGACGCCTAAATAATCCTTTCCCCCTTTCCCCCCTTTATATACAATGAGCAAGGGCATTTTGGGAGCTGAAGTCAGTGAAACGATATGTCTCAAGACAGAATGGGAATTGAATTTTACTTTTAGGATTTTTGGCATGGTTTTTATCCTGAATATCATTAGCAAGTTTACCTGTTTTTCTTGAAAATGTCATGATACTTTGAGCAGGTTATTTTATAAGAGAACAATGTTGTTGTACAGCTGTGTGATGAGAATCACTTCAGTCATAAAAAACTGGGGGACAGCCTTAAAATTATGGTGACAGAACAGAGGTTACTGCTAGCATAAATTGTGTTGCCACATCTGCAATTATTTAAGAGGGTAACTAAAGTGACAGTTTCAAGGAAAATATTAGCGAGAATGAATGGAACTGAAATATTGAAGTCTGTTGGTGATACTTCTGTTTCAAAATAATTCATGTTAATTCTGTTTCTATAAAATAGCAGCAATGGCAAGGAAAAGGATTAGTGTCTAGAAAGCTCATTTAAAGATCCATTTAAAAGCACAAACTTATTAACTGCAACCCCCACACTGATTAGCCAGGCTTTACTGATTTTTGGAGCTATTCACAGAGGGAAATTGTTCTTTCAGTTTACCAGATGTAGTGCCTGTGAGATTGACATAAGTCAGGGCGTAAGATGGACACTAATAACTGGTCATTATTTTACCACGGAGATGGCTGTTCATCTGTGTGTGGGGTGAATTGGGCATCTCTCTCTATGGACCTACATTTTACAATTGTTTTTGGCATTTCCAAAGAACAGTGACAGAAAACAGCATTGCAGCTGGGGGATTTTGGTCTTTGCAGTAGCTGGAGCTCATGGGTTACTCTTTTTCATTTATGGAAAAAGCAGAGGAATCTTTCTATCTTTTTTTGATTAGCTGAAGGACACAAATATAAATGAGTTTTCTGACTGAACTGGAAAACAGCTTTCAGTCAGATGAGGCAGAGGCAAAGTTAGACACCATCCTGGCTACTGGGTATTTTTCTCACAGAATATGTTGACTTGGAAGGGACCTACAAGGGTCACTGAGTCCAACCCTTAGCCCTGCACAGGACCATCTGCAAGAGTCACACCTTGTGCCCAACCACTCTTTTTGTAACATCCAACCTAACCCTTCCCTGACACAACTTTGGGCCATTGCCTGGGGTCCTGTCCCTGGTCCCCACAGAGCAGAGATCAGTGCCTGCCCCCCCTCCTTCCCTTCTGAAGAAGTTGTAATGGTAATGAGACCTCTCCTCACTTTTGTACCTCTTCCTGCTTTACTGGTGGGTAAATAGGGTGGTCACCCCCCACCCTGATCAGCGTATAAACAAGGAATAGTGTACTTTGGGGGCTAATTAACTAATCTGTTATGTTTGGAACACAGACATTTCAAGCTGGATTAAATATCTAATAGCAGAATATAGGCAGTGGTGTTATAAGCTCAGAGGAGGTGCAGATTGTTGGAGGTCAGTGAGGCTGGGTTTGCAGTGTCCCTACATAGTACAGGCATGTCTGTTTTCTGATATGTGGGTGTAACTTGTCCCTGTGAGACAACAGGAGGGCTCTGTCTGAAGTTGAAAATTTAAGTTATATATTTCAGTATCAAAGGTGCTTTACAGATTTTTAAAAAAATAATTGATTTTTATTGATAGGACAGAATGGGGAAGACTGAAACTTCTACATCCAAAGTCTGAGAGTTTAATAGTTAGCCAGAAGAGGGAGCTTAGCAGGGACAGATGGTATTTGGTTTGAAAGGCCTGAGTTTTAAATACAGAACCTGACTTTCTTTCACTTAGGAAGCTGAAAAATTAATTTGAATGCAGATTTTTTTGTAGATTTGTATTGGTAAGTGTAAATCTCTTTGTTTCTTTTCCTCTTCTTGGATATGCAGTATGTTAATTCTTGCTTGGTTTTTTTTGTTTTTTTTTTTTTTTTTAAAATTATCAGCATTTACAATGCTAATGGAAAATATCGCAATCTCACATGTATTTAAAATAAATGTATTTTCCCTCTTTAATCAGGCCAATACATTAAGCTGATGTTTTTCTTCAGAGAACGACAATCAAAACAAAATAAATATTGTGAAACAAAGCTGAGAAATGAGCCAATGTAGAATGTGAGAAAGTGGTTGTTCTTGCTTTCATGCTTTCAAACACAATTGTGTATAACTTTGAATTTTTATACATCTTATATTAATTTTCTTATATTTCCAGTTAGGGTCTTGAGTTAATTTAAGTTCTCATCCCCCATCTTCCTTCCTCCAGCCCAGTTCTCTCAAGATAAGATTATCTTTTTTTTTATTAAAGTACTTTTGAGTCCTGAAAAATCTGTGCAATGTTCCTTGAAAGTAATAGAGCTTTGTTTCTCTTCTTTCTTCCCTGGGCACACCGGAGTGCCATGTTCCCAGTGAGCTGCCCTCAGAGGTATTGCACTTAGAACTTACTTGTCAACTTCAGTTCAATAAAACCTGTGGCTGAAAGTCATCCTCTTAACATCCCCACCCCAAAATCTGTCTTTAAAGCATTAATTAGTGTGGAGTAATAAGCAAGTATGTTTATACAAATGTATCTGCTTACCTATGCAACTCCAGGCATGAAGGATGAGAAAGTGATTGCAGGCAGAAACATCAGATCTCTTGCAGACCAGAGTCACTTGCTGTGTGTGACTGGGAAGTGTTTATTACAACAGCATATAAACCTGGTTGTAGGGATTGTCTGAGAGGGTTGGCTTCTGGGTCCTGCTGTTTGAAAAATATTTTGTGTACATATCACTGAGAAATGCAAAAGTAACAGAATATTTCAGGAATTAAGTTGTGTTTTGGGAATACTCTAGAGGCAAATCAGATCAGACTTGTTTTGTTCTTTGATTTCTCACTGAACAGTTTTCTTTGTTTTGCTGTTGATCATACTCTAGAAAATTTTTATTCTATTTCTCTTCACAGCTATGCAGCCTTAGGCATGTGAAAGTGGAGGGATATATATTCTGTCATTCTGACACCTGGACAGTCTCTCCTCAGTTCTTGCTGATTTTGAGATATTTTTAAATCTTCTCATTATAGGAAAAATATGCTGTAGCTTAAATGGTTTAAATTTGTGCATAATTATGTGCTAAAATGTAGATTTCACTACCAGGTGAAGTGCTGGTCTCAGTGCTGTGACAACTAGAACAAAGGTATGAGTGGCTGCTGAACAGTTGATTGGGTTTTGGCATTGATTTTTGTCCTAATCTCCTAACAAAAAAGGTTTACATTAACAGGAAATGAAATGACTTTGTCAGGCTTGAATACTTTGGACTAATAGGACATTCTCAACTAAAGTTATATGGAAGCAAGAATCACAAAGATGGATGTTTTCAGCACTCTGAGGGGTACCTTCATTTTAATTGATTCCTGTGTCTGGTGTGAGTAGGAGGACTGGGACTGGTGTTTGAAGAGCAGTGTTCCCTGAAAGGCACAGTCGGTTACTGAGTGAGAGGGGGCCAAGTTGGTAAACAGATTTGAAGATCAGGATTCAGTAATGATCTGTGACTATTGCAGCTGTTCAAGCCACTGAGCAGGGAAAAATGTTAGTTCTTAAAATAGGGCCACCTTTTCATATCAGCCTGTTTTATTGCTGCAACACCTTTTAGTGAAGAGGTGAACCGTCTGGAGAATGTAGTTGATGCAAAAGGAATGCCTCGTGCATAGGTAATCTGAAAGTAACTAGGAAGAATTGGCACAACTTTTCATCAGGTGCAAGTTTCTCTTATGTTCTTTGTCTCTCTTAATTTAAAATTAGTTGTCTTGATTAAAAAATGTGGCTCTGTATGTGGAGGTGGAGAAGAAATCTGAAAGAACAGAAAGAAGGGGGATTGTGAGCTATGAGGCCTTTGAGTGTTTGCAGTGCAAGAGCGGCTTAGATGTTGTCATCTTACTGTAGGGGAATTGAGCAGAATAATTTGTATTTTAAGTGACTCCAGCTGTCAGTCATGTGACCAGGCCTTTTACAACTAAGAGGGACACTTGGTCCTCTTGCACTTCTCCTGAATGCTGTCCAGCTTTGTAAATGTACCTTCATGTGCTGTAACGATCCATAGCGCCCCTCAGAGTTTATCAAGGAATTGCAGAGTGCCCACTCTCAGTTGCATGTTAAACTTTTGAGCAAAGAATGTGACTTGACCACGTAACTTTTTTCATGAATAGGCCTCTTGTTTTTAATTTGATGAGCAAAGAACTTTCCAGTCCTGTCCTCCAGCTTACAATCTGTCTTTAATTTGCAGAAAGTTGCATTCTAGTTTTTCAGACATAAAACTGTTTAACAGACTTTTTTGACTTTGCTAGAAGTTGCCGTGTTACGTTATTGTGAGATCTCTGCATTTGTTTCTGCCTTTTTGTGTCACAGAATCAGAGCATAATTGAAGTTGGCTGCGGCCCCTGAAGATGATGTCATGCTGCCCCACTGCTGAATGCAGGGTCAGCTACAGCAGGTTGTCCAGGACATTATCTAGTCAGGTTTTGAAAATCTCCAAGGATGGAGACTCTACAACCTCTCTGAACAGCACATTCCAGTGTTTGACCACCCTCACCAAAAAGTTTTCTCTTGCATTTAAATGTAATTTCTTATATTGCAGTTTCTGCCCATTTCCTCTTGTCTATTCTCTGGCTACCACTGAGAAGAGCCTGGGTCCATTCTTTCATTGTCCCCCACCAGGCAATGATACCCATTAGTGGGACCTTACTCCACTGAAACCTTCCCTTCTCCAGGTTAAACTGAAGGTGTCTCAGCCTTTGCTCATATGACTGAGGTTCTAATCCCTTAATTGTCTTTGTGACCTATTCCTTGACTTGGTCCAATCTATCCCTCCTTCGTTGTTTTGGGGAGCATATAACTGGTCACGGCACTCCAGATATGTTTTCCTCTTATATTCTTGTAATGCAGAGACTTGCTTGTTAGGGTCTTCTTGTGGCTGCTGTTTTCAGTGCCTTTTTCCCATCTTTCCCTGAGCATCACTAATCCAGTGGGGGAAGAATGCTCTGTATCTTTGTCTATTTACTTGTAAGAAGACACTCTTATTGATTTTCTGTTTCCCTTCTTTTTTTTTTTTGGTCCGTGTTTGGGATCTGCAAATTAATAGTGAATTGTATGTTGTGCTTAAGGGACTGCAGTTGTCTCAGCTTTCTACTCCCTCCCTTTTTCTTAGTACCGCTTTCTGAGAACACTCTTGAATGTAAGGGCAAATTTGCATACACTTTATAGTAGGAGGTGTACATAACTTTTCCCTTGCATTTCATATAGCACATTCTTACTGTCTGTAAAGTGTACGGGGGAGCTCTGTTCTTATTTTACCAGTTGGGAAGAGGGAGAGGATTGTGTCGTTTAGTGGGAACTAGTGATAGTGCCAAGCCGTGTTGTCACAGCCGCAGCAGGGGACCTTGCTCCTGTGGGTCCAAGGGCAGCACAGTGGTGTGGGGCCATGCTGTGCCCTGATCTCGCAGAGCTGCCCTCAAGCACGACACCACGCACGTGGCTCTTGGTTCTGGACCAAGCAGAGCTGCACACTCTTTCTGCAAACTTTCAAAGGTCAGGCAGGGAACCTGTGAAATTTTGTTTAACCCAGGACCTAGTCACAGGATCATCCTTTTCTCTATATCAGGTGTTTTTCCAATTACATATTTAAATAATGAGCATCCTGTAGTAATTTGACAGCTTTATGGAGTTAACGTTTTTCCTAATACTTAAGTTCACTGTAGAAGTAGTTCCTTACCCTCTGTGCACCAGAAGTGATGGTTATGGCTGCTGTGCAGGTAAGCTGTATAGGTCCTCCTTTCCCTATCTGCCTAAAATTGCAGAGTAGTAGTGGTACAATATGGGAGTAGTGAGCAGGGGCACAGTGGATGGATGATGTATAGTCATGTCATCCTAAAAAAATAGATTTTCACATGTAAGGGTTGTCTTTCTTAGATAAATATACAGGAAAAATTGCTCCATTCTAGGAAATTGACTTACAGCCTTAGAATTTGCAAACCTTGCAGAGGTACTTGAGTCTCAGCAAGCAACAAATCAACACAAATTTCCCAAGCATTTGCTGTAGGGTTTCATTATTCATTTCTTTGTTTTCTGGAACCCTTTTGTATATGGAATAAAGCAACTTAAAATTTTCTTTCATGGAATTGAACTGCATTTTTTCTACTTAGTCTAAATGCTGTAATGTAAATTTCTCTTCTGGAAGGTGCTAGGTTTTTAATGCACAGTTTTTTTGCCACTGGAACTAGTTATGCTACTATGCAGGAATGCTATAGTGGCTTTTATTCCTCATATATCTGAATATCCAAAGCACAAATGCAGAAACAATTCTAATTTTCAGAAACAAGGCTTGATCTGTGAGGGTGGTAGTTAAGAAAATGTATCTTGTTACCTGCTCATTGAGATTCGAGCACCTTGCAACTGGATAGCATTATAAGAAATTTGGACTGTCTTCATTTATTTACACAATATGGATTTTTGTAACATGTAGTTTTAGACTAAAACCTTGGCATATATTGTTACCTCTTTTTTCACCTCCCCAAACCCTGAGGGGTTAGTTGCCAGATGATTTTTCTGATCAGATTTCAGCTCTTCAATGGTTTGTTTATTCAATTTTATTGTTCTTAAAAATGAGAGATACAATCCTTGTTTTAACTCAGCATACAAGGATTTGGTTTCCTCATCTTGGAGATGCATTTCTTTGCTAATATTATCATAGTGGTGACTCAGTGTGAAGTTGTGGAAATGTGCAGGATTGGAGTGATGTGTGGAGTAATGAGTGAAGCACATGAGAGGGCGCTCTGTGCTCGGGGCTTCAGCAGGGACTGGGATCTCGTTTCTGCTGTACGCAGATATTCACATCTTTTAGATACTTCTAAATGGTATTTTGCTGATTTCTTTGCACAGTCTGTACTGTTCGTGCTGCCTTTTCTGTTTATTTGACATCAGGCTGGGATGGCTGGCGTGGCAGCACTCACAGATCTGGCCCCTGAGGCTTCACTGGGTGTCACTGATGCTTGGCAGCACAGGGAGAGCCGCTGTTCTGAGTTGTGCTTTCTGGAATGGTTTGCTTTACACTCACATTATCTATACATATTTGGATTTCTTGGTGTTTTAATTGGTTACTCTAGTTTTGTTAACCTAGTGCCTATAAGCCCCTTATTCCCATTTATTTTTCCTTTTGCTATATTTATGTTATGTGCTGCTTTGATTAATCAAATCACCAACAACCATGTCTCAGATGTTTTTGGTTTTGTTCTGCAGCAAATGGTCCTGTTTTTATTAGGCTTTGTTATCCTGGATTCATCCCAGCTCTCTGAATTTATGCTGTAGTTTTGGTTGCCCAAGGACTAGAATTTGAGCAGCACAAGGGAGCCAATGTAGATGGTAAGGACTCCAGCAAGTCCTCCTCTCCTTTGAGAGCTGCCCATAGGTGTCTGCGTGGCAAAAAAGAGTGGTAGGGGATTCGAGGATGCTGGACCTGTTTTTTCTGTAAAAGACAAGAATGCTCTTGGAAACCTGCATTTCTTGTTTGGGTGTACAGGCTGATACATCATGGCAGTGTGTCTGGACATTACTGGATCCTTATCACAGACCTGTAACCTCAACCAGTCTCTGAGGAAATTAACTGAAATGGAGAGTTTGGGAGAACAAGCAGGCAGGAAAAAAACACTGAAAATGGAGAAAGCAGGAAATTGCCTTGACTAGCAAGTCAGTAGGAAAGCACTCAAGGATACCATTTACACAGTGTGCTGCACTGTGCCAAGGGCAAGCAAACCCAGCCAATTAGCAGGGGCTTTGCTGAGAACTACCTGACAGGTTGATGTTGTGCCCTCCTGGCCTCTCAGTGCCAGCAGGGGTTTGTTCAGGTCACGTTGCTCCTGCCATCTCAGCTCCCTGTAGCCAAGTCAGATGTGAAGTGTCTGTGAGGATGGACAAGTAGGAAATGCAGCGCAGGGATAATTGCCACATTAAGCACAGGCATTTTCTGAGACAAGAGCATGATGACAGTTCAATCGAATGAAAACAGGGAAGAGATTTGTAACAATTCTTTTTATTTCTGTAAACCTGTTGTTGACTGAGTCATTGCTAACTTTATTTCTGAAGGTGCTGAGGTCTGAACTGTTGGACAAAGAGGTGGCATTTCCTTTTTGCCACAAGCATCTTTGTACATGATTTCTCCTTTGCTCCAAAGGGAAAATTATAAAGCCCCTTCTGTTATATGGAACAACATAAATAAATTACTGATAGTTTGGCTGTTATCCACTAATAGAGCATTTGCTCCAGAAGTTTAAAAGAAAAGTTGAACAGTACTGTAATTCCTGTCACAAAGTGAATAGACACTCTAGTTTCTATTTTATTTGCTGAATTTAAGTTAATTTTGAACCCTTTCCTTCTTCCCTATAGTCTGGAATGTTAAGTTTCTGTCTGGAAGTCAAATAACTGAAGTTCTTTAGAAGTTACTAGAAGTCTATCATAAATACAAGATTTTTATGCTCTTCAGCACAGTTATTTTTGTAATTTCTGATGGCTTTTCCAGAAGCTGGCAGTGGTATGCAAATTCCTGTATTGCTTTTTTCATTCTAAAGCTGTTGAGGAGCCAGCTCACAGAAATAAAAGGTCATATGAATATTGATATATTTAAAAAAAGTATAATAAAGGCATCCTTTTCCTTAGTATCCATTATTTGAGACTATTGTCCCCAGGCCATGTATCTGATGGTTTTTATAAGTCTTGTTTCATGTGCTTGATAGGCCTGTAAATGAAAACAATTCCTTTGTTTTTTTCTTGTGTTAGAACCAATACAGTGCTTACTTCCCCTACTGGAAAACCTCTTTTTTTATTTGGACAAATGTTAAGTTTATGATTTTATGATTAATTTTTAATGGACTTCTTCAAAGATGTATGCTGAGTCCTAGATATTCTGGACACTAACAAAGGGAGAATTACTTTGTTGAAACCTTTGTTAATAGAAGCTCATCTCACATGGGAAGTGGAAAGAAACCTTCTTGAAACACTTCATTAAATATGTACTTCAGGTATAATTTTCCATCCTTTTTCAGGGTTTAAAGCAGGTTTCATTTTTGCTGTGGGTTGTGTAGTCTGTATTTTACTCACTGCAGCTATCTGCTTGCAGACTTATCCTTCACAAACAAAACACAAAAAGCAATGCAAGGCATAGCCGAAAGGGGAATGTGAGTTATTGTACAAAATACTTCAGCAAGATGATTTTATGAACCCACATCCTCACAAGCACTAGGACACGTATCACAGAATCATAAAATCATACACAGCCTTCTGCCTCTTTGAAAGTCTATTTCCTTCAGCCAGTGGAAGGTGTCAGCTCTTCCATGAGAAGTACCGTGCAGGATCAGACGGAAGGGCCTCATTGTGGAGTTTAAGCTCTGGTGTGTATGGGATGTTTAGGGAAGCAGGATCTGCGAGGCCTGTTTTCCTGCCAGACATGTCTGACAGCTGCCAGGAGGTTCAGGAGCTTGCTGTCCTAGAGGTTTCATCGGAGCTGTTGTATCTTCGTTATCACTGAGGCACTTCTCCTCAAGAAATGAATTTCCAAGCCTGTTTGTCCTGTAGAACCGTAACATGTAGTAGAATTCAGTTCCCTGGTTTTTCTAAATGTGTGAAAAGCTAGTAAAATGTGGTTTTATTTCTGTTACTATGGTAACAATGAGGTTGTATTTGCTGGACAGCTCCCCCGTGGGTTGGGCACAGCATGGCTGGGTCCTGCCTTGCTCCATTGCACTTTTGTAGTAACTCAGGGCAGGAATTCTGAACAGATTCTTGTATTTTTATTTTCTTGTTATTTTTTCTTGGTTCATAATTCATTCTTCATTGGTCCAAAGTACAAAATAATGGTTCTCCTTTGCTTTTCTTTTACCAGATGAGTAGGAGCTGGAAAACAATCTAATATTAGACTTTGTTTTAAGTGTAACCTTTCGCCTCCCTCAGTTATCACACAGGAATATCTCTAAATGTCTTGATTAGCTTTTGGTTTTCATTACTTGGGCATCTTGTTTCGGCCCTGATAGCTCTCTAGCAGCGAGCCGCAGTGTCACCAGAGGTTTGTAGTCACTGACAGCGATTTACTTTAGTGGCAGCTGCCCTGAATCCTCTCCCATGCCTTTAGAGATACGTGTCAAGCTTCAAGGCCACTTACTCATTTCAGTCTTTGCTGGGATCACGGACTAGTAGTCTCACTCTGGAGAATTCAGATGTGTGATGTGCTCATGTATTTTTTACAGTGCTACATCTTGCTGAGCTGCCATTGTTACCAGGCTGTGCAAGGAAATTACTTTTTATCATGAGTAGGGTGGATAGGAAATGTATGCAACTGTATTTCAGGGAGTAAATTTTTCATGGTTATAGCCCATGGGTACTAAATAAAAAATGTCAGCTTTTTGGATTTGGTTGCACTATAGAAGTGTGCCTAGAAATAATGTCTTCTGTGACTGCTTGGGAAAGGACAGCTACAGCAGTGATCCCTCCTAGGCTTAAAGCAGAAAATATGTGCACTTAGCTCAGAGGAAAGCATTTGGTATTGCTAGGTACAGTTACTGAGGCCTTGGGAAGCTGTAATGGGATAGGGAATGTAGCAGAAAAGGAATGTGAATAAGAGAAGTGTGTATAGTAAACATAGCTTTTTAAAGAGCCTAAATTAATGTTCCAGTGAACAAAAAAGAAATCAGTTGCCTATATGGTTTCGTGCCCTCCTACATTTATTCTGCTTGATCTCACATTTGGGCTGCTGCACAGGGGGAGGATACTGATCCTGGAGTCTGCAGAGAGAGCAGCAGTGAGCAATGAGCTCTTAGTTAATGATCTAAACCGGCAACTCAGCCCTGGCTCAGACACATCCATTGTCTCTTTTGCTTTCACACAGTTTCTTCTCCCAATTGCTAATACTTTTGTTGTTTTTTCTTCTGCTTACCTCACACAAAATTGTACTTAAACTAGACAAAAAAAATCACAGAAGTAATTTTTATTGCTGGCAACTTAGAGTGTTCAGTACTGTTACATACAGTGATAAATTGTATCTGGAACTGCAAATATTTTTATGCATTTGTAAATATGTTGCACATTGTGTTGGGTTTGATGGGTGCTTAGTAAAAATAGAGAACTCTAAAATTTGTATGAAAATAACCATCTGTATTTCACTAATTAAAAATTATCGTAGCTTCCATGAATTCATGTTTTATAAAATCACACTGTAGAACAGAAAGGAGCAACTTGAATATAGCAGATCTACAAGTCTCCATTCTGTTAATATGAGGAGCCAGTTTTGCCAGGAAGATAAGTGTGGTGAGCTCGCTGATCTTGCAGATGTGGAGGTCTCTGAAGGGCTTTTATGTACGTTTAACTGCATTTCTTGCTTTCTATCACAGTAAAGAAGGTGGGATTTATGTTTTCCTTTAGGTGCCTCTGAGAGTGTCTGTATATATTGCTACAACCTCCCAAAATCTTAACAGTACCACATACAGAAAGTTTGTTACCTATTTCTTTCCCTTACTTTGAAGTTCTCTCAGTCCCTCAGTGTCTGAAGGAAACCCTGGCCTCTTCAGGTGAATCGAGACCAGAGGATAGTTGGGAACCAGTGTCCTTGTTAGAACCACAGAAATGAACAGCAGCATTGTTCAAATATTCACAGTTCCAATATTGGGTAGCCTTCAGGCTTACCCTGAGACTGTGTTGGAGAAATCAGCTCCAAAGGTGAGGTACTCACAGTTGTGTGGGCACTTCATCTACTGTTTTTTAATGAGGTGGCAATATTAAGGATGGAGAAACACATACTAGTTGTGATCTGGAGGTACAAGGATTTTATTACTGGTAGTACACAGGAACCAGGCATGAGAAGATTTTTTTACTCTTGAAATATTTCCTAACTGCTAAATATCTAAAAGCCCCTTGAACAATATCTAGCAGGTTTTTATTTTATCTGAAAACAAATAGAAGATATGAATATTTCTATAGTAACATAGAGAAAGCTAAATTTGCAGTCAAGAATTGAGCAGATGTCCAAAACAAGTGGTTTTAATAACATAAAGTGCCCCCAAGTCACTTGCACCAACAAAAGTTGTTTTGTTTTTCATTCCCTGCTCACAAAAATTAACCATCTGCTCATTAGAAGTGTTACAAATGGAAGAGCTGAAATGGGGCTGGTATGGCTTGCAGCTTTCTGGCAGCTGCTGAGAGACATAAGTAGTGTTTAGTAGTACTTTTCATAGAATCACATACTGGTTTGGGTTTGAAGGGAACTTAAAGCTCTACTCATGCACCCTTCTGCCATTGGCAGGGACACCTTCCACTTGACCAGGTTGCTCCAAGCCCTGTCCAACCTGGCCTTGGACACTTCCAGGGATGGAGCAGCCGGGGCCTTGCCACTCTCACAGGGAAAAATCATGGTAAGTGCCGTGGAGAGGCTGGTATCAGAAATAACAGAAGGGGTGAGCAATGCCTATGCCATGTGCACAGCAAGGTCAAGAGTCACCAAGGAGGCCTCTGCCACACGTTGCAGATGTGTTCAATACTGGAAACCAGTGGAAGAGTATTGTGAAATTTCTGTTGTTCATACCAATGCAAGACTCAATCCTCTGGGAGCTTTAAGTCCATATTCTTTGCTTATTGCAGCATAAAATCACAGAATCCTAGAATGGCTTGGGTTGGACAGGACCTTTAAAGGCCATCAAGTCCAAACATACAGTTACAAAAGCAAATGTGTATCTGTCGGAGATGTACAGTTTTTGGAAGAAGCTAGTCTGACTAAGACACAGAGGAGATTTTGTAACTGAAAAATTTCAATTTCAGTGCCTGACTGGGATGTGGGCTGAGCCCTGTGCTTTCAGCTCACAGTTTTCCTGGCTGCAGTGCTTGAGGAGCACATGGGCAGTGTGTTCAGGTGCCTAACATTCCCTGGCTAAACCCTCACTGGGGGCTTCTTAGAACTACAGAAAGTGACAGCTTTCAAGATACTGCCAATAAACTTTAGGCAGCTGTGGGTTAACTTGCAGTCTGCTTTCCAAATAGGTTTCAGATATCTTTGGAGTCAGATATCTCTTCAAGATGTTCTGAAAAGTAAAAATCAAGGAAATACATTTTCAGCTCTAGATTTTTGATATTGCTATAACTGTGCGTGAACTGGGGAACTGGCTGATGCATTTCAAAGGATTAGTTGAGATAATTTTTGAATTAGTTTGATTGCCCATGATTATAAATTTAGTTGGGAAATAAGAATCCTGTGAAGATTCCAGTTTTTATGTAAGTAAATAGTAGTTGGTGCTGAATAACCCATAGTACTTGGAACATTGACACTTTTCTGAAAGATAAATATGCTAAGTAAAACTGACCTGGATTTTGAAATGAAGAAGGGTAATTGCGAATAGAGAAGATGATGAATTAAGATTATCTTCTATTGAGCTTGTACTGGCACCACCCACAGCTGTCACAGTGGTAGCCAAGCATACAGGCAAGGAGAACATTTCTTCAGGCAAGTGGAGAAGGTGGGTGGACACAGCTACTAAAGGATAGCCTTGTTAGCCCTCCCTATTTTTGCTGTAACCATTCCAACAGGATAATTAATCATGTTAGGCTATGTCTCAATCTAGGGTTGATGCACTGCATTCTAATTAAACTCATTAGTGCTCCATCTCTATGATCACAGGCTAACTTTCCTTTAGACCTTCTATAAAGACTCTGTCGGGGTAATTTGCCAGGAAAACAGATAAAGAATTGAAATTCAGGAACATAAATTTCCTTATATGGCTGGTACCAGTGGGAATGGACCAGAAATATTCAGAGCTCCCTGAGGTGTTATTAAAACAAACCACCCTGTAGCAGTTGGTCTAGGTTGCCAGGTTGACTCTCCCTTGTTTCAGTGTCTTTTAAATGTGGTGTTTCTGAGTCATGTAGTTTATCTGCAGTTGTGATTCTCTTCATATAACATGTTTGTTTCCCCATCAAAAGTAAAATGAAAAATACATAATCACTGGAGGATCATATGTGACAATTAATCTGAGATTTTTCCAGTGGAAGAGGCAGTGTAAACAAAACATCTACATTTCAATGTGGGAAGCACTATACAGTTATATGTATATATAGTTATTAATATTATTATTAATATAAAACAAATTATTTAGTTTAAACAGTGGTCATTGCTGGAAAAAAATGCTAAAATAATCATTATTTTATAATAATACTGGGTGCAAAGGAACTCATGGGCATTAACTGTGTCTGTATCCTGACCCTTAGAAAAGTGCTCAGGAGCAGCTGATAGTAACCACGATTACTGAGAGCAGCTGCCTGATGCCAAACACAGCAGCAGCTGGGCTCAGGAACCTTTAGGCAGGGCAGGCAAGAGGAAAAATGCTTTCTCTTTTAGGAGCGGGGTGACTTGCAATCATGAAAATGCCCTCATTTTTCTGTTCTGGAACGTTAGACTGATGCTGGGAATGCTCTGGTGGCAAGCAGAGATTTCAGTGGAATCACTGTATCTAGAAATGCAAGTACTGTTGTGTGAGAAATGGATTTATGGGCTGCTGCTGCCTCAGGCCGACCTGCCTGTTGGTTTGTGATAGACAGAGCTTCTGGCTTTGTCCTGTTTCTCTGGGTAACCTTGGAGTGACCCTTGGCTGTTAAGTGTGTTGGCTCTCTTGCACATGAAACTACTTTGCATGCGAGGGAAACTGAAATTTTTATTTTAAAACCTCAACCTGTTGCAATTTTTCTCCACCTTTTGCTGCTATGCAGGTGACAATTAAGGCCTATTTCAGTGAAGTCTGACCTGGAAACTGTTTTTCACCTCTGTTAGAGAAATTATTGCAGGGAAATCTTACAACTTTGTCTCTCATGGTGACTTTGTTAACCAGTTACAGTATCTATATGTGTATTTCCTTCTGGGTGACTATTTTGGGATTGATAAAAGGAGATGAAACAGAGAGCTAGTTTTGGTCAATTCCAGAGTCTAACTCTGAAGCACTTCTTGATTCTAGGGCTTTCCACATCACAGATGAGTGTGTAAGTCATGGGCCTTTGATCTTGACATATGTCTGCCTTTCTTTTAAAGGTTTTGAAAGATTTTGAACATGAACATTTTTCAGATAATAGAATTATTTTTCTTCTGGTATCTCCTACAACGTAAAACCTATTTTCTTAAGTGTGCCAGAGAACTTCCATGCTGCTGAGGCAGTGGTAAGTAATGAGTATCACACAAGATGAGACGTTGGTCTTATCTCCAGAGAACAATCAATCTGTACCGTACCACTTACTATTACCAATAGCAAAGAAAAACAAATGTAGGTTTCTTTGGGAGATGCAGATTTTCCAGCTTCCAGGTTGATAAAGAGTTAAAAACTCACTGTGAATAAAATGAAAAAAGGTTGTTTTGCTGAGAGTAACTGAGTAGTTACAGCCTTGTGCAAAGAGCAAATGTTTGCAGGCAGGATAAAATATAAGCAATTTTGGAATGATTTGAAAACTGTTTTCAAGTACTGGGAAGTAGAATGGGTGTGAGTGGGAGAAAATGCAGCACAACAGATGAAGCATTGAACAAGGTTTTGCAAGCGGAAAACTTTTTGGGCTGGAAGTTGGTCCTGTTCCCCATGGGTATGCTGGGGCTCTGTTTTGGTGGTCTGTACAGTAGAGACTGCGCTCTGGCAAGCTGCAGAGTGCATGATGTCATTGGCTGCAGAACACATGCACAGAGAGCCAGGGACTGCTGTTCACGCCGTAGCACTGCCAGATGTGTGTGCTGGAACGCGCTTCGAGAAATGGAAAAACCATCCATAAAGATGCTGAGAAATGTCCTGTACTGAGCCTGCTCTTAGCCACAGTATGTGCTGAGTACAAATGTGCTCCGTGGGATTTCTCAGTCCTGGAGGCCAAGTTCTGCTCTCGAGAGCTGTCTGTGTAGAACTCCTTTCCCATTTTTTTTTCTGTTGTTCAGATATGAGCTCTGAGAAACTGTTTCATCCAGAAAACATATCTAGAGCTTCTCTGTATGATTTGCAGCAGAGGAGAATCAAAGGCATCCACTCACTCCAATTTCCACTTGTACTTCCTATTAAGAATGGTTCCACCATTCCAGCAGAGGCTCTGGTGCCAGCCATTGCTCTCTATACTGATGCACAGCTCTCTCTGCAGATTAACCAGCCTCTATGAGTTATTTGAATCTCTTACTCAACAGTGCTTCACATGCAATAAAACTAGAGGTGAGTTCAAGGTTTTCTGTATTTCAGGGTGAAAACGTGGAGTTTTTTGCAGAGTCCCCCCACTAGATTTTGAGGTCAACTAAGAATATTTCTATTCAGTACAGAATGTGTTACCTGGTCATCGGTGTACAGAGAGTTAAATACAGCTTTGCTTCTCCCTTCTTTTCACGGGCTCTAATTAAAGGGAGGAGGGGAGCTGCTGGAAGGCAGCAACAGGAGAATGCCTACAGAAAGTCAGGAATTTCTCATTCAAATGGAACAATGTTTCAAGCATGAGATATTTTTTTATATTTTATAAATTTTTTTATGTTTGCTGATGATTTTTCCAGCTAAAAGGATCATTGCTAAGTAATAGTATTATAATCTTGCTGGTTTGTACATAAGACTATGAACAAGTCTTCTGTAATAGTAATGCAAGTAAATTGCTACTCTGGAATCTTTGGAACTATGCAGTTTTGAGAGGTCTGTTTAAGGTTACTCTAATCATTGCCTCAGAGAATGTGAGATCTGTAACTTGCTGGGAGATTATTATTTGACACTTGTTGAGTAGAAATCGTTCTACTGAGCTGAGAGACCATACCACAAAAGGGATCTGGTTCCTCCTGTTTGGGATGCCTAGGCATTTCTGCCATGCTGGTGAGGACTAGTGCAGGCAGCAAGAGTGCAGTGTGAGATGGTACTACTCCAACTTGTGAACTGAAGCTGCAAATTGTGTTCTCTGCCATTTTAATAAGGGAGAGCACAGCCCTGCAAGTGTCACCACACTTGGTTAAATGTGATAAATGCTCTCAGACTTCAGACTCCAAGGCATAAATTTCTAACAAGTGGCATCAGAAAGGAATTTTCTTCCACATAAATAAGATGCACAATTTGCTATCTTCATGCTGTAGAAGGAGAATCTCCAAGAGGTATGTTCCCAGACTGCCTGAACTGATTTTGTCTGTTCTGTCAGAAGAATCAAGACCCAGCAAGCTAAATGACTGATTTAATCAGCCAGGCTAGCAGATTTAGGGAACAAGTTGTCTAATATCTGGTCTGGGCTTCCTATAGCGGTTCAGTTCAGTCCAGGCATAAGAACTCCTTTTGTTATTACTTTTTTTTTTTCTAAATTGAAATTGAGCCTGGAATTATTTGGAATAAACCCTAATCGTAAAACTGTTTTAGGACATTAAAGTCATGGTTGTTAGGCCTAAGCCTTTACACAAGTTCATTAGAAGGAGAAGGATAACAGTAAGCTTCTCTGAAGTGTAAATATGAGCTTATTGGCGTCACTTTACCTAAGCTCTGATGTTTACAGAATGGCAATCAGGTAGTGACGTGGAAACCTGGCAGTCACTGTGTTTCTGACAGCCTCCTACGATGTCAAGTAGAACAGAGTGAAAGTGTGTTCCCAGGCAGAGGAATATATCGAACTGGTTTGTCTCTCTTCTGTCTGTCATCGCTTGTACCCGCAGGATATAAAGAGGGCATCATGTGTAACAGCGAAATTCAATCAGGTTAAAGATACTTGCCACAATCTGTTTTCCATCTATAATTACTTATTACATTTCAGTTCTAATAGCTTTTTCTGCGCTACACAATGGCTTGTGGGGCCTGGGCATTGGGCTGTGTGGAGGATGCCAGAGCCCTTGTTCTTGAGGGCTCCAGACACGTCAGCAGGGATGTTCTGGGGAAACAGATAATGTTACTCTTTCCTGTTTGCCCTTTGTCTGTGCAGAGTCCCTGTTTTTGAGGTATCTGCTGATAATCTCACTTTTTAAATGGCAAAATCTCTGCTGGAGAAAAAGAAAGGTGAAATGAGTACAGGTGACTCTTCAAGACTGTGTTTGTGCTTTTGGGTTGGCCATGGGGTCACCTCTTGTAATAAATCTTTAGTAAGAAAAGACACTAACGCAAAAATAGGTTATGGAGTAAACTGCCATTTACATAACTGTGTAAAAAGCATTTAAAATCAGTCTTTTACCATCAGTAAACACTTTTATGTAGGTGCAAATTGAATATTTTCTTATTTTTCTTTCTTGCAAATAGCTCACCTCTTACCTTTCCTGTCAGCAGGCATGTATTGAAATTGCTGCATGGTTGGCTCCCTCTGTTTCTCTATGTAGAAAAATTTTAGTACCTCTCTAAGCATTATGCTCTGTCACTGCTGGATGTTTGAGCACGTGAAGGTAAATAAAGCAGCTGTGTACTTCTATATTTTTAGGCTGGAGCCAACAGCTGTTCTAGTTACTCTTAAATGCTCTCAAAACTTTGCTGAAAAATGCCACTGAAGTCAGGTTCTGACAAAGTGTTGTGTGATGTTGCAGTGTGCTTCTCTGCTTTAGGACAAAGCTGACAGGTTGCCTTGGTCACTGGAAGGGTTTCAAGTTTTTATTCTGATGAGATCTCCTAATTTTACTGTCTGAAGTAGTGAAGCTAAGTAAAACTGCATGAGAAAGCCTTCCTCAGAATGTTGGAGTGTACTAGGTTACACCTATGTCTACTTGTCTGGTAGAGATGCTCCTTCTCTGGGAGAATGGGCTCGATGCGAGTCAGGAGTGTGTTGCAGCCTGGGGGATTAGGTATGTCTGTCACTGTGGGCAGGGTGGGAACAGACCTGGGCTGACAGTGGTGCCAGTGATGAGGACAGTGTAAGTTAAACGTCCATCTGGAGATGCTTCTTCACAGCAAGCTGCACTAGATGATTGTCCCTTCTAACTTGAACTATTCTAACAGTCTTAGATGTGACTCCTCAGGCAGGCCAAATTACCTTTTCTCCAAAGAATTCAGTGATGCTGTCGAGTTCTACAGCACCTTATAGTGGTTTCTGACTTTTGAAATGGTTATTTCTGACATGGCAATGGCAAGGCATTCTTCAGATTAACTGTAGCCTACAGCAAGAATTGCTCTTTGAACATCTTTCTGAAGAAGATTTATCTGATTTTGGATTTGAGATCTTGTCTGTGTGTTCAGATTATTCTTTTCCTCTGTTCTCTTACTGGTGCAGCAGTGGAAAGGGCAATGATGAGCTGCAGCACGCTGTGCTTTTTGGAGAAATGGTGCTGCATATGGATGAATTGTGTCACATCTCTTCTTCATGCAGTCCTGACTGAAAATGTGAACAGACACAAAATTCCTGGTCCACATTTTACAAGAAAGTTCAGTAGTAGAACTGCCTGTCATTCTAGGTCAGTAAGAGAAGACTCCCTAGAGAGTTCTAAATGCTGGTTTTGACTGTTACAGGATCTTTTGTTGAGTATCTCAGGGCGCAGGAGTAAGGTAGCTGATGTAACATACCTATATTTCCACGGTGTGAAAGAGAAATTTTGAATAGACAAAACAGATCTTTTACAATACAGTAGTTTTATTATGTAGCCCTTTCAGAGGAAACAAAAAAAGAATTTAAAATTAAACTTCGCATATGCTTCTATGATTCCTTTAAATTTAGAAAATATGTTCTGTGTCCTGAAAATGGGACAAATTTAATGTGCAGAGTATGTCACCAAAGTCTGTAACTCCTTCCTCACTAAACTGTGAGCTCCAGGACAGGTATTTATTAAAGCAGTTCGTGTTTTTTTCTTTTTTGATAAATACTGTGGATTTCTGATGGACAAGCTCTCTTGAGGAAGAACACCACCACTTATTGCCGCTTGACTTTGCTTCTTGGAGCTGTTGGCAGATGGGACAACTAATCTCCTTATGCAGCTGGCTGCATTTCTTACATGAAATTAATTAGCACAGCTTGTCTTTCTCTCCCATCTCTATTTTTGTGACTAATGCCTTTGAATTATTCCTTTACTGTCCTTCCTAGCTGTTCATACTTTACAAACTTTTTTTAAGCTTATGCTGATAAGTGAACATAATATTTTTCTGTTTTGTAGTGTTGTTCTTTTTGGATAATTACTTGTGTCTTGCTTGGTAACGTGCCAAGATTCAATATTTGGGATTATATGATGGAAGTTTGACTCTAATTTATTTTGCCTTTCAGTTTCTCCATGTCATTGTCAGGTGTGTCTGGAGTCCACCTCTTTGGGAGAAGTGTCTGAGGATATGATTTTAAACCATAATTGAAAGGTTTCACATTTAGACTGCTAGTAGAGTTTGGGAGCTTTTTCAATTCCTCTAGTGTACTGAAGGAACTGTTTTCCACAGTGTTGAAGTCTCTTTAAAGGTACCACAGCCTTCTACTTTCCTACTTGGTGTTATTTCATATTCAGGCACAGAAGTCCTTAATTTCAACACAAATCTTGCTTTTGAGTCATTGTCTCTTCCAGCAAACAATCATAGTCCCAAGCAGCATCATACTAGGAAGAGCACGTTTGTTTTCAGTCTCACTACTGTCTATGTGTTAGAAAATTTAACTTGGAACTGAGTTTCTTGGAAAGAATTCATACAAGTATGTTTAAGGTGTACTGCAAGGAACAGGCAAAGGAGACTCATGTGGATCTTGGGGAATAAAATCAGCAGTGTTTTGATTCAGGAACCTCATCTAAAAAACTGTTTATATAGTCTTCTCTACTAAATTAATGGAAGGATCGCATTTTGAGCCTGCTATGCCCACAGAGATGCTGATGGTGTGAGTGCTGATGGTGAGTGCTGGCAGGTCCTGCAGATGGCTGGAGTCACTGGGAGCGGGGAGGGGATGAGGGAGGAAGAGCAGCTCTCCTGGTGTGAAGTCTCATGTGTTAGTTACAGGTGATTTATTTGGCTCACTCTTACCTGAGACAGCAGATGGTGATAGAAATCAGGGAAAACTGGGACAAGACCCTTCTCCAGGAGAGGGTGGATAGCAAAAAGGGTAGTTTACCATGAGTATTTGCCTCATAAGTGTTGCTTTGACCCACATCTTGCCTGAATTACACTTGTCTCCATAGCAGCAGTAATTGTGCTTCCTATGGAAAAAGGGAGGGGAAAGTCATAATCAGAAGCAGGTGCAAAACATGATTTTCTGCTTAGGATCATGTAAGGGAAGAAATGAAGCTTCTTAAGCCAATAACAGTGTCGCAACAGTTTGAAAGCAAACACCTTCTGTGGTAAGATAGTTAAAATTTAGGATACTTTTCCTATCCAGTGAACAACAGGAATATGTTTTGCCATGGGACTATCACATAGATATTTCACAGGCACAATGTTATGTTTAGATAATGCTTCTCCTGAGAATACAGTCATTACCCAGTCAATTTCTGTTTGTGACAAACTTTCATCCCTATGCTTCTTGATCTGGAAGTTTCCCATCTCTGTCTCACTGGGTGCTGTAGCCTTTCTCTTGCAAGTAAGGAAGGATTTGCTCCCCTGTTTTGATTTCTGAGTATTTTAGAATATTGACTTGAGTGCTTGTCCATGGAGAATCAGAGTGCCATCATGTCCATGTCAGTTTACTCACTTATTACCTGTGCTTTGTCACTGTTTGAACAGTTATTCTGTTAGTATTGTACTCGCCCTTGGGGGGACAGAATTCTTTCTAGTTCCTCATGTGGATAGTATTTGTGTGTTCATTGAGGTCTTCCCTGTTTCTCACTTTGATAGTACTTGTTTCCTTGCACCTTTGCTATGTTCTCTGTATAAATGTGTGTGCATAAATACAGTCACAATTGAGGTGCCAACAGAGACTCTCACTGTGCAGTGAAGGAAAGGATGATGGAACAGGGCACTGTGGGCACTGCTGTTCTCTCTCTTCCCCCCACCCCAGTTTTCCCTTCTCCAAGGCATGAAGTAGGGCTCTCATTTGGAACACCCAAGGATGGTATAGATAATGATGAAGTGTTTGACCCTTTGTTTCTTAAAGGGTGCAAAATAGGTGGACTTTTATCACAAGACTTCGTCCATTAATTAAAAGAGAATTACCTAATTTTACAACAAAAGCCCCATACCATGTAGGAAATATGGACATGCTTTGGCATGCCCTCCAAAGATGAGTGGATTTTTGTGGGTTGATTTCCTATACACATTCCTGGCCTACCCAAGTCTTTGCACTGCAGGCAAGTCTTTGGTGGGAGTACTTGCTCCTTGTCCATGATATGTGTTACAGAACCATAGAATCACAGAATGGTTTGGGTTGGAAAGGACCTTTGAAGGTCATCTAGTCTCCCCTCACTTCCCCCCCAGTATTAGGCAAATACCACCCCAAGCTAGATTTGCTTTCTAAAGGAAATACTTGGAGTTGAGTTCCTGGAAACTGGAATGATGAGCCACAAGGAACTAGAACATGTAGTGCAGTGTCTGTGTTCACTGTGACCAGCACAGAAGAGAGACCTGTGCAAAAATCCATTCTGTAAGTGCCAGCTGAGGTCCTGATGCTTGAGAGGGGACTTTGTATCTGAACAAGGTAGCCCTAATCTGGTATTAACTCATCTGATCGTTTCATGATACCACTGAATAATTTGTAATTAGTAACAAGCACCCATAATCCTCTATAATTTGGCCTGTAGGGTGACCTCCTTCCCTTGCTCTGTCAAACGCCTTGAATGCAGTTGACAGTAATAAATGCTACAAGGCTTTTCCCTCATCTCTGGTTCACTTCAGTTCTGCATCTCTTTGAACTAAATCGTGCTACAACTCTCTCATTAGTCTTAAGCAACCAGTTTTTCTCAGCTGCTTTTACTGTCAGAAGTGGTATTTGCCAGAGAAGTATATGCTTATTTTTGAAAGCCCTCTCCTTGGTTTTTCAGCCTAGATTTATATCCTGTTAAAGAGGTTTTTCTGCTTGACTAAACAAAGTATTTTTTGAAGTGATTTTCAGTCTTTTGAATAGAGTCAGCTGCTGAGATGTGAACACCAGGTAACCCAATAATGAAAATAATCCAGGCTACTGCTGTACAGCATAGAACAATCAATCTTTATTATCAAGAGAACAGGGTGAAATACTCCAGTCTAGTAGCAAAATGCAACAGGAACAAAAGGTTGATGAACCAGATGACCCACACACTATGCAAAGACTTTGTTAGACGTTGAATTGATTTGCCAGCCCACTGTATTCCTGCCCTCATCTGTGCACTCTTTCAGGTGCATCTACTAATACCAACTGACCCAGCACCTTAATTTGTACTTTGTGCTTCTCTCTTCCTATCCATGAAAGGAATGGTAGATCATGGGCCCTAAGCACCTTTAAGTGTGGAGGTTGGAAGGAAATTTTGCTTGTGAGTTGCACGAGAATTTGCCATAAAGTAACAATCTGTTGATGAGTTAGCATTTGGTGATTTTTGGTAATCTAGAGCAGTGAGACTCTCTTCAGACTCCAGCATACCGATTCCTGCACTTGAAGGGAGTTGTCTCCTCCCAGACTAGGAGAATCTTCTGAACTGCTTTCTTCCTCACACTTGCTCGGCAGCTGCTGTAGCTCAGTGACTCGTGCAGAGTCTAATCTATAAACCATTGTGAGGTGGTGTATCTGCCTTCAGCATGCAGGCTGGAGGCAGGTAAAGCAACAGGCACAGAATCACTGTAATGAATTGAGAGCTGCTTTAGTAAATTCAGGAAGAAAAGGACTTGATTTTATCACCCTTCGTGAATTTGCCGAGGGACTCGGCTATTAGGAGCTTGGCCTGCAGTGCTTTGGCCATGTGGGTGTTAAAGTGCCAGAACCTTTCACACGGCCAGCCTGGTGAGTGCACAGGGAACTGTACGTGCAAGTTGTTATTCTAGGTCTTCATGTACCTGCTGAATACTGTCCTATTTAGCTGCTACCTAAATGGAATGACACAGGGAACTGAATTCTAAGACTATTTGGATAGCCTGAGTTGCAAACTGCTCACCAAGCCATCTCTAACAGGATCTTTTCCCACTTGCAATGTGTGCGATTGCTTCTGGATGATGTGCTTGGGTTGAGCAGAGGGAATTTCAAGGTGTAACAAAGGTATTAAGTTAAAAGTTATTCAAAATGAAGGATTATGCAAGAAAGGTGATAGCACATCAAATAGGTCTGGGTTCTTACCAAGGATTAATTTGAAAAAGACACTTTAAAAGGTTTTTTGCTTCACTGAGTTATAAGTCTGAGAGCTATCAGATATGTCTTGACAATAGAGAGCTTGCTCCTGCTAGTCACTGTCTGTAGGAGAAGAGGACCATATACTGGACTATCAGATCTCCAGTCCAAATTATAGAAAGACCAGTAAATCAGGGAAAGTAAAAATTAAAAGGTATTGGTGTAGCTTGTCATTTTGATGGATGATTTTGTGTCTGTCAGCCAAAATGCTGACCATTATTCACTTTTAAATAGTGGAAGTAATCAATTATGTTTGTTTGTATATTTTTAAGTGCAAACTCTGTTCGCTGGGAGCTCCTGTCAGTGTCCTGAAGTCTGGCCCTTAGAAATCCGAATAAGGCTATTTCTTGTGGAGAAGAGGTGTCAGTACCTGGGCAGGCTCTAGGGATGGGACAGGGTCTGCTACAGGCACATGGCACATGTGGCACATGCGGGCACATGGGTATTGAGGCACAGGCTGTGTTTTGGGCCGGGGTGCTGGGGAAGGGAACCAAGTGCTGCTTTCAGCCATCTCACTTCAGTGACCTGAGAGCGTTTAACTTTCACGGACCAAGATTATCTTCTCCATAGTATCATAACACAACTTTGGCACTGGCTCAATCAGAGCTGTACAAAGCACTAGCACTTGGATTTTCTTGGCTTTGCTGGTTACTTGAGAGAACGAACCGGTTCCTCTCGCAGTGGGTATGAGGACTCTGTTCTCAGGACGGAGTTGCTGGAAGTTGCCGGCTGACGAGGCCGGTTTAGCGATGTCTGGCACTCGAGTCCGTGCCCCGAGGGAGCCCAGCCTGGCGTGGCCGCAGCGCGCGGCGCCCCCTGCTGGCCCGGCCCGGCGGGGCAGGGTGGGGCGGGGCCCGGCGGGGCGGGGGGCGGGCCCGGCGCAGCCCCCGCCCCGTGGGGGGGCC
>JAWWEW010000036.1:8567231-8682292 GCA_035583185.1 Anabacerthia variegaticeps
GCTCCTCCCGGCCCCGCGGCGCCGGGCCCGGGCGGTGTGGGGGCCGTGCTCGATCCGTGCCCCGGGCGGTGTGGGGGCCGTGCTCGATCCGTGCCCCGGGCGGTGTGGGGGCCGTGTGGGGGCCGTGCTCGATCCGTGCCCCGGGCGGTGTGGGGGCCGTGCTCGATCCATGCCCCGGCGCGGCTGCGGGGCTGGCCCGGCTGTCGCCGCTCCCGCGGGCGGCGGGCCCCGCTCGGGCTCCGTGTCCGTGCGGGTCGCAGCGTTCGGCGCGGCCAGGACCCTCTTCCGAGGCGCTTGGCAGGGCGTTTTATAGATATTCTTAGAAGGGAGAACCCAGCAAAGCGTGTGTGCTGTGCCGCCCCTCCGCGGCAGTGACCCCTCGCTCCTGGCAGCTGTGGACTATTAAACTTATTATTTTCTTTTTTTCTTTTTTTTTTTCTTTTGGAAAAGCCTGCTTGAACCAGCAGGGCTCCTTCTGTAGCATGATGTGCGATACTGTGTTTTACATCAGGAAAGAAATAGAAATCATATGTGAAAGGCATGAGAGCGTCTCTGACTGTAAGTGTGAGACACGAATAAACGGTGTGAGATCGTCCTGGCTGGAGCGTATGTTGTGCCATTGCCGCTCCTGGTGATCAGAGCCATCGGGCTTTGTGTCACTGGTACCCCATCTCTTTTCGGCTGGTCTGAAGCTGTTCTTTCAGGTTTTTTCCAGTAGGTAATTGCACCTAGCGAGAGATGTTCTTATTTCAAGTCCTTGTCTCTGAAGCAGGATAAACAGATGACAGTCAAGCTCGGTGGGAACGTCAGTGCATTTTTCAGGCTCCTTTGTGCCTCCTGTCAAATTGGTTTTAAGATGTCTACAAGCTATAGATTTTTAAATGTCTGTTTTTACTATTTTCAAGTGATTGTGCAGTCACTCCTGTGGTTACGGCTGTGGAAACCCCTCCAGGCCATGGTTACAGCTGTATCGACTGAACCACTGAAATATTATTCTTGGCTGTTGGCTGGACTCCTTGTCTCTGGAAGATTCTGTTCAGAGTGTCAGGATTCACTGTGCAGTATTGGCTCACCACTTATGCTTAAATCATCATGTCAGATGGTTATTTTTTTTTAATCTGCATTATTGTCTGTGTCCAAATCGCGTTGATTTTGGGCAAACAAATTTGATTGTGTAGAGGGTACACGAGACAGCCGACCTGGCTGAACTGTCAGGCGTCTTACTAGTCTGAGCAAAAGATAATTCCTACTTCTGCTGTGATGCGATGGAAACTGTTTGTGTTGGACCAGGCTGTGTTTTCAGCTGTAGTCGCAGTGAATCTCAGCAGAGGTTATTTTGTCCATGCTGCCAGCAGCATCACGTGAGTGAGGCTGGGGTTTCTGCTAGCCCAGTGCCATTGTGGTGCCGCTGTCATGTGCTGCACAGACATGAGCAGGCTCAGGAAGGGGGCTTGTGCAGGAGGCTCTGCTGCCCCAGGTCTGAGTGGCACAAAGAACGAGGCAGTGCAGAAGTGAGTGGTCCTGTAGCCCCTGGTATCGCTGGTCCTCTCTTGAGTGACTTCTGAGAAATCATTTGCCTGTCTTGTTCCTGTTATAATACCCAAATACAAGAGCTGAACACATGTGCTACTTCACTGAATCAGGAGTCTCCTTTGATTTATTTATGTTCTTTGCTTTACCAATGTTTTTATTATTAAATGTTTAAGGTGTTTTGCTCATTGAGAGATTTTTGCTTTTTCAACTGTGAAACTGTGCTGTATAGGATCTCCTGCAGTTTATTAGTCCTGTGTGTAACCCCGGAGTAAGCGCCTTTGTGTGGTGATAATCAGATACAGCTATATTGCCCAGAATGTTTAAGACAGTCTCTTGCCTTCAACCAGTGAAGAAAACAAATTTGTTGTGACTGAAATATTTTTGTTCTGTAGTAAACCTTGTGTATTTTTAAGTTTAGAAAATGACTGTTGTTTACTAATTTTCTTCCACTGAAGTCCTGGTAAGCACATCTACAGCCTTTCTTTCCCTCCTCTGCTAGGCAGGTCACTTTGTGGTTGGTCAGGCAGAACATACCTTTCCTAAACCTGTACTGATGGGGTCTGATCCCCTCGTCGTCCTGCACGTGCCGTGTGATGGCACTCAAGATGATCTGGTCCATGACCTTCTCTGCCACGAAGGGCAGGTTGACAGGCCTGTGGTTCCCTGGAACTATATCTTTCCCTTACCACAACCTCTTTTTGAAGCTTCCTTTGGCTCCAGGATATGGTTTGCTGGCAAGGCCACATGTGCTGCCCATGGGGTTCTGGTTCAGGTGGCTTCCTCATCACTGAAGTGGTTCTTTTTGCTGGTTCTCATTGCCCCAGACTCACCTTGGGCTGTTTTGCCACATCATTGACTAGGATTTGCTGCAGCCTCTGGGCTGAGGGGAGAAGATGGCTTGGATGGTGGCATGGTCCTGTTTGCTAATGCAGAATAATGAATCTGTGAAGAATAATAAAACAGCTGTTATACTTGTGAGTGCATAATGGGGTACAGGAGTTCAGGTGAGAGCACTCCTTTCCCAACTGTTCAAGCCATCAGGTTGTATAAAATGTTGCTGCACATTTATGGGATGTACCTTGTTTGTTATGCAGGAACAGTGTGGGAAATTCTGCCTGCTTGAGCCTGATAACAGCAACTGGTTTAGATAGTTAAAAAAATTGCATATACGAGTCATTTGCTACTCAGTTCTGATGACTAAATGCTGGATGAAACCTGAACTGACTGACTGTTGGGGGCAGACATTATGAAGGATTTGATAAATCATGAATAACAACACAATGCTGAGCTGCAATATACCTTTGTTCCTGACTCCCACAGATTAGGGATATTTACCGTGAGCATTTCAGTAAGAAGATTCATTCTTGTGTAGCCCCTCTTTTTACAAATAGCTTCTTCAGTTTTCTTTTAGTACAAAAGAAAATACTCTTATAGTAAATTCATGCAAATCTCATTATCTCTCTGCTGTGAGTTATTCTCTTGGAGATCTGTATTGTTCTCTTGGAATCTGCATCTATACATTTATCGCAGAATCACAGAATATGTCAAGTTGGAAGGGACCCACAAGGATCACGGAGTCCAACTTCTGGCCCTGCACAGGACCATCCCCAAGAGTCACAGTATGTGCCTGAGAATATTGTCTAAACGCTTCTTGAACTCTGATATGCCCAAGTGCTTTGTTAGGATGTACATGTTAGTACATGCTCAAGACTGGAACAGTGATTTTCATCTTGGTCACTGTAACGTTTTAAGAAGTGTAGCACTAGGATCTATAAGCTCAGACTTTTTTCTTTTTATTTTTTTTTTAAGATTTCTTTTAAATCTGTAACTATGTGCCACTGTTCCTGGCTCCATCTATCCTTGCTGCTACTGAATCTGGGCACACACTTCCACTTCTGCATGGGAGAGGAGCCGTTTTCTCCTAGTGCCATTCAGAGCTGAAGTGGGGTTGAATGGAAGTGTTTGGGTTCCTGGGGCAACCTCTGTTATTCACTAGAAATAATGGAATATCTTTTTGTGACCTTGTTCTTGTCAGTAATGGTGTTTGTGTGGTATTACAAGGAAACACTGTTGGGAATCTGTGGTGACTGCAATCTACATTGTATTGTGGGTAAAATGTCACAGGCTGTAGAGTTCTTTTACATAGGGAATGGAATAGGTTGGTCCCTGGGTGGGCTGCTGGTGTAGAAGTCACTTTTCCCCCTCTGTGTTGCAGGGTGAAATAAGTTGTACTGTGGAAAAGGACTGGGAAATGCGTGCAAGATGGTGATAATTTCTGCAAAGGAGCGTAAGCTGGGCTGACTCTACGGTCCCCCTTTGGGCAGGTTGGCAGATGATGGGCAGTGGTGGGGTCAGTAGCATGAGGATTTACTGACGTGGCAAGTGCTCTGAGTTTTTCCAAGCTGGAAATCAAACCTGTTTTGCAGAATTCTGCTCACACTAGGGGAAAATAAACAAAAGGATTTTTTGAAAAATATTTTTCTCCTTCTGTTTTTCCCCTCCTTCCCCACCCTTGCTCTTTCCCCCACTTTTATAATTGGCAGTTATCAGAGAAGCTTTGCTATCGTCTTGCTTAAGAGACTTTTAAACTAAATCTACCCTCTTATATGCTTAAATAAACAGAAATGGGTAGTATTCCTGACCTGTTAAATATTGTAGATCTTTTCCATTTAAGGCAATACAGTCCTTGGCTCTGAAATGACGTTAATCCTGAATTCCTGACGATCTGAGCTGGCAGCCTGTCATTCCTCCATGATGGACCACTATCCTGCCTTCCTATGACGGTGATCGCAGTGAAGAAGCTGCTTCCAGAGCTGCTGGGCTTCAGGAAATGTGGGCTCTGTGGCTTGCCTAGCTGCAGTCACAGGGCTTTGCCATTTGGAATTCCCAGGGTAAATGTTATCTCTGAACCATTGTAGCTGTGTGTGCAAGAGGCTTGTGCCTTTGTAGTGGTTTTTTTGGTTTTTGTTTTGGTTTTATTTGTTAGTTTTGAAGGAGAAAGCCTCGAGAAGAAAAGGCTGAGGAGAGATCTTGCTGCTGTAGGAGCAGGAGGCACCCTGCAAGAGGGTGTAGAGGACCCTGAGAGACTCTCCTTGGAGGTGCACAAGGGCAGATGAGAGCATGGGATACAACTCTGAATATAGGAAATTCTGACTAGTTACAGGGAGAAAACGTTTTACCATCAAGGTTACCAAATGTTGAAACAAGGTTGTATCTCACTTCAACACGTTACTAGCAAAGTTATTGCTGCTTAAACTTAATTTTTTTTTTCATTTATACCATTTAGTATCCTGTGTTGCGTGAGTATACCCTTTGTTTAGCAGGGATTAAAATCTGCTGTGGCCCCTGGGTGCTTCAGTGGAGAATGGGTGAGAGGGGCAGGACTTCTGGAACAGTATTCTGTGTGTGAAATGTTTTGTGCAGTAGTAAATGAGACTTGAAAGAGCACAGAATAGCAAACCAAAAACTTAATATTCAGCAATTGATTTTGTTGTTATGTCGTCAATTCATATAATTGTTCTTTTGTGATGTGATGTGAGGATGAGCCATGAAAGGGATTGGTGATCTGTTTGCACAGGAGGGGAGAGCGTGAGTGCACCTCCCCGAGGGGAAAGCTGCCTGAGTGGGAACAGGGCTGACAGGACTGACTTGAGTATTTCCAGACCCAATAGAAAAATCTACAAAGTCCTGATCAATCTTGCCCCGTTTCCTACAAATTTCTGAAATGTGAGATTTGTAGCTACAGTACATTATCCAAAGTTTTTCATATCTGATAGAGTTTCTACATCTTCTCTTGACGGACTTTCAGTCTCACAGGTGTAGTAAGATATGTGACACCTGCTTGGTGTTGCAGGCTCTCTTTCTGTACTGTATCCAGCAACTTTTGAGGGGACAGTTCCCTCGAACATTTTGATTTTGCCTTCTGCTATCAGATTACTGTTACCTTTTGTCATCTCTGTGCTTCAGGATCTCCTGTTGTATGGATGACAGACTTCCACCTCTCTGTGAGCATTTAGAGTTTCAGCCCACTAAACACCCTCTGATAATACTGGTTAACTGTTGAGTCAAGCATGAGCTCTGATTAGCTTGCTTTGGAAACCCATATTCTGTAATGCCTGGAAGATACTGTGCTGTGAGCAAGCTCGGCCCGTCGCTGGTGACCCAGGTATAGCAGGTCAGTGAACCTTGTGCTCCCTCTTGTCATGAGCTTGGAGCACAGTCCATTTTGCTGTACTGCTGGAAGGCTAAATAGGGATATTATATGGCAACAGAGGTGTGCAGGGGTGGCACAGAGCTGTGCAGGAGCAGCAGCAGTGCAGTGGACTCTGTTCCCATGGTTGGTCACAAGAGATATGGGATTGTACGTGTTTCCTTGTGAAAAATGGTGAATAATTGACATGACATGTTCTTGACAGACATTTTCCTTATGCACAAGAAGAATGACTGACACAGACATTCTCCTTATGGACAAGAGCAACAAATGAAAAGATGAGTTTTCTGTAACTTCTGGTATTTTGTTTGAATTTATACAGTTTTTGCAAATACTGCAGCAGCTGTTGCCATACTTGTCCTTACTGCCTGAAAAGAATGTACATCCAAATACTGTCTTGGAGCTGTTGATGCACTCAGCAGAAAAGAACTGTATGTCCAGTGCAGTGTTATAACTGATGTTCCTTTGAGGTAACCTGTGGATGTGATCTATTCCTCCTCTTCTCTGCATGCACTTCTAAAAATCTATATCTTTTAGGCTTTCATAATAACCTAGTGATAGAGTTGTCAGGTAGGGATTGGTGGTGCTTTCTAGTGTTATCAAAGATAGATGCACATTCTGACAGAGCAGAACTGTGATTTAATCAGCAGAATGGCAACATACTATTCACCAAGAAACAATTCCTCCTCTAGTTCCTGAATCGAGCATTTGATAGGAATACTCTCTGCGGTAAGTGCTGTACTGGAGAATTTCAGGGTAGTAGATAATTACTTGTAATTATGGATATTTCTGCAAGGGAAATTGTCTTCTTTTGCTCCTGTTAAGAAATGGAATTACTCTCATTGCAATATTTGAATCCTTTTATGAGATTAATGCAATCTTCCTTCATTATTGTGTATGGGCCTTATAACCTTGTGATATACCAAAAATCATCCCTTCAGTCCTGCTCATCCATTTGAATTTCTGCTAGTTTGGTTTAGAAGAAAAATCCATGACATGCATAAAGCTTCCCTTAAACTGGGTCTATTATTTCAAGAGCTGAAAAAAAAAAAGGTTAAGATTGAGCCTGAAGTTAAATGTGGGTGAAGGTGAAAGAAGAACATGTGATGCTTAGCTAAGGTGAGAACTTACTCCTTATAGCAAAGGTGCGCGATGTGCACATTATACCTGTATGTTCTGGTAATTGTGGATGCTGAGTGCAGGCAAAACCTCCAAGTGTGGTTTGTGTGTAGGAAGCCTTTTCCTTGTAGGGAAAACTGAAGATCGTGATGAAAATAACCAAATGGGACAAGAAAAGGTTAGGACTAGAGTGTCTTTTCTAGAACAGTGCAACATGTTTCTCCCCTGCTTGGAGAGAACGTAAAGCTGCTCTGCCTGCGTGTGAAATCCGAGGTCACTGGGATGCGATCAGGCGCTCAGGTACGTGCAGCTGCCTCTGGCCAAGGCTGACAGCCTGGCTTGGTGCTGTCTTACAGAGCTACTGTTTACGTGAAGGCTGATGTCCATCCTTGCGTGCAGAGTCACCCTGCGGTCAGATTGGCTTTGGAGGCATGCTCTGCACGGTTTATCATCCTGCTCTATTTGTATATGTTTTTCAGATTTCTGTATTTGGATTGAATACTGGAAAATAATTTCATGATTTGGAGTCTTTCTGACAAGTTTCAATGTCACTTCTCAGTGTTATCTGGAAAAATGAAGTCCTTAGCTGCCAAATTACATTAGTGCTTTTTAGCATCTTTGTAGCATTCTTCTCTGTGTTACTTTATTTAAGTGGAATTTTATCCCCACTTTGGTAAATGGACCCTTGTAATAGGGATTCCTGGATCAGTTGGTAAGAACAGCAGCAGCTTGTATTGGTGAGTATACTTAATTGTAACTTGGAATATCAGTTTGACAGGAACAACTAAATCTAACAAAATATAGGCAAAGTGAAATTGTACAGTTCCCTTGATATAGGCTGAATGGACTGGCTCAGCCATAGAGTGTTTGGGAAGGAGAGCTCACCCGTGGAGGAATGGGGAGGGATTCCTTACCTGTGGTGAACACAATGGTCCAGAACTAGGCCAGAGAAATGCCTAGTGCAGGGTAATGGTGGAAGCCTAGCATGATGGGGTTTTTGTGGAGATGTTGCGTTTAAAAGCCGTGGAGTAATGAATAGGGAAGTATTCTCTGATTGCTTTCTCCTGTGCTGAGAACACCAGAGATTTATAAATAATAAAATACCTGGTTGTGTCATCAGTTTAATTGGAATAGTCTCTGAGACCACTGCTCTTTGGTTAGCCACAGTTAAAAGTGGCAGTGACGTTCCTCCTGGGATATTTAGTGAAGCTCTATGGGTTGTGCCATCAGCGTAGCTCAGGTTTGTACCCCAGAGGCTTGGCTGCCTGGTCCCAGCTGCTCCCTGGTCCTGCCCTGCTCGTCCCAGGGCAGGCACTGATGCTCCCACTGCAGTGTGGATCCAGTGGCTGGCCTGGGAAGGGGCCCTTGGAAAAGTGTATTTGATTTCAGGGGGCTCGGTTGCTTGGCATCCCACCATGGTCTGAGCCTTAGTGTTACTGCTGTGGGTTTTTTTGACAGTGAGTAGTAAATCATGTTCTCAAAAAAATGGTTTTTTTCTCCATTATATAGAAATGCAGCTCTTCCTGTCAGAGTTACTTATTGTTTCTTTTATTCTTATTTTTATTATTTAGTAGCTTACTATATTTAGTGGAGTTAATGAGAACTGTGAGATGAACCTAAGTGTGACAACTTACTGCAAACTATGGTTAGTTACATGCCTTTTCTGGGAGCCCGAAAAATTCAGTGCCTTCAGCTATTTTAATAACCCAGATATAGGCTTGTTTAGTTTCTTGCCTGATGAATACTAAATTGGAACAAAATTACACAGCTGAGATGGGAATGTTAATGGGATAGCCTAGTCTGAAACTCTGGAATCAGAATTTAGTTTTGTAGGTTCAGTAATTTCTGTCCTTTTAATGGAAAACAGTTTGTAAAAGCACTTTTTGTGGTTAGTGGACAAGTTGGTGAGTCTTTTCTGGGCACAGGCTGCTGTTTGGCCTGCCACGGAGCAGCAGAGCAGTTGGGTATTGCCCCCTGTTGGGTCGAGCTGAGCTGGAGCTGATGCCTCGGGAGCCATGCGGGTATCCCTGCTGTGGCTGGGGAGGCCGGGAGCTGGCTGAGCCCACAGGGGCTGTTTATGTCTTCCCAGAGAGCAGAAGGGGTTAAGGCAGAGACACTCGGACACTAGGCAGGGCAGAGCCAGGCTGGGAGGGAGAGGCTTTGCTGTGCTGCTGTGGGGAGGTTCAAGTGCAGAGTTCCTCAGAGGCCAGATGTGGGGCAGCTGTGGGCCTGCTCAGTGGAGGTCTGTGTGTGCCTGGAGAAGACAGGCTCTGCAGCCTGGGTTTGGTGGGCCCTGGAGGGGGCAGCTCTGCAGCCTGGGCTCAGTGGTGTCTGGAGCAGGCTGAGCAGCTCGGAGTAGCACACCACGCAGGGCGTGGTGGTCAGAGTGCTTCTCAGCCAGCACTGTGGTGCAGTGCCCAAAGGGATCATGCAGGTCTGGGACCTGCGGCCTCCTCCCATTGAGGTGCCGTGTATTTGTAAAGAAGCATGCCAAAATACATTCTGAACTGAACAGCCATCAGAGGGATAAAACTGTGTGATTTCCTAGTAAACCATGCTGGTTTTCTTTTAGATTTTTTTTGTATTTTACTTTGTACTTTGCCGTTATTCTTTTCTGTTATGATTATCTTGTAGCCTCGTATTACCTCACCTACCTTGAAACCCAAGTCTGGAATGAAATGAAAGCCAATTCCATTGCTACTCTACCAAGTATCCATGTTTCGCTGACAGACCTGCTATGTTGTGACTTCCTTCAGCAAACACCATTAAGACAGGCTGCCCATGTGCTTCCCATACAGATGGCTGCAAGGGACTAGTAATTCTGCCTTCTCTTAAAGTGGAGTCACACCTAAGCACCCATGAATTAACCTCCATAAAACATTCTAGTATTTTTTAGTCTTAAGTGACAGGAAGGAGGGACTTAGAAGGCTGATACATAAAATATCCAGCTGTGTTATTCATGTTCATTAGGCCTTTACAGAGACTCTTATGACTTGGCAACATCCTCTTTTCCATAGAAATGTTATTCTGTTATGGTTGGAGAGCCCTTTCCTGAATTTCTGTTTTCTGAATATTATCTCTTGCTCAGATGCAGATCCGTGCCCAGGGTATATTTGGGCAGAGAGACCCCTTTGCCAGTCTCTCACAATGTGGAATGGATACCACAGCTTAGTCCCTACCCAGACTTACTAGAAATTCTTCCTAGTGAGGGTGCTGAGGCCCTGGCACAGGTTGCCCAGAGAAGCTCTGGCTGCCCCATCCCTGGAAGTGATCCAGGCCAGACTGGATGGGGCTTGGAGCAACCTGGGCTAGTGGAAGGTGTCCCTGCCCATGTCAGGGGGGTGGAACAAGATGAGCTTTAAGTTGCTTTCCAACCTTAAGCAGTCTGTGATTCCACAAACAGTTTCCTTCATGTGTAAGTGCAGTCCCTCGGTCTCAGTGGTATTATTTTGGACAGCAGTCCATGCAGATTATTTTGGACAACAAAATACCCTGCAGATTACCTTCGATGCTGGGACCACTAGCTTCTTGTTAGCTTAACTTCTGCTCTTGAAAAATCTGGGAGTAAGCTTTATTTGATGTGGAAAGAGTTGAAAAATTATTTTGAAGTAAAGTTTAATTTCTATCTGAGATTTTCTAAGATCAGATCAATGCAGCTGTGATTTCAGAACAATGCAGCTGACATTAAAGAAAGGAAGAAAACATCTTCCTTTCAGGAAATAGCTACCACAGTAAGTGTTCCTATCCAGCTCCACTTTTCATCGTTATGCCACCAGTTACTAGTAGCACTATAGATTTCTTAAGTTGTATGAAAAGCAGGTTGAGCTGTAGAGTATTTTGCAGAGAAATGTGTTTGAAAGTGAGCCAAAAGCTGTCATTTCCCTTTTCATCCATTAAAAAGTACATCAACACTGTCAATCAGCAAGCTTCAGAGATTAGGCATATATGGTCAGTATCTGCCAGTAAAATCAAAGTTAGATTAAAGACAGAAATTTGCCATATGGGCATAAGCCCCAGCTGTGGCTCAGCTCCGGTGACTCTAAGTGAGTCCATGACTCTTTGAAGTCTGCAGTGTTCCCACACTGAGTGCCTGTGCAGTGCTGGGGTGGAGGGCCAGCGCTCCTGGCTGCCTGAGGGTTACTGTCCTGGGCAAGGGTGGGAAGGGCAGCTGTGGGAATTAGCAAAATCTGTCAGCACTTGGTCAAAGGGTGTCCCAGCTGTAATGCACCTGGTTGGATGGTGATGAATAGTTTGAGTACAGGTGTCACTTTATATGTTTTTCTTACACATTAATTCTGTCCTTTGTGTGGCTGGCAGAAGTTAAAAGCATTTGGTGGGTTCTCTCTGCTGCTTCCTTTCTTGCTAACTGGCATTATCTTTTGAGCAGTAGTAAAGTCTGCCCACCAGTCAAGCCTATAACTCTGCTAAGTTAGCAGGAAAATTCCCATCATTCTCACTGGCTGTTGGATCTGGGCCTGCCCAACCGTTTCATGCCAGGACTGATGAAGACATTAGTGTTGAATAGTGTATGTTATTTTTCTGACACTGTAGGCTAAGCTTAGGACCTTGTCAAACATTGTCTTTACAGTCTCTTGAGATCTTTTGAGAAGCAGGTTTTGTATGTGTATGTGGTTGTGGTTTATTGTGTTTTTTTAATAAACCCCTACAGAAGTCCTATGAAAATGTCTATTTTTCCTCATCTGCCCCCCCCCGCATTGCTTTTTAGAAAGCCAGTGTCTTGTGAGAGTTTTAGAATAATAGATATTTTGTACAGTTCAGTGATTCAGAAGAACTCGCTTGGTATTCTTCTACAGGATGATACTTGAACTTGGGGAAGACAATATTCTGACAATTATAACTTGGATAGTTAAGGCAGAAGGGGTGGGCAAAGTATCCCATACATTAGTTTCAAGGGTACTTACTGTGTTGATTGCTGAGTCCTGTTTGTTCACTGCTGAGGAAATAGGGAAGATTTGAAGCCTGTTTAAACACTTTAGCAGCCGTTGCTTTGTTCTCTCTGCAGCCAACTGGATATTGCAGCAAGAATGTTGGAGCCCTAGCACCCTTGTTTTTACGGGAAAGTGTTTCTTGAATGCAGCAATCTCCATATTGGTTCTTACTCAAACTTGCTATAAGCTAAACAAGAATTTCTGGGGTAATCGTGATTCTTCAGTGGTTCTGAATGTTTGCAGTGACTTTGAGGGTGTGCTGGTGGTGCAGGATGGCCAGTCTTGCCACCTGGGTCGGGGAGCTCTGGAGAGAGGTGTGCCTTTTTTTTTGACTCTTTTCCCTTTTTGGCTTTGAAGCCAGATTTTTTTCAATTGTCCTCCATGGGGAATAAGACATGCAGCTCTTATGAAATCAAATTGTAAACATGCTGCAGCACTGTGAGTTATAAGCAATTCAGCTGTTTTAAATGTAAATGATGTAGGATTATAGACTTGATTTGTTATAGCTTCCTAATTCTGCTTGCCTCAGCACTTTCCTAGCAGTTAATTGCATCAGGACTCAGAGAAATAAGTTCATAAGCTGCTGAAGACATCTTTGTCATGGTCTGACACACTTCTTCCTTGGTTACATAGTGAATGGGCACTCTGATAATTAGTAAGGAGAAGCTCCACAGGCTCGGGTACTGTCCTCTGCAGCCTTTGTCCTATAAATCCTCTCTTGCCCAAGTCTGGAGATCTGTTGTTTTGGACATGGATGTGTGAAGTGGTTAGAATGACTAGATCTATGTTTTGGCATGTAAAGAAACGTAGGGAAATATTTAGTATTTTGCACAGGTGTTCAGTGAGGGAGGTGCAAATTTCCCCAGAGCCACAGTTTGTTGTGGACTTTAGTTCCATGCCAGAGGGGCAACCTTTGAAGCTTACACTTTGTGCTTGAGTACACTCAGTAGGATGGGAATTCACTGCTTATGTTGGACTGTACTTAACCACACAAGCACCAAGTAGTGTGGCTGCCAGTAAAGCCGTTCACATGCTGAATGATCTAGGGAGCCTCCAGGTATCATGGTAGATTCACTCACAGTTGGCACACGTAAACAACCCCGCAGGTGTCTGGGGTTTTTATTTTCTGTTTGGGTTTTTTTGGGGGGGAGGGTGTTTGTGGATTTGTTTGTTGTTTTTTGGGTTTTTTTTATTCATGTTATGATTGATGGATGAGCTGTGTGCTGAGGAGGATAGTTTGTTGGTGGAGTGGTTCACAACTGGCAGGGATCTCACCTGATGGGCTGTTCTGGTTGCATTGTCAGACTGTGGCATTGTGTATGATTCTTGACCTTGGGCAGAGCTGACAGGGTTATATGGAGTAGCTTTGTTTGGGCTGACAGCAGTGCCATGTACTTGTGCTCACAGCTTCCATTTTGATGTTTGACACTTCTGATTTCACATAGGGCTCTGGGTGTGGAAGTCCTGCCCTGTGCTCAGATGCTGAACAGTTTGTGTTATGAAATCACTGGCCACCTAACTGTTTCCTTGAGATAAGGCTGAACAAGGGCTCACGACTGCAAGTTTCATTTCAAAGAGAAAAATGTATCATTTTAGCCATAAGGAAGTATTTGAACAAGTTCTGTAAGAATGTGACTTGTTCTTGGTGGCTTTGCACCAAGAGTCTATTTCTAGAAGTAGGTGCAGGAGCTGAGCTGAACCAAGTGTCATGGTGCCTGGGCTGGTATCTCTGGCCAGCCTTGAGCTGGCTCAGGAGGGGAGACTCTGGCCTTTGGTGTCAGCCCTTTGGGGCAGTCACAGAGGCTGACAGGTGCTGCTGGCATCAGCACCCAGGGAATGAATGGGAACCAGACTGACACCTGGTCCCCAGCAAGTGGAAGGGGGCTCTCCATGGGAAGTTGATGGCAGCAGGGAAGCCAGCTGGTGTGGGGAGAAATGCTGCTGAGGACATCCACGGGCTTCCTTAGCTTGGAGGGTAACAAGCAGTTTCTGTAAGAGAAGAACCTCTCTTCTCTGTAGTCTGTGATACATAAGTAAAGAAGGAAGACAGGGCAAATTCTTCACAGTTCTGCTAAAGAGCAGTTCAGTGCTCTTCCTGGTACACGTTTCCCCAGAAATTACTTCAGCTTTTCTCTAGTTTTCTTCAAGGCACAGAAGAAGTCTTGGGAGAGTAGGAATACGTTTTGGTTCCTGCTACTGCTGAACAAGGGGCTTGGCAGCAAAAATACATGAGTTCAGTTTGATCTCAGACAAGGGCCTGATGCCATTGGAATGGGAAGTGCCCTGTTACAGTCATGCTTAAGGTCGAGGCTCTGGGCTACAGGTTGAATCAGTGTCTTTTTTGTCTTCATTTTCCCAGAGTTCAAACCACAAAAGTATTGGCAACTGCTGTTGTCTTCTGGCTGGTGCTGTCTGTAAAATGCTGGGCAGTCCTATTGAGAAGTGCTGCAGAGTAAGTTACCAGGGCTAAGTGGTCAGGACTGACAGCTCTTCGGTTTGCCTTCCATTCATTTCTTCATACTTTAGTTCTGCTGTTGAGAAGAGTGATCCGTGCTAAGTCTCAAAATAAATACTTAAAGCTGAGCCTTTTGAACTCTTTTGATGTTTTTTTCCATGCACTACAAAATCCATCAGGCACAACAACCTCTAGTTCTGAAAACTGCAAAGCACTATGTTACTATTTAATTCCAGATTTTTACATTATAATCTCATAGCTGAGCATTCTCATCAGTGCCAGGGTATGAATTACTATGGAATTTCATATATGGGTTACGTGTTGAGCTATGTTCTTTGTCAAGGTGACAGTGTTCCTGATATTTCTAAATCGTTTTGGAAGTACTGGACCTCTGTAATGTTCAGCATTTCTTTTTTTATTTCTGTGGTTCAGTATCCCTCTGAATAGGTTGCCTTTGGGCTCTCGCAATTCTGACTGGCTCTAAACAATCCTAACCAGGTCTTTAAAAAGTGGGACATGATAAAACCCAAACTTTAAACAATTATTGCAGTCTGCTGCTCAGTGTAGTAGGCTGTCTTGTGAAATAATGCATTAGAAGAAAATTTTCCTAGGGGAAATTAAACTGAAAGATGCAGGTGGACCATGTGTCTCTGTCTTCTTGAGATATGTCTTCTGAGGCATAATTAAAATTCTTTACAATTACTCTCACAATACACAGTGAATGGATAAGTGTGACAGTTGAATGACAAGCATATACACAGATAGGATGGCAGAATGGATGAATATAGTTTTCTGGCTAAAACTTCTGTTATGAGCTGAATTCATAGCTGTTAGGATATAGACATGAATCTGGTTTTCTAGATGCTGATTTCTTTTTTTTCCTGCTTCTTTTTGTATGTTGCAACCTCTTACTAGCTCTGACTTTCCTCCCAGATCCTACCCCATTACAGGGATCATGGTGCATCATGTCTGGCAGTGGAAGCTGAGGTGATGGTCTGTGGCTCACCCTGCTGAGTTTAGGGAGAAGGGTTCTGATGTGGCAAGGCAATAACAGATCCATTAGCCTTCATACGGGGCCTTTGGCTGCCTCAGTTAATCTCCTGTTTGCTTAGAGCATCTACATGCCTGATTCGTAAAAGACTGACAACCTGCCAGGTGCAACATTTATTTCTTAAACAGGTTAATAGATTTTCTAGTTTTAACCTTAATCATATCCTGTTAATCATCCTAGGATTGACTGGTTAATGTTTTGTTCCATAAGCAGTTGAAACTAGGATTCATCCCATTATAAATGTTCATGTTAGCTATGTTAACCTGTACTCACCTGTGTTGCACTGCAGCAAAAGTGACCCCAGATCTTGCAGCTGCCTCCAGAAACATTATTAGCAAGTCTGCTGGAGTCCTTATGGTCCTCCTGGTGGTGCTCGGCCCCCCGCCTGTCCCTTCTCCCGCAGTGGTTCTGCTGCAGCCCCAGCTGCCATGGAGATGCAGCACCAGTGACTGTTACAGTGGTGCTGAGATGGCAGCTCCTGCTGTGCCTGCAGTTCCCATCACCCTGCTTCCATCAGTGTTTTTCTTGTTTGAATGAATTCCATCTCTTCTGTACTCACAGCACAGTACCTTGTGCCCTTCCATGCATACAGCTCTCAGCTGTAATGCTTTGTAACCCAACAGAACCTGTCTCCCTCTTACTCTGATACCTTTTAATCATTACAATGCAGCATTTTGAGCTGTTTCTACCATCTGTTTTTTGCATAAGGCTTCTCCTGGCTTTTACATGATATGTGAGAAGACAGGAGATCTGCATCTTCTGCAGAGGAGAGGTGACAGTATGCCCACAGGATCCAGCTGATCAGATTGGGGTGCCTGTAATTTCAGTATGATTAGGGACTCCGTATAATCCCTGTGCATAAAATGGGATGTTTTCTGCAACAGGTGAATCCCATGGATTCTGATGAAGGTACCTTCCTTTGCCAGAACTGTAGCAAAGAATACACTACTCAGGCAACGCATCTGTGCATAGGATTTAAAGGGTCAAATTAAGAGTCAATTTGTTGTAGTTCAGTTTGGAAATTTTTCAAAACTGGACCTGAATAATGACACTGGTATGTCCTGCACAGCCTCTGGAGCCCCTTACACTGGCTGGGGCCTTTAGTGGAGGTGTGAATAGTGTCTCCTTTGGTGGGCTGTCAGGCTTTGGATCAGTACCAGTAGGGTTTGTATCGCTTGCAGCTGCTGCAGGGTGGCCTGTGGTGACTGTCAAACAGCTCTCAGGCTGTGGGCAGAACCCCAGGGCTTGCTTTGTGCACTGTTATCCTGGGGTACTTATTTATCATGAAGCTGCCACAGGACCTGCAGTTTTGTTAGACCTTGGAATGGTCACCCTGGCTTCTTCAGAGCATCTGGCAGACAACTGTTCCCTTCTCCTAAAGTCCTGGTGACTCTATAAAACACTGATCAGTTCATTGCTTTAATTTTCATTGTGTTTCCTTCCAGCTTCTGGTTTCCTTCCAGCTTCTGGCTCTCCAGTGTTCACAAGACAATTCCATCTTTGTTTCAGTGTCATGGTCTAATGCATGGCGGCTGGTGACAGTGCTGTGCACGAGGCTCTTGGAGTCTCTCGGAATTAGCTTGCTTGCATCTGTGTGAAGAACTGAAGCCAAAAGTCTCTCCTTTCAGAGGATTAGAATCACATCATTACTGGAGGGAGTTCAGAGAAGAGTGAAAGAAAAGTGATTAGGAGCCTGGAGGGACTGATGTATGAGGAAAGATCAAAGGGGCTGAATTTGTATCGTTTGGATAACTGACTGAGTGGGGAACATGAAAGTCTGTGATTATGGAATGTGTATAAACAGGGAAGGGTCAGGGAGAGATTATTCAGTGTGGGATGATGGGGGCAATGGGATTACATTAGCAAGGGACAAACAGCTATTAAACAGGAAAACTTCCCAACAATAAGTTGGGATGTTTAGTTGCCTCTTCCTATAAATCCAGTGACTGAAGCTACTGCTTTTTGATTTACGGATAAACACACATAAAACATTCCAGATAGAGGTAGGAGTTTAAAACCAAGATTGGTGCAGAAATAGCTCTCTGGTTGTATGTATCTTTGGCCTCAGTGGCTGCATCTGCAAGGTGCATTCAGCTTTGGTGGGAGTTGCTGAACAGAGCAGCGAGTGGGGTATTGTCAGAAAAAGGCCTTTCCTGGTTTTTCCGTCGGGATTAACAAGATCAGGCTGACAGAGGTCAACCTCTCTGTGCCATGTGTGCCGTCCTGCAGGTATGTGGGATTTCAGAACATGAGTACTCACAGGGTCAGCAGCTGTGTTGCTTTGGTTCAGCAGTTTGACCTGAAGCCTAGATGTTAAAGTGAAATCTAGGACCTTAGTTCCAGACCTAACAATTGCAGGAATTAGTGCTATTTTAGATGATATTTCTAGGATGCTGCTCTTCTACCTTCTTGCAGGTGTCTGTTCTGTGTCTCCTGGCAGTTACATTCATACCCCTCCCACCGAATCACATTTTTAACAACCTTTAAATGAGTCTGTGTTGCTGTATGAGCTGACTGGTTATCTTCTCTACTGATATTAGTAATATCTTAATAAATGCAAAACATTTTTGGAAAATTCCAGACTTAAGTTCCAGCTGAATCTTTGCCTTTAAGCTAAAAATCTATTCTAACTGAAAGGGTGGCTGTATGGGGTCTTCTGGGCGGGTTTGAAAGTTTTCTGTCTTGCCTGCTTCTAGTACCAAAGCCTGGGAGCAAGGTTGGTGTCATCACTAGCTGCATTTTCTGCCTTGTTAATTTAAAGCAAATCTTTTACATTGTCTAGCACATCTTTTCCAGTATAAACTGTCGTAGCACTCTATTTTTTCCGGTCTAGCTGGGAATTATAAATGAGCTGTTTGAGGTGATACCCAGTGGCCTGGGCCAGCTAGGCTGGACCAGTTCTGTCCCTGCTGTCAGAGCCTGTGCTTAGCTGTGCAGGTCTGGCACAAGCCAGGAGGAGCTCGAGAACGATGAGGGAGGTCGTGCATGTGTCTGATGTGAAGGAACACGTAGCTGGCCATGTAAGGAGCTTGTGCAAAAGGGAAGATTGGTGTATATGTGTAGGATAGGGACACGTGTCTTTAAAAGCAGGGGTATAGCATATTCCCTTGGTATTGTGTGTTTCAGAGCAGAGGCTTATTGACTCAGGTGCCTGACAGAGAGATGCCTTGAAGCAGAATTTCCTTTAGGAACAGTTCCATGAAAGAGGAAAGGCGAGATGACTGAAATTGAAACCTTCAGACCCTGCTGAATTACTTTTTAATTTTTTTAAAAGGGACTGTATTACTGAAGGGACAAACATTTACCCCTTCCCGGGTCTCTAACTGCTGCATCCCCACCTAGGAGAGATGAGAGGTGCCAGGGGTAAGATGCTGCATGTGGCATGAGAATTGCCTGTGGTTGGGGCTGCTGTGGCTGCTGGGTGCAAAGCAGATGTTCTTGTTGGGGACGTGGTGGGTGTTGGCTGCTTTTCCCCCGGATTGCTGTAGTGAATCTCACAGTTTTATGTGAAATGCGCAGTCACAGAATTACATGTCAACAACACTGTCTGATATGCCGCTCTTCTCAAAGGGAGGATCTAGAGTGAGAAGTGCCCGGTGTCTGAGGTGGTATTTGCTGATGCCAATGTAGGACAGCAGCTGACGGTCGGCTGACAGGCAGGCAGTCTTCTCATGAGGATGCGATTTCCAGGATGGGAGATTTTTCAGGTTTTATGTTTGTTTTAAGATGTTTGTTTGGTTTTCTTTATTTTTGTTTGGATATTTTTATTATGGAGAGACTTGTAGCACGATGTCAGAATATAAATACCAAGATGGTCCTCAAAAGGTTTGCCCTAGGCAGGTTTCAGGCTCAAAGTAGTTTTCCTGAAAAGACTGCTAGAGCATTTCCTGATCTACTGATGTATGTTTGACTTGTTTGCTGATTGTGGGCTCTGTTGTTTGAGCAGATGGCGGGGTCTGGGCTGGCCGTCCCTGCACTGTGTGGGACAGGAGGCACTTGGCACTGGGGGCACTGGTGTGCTGGGCTGTGTCCCACCTCGGTCACTACTAAAGAGAAGCCCATCAGAAACATGGCCTCTGTCAGTTTGGCTGGGTGCTGTGCAGTGGTGGTGGTTCAGGTTTTCTCCAGCTTACAGAGCAGAAAGCACAAGCTCTTGCTGACGGCAGTGTGAGCACTCTGCTCCCCGCTGAGTGCCCGCACAAGGGTCACGTCCTGACATCTTCTGGACAGGCAGAAATTGCTGCTATGTCTCTCCTCTGTTTTTTTGTTCATCTGTGTGATGTACATAATGTACACTGAAGCCCGGAGTTTCCTCTGTGAGGGAAGAGACAGCAAGCAAAAATCTGTTTACATTATGTCAAAGGAACATCCTGTTTTGTTACTTGGTCAGCTCTGATTCCACAGTCTGTGCTGAGTATGCTACAGTGTTACGTGCCTGATGTCTGACTCCAAAGAGTAAAAGGCTGGAGGGATTGATAGAAGGGAATTGAAAACAAACTGAGTGTGTAAAACCTGAAGGCTGCTGGGTCAAACAGCGTAATAGGAAATGCCAGAGTTTATTTATTTATAGTTATGTGCAGGGTGGCTCTCCCTTCCCTAGTGTCCACTTCTGCACTCAGTTTGATGTCCTTGGCCAACTTTGTCCGGCTGCACTTCTCCAGCAGTTTATTCAGGAATGTACAATTCCACAAGCTTTGCCTGATCAATCCAGTTGTACAGCAGTGGTTTGAGGAGTGAAAATGTGTGTGCTCAGGGACTGGGCTGAGAGAGTCCCCCCTGAGATTCTGCACAGTCTAGCTTCCAAACAGATCAAAATAAGGTATTAAAATCTATTTTTAAAAAAATCTTGTTTCTTAGTCACCCCATCTCTTGCATATTTAATTAACTCTTCCTTTGTCTGGTTTCTGAGGACAGAACAGGAGCTAAAATAGTCCTTTCAAATTGTGTGATATGATTGTCTTTTTTACCTATGAGACTGCTAAAGGAACAGAGAGCATGGCTGGAATTTGTAACTCGTTACTCTGTTCACTGAAAACTGTAATTTTCAGAGCAAATCTCTGCAAGGGGACTGTGTTACTGTGACTTCTTGTGCAGTATAAATAATGTTCCTTTCAGTTTACATCAGACAGAGCTGCTGTTGCTTCCTGATTCAGTGGAAGCTCTGGTAATTGCTTTTGTAGGTTCCATTTATAGATCAAACTTCTGTGACTAAATTTAATTATTTACAGCTGAATCCAGTCGAAGCAGTAAGTTCAAAATAACCTCTGTCATGCTGCTGTGGAAGCAGTTTGTTCCCAGAAAAAAGCACTTTCTATTCTTTCATTTTTCAAGAGAAGAGTTTTTAACTTTCACCTATTTGTTGTCTGGTTAAATGAAGAATGGAGCTTTGCAGGACTCTCCCACTCAAAGCCGTGGGCTGTGGTGAGGCTCCTGTGTCCTGCCTAACAGCACTTGGAGCATTTCCTCACACATGGGTCTTGCATTCCATGCAAAAAAAGGTGTTCTGCTCTGCAGGTCTGTGCAACTGCAGCACAGAGAGAAGTGACTTGGCCAGGATCCCCTTGAGCCAGTTATCTGCAAGGCCCAGCACTGCTGTCAAGTGAGCACATCACAGGGCATGTCCTATGCTTACACTGCCTGCGCTCTGAGTCCCCACTTGTGAGATCTGGGTGCCTGATGGGACCTGCTACACCTTCATGGGAGGCACCTCTTGTCTCAGAGAAATTCTTGTTTCCAGTCTCCCTTGGGTTCCTGGACAGCGCTGGTACGTCCTTCACCTCCAACAGGCATGGTCACATGCAAGTGTGGGCTGCTGTGCCACAGAGGAAACATAAAACATTATAGCTTCAAAAACATGAAAGGAATAAAGTAGTGCACGTTCTCATTTCCAGGTTGTACTGAGTCACAAATAGATGGGAGTGTGGGGAAGGGTTTTGAGGACAGTCACTGCCTACCTGCCCTGCTGCTCCCATGGGATCCAGACTGGTTGTGATCAGAATCACCTGGAGGTCTGCAGGGACTGTTTGTCTGACCCAGTCTGGTGCTTGTGATCTTGTACAGTGATGTCCTTTTTGACCTGTGGCACCCCGATTGGAAGTGCATTTGATGATGTGTGATGAGAAGGAACAGATGTCTTGAAAGATTGCCATGTAATGAGAGAAAAGCTTGGAATTATTTACTGAAGTGTTAACAAAGACATAAAGGATGATGTGCGTTTTTTCACCATATTATACAAGAATTAAAGACTGCTTAACTGGTCTGCAGAAAAAGCTGCTGCAGGACAGTGCAGGGACGTGGTAACGCTGGTGCAGTTGTGGCAGTTGTACCTTTCCTTATGTCTCTGTTTCTGTCCTGCTGAACACACTAACTCAGAGCTGTGCTTTCTGGTGTTCATGTGATATTAGCATGATGGATCTGGGGTTGGCTGTCTTTTTTCCGTTGCATATGTATGAGTGCACACATGTAAGTGAATTTGATTTCTTTGTTCCTTGTCTTTTGCCTTTGTCTGACACGTCATTTAAATGACCAGGTCTTTCCAGACTTTTAATTCTCACTTTCCATTTCTTTTTAAAACACTTCTCCTCCGTTTTTAGCACCCAGGCATTTTTAACTCTCAGTATTGAGTTACCGACAATCACCGGGACACAGCCCCACTCTATCAGTGATGGCATTCAAGAGCCTTTGAGCAGAGCGGTCCAGGCTGTGGTCAGGACGGTTCAGGGTAGACACTCCCCACGGTCAAGTGTTCTGGCTTCTCTTCAAAAACACTGACTTCTAATTCCACTCCAGCTCTAGGTATTTGGGCGCTTGATGTCTTCCGCAGCATTGTCACACCTATCTCGATGATCATGAATAAAGTAATTGTTGAATGTTGTTGACCAGATCCTGCAAACGGCTCATGCCTGGGAGCCAGAGCTCATAGCAGTGACAGGAGCAGAGCTTGGTGTATGACTCACCCAGCTGCATGAGCGAGTCTTGCATAGGAGTGGGAATGCTCTGCAGTAAGACCCGAGGGTCTGGTGTGGCCCTTCTGCACTGGATGGCAGAGCTGAGCGGTGTGCAGGGTCCGAGGGAGCATTCTGAAGGTGTCACATTTGGAGAAAGAAAAGGAGCTTCTCCTGAAATACGTAGAATCAGTGCTGGTTGGTTAGCAGAGCAGACCAGGAGGTCTCAGAGGGAAAAGTTTGTTGTATCTTGTAAATGAACAGACATAACTAATACCTCAAGAAATTTAGTGCAATTTACTCTAGACTTTTTAATTTAAATGATAGAGATTTCTAAAAGAAGCAATAGAAAACATCTATTATCATGAAAGCCAAAAGAAGATATGCAAGTGTAGTTATATTACTTTTTTTTTTTTCCTCTCAAGTAATCTGATACAAGACTCTTGTCAGTACAGGCAGAAAGGGGAATTCCTTGATGGCTGCTTGCCTTCTCCTCAGGGAAAGCTGCAGGCACGAAGCTCGGCTTTTGAATGCTGCTCTTCCCTGCAAGATGCTCATGGGAATAGCTCAGCTGGGAAGGATTCCTCTGTCATTTAAAGGGTGAACTAGGAGGTAATTACTCATACCACCAGGTCAGTCAGTATTGATGAGCGCTGCTTCAGGGTGTTAATATGTGGGTAAGCCTTTGGTGGTTGAGAATTGACTTAAATCCTTCAAACTTTGTTGTGTGTGAGGTGCCTGTGTGTACATATTGTCTAAAGCAGATATCTAGGAAAGCAGATTTCCCAGACAGATGGAGCTGTGCTCTTTGATCCCATCATGGGTGGTTATGTGTGACAGTTGGGGGATTTCTCTTGGAAATGTAGCGATTTGTCCTTGCTGCCATACAGTTATTGATTAAATACGCTGGGTATGAATTGCTGCACATGTGCCTACCCAGCGAAAAATGTGAAAAAAATAACACAAAACCATTAAAATCAGCTATTAAAATCTGATTGCACATAACTACCTGACAAATTACAAATAATGGCTGGACAAAGACTGTGCAGTGTTCATCACCTAGTCTGGTGAGCAAGCGATACTTAGTGCCACAGAGCTGTGGCTATGGGTTTCAAGATGGCATGGATAGGAGCAGTTGTTCTGCTGCTGGGCATTGTGGATGCTGAGAAGAATATGCATGAGCCAGTGCTGCAAAACACTGTGCTCCAGGCAGCTATGAGAAAATGGGGAAACTGCTGTGGAATTCTGATCCAAGCGCCTGCGTGAGAGCGCTCTCGCAGTTGTGCCCTGGGGCCCGGCATGGGCTGCAGCAGCTCTGTTGGGCTGTGCCTGCCCCGTGAGCTGCAAAGGGTTTGGGCTGCTGGACGTGGCTCATGGCAGCGTGCAAGGGCAGGGTAGGCTCAGGGATGCAACAGCAGACAGTGCTCCAAATTAAAAGAAGCACATTCTCAGTTCATATTGCCAGTCATGTTTATTGTTCCCCAAATACACTTGCCTTCCCATTTAACAAAACCTTGAAGTCTGTCTCCTGGGATGTATTGGTGTTAGCTGTATGAGAGAGGGTGCTTCAGAGTAGAAGAATGGAGCTGTGTCATTTGGCTTCTTTTCTTTGTGTCCTGCTGTCGCTGATGTGACTGGCAGGGTTCCGTAAACTAGGCTGAGCCTCTAGATCTGAGCTGGACAAGCCCGGATCTGGGTGACAGTGTGGCAGATGCCAGTCTGAAGCCAGCCCAACACCTGAGCTCCCTGCTCTCTTGTGCTGAGGAGCAGCACCAGGGAGAGGTGACGCTGAGTGGCATTAAATAGTTGCATAACCTGAGGGGTCTACATGCTTTTATCTAAGCTTAGTGTTGGGAAGGGTGAGTGGGCTGAGTTCTCATCACCTTTTCTCTCTGGAACGCTGCTCATTAGTCTGTTCGGATCCATTCAAGTGTCTTGAAGTGTGCTGGACCATCGTTAGCTTTGAGTGAACAACTGATGACCCAGTACTGGCTCAGGGATAAATTATTCAGTGTTTCTTATTTGGAAATGCAGAGGCTTCGTGATGAAAACTACAAAACTGTATTATGTCTCTGACAATCTAAGATTTCCTCACTGTGTCTTCAATTATTCACTAAACCTGCTTGTTCCCTTCCCAGCACCCTGACAGGGCAGCAGGCTGGTGTCAAGCAGCAGGCAGTGTTTTCTGCTCTTTGTTCTCCTGTTTGCTCTTGGTACCTTGTGGAGGAGATTTTCCTGCTTACTGTATTAAACCTCTCGCCCAAGGTTGTTCAAATTTGTGTAGTTCAGAGATAGGGTAGAGACTGCGACCATCTGTATTGCTGGGGATTTCTTAGCAAACTGTAATTATTCTGAACTTCCTTCTTCCCTAGAGACACATTTTAATTTTCAACATGGCTGTTTATCCTGCATGAATGCCGCAGTGGAACAGAGTGACCTGGTTGTCAGAACATTCTCTTGGAAATGCCCAAAGAGAGGCCAGTGGAAGAGGAAGTTGCAGGAAGCAGTTATGGAAGGGTTTGTCCTCAGGAACACAGCAGAGGAGTTCTGTGCTGGTGGCATGTGCCTTGTGCTCAGGGTTCTGCCTGTGCTGAGGGGCTCTCGGCTGGAGCGGTGCTGGAGGCACAGCAGCTGTTATCATGGGCTGCTGTGTTGCAGAATGACAAAGAGATCCTCAGTACTGAAACCCTCATGTGCTTGGTTTTGTAGAGACAGTTGCCATGTCTGTTAGTCAGGAGAGAACTAATGCTCCAGATGATTCTGCTGCTAAGCAGCTCCAGTAAATTGGGATGTACTGTCCTCTGGCTGGGCCGTGGTCCCAGAGCAGGGCAGTGCTCAGCTTTGTCCTGCAGTGTTCCCGAACTGTGCCCCTAGAGCTGCGAGGCCTCTCTTGGATGAGCATGTCCCCTTATATTTGTACATGGGGAAGCTTTCCTGCCACCTGCCTATATCAGAGTCCCAATGCAGTGAGTTCCTCTCAGCTGGAAGGAACTGGGACACATAAACATTCCTCTTTGGTTTTGGTGTCTCTGTAGCTGTATTGCATGATTTGCCCTTTCTATACAGCTTTCTGTCTATTCTTCCTTGATAACTTTCTCAGGAGTCCAGACTGGAGCTCTGCAGGCAGGCAAAGCCCCAACATCATGAGAGGCCTTTCTGCCAAGTATGTCACAACACAGCAATGCTCAGGTATCTGCTTTGTTCCAGTGTGTGGAAGTTTTAGTTTGTAGTAGATAATTTTAGAAAAGAGAACTGAAATTAATGTTGTGAACTCATTGCCTGATGGAGGAGAAATTTTCCTCTGGATGTACAGAGAAATGTCTTCATTTCTCCTGGGGTACCTGGGGATGGAAAGTCTGAATCAGGGCTGGAGTCTCCATACCAACACATGCCAAATACTTCAGAGCCTAGAATATTTTCTTCCAAGCCAGGACTTTACACAAGTAATGGAGTTCACAGGTTATGTGAGAAAGACCAGAACTTGACTACACAGGCACAGCTCTTGCTTTCTTTGTCATCACTTGGATAGTTTCAGCCAAATGAAGAACAGAGGGGAACGCATGGAGAGGGAACCGACCCTGCCCTTTACTGGCTTGCTTCTGGACAAAGAGCTCGGGCATGGTTGTCATTAGAAAACATGCAGCCTCTTAAACTCAGGTATGTTCTGTAATAAAATGTTCTCTCCTGCCCATTCCAGTTATTTGAATTAAGTGCAGTTGCAACTTAAAGGTAGAAGTTGTTGGAGTAAAGCTTTCCAGGTGATGGTGTCTAGGGCAGCTTTCTCTCTGTGGAAGAGATGCAGAGAGTGCCTCAGCCTGGGGGAGCTGCTTATGTCCTCCACAGAGGAAACCTTGCTCCCACACTCTGGTTTTTGCTGATGCTTTTGGATTTATGATAGCCACACATGCAATAAATGGGGTTAATAAGGAATTTGGCTCTTTAGTGAGAGTGAAACAAATCCAGTGAGTTCCAATAACAAAGTTGGAAATGCAGCCAGTATTCCTGCTGTTCTCATGACCTGTAGTAATGGAAGCTGCTAACTAGCGTGTGGAATCTCAGGTGCCGTTTTCTGTGTCATGAACAAAGGAAGGTAGATTACATTGTTTTCTGTTAGTCTGGTGCAGGCAATGCAATGTTTTCTGTGTTCCTGAAGGACAGACCCTTGCTGGCGAGGGAAGTTGCCCTGTTTTGGTGTTGCAAGGCTGAGAAGGACTGGGTGCTCTGTGAGAGGAGCTGAGTGCTCTGCTACTGCTGTTTTGTCCCTTCTCTGAAGGCTAAGTGGGTCAGTCTGGTGTTAGTCTCGTGGCTGGTGCAAACAGCAGCGTGAAACCCCCAGGAATCACAGTGAAAACCAGCCCTGTGTTAGTTTCTACTGTCTCAGATCAGTGCTGATGTGTGCAAGGAGGAGGAGTCCTCAGGCCTTAGGTATTCTGCCCTCAGTATGGCTCCTCTGTATGAAGCATTTTACGGTGTATTAGAGCATGAAAAGTGCTATTTTTGGACTTGGCTGTTGCAGCCCCGCTAAAGAATGACACCTGTTCTGGAGTCCATCCAAATGCTGTTCTAACAACAAAACAAAGAAGTGGTAGAGCAACTAAAATAAAGCAGATGTTTAGCAGGGAAATAATTTACAATTTGGCCAGTTTGACGGTACTTCTTGACCCTTTCATGGCTCTTCAATAAAACTAGTAGTTTCCATAGCAACTACTAAATTACTTGGTGCTTCAGAGATCGGTGATAAAGGAGGCGAGTCATTGTAAGGAAACATGGTGTTGATGTTTCTCCCCTTTGCATTTCCAGAGTAATGGTCTGGCAAAACTTCTAAATGGGACGCCCCTGCTGAAGAATTTTTCCCATGTTCACCTTGGCTGAAGAGATGGATATGTTTAGTACTTTTGTAAATTTGATTTTTCCCCTTTTCCCCATCATCAGCTCTGTCCTTGGCAAGCAGTGCTGGCTGGGTGCTGGAAGACAGTGAGCCAAGAGGCAGGAGCTGTGTCTGCAGAGGGTCTGTGCTGGCTGTACTTCCAGTCTTTGGGGCAGGGGAAGAGTACCTGGATTTGGAAAAAAGAATTAAATTTAGAGTTTAAATGATGGTACTGTGCTGAAACTAAACGAAGCCCCAGGTGGTATGGTGGTCAGACCAGTCCTGCCTCTGCCCCAAGCTTTCCTGGGAAGCCACTTACAGCTAGCTGTCAGCTAATCCTTTGAGTTTTGAATAATTCTGTTTCTATTAAATCTCTAATAATATCTTACGAAGATTGGTGTTACTTCTGAGCAAGATGAAAGGCATCTTATCTTTTCTTCTGCAATTTCCGAAAGAATTTGTTTAGCCAGAAATTGTGCCAAACTGTCCCCATTGATTTGCATAGGAAGTGTAGCAGATGCCGCACTGTTGCGCCTGTTGGCCTTGGACACAAGAGGCTTGTTCTGCTTTCCACTGACAAACTCCTCTACAGCACTTTCCTCTACTCCTGGCTGGTTCTTGCTATTAAATAAGGCTTAAGAGTTGTAGCTGATAAAGGCAGGAAGATTGTCTGCTGGCACGTGCTGTTAGGGAAGGAGAAGGGTGTCCTCTGAAGAAGGGATCCAGGATGTAGCTGCTGTTTCTAGAGTGAGCATGGAGTGAGAATGGAACAACAGGAATAAGCTTTGTGAAAAGCTGAACTGTTAACTTCAACTAAGTAACCAATGGTTTGACTCTATTTACTGATTCAATTCCATTTATTTCAGGTGGGCAAGTGATCTGTGCACAGAATCCCACTGGCAGGTAGTGGAAGAACAATTAATGATTAAATACTTTCTGGATAAAGTAAGGCAAGATATTTTACACAAATACACATCTCTCCTGTTTTCCTCTAGAGGCTTAATGGACCTTAGAGGAAATTTCTATTTTCAAGTAGTAATTTCCATCTCTCTCCACCTATAAGAGACAACTTGGAAGCAGGTAGAAGATACAGAAACAAGGGTGCAGAGACAACAAATCTGTTGTGCTGATTCTCCAAGGCAGGCTGACAGTGGGGTTCAGGTGCCAGCCAGGTATAGGACTATGAAGGAAAAGTGTTACCTGGAGTGTAGCCTTAACTTTGAGAAAGCAGGGGGTCAGCTCGTGTGGCCAGCAGCAGTATTTATGCATGTGCTGCATGTGTTCTGAATTAAATCACATTCTTCCCTCTCCTCACATTCCTGAAATCCCACAGCAGAGATTTGTCCATATTTTTCTCTCAAATTTGACTGTAAAGCAGTTACAAGGGGAGAGGACATACTCAACCTGGTGCTTGGCCTCGAGAAACTATGGCAACTGTTCCCACATTCTCTTGCTTCTATTGCTCCCTTACATGGCACTGGTTGGCCACAGGCCCAGCTGGCATGGGTGGCCGCAAGGGTTAGTCTGTCTGGCTGCCCAAGAGGTGTTCTGCAGACTCAGAACAGCACCATTAAATGCATCATAGATTATTCCTGCTGTTTCTGACATCATCTCCTGATCTGGCAAACCAAGGGAGCATTATGGAAGAGGTTTTTCTGTGTATTTGCCTTTCCTGCCCCAATGGCTGACTGTCCAGGATCTGAAGATGATAGCAGTACGAAGGTGGTTTGAATTTCCTCCCCTGTGTACAATGGGAGCTTTTGTCTAAGACCAAGTAGTTTTTTGTCAAGTTTTTCATGTTTGTTTGATGCTAATTTTCTGCTCCAAGTTCTTCTGATGCTGTTCCAGTTAATGTAGGCTGGCATTATGCCATGCCCATGAGTCTGTGGTGTGAGGTTTGGTGGCAGGGGGACCAGCTGAGCCCTGGCAGGAGGGCCACACAGGTCAGCCTGTGCTGAAAAAAGATGGGGTGTGCAGCACGAGATGCAGGAGCCCTTGAGTGGCAGAGGGACATCCCAAAGCCAGCATAGTCTGCGTTGCCGTGTTCCTTGTGGGCAGAACCTCGGCTGGAGCATGCAAAGAGGATCAGCCATGCACGTTGTCTGCTGCACATATGACCCTTAAAAGGGTGCCTCTGCTTCACAGAGAGGTGGGGCTCCCAGAGTTCTGCTGGGCTGTCGGTGTGTGCTGAGGCAGCCAGGTGACTGTGCAGTCTCAGAAGGGCCTCCATGTGCCAGTTCATCCCCTAGTCCTGGCTGGTGTCAAATATTTATAAAATATACTATCCTGCCAAGTAAAGACTGTAGTATGGGCTACTATTAGCAAAATGCTGATGCTCTGGTACTAAATCATATTCCAGAAACATGAGCTCACGCTTCAGGCTGACAAGTGCCTGTGGTAAGACAGGACTGAACTCCCGTGGCTGTTGCTTCCCTCCCACTCTTGCAAGCATTGTATATGAGTCGCACTAAGGATCAAAATGCTTTATTGCCATGGATTCTGCTGGGAAAAATAGTATGAATCCAATGTATGAGCATGAATACCAGAGGCTGCCACAGATGCCAGTACGGCAGGAGTATTTGCCTAGATCCTGGGTCCAAAAAATGTTCCCGTGAGAAAAGCATTGAGTTGTTTTGTTTTCCTTTACTCAGCTTGATTTGATTTAGCAAAATCTTTCAGAACTTAGAGGTCCTATTTGTATCCTTACATGTTCTTTCTTTGTACTGTATTTTTATCTTCACTGCATGTTTTTGTATTAATTATGAGCCAATTACTGTTGCCTAAAACAGTTCTTGCATATTGATATTAGAAGAGTTTCAGGACCACACTTGATATTGGCTATTCAATGATAGCATTTGCATACTAATTCTGTTTCAGATTGCATGTCAAAATTTAATATTCAGGGTCTAGACAGTTATCTAGGTGGGATTGCAGATGATGAGGATCAAAAAACTAATAAGCATGTTTGTATTTGTGTTGCCTGGACACTGCAGCTGTCAGTCCAGTGGCAACTTCTAGCAGAACAGATAGAAGTTCTCCTTTTGCATTAAATGGGCTATAATAACACAGATGGAAAATATTAGTGTATACAAAAATGACATGGGTCAGTAAATTGAGCAGAACAAATAGGGCTTGTGCTTGGAATTGCAGAGAGGGGCTGTGCCTGGAGATGTAGATGCTGACCCCGCTGTGGCCTGGCCACTAGTTAAGGGGGAGGGCCATCTCTGTGCTCTTCTCTTGTTGGTACGAGCTTTGTAAAATGAAGTTGAGGATAGAGAAAAGCACTAAAAAAAATATATTCCAGCCATGACAACATGGAGTTCTCTGAAAAACGGGGTAAAAAAGGCAAGGCTGCAAAAACAGGTGGCAAAACCTGAACAAGATGGGAAGAGTTGTTACCCTTTGGAGGGGTCCTGTGCTGGGAACAATGTCACTTCGCCTCACTGGAATCTGTTCTGTGGCCAGCAGTGTGAGCAGCTTCTGTCACAGGGGCAACGTTCTGCATGGCTAGAAAGTCTCAAGTGCCAAATATATTTTGCTGGTTAATTAATTAGAATAACTTATTTTTGCTTCCAGAACATCAACAGTACTGTCAAAGGTATTACAGATAAAAAGCACTAATTATCCCCTGTCCTCCCTCCTTCCCTTGGCTGCATGAAATCGGTAGCCTGGCAGAGGCACGGCTGGTTGTGCTACAGGCTGAGCCCCCCTGGCTCTATGGGCCCACTTGGGGTCTGATTTCCAGAGGTGTGCAGGAATGCTCGCTAACAGCCTCTCCGATGTAGTATTGGGGATTTGATGAGATCAGCTGCTTGGTAGATGTGCCTTGTCCTCTTTAATCCTCTTCCCTTCCCAAAAGGCTTCTGGTGGCAGAGCTGTATCCCTGCTCTCCCTCGTCCTTCCGAGGGCAGTGGGTGGGCTGTGCAGAGCTCAGGCTGGAGGGATGGGTGCAGGTGCTGGGAGCCCCTGGCATGACATGACTCTGCAGATGGGAACTGCAAAGCTGTGTCTGTCCTGCTAAGACAAGGATAGGAGAAAACATTCCCATGGAGGGAGATGCATCTAGTGCCAAATTTCAACTGAGAGTGCAGCTTTCTTCTTGAACAGTGTATTGTTCCTGGAAAGTGTGATGCAGAGACTGAAAAAATGGAAGAGATGGTTCAAGCTGATTGTATTATACTGAGGATGCAGAGATCCAGGGTTAGAAAACACCTGCTGTTTCTGTCTTGTCTTTAACATTATCCTCTCCTTTCTTTACTCTTAGAAGAAATTGATCATTTTTGCTAACTTGCGATCACTGGAAAATTAATGTAACTGTTACTGTAGAGTGGGCACTGTACTATCTTCACGTAATGTGATTTAACATTTAAAGCTCCCTCAGCATGGGAAGGCTCTGTCTGTGTTGGGACCAGGAGCTGCTCCTTGGTTCACTCCTTCAGCTGCAGCTGCTGGCTCCCTGCCTTCCCTTTTCCTCTCCTCTTCTAAAGGGTGATTCTCACCATTTCCTCTTTGCAGATTTTTCCCCTTGATATAGCATCTTCATTCCAAAGCTAAACTAACTTGTGAATGCCTCTTGGGGAGGAAATAGGTGATGTGAATGCTTTTTATTTATTTTGTTAAAGGTCCATAGGGAACACAGTGTGTGGAGAGCCTTTTGTCTACACTGGAAACTGGAGGAGAAAGGAAGGAATGAAGGGTTTTTTGCAGGAGAAAAATAGGCCAAAATCTTCCTTTCAGTTATGATTAATAGGTTTTTCTTTGTGGCTTTGAATATTGTGTTTGTATTCAAATTAAGTAGTTTCCGGGGGGGACTTCCAGGAATACATGTGGGGAGCAGATAAAAACCCGTTCCATAAAGGGCATTCAGAATGTGCGGAACTGAACTGCATGTGTGTGGGTCCTGCTCTGTCTTGTCTCCTCCTGTCACCTGGAGCCTGTGCGTCTCCTCTGCATGCAGGGCTCAGAAGGTGGGGACTCTCCTTCCTCAGCGTTTGGGATGTGCCAGTGAAGCACATGGTGCTGAAGACACCCACACAACACACGGAGCTCGGTGCTGGCAGCTGTGTGGCCGTGCCCTCCTCCCAGAGAGCTGAATGAGACAAGCACGGCTGTCCTGGACCAGCCTTGTGGGCTGAAAAGGTCCCCATCAGAGGCGTGCTGTGTCAAACTCCCGCTGTCATCAGGCAGTAAAGAAAGTAATTAAATGATAATTTTAAAAAAAAAAGGACTTAAAAATGTGCAGCGTGATTTAGGTGACAGATCGCTCACTGCTCAGAGGACTCATGCTTAGCGACCACTGCACGTTGTTAGTTCTTTGTATTCTCTTCGATTTAAAGCTTCATGCTCATAATCTAATTAACATTGAATTGGGTTTCCAGTACAGTGGCTTGTGTCGTTCAATAAGAACACATTTGTACTAAAGGTTAATAAAAGGAATTTTGTTTTCATCAAATTCATGAAAAGGGGTTCTACAATCAAGACTTACTAATGGGAAAGAGATTAAATATTAATGTCTCTAAATTTCTCACATCATTCTGATTTTCCTTCGTCTCTGCCTTCTGGATTGGCTTCCAAAAGTGCCTGAATGCTTTAATGAAATGCCATTTTGCAAATTAATTGGAGATTTGTCCTGTTTAAGTAAAAAGACTCCCAGAGATGTATACCTAATGTATCTTGAGTGCAGCTCTCTGCACTATTACAGATGGAGAGAGAGTGGGGGGGCCTTAGCCACGGAATCAATACTGGGAGCCAATCTCAGGGAGCACTACTGGTTCCTAAAGCACTTTTAAAGAAATGAAAATGTTTTATCTTCTTTGTTTGTGCTGTTGAAATAGGCTTGAATGAACCCAAATTGCAGCAAAATTTATATCAGAAAGGTATTAGCTGGGCATGAAGATAAAACCTGAATAATGGGCATCCAAGGCGCTTGAAGATTCAAGACCTTTTTCTAACACAGTGTCCAGATGTGTGCACTACAAATACCTGAGTACTCTGAGCAAATACTGGATTGTGTTTTTCGTGGTCTCTTTCCCAGCAGTTCCCAGGCAGTTCTGGATACCCTTTGGGCCAGGGCTTTGCCTCTGATCTGTGTACGAGCAGAGCATGTGTCTGAAGTTAGTGGTTTGTGTGTAGGTTCCTGGTATCGAGGTGTAGGGAGGTGTGGGAGCTCTGTTTGGGAGTGCTTTGCAGCTGTGTGTTGATGATGCTGATGTAGAAATGGAAATACATGGTGACAGGAGATAGAGGTTACTTGGAAGGTATTGCACATGCACCTAAACAGTTTCCTGGGAGAGAAAGAAACAAAGAGAAATGCTCTTGTAAACAGGTTCAGAATTATGAGTGTCTTGCCTCTGTCTAAGAAGTATATGTGGATCTATATGTAGGTGTGTGCGTATGCGTGTCTGTGTTGTATTTAAAGTGCACCCAGCAAGTGTGGCAGTGCTGGGCAGTCTCGAGAATGAGCATCTGGTTATAAGTATTTAAGACTTAAGTATTTGGCCAAGTCCAGGGGGAAAGCTTTGCCTTACTAGTAATTACCAGCCCATGTCTCCAGAACAGTTCAGAGGCCTTGCAAAGGTTGAGAATGTGATCAAAGTGAGGGGTACACGCTGGTGGGAGTCACAAACCAGACTGCGGTATTGGGTGGTTTTGATTGTAGCCAGAAGCCAGAGTGTGATGGTGTAGCCCAGCATCCAGCAGCGTGAGGTCAGGGCAGCTGTGCTATCTGTGAATATTCGTGAGGGGTTGCTGATGGACATTCCTGTTCCCTCTCTCCCTGCAGGCATACTTCCGACAGGGCGTGGCCCTGCAGTACCTGGGACGCCATGCGGATGCACTGGCTGCATTTGCGTCAGGACTGGCGCAGGATCCCAAGAGCCTTCAGCTTCTGGTTGGCATGGTCGAGGCCGCCATGAAGTCTCCCATGCGAGGTAAGCACAGGGGGGTTTCTCAGGGGTGGTAACCTGCTGCTGAGGCACCCAGAGGCAGGAGTTTCAGTCCATGGGTGACTGACAGCATCTGAGGATGGGAGAGCCTGAAGGCCTGAAGGGAAAGATTTCAAGATTTGGCTTCTCTACTGAGTCAGGGGAATGCTGACAACAGAGCCTAAAGTTGCAGGAGGAACAAAAACTATCCTCCTGATTGAGTGGGATAGCAAGATGGTGATAAGCCAGCTTGAGGGGCAGTGGGGATGAACTGGGTTTGTACAGCAGTTCCATGGAGTCCTTGCTTGTTTGTCCTTTCTGCAGTATCAGTGCAGACAGAGGTGTGTGCTGCTGTGGCCCTGGCTGTAGCATTAACCCAGAAGAGCACATCTGCAGCTCTTCTGTCTTACTAATGTCTCTCAAAACACAGCGTTCCAGAAGGAAAAAAGACTCCTGTGCTAATTCCCTTCTGTTTGAGGAGGGTTTGAAATCACAGGGACCTTGAAGCCATCTGAGCTGTGCAGCGTTTTGCCTCTCTTTCATAATGTCTCCGTTTCCAGGATTTTTCTCCCTAGAGGAAGGAGGTCATCTCATCGTCACTCTTGCAGGCTTTGTGTTGCAATGTCCTAATGCTGTTTTCCGGGAGGGAACATGGCAATTCTCATCCTCAGCAGATGGTGCTGGGGGCTGCAGGGCTTAGGAGCCAAGAAGCACTGAAATGATAAAATATCCCTTTCGGTGTTTCCTTTTTTACAGTGTTTTTCTCCATCCTCCAAAATGAATTAATCTGGAAATTTCTGTCCTATATAGCAGTTCCCTTGTGAAGGTAATTTCATTTGCTACCCAAAGGCACTGAGACTGGTGCTTAGAATGCAGGTGATGTGGTGTTCTGTGTGGACATCCCTAAATTTGGCTGAACGATCTCTGCCCTACTGCCTCACAGCTGTACATCAGCTGTACATCAGCTGTGCTCATCGCTGCAGTTAGACCACTGGAAGCAGTCCAGGCAGGTCCAGTGCTGTCATTCCGAAGGAGCACCATCTCCTGCAGAAGAAGGAGCGGCTTCTTTCTGCAGCTTTGATCACCTCTCTTGGCATACATTGTGTTCTTGGGTATCTGGACAGGCACAGATGTTCAGCTGAAAGTTTGTGCTGAAGGAGCAGAAGCTGCAGCGCTCTGAGACACTGCTGGTGACCCATTTTCGGTTTCCCACAAAATTCCGCAGGTGTTTTCTGTATTCCATCTGCTGTTATGCCAGGCTTCAGAGGTCCGTATGAGACTGCTCTACATTCTCACGCTGCCTTCCTGAAGTGCTTTCTGCAAGGCAGACAGCAGCTTTGCCGGGTGTTCTGTCTTGATGTGCCAAATCTTGGTACCTTTGAGCCCTGAGCTCCTATATATTAAATTTTAGTTGCATTTGGGCAGTATAGCCCTTAATTCATGTATCATTTGGTTACAAGAAAACCAAGATGAATTGTGAAGGTGATTCCTGATACAAATAACTTAGTTGAGTAACTTTGGTTTTGTTCTTCAGAGTCCCTGGAGCCCACCTACCAACAACTGCAGAAGATGAAGCTGGACAAGAGCCCCTTTGTTGTGGTGTCTGTGATCGGCCAGGAGCTCCTGACTGCAGGCCACCATGGGGCCTCTGTGGTGGTGCTAGAGGCTGCCCTGAAGATTGGCACTTGCAGCCTGAAGCTGCGGGGATCAGTGTTCTCTGCGCTGAGCAGTGCATACTGGTCCCTTGGGAACACAGAGAAAAGCACTGGATACATGCAGCAGGACTTGGATGTAGCCAAGAGTTTAGGTAAGGATTCTCCTTTCACTCTTTGAGTGCTGGGTTGGGACAGGTGGAACAAATCAGGAGCTGAATTAATGATCAGCATCTGTCTGGAATACTCAGGTTTCTGTGGGGTTTCATAAGCTGCTAAATCCAGTCTGAAACTCCTGAAATGTTCAGAGTGCAGGCTTGTTTGCCTGCCTGTGTGACAGGGCAGATGATCAATGAATGTGCTAGGGTTTTACAGGGTCTTCAAATTACCTGGTACCATGTATGTGGGAGCTGCTCTTACTCCCCGTGTAGACTTGTGCTCATGACTTTACATGAAGTCTTAAATGAAGCCATCTGTTTTTCCAAGAATTCAATGGACAAAGGTACTCAGTCTGAGATTCTGGGGCAGTAGCCAGGGAAGGAACAAAACAAGAATGAGAGGATGAACAAAGAGTGTTCAAAAAATAAACAAATTCAAAAATCCCTCTTGAGTACAGTGTATCCTGCACAACAGTGAGAGTATTCAGCTTCTCAGGGTGTTGCAGGAGAGCAGACAGGTGTGAGACAAAGGCCTGATCATGCACAGGTGAAGGCCAGTGCCCAAAGGCTCAAGCCAGGAGCACTCACAGAGGGCATAGGGACTGCTCTCCTGAAAATGGTCACAGATGCTATTTGTACATCTGAGCCAAGCTGTGTTGCTGAATTGCTTTCTGAAGAAAGCTGGCATGCTCTGTCCTTGTTCCTGGGCCGTTGACTGACCTTCACAGTGTCTAGCAAAGAATAAATGGGGAGGCATGGGAAATTGCCGAGTTTAGGCTAAAAAAGAAAGTAAAATAATTCTGAAAATAAGATTGGTGGCAATTGTAGAAGTTTCTGAAGGCCAGCAAAGAGGAGAGTTTGACTGTGTACAGAACTGTTCTGATGCTGTTTGTCGCACGCGGATCATCACTTGTATAAGTTCCAGTGTTCTTACTGGATGTTTCCAGCAGTGCCTGTATTAGCTAACCTGTGTTTTGTTTGCATGTGATACAGGTGACCAGACAGGAGAATGCCGAGCTTATGGTAATCTGGGCTCTGCATTCTTCTCAAAAGGAAATTACCGGGAGGCCCTTACTAACCACAGACATCAGCTGGTGCTTGCCATGAAGCTCAAAGACAGAGAGGTAGGAAGCTTATTAAATAGTCTGAGCTGGGAGTCAGCACTGCGTGGTTTTCCAGACAGATGTGAACATCTCGAAAAGCCTTGTCTGTCTTCCCTGCTGTACTCGAAGAATTTGGAAGCTCCGTGATTTCTCTCCCCAGGTGTTCACTTGCCTTTTGTTAAGGAAAGTCTTTGTGCCAGTAGATACAGTGTGTGAGTGCAAGGGGCGTTATGTTTGGTTTGTCTTTTTGCTTCCCCCATCTCTAGACTTCCTGGAGCTCTGAGCAGATCCTTTTGCCTCCCTCTCCCTTTCTGTCCATGTTCCCACAGCATAGAGGCTCAGGGGCTCTGGGCACCTGGGGTAGAAGCTGCTGCTGGGTTGGTGTCAGGTCCCACATTGCTGCGGCGGAGCCCTTGCTGTCCTCAGTGCATGGTACAGGTACTGCCCATCCAGACTCTGTTAGGCTGCGTCCTCAGTTGTACTTGTTCCAGATAGAAAACAAGCAAGATCCCTGTCCCCAGTGTTTGCATAAAATAGCTTTGTGTAACTAGCAGTGAAAAGAAAAAGAACCTGTGCAAACCTGAACACAAATTGTAGTGTAGAGTGTAGGCATTGCCTGGACTGGATCTGCTTTGCCTTGACCATTTGCCATTCAGCTCCTGAGGCATTATGCTGGGCACCCTGCCAGTGCAGGGAAGTGGACTGCATAGACTAAGCAGGCTGTCCCAAGGGATTTTTACCAGAAGTTCACTGTAAGGACAGAACCATATTTTAGTGCATGTTACAGGTACAAAACCTATTTCCCCCTTCAGGGGTTCCCCTCTACTGTGAGTGGGAAGACAGGGTCTGGTGGTCACAAGGCAGGTGCAGGTAGGGGCTAGAGGCAGCAGGGCAGGTGAGAATTCATGTAAGCACAAGTAGTTTGGGGGGAGATCTACAAACTGAGGAAGATCAGTTTCCTACTGGTAAGTCATGGAAAAAATCCACTTGAATTTTGTTGAGTGCTTTACTGAACTATTTGTTAAGTTAAATATCAAGTGAGCTTTGGAGAAATGCATCTTTCAGTAGGTTGTGGAAGGACTGTGGCATGGGGGAGGGAGCTGTTAGACATTTTCTTGATTATTTTACCAGCTGGAAAACCTCCTGAATCACTCCTCATTTCCTTGTTAATGTTCATGCAGAGCAGAAAAGCTGTTCCTCGTCATTGTTTTTAAAGTTTTCGTGATTGGGGTCCCTGTTGCTGCTGACAGGGTAACTTGTGTGGCTGCTGCTCTTCCATGGGGTTTCTGCAGCAGCAGATCCCCTGCTGTGGGGATGGAGGAGCAGCAGGATAGTGGCTGAGCTGGTGCAAGCACAGCAGCCCTAGAGCCCCAGGCTCGAGCGTTTCTGACTTCAAGCCACTGATCTGAACAGATCCCACCAGTCCATCTGAGGGGAGTTCAGGGAATGAGGGCTAATCATGATAGTTCTTAGTTCATGGCACATCTGGGTACATAATTAACAGTTATTGACAACAAATGACTACTTGGTTTAGCAAGAAAGCTGAGCTTCTTGGATTTCCTGTAGGATGTAACCACAGGAAATTAATTTGGCGCTTTCTGATGACATCATCTTGACCACAGAGCTTCCTCTGAACAAAAAGCTGTTTTTCTTGGCCTCCTTTGCAGACATTTTTATAATGCAAATGTTATAAAGTTGCAATATGGCTGATGTGAATTCCACCAGAAGGGAATTTGGTGTGCAGCTTTAATGAGGTAATTGTTTTACCTCCGACTGTACAGAAAATTGGCAGAGAAGGTAAAAAGTGCTCCTTTGTATGGGTTACTGCTGTCTTTGGAGGGACTGTCAGGTTCTGAGGCTGCAAAGGTTTGTACCAGGGCTTCTGCTGTGTTGTGCTGCTCATAAACCGAGGAGAAGGTTGCAGAGGGTCTGTCTGGAGCACTGAGGTCTGTCCTGCCCCACACAGTCCTGGAGGAGGGGAACTGTCAGTTGAGCAGTGAATCATCTGAGCTGGTCACAGGGACTCAATATTTTAAACGTTTTTGTTCCCTGGCATAAAGAATCTGGGCAGCTCCTGTTACAAGCACTGTGTCATGCTGAGCACAGGCCATGTGTCCGGGCATGCCATCCGCTCTTTCAGCCAGTGTGGGGAGAAATTTGGGCTGTTCTGTGATACTTGTGCTTAGAGAGAGCATGGAGCAGGTGTAGCTGGGATTTGGCATACCTTTAGTGTCTCCAACAGAGACCTTGGATTGTCGAACACACATGAGGGTTTGGTCTGTGCAGACGAGGCAGAAGACTGGTTCTTAGGAAATGCTGTGAAGGGCACATGAAACAGCCCTCTCTGGTAAGGGATGTGTTGGATTTTTTGACCAGGTGCAGTGGCTGGTCAAGAAATTCAGATGAGCTAACTCTCTGAGAACTGACCTTTGTGTATGTGTTATTTGCACTAGCTCCGACTAAGACCCACTCAATTCGTGCAGAGGTGGAAATAAAACTCTCCTGGGCTGATGGGGCCCCTAGCTACAGGCTTGTCTTTTCCTTGCTCATTCAAAGCCAGTTTACCCACTTGTGTCCTTCAGTGAGGAACTTCTGCCTGCACAGGGGCTGATACCTCTGAACAGGGACAGGAGGGTCCACTCTAGGCTGATGTGGCTGCAGTGGACTGAAATGTTGTCTTTGCTTCCCTGCTGCTTGATGGTGCATGGATGAAGAGTCACAGCCCAGTCCTACACCAGCAGCAGCCTCACGGTCTTGTGTTGCGTTCCATGCTCTCTGTGATTGAAACATCAGCACATGCTGTCTGGCAGTTCATGTGCTGATGAAATTGCCTTTTTGTAGTTTGGGCTGCTGCTCTTTTTTGCAGTTGCTACTTAGTGCCCTTGAAAGGGCTGCTAGTTATACAAAGAGAGGTTCCCTAAAGTGTCAGAGGAGGGGTGACAGCTGGTATTAGCAAGCAAAGCTGCATTGCATTGTTTTAGCTCATTGTCTTTTGCTTGCCACAGAAGCTGGCTCTGATGAGCGGCAGAAACTTCCAGCCTGTTTCTCCTCAGAGTGGTCTGAGGCCTGCACATAATGGAGGTGCAGAGTGTTAGTGTCTGTACTCAATTTTTTAATTATTTGCTTTGGTTTTGGCACCAGCTAAGCTGATCTTCTGGAAGCCATCAGGTAATTCATGTAGTGTGTGTTGATGCCACATCACAAGCTGTGATTTAGACAAGGCTTGTGATTTAGACAAGGGTTATGCAACTGACAAGCTATGCCAGGATCAGAGGAAAGAATGGAATCAAAATGTAAAAGCTTTTGATGCCTGTAATGCTAGTGCTCTATGTCCCTTTTTTTTTCATCACTAGCTGCTGCTCAGGTGTGCAGAACTGTCTTGTGTTAGGAGTTCTATAAGGCCAGAGTGCCAAGGTAGAGCCAGTGGTGCGTTATCTTTTGGGATGGGTTGGAGTGGCCCTTTCTACTGACCTTTTGGAAGGGCCTCTATTCCTTCCATTCAATTTAGAGAAATACTGCTTAAGTGTTGGAGCTCTGAGGACTGACGAGCAGAACCGGACAGGAAAGGGAAAGCTATGGAGCCCCTTCTTAGGTCCAGTGTCCAAACCCTCACATCAGCTGTGCTTGAATCCTGCCATGCAGAGGCCATGGACACCACAGGGATTCCACAGTGTAATAGCTCTCTTCTCTCCTGGGCCCTCAGACGCCTTCGATTACAGCCCCGCCGTTCAGAAATAGCAGGGCAATACAGCAAGATCATAAACTAACCATGATGAAATGAATACTTTTGTGAAAGTGTGCTGCCAGCCCAGAGCTTTTGGGAAGGATGCTGCTGCCAGAAAGCCACTGGACACTGGCAGCTCCTGCATGTTGGCTGGTGGGCACATTTGGAGCTGAGCCTGGGCCTTTCCCTAGGGTGCAGCATCCCTCTCACCAGGAGGCAGTGAACAGAAGCTGCTGGGTGAGGAAGAGTTGTGGCTGTGCCCCTGAACTCTGCCTAGGGCTGGGATGAAGATGCAGCAGAGTGCCTCAAGGGTGTTCCTGCTGCCCCTTTTTTCAGGATTGTGGCTGAGGGAAGGGCAGAGAGCAGAGGACTGACTGTGTCAGTGCCATCTTGCTCCTGGGTTGGCTCTCGATGCCCAACAGCTTGCAGCAATTGTCCCTGGCCCGGTTTTAAAGGGATTTCCCCCCACCTCCGTCTAGAAGCAGCTGTTTGTGGGAGGAATAGGTGCAGACCTGCTGGAGCTCAGCGCCCTCCTCTTACTCACCCTTTGTGTCTGGGGCTGCTGGCTGCTGCTCCTGGACACCAGTGTGAGCATACGTGGCTCTGGGAATTCTCTGCAACAGGCAGGTATGCTCAGTAACTGATGAGCCAGGTTTTACTGTCCCAAGGTGCTTTTTAAAATGATTGCAGATGTGAGGCAGAATTCACGTTTGCATCTTCAGCAGATTTTGTTCAGAAATGCTGACAATTCGCAGGAGAAGGCATGATGAAGATAATAATTAGAACTGGGTGGTTAAGTGGCATAGAGGAAAGGTGTTTATTAAGCAGACTTCAGTGGATTTTCTATGTCAGCTTGCTCTGGCATATCTATGAAAGTTCTTATGTGGCAAGAGAAAGATCAGAATGCAGGAATTCGTATTGTAAAGAGAAACCATGGGCTCGCAGCCCAGGAGACTCCAGAAGCCAGCTGAGTCCTCTGCTTCCTGCTGCAGAGGGCATTGCCATGGAGCTGGCAGGGATCACCAGTCACTGTGCATCTCTGAAGGAGGAGCATTCAGGAATATGGTTACAGGGACAGACATAATCCCTGGCTGGATTCAGTTGAGAATTTGCAGATTCTGCAACTGTCTGAACATACTTTGTAAGCAGCTCAGCCACTGGTGGTTATTTAGGTTTGCAGTTCTGGTAGTTTTTCCCGGTCCGCTTCAAAGCAATGAAACTTGGCATAAATCTCCTACATTTGGTAAACTGCAGCTCCTTGCTGTGCAAGTCCAAGATCAAATTTCACCTTGTTGTTTGCAGGAGATGCAGAGAAGGAAAGACAGATCGTTCCTTTCTAATAAAATCTGTAAATTCTGTAAAGCCAAGGTTTTCTGCCCCTTCCTGAAGTGAAGGGGAAATGCTTTCCAGCTGTCTCTCCTGCCGTGCTTTGTCTGTCAAGGCACAACTGAGTTGATAGCAGACCTGTAATGATATTCAGCCTTTTCCCTGAACTTGTGTGAATTATGGTTTGGGGCAACAGAAAGTGTGTTGGGTTTTTTTCTGTTCTGCTGAGTTAGGTAAGAAAAAGACTGGAACAGAGTCTGAGATGGAAGTGGCACAGCTGTCCTTCAGGACTGATTCCATCTTCATTCTTCCTAAAATAGAACCTGTGGGGCCTGTGGTGGCGAAGGCCAGGAGAACACCTGGAAAAGAGCATAGCCCACTAAAACAGGGCTCTGAGGACAGTACAGCAGCCAGAAACCATCAGGGTGGTGAGCCTCCCTGTCCCATACCTGTTCAGGCTGGTGTAGAAGGTGAGGGAAAGGCTGTTCATGATCACTGATTTAGTCTCTGCAGCCATACCTGAGCTGCCTGGCTTCAGTGACATGGCATTACACCATGCTGTGCCTTCTCTTGGGTTTGCATGGCTCAGGCCATCCTGGAGGACTTCGGGAGACACCAGCTCACTGAAGCCCAAGTAAAAAGCCTGTGGCCTCTCTCGTATGCCCAGTGGCATGGGCTGGTTGGTCACTGTCCTGTTCTCTGCAGAATTTAGCTTTGTGTGTGTTCACATGCATAGCAGCTGGCCTTTTCCATTGCATCCAAGTGGCTTTCAGGTGTTTTAAAATAGAATTTCTCATAGGGTAAAATTGGTCTCTTTCTCACTGTAAATCCTGAAGTGATCCTTAGCTGGTCACTTGTGTCCTCAGTTGTGCTCCTTATCATCAGTCTCAGATGGAGTGTGGGGAATCCCATCCATTCATGAGCTGCAGCTTGAGGGAGCCCACTGCAAGTGTCCCTGCCCATGGGATATGTGTGACTCTTGACTGTATGAAGAGGTGGTCTGGCCCTGGGGCTGCCACATTTTTCAGAAAGGAAAAATCAGAAAATCTTATGATCGCGGTTACTTTGTTATGTTTGCAAACAATCTGGAAAATGAGGACAGGATATAAATACCTCACAAATGAGAACTGGAAAGAGTCTTCAGGCTAAAGCAGTCTGTCATGCATGAAAACATTGACTAAGATGTCAGAGACAGGCTGTGGAGGCAAAAGGAGGAAAGTAGTGCTTGCTGCAGTGTCAGAGCTCTGCAGAAAACCAGCAGAGAAGTCACTTGCTTTCTGCTTTTTTTCTGGCCCTTTTCCTCTTCTGTAATGAAGCCACTGCTTCAAAATACTTTATTACATAGTTGTCTGCTAGAAGTGGGTTATTTGCTGCCTATAGCAATACGAGCAGGAAGGAGTAAGGAGAATTGACCTTATTTCTTGTGGCTTTATCACATCTGACTGAAGTTCCGGAAGTAACACGTTGAGGAGGGCCTTGCTATTCTGTACTAGTGGACAGAAGCTTTGTTTCTACCCCATTGCCCTTGAAGTCTCAGATTCTGCGGGTATTGTGATTTCAGCTTAATGAGAACTTGTGAGGAGATTTGACTCAGTCTGGAGAGTATCTTTCTGGACACTTGCAGTGGTGTTCAGTTTGTGTCTGGCCCAGATGTTCAGCTCTGTTGCTGGGCATCCAGAGTTACAGGCATGCACTTCTCAGTTCATATTGTTTCCATGAACACTTATGCTTCAAGTAGTCTTTGAGGGGCCTCTGATTAACCACTGAGATTTGAAAATCTGACCTTGGATGTGGGTGTACATCAAAAACCTCATGAAAAGTGTAATGCCATGCTATGCCTCACTGATTGCAACCTCTCAATGCACACAGCAGACTTGCTTCATTAGGGTTCTGGGGCAGACTCTCCCTTGCACCCTGGATAAAGGCTGTGTGCAAGCTGCTGGGAGAACACTTGTCATATGAGTTCATTTGGGAATTGTGGGTCCTCCAGGGCACTAGTGCTGCCCTACAGCTCAGACTGAATCACCTACATGGCTGAGAGGATGAGTTCAGTGATTAGTGCCTGACCATCAGCATTTGGATTTGCATCAGAGAGTATAAGTTCTTTGCCTTTCTCTTTCTGTCTTTAGCAGGTTTTTCTAGAGTCAGTTTGATTGGATTCGTACAGGTTAGTCTGGTTCAAATGTGATAGGATTAAGCAGAACAAAGGGAAATCTGGCCAGTGCAGGAAATTTGGGAATGCACTAAAAGGCCATATGCTTTGTTTTGTTTGGACTTGTGACTCAAGAGGGAAATGTAATACTTCCTGAGGATCTCCTTTAAATGTCCCCATTTGACCTCCACAGCACATGGATTTTAGCTGAAAAAACATGCAGTCTTCTGGTTTTACTTTCCTCTCATAGTGACTGCAAACCTCAGCATGCTGCTGAGGCCTGGACCTGGCTGCAGTAAAAAAAATGAAGCAGAAAACTCCTGCAAGACCTGCAGCTCCAGGAGCAGCACTCTCTGGGTCTCCAGGAGGCCTACCTCAGTGAAGGCTTTCCCACCTGTATTGAGTTTGCAGTGAGGGGGTGTCCAGGTTATGAAAAAGAGTAGCAAGGATTGGCACAGGTCAACATGCTGCTGTAGGAGTTGGAGTTTTCTTTGTCTGCACAAAGAGCTGGTCTGGGACCTGTAAGATCCAATTTTGTGACTTGCTGGCTTAGTCTTCAGGATTAACTTTGACCAGGGCATGACTCACTCATCAGTGTCGCCATCACAGAGAAGCTTGTGGTTTTAAATGAGGGCTTCTTTTCTTACATCACCACTAAACATGTCAAGTCAGCCATTCTCCCTTAAGTGATTGCATACAGAAGTCTTTTAGACTATGTCCAGAAAGCGACCAGATTTCGGCTCCTTGGGGTAAAGATACATGAACCCCAGGTGATGCTTAGGCTCGATGCCAAGGTCTCCTTTAAACTGTTCCTGGGCTGGTATGTTTTGTGTGACTTCTTTGTGGAATGAGTGGAGCACTGCAGAGCCCACCCAGAAAGGTAGCCCGCTCCTCCAGGTCCCCAGCACCACACGGTGAGGGATGTTTCTCCAACTCCCACAGTGATTGTGAACAGCCTGGTCAGTATGAGTGACAGATTTACTCTTCAGAAATGGTGTGGTGTAGTTACTGCTTCTGCTTTCCATCAAAACCCTGCTATCTTGGTCAAAACCATTTGCAGTTCTGTTGAAGGGTTAGCTCAGGTTTGGTTTTATCAGTGTTCTAAGCAGAACTGGACAAAAATGGAGGAGATGGAGTCAATGGATTTTCCACTGGAGCAGCGTTTTTTTGATCTCCAAATGAGCAGCGGCTGAAAGTCAGCGGTCCCTTTGAAGCCTTTGGTTTCAGGAAGAATACTGACTGCAAATGGCTTGACAGTCAAGTGATGGTGCTGTTTAAGTTTATCTGGATTCATGTACTTTATGTGATGTTTTTGCCGTGGAAAAGGGAGAATGAGAAGTCCTTTGAAACACTACCATTTTCCTGAGCAAGTACGGATAGAGAGGGCTGGGAGAGTGATTGTTAGCACAGCCCGTGGCAGCCTCTGTCATGAGCAGCAGGTCTGTGACACCTGCAGAGCTGTGGATTTCATCCATTAATCAACTGGGGACTGGGACCATCTCTTTCTGCTGTGTATTTGAGTCTTTCTATTGTGTCATTAATTCCTGGTTATTCCCTTTCAGTTAGCAGTAGTTACAAGTTCCTTCCAGGCTTTCAGATACTAGTGCTTCTGTTCCATGGCTTTGGCTTTTTTGGGGTTTGCTTTTTGATAGCTTCTGTGTAAAAGACTGAGACCTCCTACAAATAAATTAGATTTGACAGGGATATTGATTCCAGTATATTTTTTCCCCCAGGAACTAGTTACCTAAAAACAAATCCATTCCTTCTTTCTGCGTATGGATCGTGTACAAGAGGAGGATATTGCCTGCTGCTTCCTTTCCTCTTTTCAAAAGCATGGCACACAAAGGAAAAAGCTGGATGTGACAGTGGCACATCAGCCTTGCCTTTGAGGGAGGAGAGAGGGACAAGTTTGAATTTTAATGGGGCACCTGCTGTATTTGGGTGTGACACTTGTGCACTTAGTGCATAAATCTGTAGTTCTCCAAGCCAGACTGTGGAAGACTGGTGGATTCTGAGGAAATGGGGCTTGATAGAAGTGAAGGTAAAGTGCAAGTTACAGCCAGTGGATCATTTTAGTAGGTCCTGAAAGTACTCACCCACAGTCATGCTGCTGTCCTACCTGTGTGCACAGCAGTTACTTGGTCCTTACCTGTACACAGCTCCTGTACAGAAAGAGCTGGGATGTGTCCCTGGTGTCAGCTAACCTGTGTCCTTCTCCCCCTGAAACAGTTACACCAGTGTAGGGCACGGCAAGTTTTTACTGTATGTGGGGATGCCTGTGCTTTCAGAGCTCTGTGTGTCTATTCTGGAACAACCTGCTTCCCTCACCACCCCCAGAACATACTAAATGAACCAACACACCTTTGCTTGTGTTCAGGAGCAAGGGCATGTAGGTGGGAGTGAGGGAGTGGCAGTGAGGGGATGTGGATTGGAGGTGAGGAGGTGCAGGTCAAGGGCTACACTGGCTCTCAGAGCCACTGCCACCTGTCCCCAGTACATCTGTGGTGAATATGCATAGCTGATCTGCTGAATACAGTTCTACTGCATCTTTGGGATCAAGCTACTGTTACACCGTGCCCAGACAGAGAAGGGAAGTGGAGAGAAACAGCATGCAAAGGCATGTTCGATCTCTGATCAGTCCTAATTGGTGCCTGTGTTTGGGAATTATGGCTGCCTTACGGTGAGATAGCAAGCAAAGCATTTTCACCTTGCCCATTTTAGAATTATTATAGAATGTTCTTATTTGGCCAGGCTGTGCAGTCAGGTGAAGACTTGTTTCAATGTAACGTGATTGGGAAATGACCATTCTCTGGCAAGAGCGAAATACCTAAGGAATGCATCTCTCCAAGTTGCCAGGTCCATAGTAGTTGTCATTCTGTGATGCACATCTGCTTAACATCAGACTGCCTTATTCAGCTGAGGAACCTGAGCTGGCTATTGCTCCCAAGAAAAAGAGAGCACTTAGGAACCTGTTTCAGAACTCCCTTCTGTGCCTTAGCTCAGTGGCAGAAGAATCTGCTTTCTATTATAGTGATAAATTGTTTAATTGGAGGTGTAAGCAGTCCCCACTGTAAGATTTGTTTTTGTCAGATGTGTAAAGCGTTGATTTTCTTTGTTTGCTAATACAAACCCCCTTAGTATGGAGCTGTAGTCTCCTATCACCCTGCTACCAGACATCTGTGCTAGCAGAGCTGGAGGCTTGTTTCATGTGTTAGTCTTGCGCTCTCCTTGCCATAGTGGGCCTCTTCTGCCAGCAGCGTGGGAATACCCGATCCCTCTTGGCCCTGTGTGTGAACCACTTGGGGTTCCCAGTGGATCCTGTTCTGGGGGGGATTTTATTAAATATACAGTGATGAATTTATCTTCTGGAATCCTATTCCTAACCCCCTGAAGTGAGTCATTGGAGTCCCCCAGCAGATGTTATCACCAGATTGTTCTTAAACAGTGCTGTGAGGGCAGGCTCCCCTGACTACCCCCAGACCACATAGAGCACTGATGGTTGTCTTGCTGGAAGATTGCTGCTGCACACACCAACTAGCCCCAGCCTGGGAAAGGCAGAAGTGGCACAGGCTCTGCTCATGCAGACTCCAAGAGGATTGAGAACTGTTGCTCTCAGATCAGGTAACAGTGGAAGCTGCTGTAGAATAAAATGTGAGGGGTGTTGGAATGAAGAACGCATCAGAGGGTAGAGGTGGCCTTCCTGCTTTGTCTAGCTGGCTGTGTGAGCCACAGCCCAGCCTCTGAAAACAGCCCCAGCTTTCTAATCAAGTTGGGTTATTTCTTGTCAATAACCCTTCACCCTTCATTTTTTATTTCTTTTATTTCCTACTTATTTTTCTTTTCTGCTTCACTTGGCCTCCTCCTGCATCCTGGTTTGGACGATCCAGTCCTGGGCACTGAGGCATGTGAGCCAGGTGTCCTACGTGTCCTCAGAGTGGTTGCCAAGCTTGTACCCTTCATTGTAGGTCTTTACTGTGAGCCTGGGCATGCTCTTGGGCAAAGGGATTAGGAACCCTGGAAATAAACTTTTCCAGCCTCACAAATTGGAATTCCTATCATCTGCTTCCCATTCTAGGAGACATCCTAAAGATTTTTTTCCCATGTGCGGTATGAGCAATCTCATCTTCTGTCAAGTTTTTCTTGTGCACAGACAGTCTGAGATCTGGTGCTTTCCATTTATGCCTCTTTTCCCCAGCCATAGTCCATTAATATCATCCAAGTCTCTGCCTGATGGCTCTTTGCCAGACTTCATCTCCTCAGCATTCTGTATGCATGGATGTCCACCTTTTTTTTAAATTTTAGCAGCCCTAGGAGACACCAGATTTCACTGACTCCTTGTTTTCCAGAAAGACATTTCCATTCTTTTCCCATTAATATCAGTATTGATGCTGCTGCTAGTGGCAGGTCTCTCAGAACTATTTGAGGCTGGATCAGTTCTGACCATGTTGTGCCAGGTTTGACTTTGCCAGTGGTGCTGCTGGTTTATTCTGCAGTAGCAGGCTCATTGCTCACCAGCAGGACGAAGGGAGCTCTGATGCACACCTTGAGGCCTGTAGTGGGCCCCACTCAGTATTTTGGCCTGGCCTTGAGCAAGATGGCTGCATGTATCTGGGTTTTTCAGGTTTTTTTCCCTACTGAGGTTGCAAATGACTCAGTACTCTGTGTATATTAATATTCATGAAGACTTGTGTAAAAATGGATTAAAATTCAGAGCAGCCATTTTTATGTTGGTTTTGTAACGACCTCCAAACAGGCCTTCTCAGACCTTGTAAGAGCTTTCCCTCACCAGTGTCAACCGAGAAGTTGTCACTGCGCTGCTCAGGAGCTGGTCCAGGGCCAAAGCACCTCGAGGCTGCGGCCAGTCCGACCAGTATGGAGCAGGACCCCTTCCCCACCTCTGCCTGTGTCTGCACTGAGAGCAGCTCGTCCAGCCTGCACCGAGGAGGGCCTGGAGGTGCCACCAGTGCTTCCTGTCAGGAGCTGCAGCCCTTGGCCAGCTGCCACCTGCACTCTGATGGCTCCTTTCTGGACATTTGGAATTGGGTCACAGCAGCAGCTGGGTAGCAAAGGAAGTGCATGTGGAGGAATCATGGAGCAGTCAGGGTCAGGACATTGGAGTGAACAGCCTTGCTGAGGCAGCAGGTGTGTGTTGGGCAGGAGGAGCATGTTCCTGCCCTTGGCTCCTTACCCTGCTGCCTGACTGGGTGCTCTGGCTCTGCCGGGTGGAAGGCAGGCCTGTGTCCTAGGCGATGCAGTGGGAAAAAGAATCTGATTTTCAGATAATTTGTCTTGTTAAATACAGCTGTTTCTTGGTGGTAAGAACTTGGATTTTTGAAGAGGTGTATTTAGGTGAGATGTGCCCAAGGGACAGAGGCTCCAGCTCCTGAAATGCTGTTGTCTTTGCTGCAGTCCCACGGTTGTGTGGGACTCAGGACCCTGATGCTGCACCGTAAGAACTGTGCTCTTTGGAGCATGGTGTGCTTGGCCAAGCAGAGGTACGTGAGGATGTTGGTGACTGCACTGGCCTACTGGTATTGCAAGATAAGCTGTAGAGGTATCTCCCTCCTCCTAGCTGAGTGCTGGGCTGCAAGTGTGTCGGTTTTCCAGCAGTGGGTATTCGATGGCTGTTTAGCCTGGAGAGAAGAGACTGAAGCATCTTCATGGTGGCTCAGCCTGCAGCGTGACAGTGTCCAGTTGCTCATTCTGCTGCTGTCTCTGGCACTGCTTTGAGCTCAGTCCACAGGAGTCTGGTGCTCTGATGTGAACTTACGGCATGAAGAGTGGGACAGAGCAGGCTTTTGTTTGCGGTGTTCTCTGCAGGTGAATACCATTATTTATCTGCTTTCCTAGGAGCTGCCATAATATACAGGATTGTTTGCTGAGTTATCAGGACCTGGTGTAGGTGTTACAGTAATCATGAGAGGTGACTTGAGGTATGGCTACCTGTGGGGGAGTCACTGCTCTGTGGACAGCTCAGATTGGTCCTGGAGTGCAGTTTTCTGCAGCAGTCACTCTCTCCATCTCCTCAGTGGACTCTGCATCTCTGAGGTGCCATCATTCCCCTCTGCCAGGTACACACACACAGTGCACACTTCAGAGAAAGAGGTAACACAAGTCATGTCCCCCCAAGTCAACTCCATCCATTCCTGTTGCCTCCATCTCAGCTGCTCTGAGGGGTTTAGAACTGCAGAGAGCAGATTTTTTAGCTGGTAGCCCCATTCTTTCTTCAGTATGGCTTCTTGTGGTTTTGATTTTTAGGACTGGGGCCATCTAACTTGTTTCCATGAACGCTTGTACTTATGTTGCCTCTCTTACCCCTGCAGGCAGCGTCCTCGGCACTGAGCAGTCTGGGCCATGTGTACACAGCCATTGGGGACTACCCAAACGCGCTGGCCAGCCACAAGCAGTGTGTCCTCCTCGCCAAGCAGTCCAAAGACGAGCTCTCTGAGGCACGGGAGCTGGGCAACATGGGAGCAGTGTACATTGCAATGGGGGATTTTGAAAATGCAGTGCAGAGCCATGAACAACATCTGAAGATTGCCAAGGAGCTGGGGAACAAGCGGGAGGAAGCTCGAGCCTACAGCAACCTGGGCAGTGCATACCACTACCACAGGAACTTTGATAAGGCCATGTCCTACCACAACTATGTGTTGGAGTTGGCCCAGGAGCTGGCTGAGAAGGCCATTGAGATGCGTGCTTATGCTGGCCTGGGCCATGCGGCTAGATGTATGCAGGACCTGGAGAGGGCTAAGCAGTACCACGAAGAGCAGTTGCACATTGCTGAGAGCCTGCAGGACCGAGCTGCTGAAGGCAGAGCCTCCTCCAATCTAGGTAAGGTCCTGACATGGAGCAGAATTTGTCAGGGAATGCCGAGATTATCAGAGCCGCTTCTAGGATGCGGGAGGTCTGCTGTGTGCTGTCTTCTTAGTCACCCCAGTTTCACCAGGCTGTCTTAATAAATTAAACAGGCCCTTGGCAGATTGTGTGCTGCTGTAATGTATTCCGTGTTCAATGATTGAATTCCTCAGAAAGGCACTAGAAAGCACAAAGTCATAGCAAAAGGGAAATAAAAGGACAGAATGCTTTTGAGGAGCTCTTCAGAAGTCAGAAATAAATGTAATTTATTCACGCAAGAAGTGACATGGTTTGTTACCTGGCCATTTCTTTGGGAGCTAGTCAGCTGGATATCTCGATATATTGCTGCCTTGTAAGTTGGGAGACATATGGGTGGAATCCTGTGTTTGCTTTCAGAATGTACATATATAAACACTAGAGTGTAGCAGTCTTATGTTCTCTTATGGAGTAGCATTGGCATGCTGCTGGCAAGCTGGGGGGGACTGAGTTACATCCCTGTGAAGCCCATTCCTGCTGTTGCTTCACGATGCCAGATGTGAGAGACCAAGGATACATTTCCATCTCTGCCATGGCTGTGGCAGTTGTGCTGCTGATGTTCCAGCTGTCGTTCAGGATGTGTTCTCAGCTGGCTGGGAATGGCAGAGTAGGGCTGGTGCTGGGATAACCAAGTAAGTGTTTGCTGGCAGTCCCTGAATCCCAGCTCTTGCAGGCTGCCCCATGCAGTAAATTAGCTCCTGTTTCTGCCTGGCAGTTGGCACTCTCATTTGTAGATGCTAATTGTACTGTGATGTTATCAACAGCAGGTAATTGAAAAGAGCTTGATGAATTATTTAATGTCTCTTAGTAGCTGAGTTTTCAGGAGCTGAATAAGAAGATAAGGGGAACTAGAGAAAACAAGAGTTCCAGCTTTTTATTTAGTGTTGCAAATCTCCCCCTTTACACAAATTGGGGAAGATTTGTGAGGCAAAATAGATTTGTGGGGTGAAAGTTCTTGTGTGCAACTTAGCATGATAGAGCAATGAACATTGATAAGGTTTCTGTTAGTGTGTCAGCATGCAATAGGCAGCAGGGCTGGGAGAGGAGGCCTTGCATGAACAGTAAAGCATAAACTACATCCTCCATCTCTGCCCCAGTGTGGGGCCTGTCTTGGGGGAATGCAGAGGCATTAGAGATGCACTAGTCTGTGCCAGGGATAGTGGCACAGGACCTTGGGTTGTCCAGGCAGGGACAGGGCGAGATGAAAATGCTGGGTCCTTGGTGGGGTGATGGAATGCTGTCCTTGGCTATGCCGGGGAACACACTGGCTTCCCAGCTCAGTCAGGACTAAGGGAAAGCTCCTCTTGCTGTGAAGGTTAACTTACTGTGATTGGTTTCCTGAGGAGGCTGAGCAGAGCATGCAGGCTGTTTTGGTGGTGCAGTTCTTGGGTGATGGCATGGCATGTTTGGCTGTGAGCACCTGTAAAATAGAATGCATGTGCCCTGAGCAGCACTGACAAACCTCCAGAGACCAGAAGCACTTTCACCTGCCTTGTGTCCAAAGCACTTGCTTTTTTTCGTGGAGAATTGCCCCAGTTCTTTCTGAGCAAATCATAGAAACTGAGGAAATGCAGTCCAGGGAAATGGAACCTGTCACTTGGTTGTGTTTTAGTTCCCTGCATGAGTGTGCTGTTTCTGTGAGCCCTTTGCCACTGGGCAGACCCACAGCTCGTTTGCTGGAAGCAAGAGCCTGGTTCAAGGTCTGTAGTATTTCTCCTGATTGCCTGTATGTTCAGTGTAGTCTGTCTCTGTGCTACTCAGCTTAAGAAGAAAACCTAGCAAACTGGTACAGAAATGTTGAGATGAGCTGGGCTGAGCATTTCACTGTCAGTGCTGTCACTCCTGGTGCTGCTACTTGCTGGGTTTGCTTTGCCTCGTCCCAGAATGAAATGAGTGTTGCTGCAAAAGGAAGCAACTTGCTTTTATTCCTCAACCTTCACGGTACCCGCATGCAGTTTAAATTCTCACTGGCTCAAACTCAGTCATGTTGGGACCAGAAAATTCATCTTAATGTCATTATTAATCTTTACAGCAGCTTTGGATTTAATGATGCTTTCATCATATAATTTCAGAAATTTTTGCTTAAAAAAGAGAGAGTTTTGGTGCAGCAGAGAATGTTTTTCTGTGTTGGATTGAAGCCTAAATACAATTTTCCGTTGGTATGCTGACTCAGCCACTCCCCGCTTTGTGTTAGAATAGTTCTAGCGTCTGAGTGCAGGGTCTCACGTTTCAGCTGTTATTTGGCCATATTTTGTCTTCTCTGTCAGAGTTAAGTTATACTGGAGAAAGAGAACATGCAGTTCTTGTTGAGACTATTACTGTTGTTTAAAATGCATCCAATACCAATTAAAAAGTCTTAATTGTCTCTTTCATCTAATCCACATGCAAAACAAAACCTCATCAAAATAGCCATGCTGACAGGCAAAAATGTATCTAAATGTGTGTTTCCAGGCCAGAATGTTAGGGTTGGCTTCTTCGCTGAAGCAACAGACATTTTCTGTTTGCATCTCCCTGATGCAGATGCAAAGCACCCTTAAGTGTAAAATCCAGTGCTGAGCAGGGCAGACACAGACTGTAATGGAGCCCAGCTGCTGCAGAGCTCTACAGGGAGATACACTGTGCTCTGGGACACGGGGAGCAAAAGGTAATGGCCTGAGGGCAAGGCACAAGCCTTCAGCCCTTCACAACAAGAGGATGTGGAGTTTAACCAGAAGTCTCAGGCTGTCAACCTTTGCAAAGCACCTGGTGTTTCCAAACACCCAGGCTCTACCTGGAGACATGGCTTTCCAGCCTCTGCAGTTCCCACTGCAATGGAGAGAGGACACTTCACATTATTAATAGAACCCAGTTTAAAGTCTCTTGGTGCTGCCTCTTTGCAGCTCCAAGAGAACTTCTCTAGCTGTCTTTGTGCGCTCACTGTGTTGCCCAAAGATGGCAGATGTTTTCTCTTGAAGTTTTTACAATTGATGTCAGAAAACATTTTCAAGGCCTCCTTCTGAGGCTCCTGCTCTGTTCATGCCTGTTCACGAGTGTTTGCAAAGTAGCCTGAGCATTATTACCACAGTTTAATTGAAGCATAAGTGGTACCATCAGCAGATTCAAAACTCCTGTTCCCATGTCTCATAACAAATGCAAGATAATTTGTCTGAAATTGAAAAGCAATTGTAAATGCTGTCTCGCTTATGGTGTTGAGTCTGAGCTCCAGAATCATCAGGTATCACTGTTGATACAAAAAAGCAATTTTATAAGGCCAAACTGTCCACTTTTTGTGGTGAATGTGTGCTTCATGTGTACCATAGAACCTTTCCCGGGATTTACCTGTTAGAAGCAATGAGGCAGTTTATTTGGAAGGGCTCTGCCAGGGCCACATCTGGCCTGGTGCTGTGGGGAAGGGATGGGGCTGCCTGGTGTGGAGAGGCAGGAAAAGGAGCGGTCCACAGGGTGCTGCAGAGGGTTAGTGCAGGGGAGTGTGTTTGTTTAGCTCGTTTCTGTTGTTTTTCAGGAATCATTCACCAGATGAAAGGTGACTATGACACTGCGCTGCGACTGCACAAGGCACACCTGTCCATAGCCCAGGAGCTGAGCGATTATGCAGCCCAGGGCCGGGCCTATGGCAACATGGGCAATGCTTACAACGCTCTTGGCATGTACGACCAGGCCGTTAAGTATCATCGGCAGGAACTGCAGATTTCCATGGAAGTCAATGACCGTGCCTCTCAGGCATCCACACATGGGAACTTGGCAGTTGCCTATCAGGCACTGGGTGCCCATGACCGTGCTCTGCAGCACTACCAAAATCATCTCAACATTGCCCGGGAGCTGCGGGACATCCAGAGTGAAGCACGGGCCCTCAGCAATTTGGGCAACTTCCACTGCTCAAGAGGAGAGTACGTGCAGGCAGCCCCATACTACGAGCAGTACCTGCGCTTGTCCTCAGAGCTGCAGGACATGGAAGGGGAGGGGAAAGTTTGCCATAACCTTGGCTATGCCCATTATTGCCTCGGGAACTATGAGGAAGCTGTTAAGTACTACGAGCAGGATCTTGCCTTAGCAAAGGATCTGCATGACAAGCTGAGCCAAGCCAAAGCCTATTGCAACCTGGGCCTGGCCTTCAAAGCCTTGATGGACTTCAGCAAAGCAGAGGAGTGTCAAAAGTACCTCTTGTCCCTGGCACAGTCTCTGAACAATTCCCAGGCCAAATTCCGAGCCCTGGGGAACTTGGGGGATATTTTTGTCTGTAAAAGAGACATACATGGTGCAATAAAATTTTATGAGCAGCAGTTGAGCTTAGCCCATCATGTTAAAGACAGGAGGCTGGAAGCTAATGCCTATGCAGCCCTGGGCTCTGCATACAGGATGATACAGAAGTGCGACAAGGCTTTAGGTTACCACACACAGGAGCTGGAGGTGTACCAGGAGCTGGGGGATATGCCGGGTGAATGCAGAGCACATGGTCACCTTGCTGCAGTGTATATGTCACTTGGGAAGTACACCATGGCCTTCAAGTGCTATGAAGAACAGCTGGAGCTGGGGCAGAAGTTGAAGGACCCCAGCATCGAAGCCCAAGTCTACGGTAACATGGGCATTACCAAGATGAACATGAATGTCATGGAGGAAGCAATTGGCTACTTTGAACAACAGCTGGCCATGCTGCAGCAGCTCAGTGGGAACGAATCCGTGTTAGATCGGGGACGAGCATATGGGAACCTGGGAGATTGTTATGAGGCTCTGGGAGATTTTGAGGAAGCTATAAAGTATTATGAACAGTACCTGTCTGTGGCTCAAAGCTTGAACCGTATGCAAGATCAGGCAAAGGCCTACCGAGGCTTGGGCAGTGGGCACAGGTGAGGAGCTGCATGTGTGTTCTAATGCCAGTGAAGTACAAGTACACACAAATGCGGTGTGTTACTTATGGAATGTGTTTGGTGACTATTGCACACATGCACCGGGTGTGGCACAGGAGCGAATTAGAGAGTCCTCTGGATGAGGACTGTGCTGCCAGCTCAAATAATGAAACTAATGTTGTTCTCTCTCTGGAGAAGAGGAAAGGCTTATGGGGTGGCAGGAGGAGGAGGTTGATTTGATGGTGCTGGGGATGTCTGCGGGGGATAGCGTTCATCCCCGAAAGGTTTGAGCTGGCCTCCAGGGGAAATTACAAAGCCTCTTCTCTCAAGGAAATACTGGGAAAATAAACACTGCTGTTTTCTTCCCTTGTAGGGCTATGGGAAGTTTGCAGCAGGCTCTGGTGTGCTTTGAGAAGAGGCTTGTAGTGGCACATGAGCTGGGGGAGGCATTTAATAAAGCCCAGGCTTACGGGGAGCTGGGCAGCCTGCACAGCCAGCTGGGAAACTACGAGCAAGCCATCTCCTGCCTGGAGCGGCAGCTGAACATCGCTCGAGAGATGAAGGACCGAACCCTGGAGAGCGATGCTGCATGTGGCCTTGGTGGGGTCTACCAGCAGATGGGCGAGTATGAGACTGCCCTACAGTACCACCAGCTGGACCTGCAGATTGCTGAGGAGACCAACAACCCCACTGGCCAAGGTCGGGCCTATGGCAATCTGGGCCTGACCTATGAGTCCTTGGGCACTTATGAAAGGGCGGTGGTTTATCAGGAGCAGCACCTCAGCATTGCAGCACAAATGAATGACCTTGTAGCCAAAACTCTGTCTTACAGCAGCCTGGGGAGGACTCATCATGCTTTACAGAACTACTCTCAAGCTGTGATGTATCTGCAGGAAGGTAAGAGGCTTAGTTACACAACAGAGCGTGCAGTGGTGGGGTCGAAGGGTTGGAAGGGAGACCTGAAGATGTGGAGAGGTGAAGTACTGTGAGCATGGCACTAAGAGGATATGCTTGATAGTGGCCTTTGATGCAGAAGCTCTTGCAGACATCCATAGCTACTGCTGAGCACCTGTGTGAATAACTGTCCAGAGGGCTGTAATGGTCAGCATGGCCATCTCCCTTGGAGCCTTCCTGTAGACAAAGCATGATCTCTGCCTTTCTGGGGGCTGCCTCAGAGCATGAAACTAGACCACCCCACAGAGTGTCTGTGTAAAGCTCATTTGTGCCTGAGCCTAGATGGTTTAAAACTTCTCTATAAACAGCACTGCATTCTAGGAACTGACTCTGGGGAAAACCACAGGAGGTCTCTCTGATTCTAAGAGGTCCTGAGATCCTGAGTTTGAGAGGTCTCAAACTCAGATGTATGCTGTGTTGATAGCCCCCTTGGCTTTTCCTTCTTTGTTCTTCTGGGAGTGAGACCAAGTGAGTGAGCGTCCTCTAAACTCTGAGTGAGAACAAGTGGTGTTTGACAGGGAGGCAAGGGAGGGTCAGCCCAAGGTGCCTGGAAGGCGTCTGCCACTGCTGAGCACTGGATCAGCACTGGCCTGGGAGTTGTGCTGCTACAAGGGGTTTCAGCTGATCAAGGTGTAGGCTCTGAAGGAGCAGACCAGCAGTGTAGCTGAAATGTATGAAGATGGGCACAGAAGGATTAATTACTTCAGTTAGTCTGGTTTTCCTGAAACTGACCTTGGCAGGATACCAGCATGCCGTTGGAAGGGAGGAATGAAACACAGCTCCTTCTCCTGGTGTGCCGCAAAATTCCTGCAAAGCCTGGCAACGCTAGCTGCTGCTGAGCTGCATGGTGACAGCCTTAGCCCTGCTTGCTCCCCAAGCCAGGGGAAACCTGAGGTGCCTCAGAGGAGGTGTCCCTGTTGTCAGCAGGGGCCATGGAGGTGAGAGGTTTGAAGCATGGTGGAAGTGGTGAAAACACAGAACGTGCTGCTGGAAGTGAAGTGAGTTCCTGGTTGTTCAGGCCAGGCCCCTGCCCTCTGCTGTGGTTCAGCACATAAACCGTGCAGAGTCTGCCAGAAGCTTGGGGAGAACTGATAGGAAATGAGCCAGTAATGTGTAAAGAGGCATCTTTTCTGGCAGTGCTTGGCAGCTCAGAGTGATTATGTTTGTTTGTGTGGTTTTTAGAGTTTAAAAGTTGAATTTCCTGATAGGGGATTGCACTTTAACTTCTCTTAGGGAGGTCTCAGTCCATGGAAATGTCCATCTTGCACCTCTCATGCTGGTGCCAGTGCGAGGGCTGGCAGCAACTGCCTGGCACTGGCGCTGCCCTGTTTGTTGGCCTGGTGCTGTCCCTGCCCTGCTTGCCGTCCCAGCATGGGCAGCTCCATGGCTGTCCCTGCAGAGGAGCCCTGCAGGACTGAGGCCACAGCCCCTAGGCTGCCACAGCCCCTTCTCCCCTTCTGGCACTCTCTCACTGACTCCTTTTCAGGACTGAGGCTGGCAGAGCAGCTAGGACGCAGGGAAGATGAAGCAAAAATCCGTCATGGCCTTGGCCTCTCCCTGTGGGCGAGTGGGAACCTGGAGGAGTCACAGCACCAGGTATGGTATACCATGGCCTGCCCATGCTGAGGGGCTTGTGGCATCCGAGCCCTTTGGGTCATTGCTGTCCTCAGGGAAGGAAATGTCTGGTGTGTCCCAAGGAGGGTGTGAGCCAGACCTCCCCTGCCATAGGGGCTGCTGGCCCTGGATCCTCCTGCTTTCCCAGCCCGTGCTTTGTGCTGTGTCTGTAAAGAAATCACTGTGGCTGTTTTCCCTCCCAGCTCTACCGGGCCTCTGCACTGTTTGAAACCATCCGACACGAGGTGCAGCTGAGCACAGATTACAAGCTGTCACTCTTTGACCTACAGACATCTTCCTATCAGGCCCTGCAGCGAGTGCTTGTCAGTCTGGGTAAGAGATGCCTTCAGATGCTGAGGCTGAACTCAGGCTCGTGCCAAGAGTTGCAGGGAGGCAGTTCACAACTCGTCCTTCATTCCTCCGTTATCCAGCACAGCACAGTGTTTCTGGGTGTCTGGCTTTGCATTTTTGGGCACCTTTGGTTCTTCTTCCTTGCTTCCTTCATTGGTTTGCCTTTCTGTGACTAGTTGTGTTATTACCTGCAGCCAAGATTATTTGTGAGACTGTGTTCCAATACAGGGACTGCTCTTTTGGGAAATAAGTGATGCTTCTTCCCCAGGTTTCAGTTGGGGTTGGGATAGCAGCTGTTCCTGTCCCTGCACACAGCATTGCAGACCACACTTGTGTAAGGTCTGAGAGATGGCTTTGTCTTATTAGGTCACCATGATGAGGCGTTGGCAGTAGCAGAGAGAGGACGAACGAGGGCATTTGCTGACTTGCTTGTGGAACGTCAGACTGGGCAGCAGGACTCAGATCCCTATTCTCCAGTGACCCTTGACCAGGTCCTGGAGACCGTGAACGGCCAGAGGGGACTTGTTCTCTACTACTCACTGGCTGCAGGCTATCTGTACAGCTGGCTGCTGGCTCCTGGGACAGGTGAGCAGCTTTGTGGATGTGAGAGCCTGGGAACAGGCCTTACAAAGGGAGCATTGTACTGTTTGTAGCTAGAAATTAATTTGGAACCAGTGTGAATGTAGGAGAGAAATCATTTCTGTCTAGTACCTTAAGGCAGAATAGACTAAAACTATGGCATAGCCACAGCAATAATGACATAAAAGTGCTTATTCAGGGCTTTGATGTTCACCTGGAGATGGAAGTGTTTCACGTGTTTAATATTTCCATTTTTCAACCTCCTTCTGTATATATTTCCCACGGGGCAGAGCAGAACAGTAATGAGATTCCAAGTATGTTGGCATTATGAGAATCTTCTATACATAAGAATCCCTACTTTAATTATATTTTTATGCTTTATCCTTCCAAAAGCTTTTGACGTTTATTCAGTGAAGTGGGTTGCAGAAAACAGAAAAGCATCCCCACTTCTGATCCACCATTGAACTGCCTGATCCTCACATGAATATGGAAACACTTATCACAGAGCAGCAAGGAGGATTAATTTGAAGAGCATTGCTTTTTGCAGACAGCTGTTGTTCATTATCTAATAAAGTGATGACTGTAAATTTTGAGGAGTTCTTTCTGAATATAATTTAATAATTGCAACCCTTCACCATGACAAAGCTAAAGAGATAAAAAGCACTGTTTAGATTGCACAAAAAGTGCTTCTGGAAGGGAAGCAAAGACTCACACATGCCTGACTTAGATGGGTTGAGGGAGGTTGGAAGAGACATTTTTGGGGGCATTTTGCAATGTTTCATGTCTGAGTGTAAGATGGGGCTGTCCTAGTGTGCATCCAGTCACTAATTGGCTCTTCAGGCCTGCAGTTTGCACAGTAAAATACCAGTGATTCTATAGTAGCACTATCAAGGTGAGTTTAGTAAAATTACGTGGATCAAGTGTAGGGTTTGCCACCCTTCATGATCAGTCTCTTCCCTGCCCAAATTGGGTCTTGTAGAAAAGCAGTTGCAGTCTTTGAATCCATGGGTTTGTGACTGCCTCCTTGAAGGTTCTGTCAGGTGACGGGAAGGAGAGGGTCTGTGACGCTTCAGGAGCTCCTCAGTAGTGACTCTGGCTCAGCCATGGTGACCTCTTCTTGTTCATTAACACAGAGCAGCTCCAGTGGCAGCCCATGGTCCTTATTGTCCCACTGAGACAGAACCCTCAGAGCCTCTTGGCTATGGTTGTGTTTGCTCCAGGAGGAGTTGCTTTATTCTTTGTTCCTCTGCTCTTCCTAACTGGTTTAATAATTGATGCTGCCAAGGCATCCAGAGCAGCCTTTTACTGTTGATCACAGTCTGCAGAATTAATTATATCAGGAAGGATAGACTAGTCTGAGGGGAGGAAGGTTTTATCTGCACTGGTAGTTGAATTCTCAGCAAAATGGTGAGTGGCCTTTATCTGGTTTACCCACTGTGAAATGCTATCTTTTAATAATTTACTGTGCTTTAGACCATCTTCTTTCTTTTTATAGAATGTATTTTCATGCATATGAGTGAAATGAGAAATCTCTGTGTGATGTGAGGACATTCTGCTGTAGTAACAACACTCTTATTTGGCATTTGAGCCTTGTATGTTCAGTTAATGTTGACAGAGGCTCTTAATAGGTATTTTCCGTGTGCGTCTTTTGAAATGTGAATTACTCTAGCAGGGGCTTGTATGGAAGATCTGATTTATAATTCATAGAGTGCTGCAATAGCAAAGGCATTCTGAGCATTTCATAAAAGCTCTGTTCTGCCTTTGTACCTTTGGGCCATTATCTGCAGAGTACAAACCCAGATTTTAAAAGCAAGGCTGGAAATGCGAGAGAAGCCCAGTGAAGGCCTGGCACAGAACACTCTGCCCCATTTGTGCTGGAAATGCCAAATACTTGGGGCTGTGCTGTCTTCTTAGACAGCTGCTGGCAGCACTGTTCTTGCTCTACAGAAATAACCTCCTGATTCTGGTGCCTTGCAGGAATTCTGAAATTCCATGAGTATTATCTGGGTGACAGCCTGACTGAAAATGCTGGGGAGTTCCACGAAGCCAGCAGTGTGACCCTGCAGACACTGACAAACTCCGTGCTGGAGCAGCACATCTCCAGTGTGCGGGAGGCTCTGGGAGTGGAGTCCTACTATACCCGGTAAGTTTGGATGGCAGGGTCTAACACTCTGGTTTCCACTCTCCCACCTGAATTTATAATAGTCTGGGATGAGCTAATTAGCTGAGAAGGCTGAGAGCCAGAGAAGAGGCAAATTTTCAGTGCAGCGACAAAAATAAATGGCTTTGTTTTTGTATCTGTGGCTGTTTGACTGCCAAGCAACTCTGTGTACGTGCAAATAAGGTCTGAACCCCCAGGTTTGGTGGTGAATGTACGGATTGAATGAAGAGGCAGGTGCCATGTGTGACTGTATGAACAGATTTCATCCTGGTTACAGTTTTCAGTGTAATTAATTCTCTTTCAACATTTTGCTTGGAAAAACTGCAAATACCATAGGAATTTCATCCCCCCACAATGTATTCCCTTGTGGCTATGGCTGAGTAAGTAATTTAGAGTGAATTAATCTGTCTGGTGTACATCAGCAAACAGGGAGGAACCTTACTGCAATCCATTACTCAGATAGGTCTCACAACTATGTTTTCTTATTTTTTTTAACTTATGTATTTATTGCAAGTCAGGTTTTTCTGCTTATTTGTACTCAATCTCATGATCTCTCATGGTGTTTGGTTTGATTTATTGATTGGATGAGTATGAAAATAGTTTCTATGCTGACCTTTACAGGTAGTTTTTCTCTGAATGCTTCTGTCTGAAAGCAGAGTTGGGGATGTCCCTGTCCTTGTGTGTTATTTGAGAATGCCATGCACAGGTATCAGTTCATCATCAGGATGTGGCATCAGTTCTCCTTGACTTATAAGTGAACCTTGCTGTATTGTCACGTATCACTTGACTTGGGGTGCGTGAGTAACACAGGGGCCATGTGCAGGCCTACTTTACTACAGGTGCAAAAAGAACATAAATGCATGTGTGGCTGATTCTGTATCCAACCCCCAGAACTGGAGGGAGTGGAGGCACTGGATCTTTGAGGTTATATAATCTTTTAGTCTTCTTTTAAACTGTTTTGCATTTTTCTGCAGCACTGAGATGTGTGAGGGAAGCAATTCTGTGAAGATGACATCCGAGCCCACACACTGATCATTGTGTCTTACCCTTCAGACATGCAGATACAGTTTTAAGTTCTAGTAACCATTTGTCACCACAGATTCTCCTCCTGGCAAAGGGAGTCCTTCAATCTCTAGGTTCTGGGATGAGTTTCTAATTACTGAGCTATCACTTTGTGGTGATGGTAGGGGTTTGTTTTTGGTTAAGGATTCTGGAGTTAATGCTTGTCTCTGAGATCCTTGAACCAGTGTGGTATGTTCATAGGCAGCAGGCCTTTCCCTGCCTCAAAATTATGTGCAGGGAATTAATAAAACAAAGCTGTTCTGTGTGGATGAACATGTTCTGCTCTGAAACTCCTTCCCTACATGGATTGAGTGCTTATCCCTCAGCCCTGCTGACTGTGACAGCACCCCAGAGCCCCAAGCCCCTGCTTTCTGCCCAGCACCAGAGAACAGCAGGGTGTGAATATGCACTGCACACATGGGGAAACTTGTGTCTGACTGACTGCTCAGTCCCTGGGTTGCTGGAGTGCCCTGCAGTTGTGTGCTTTGGGGTTCAGTTGCAGCATCGTTGCTATCGATGCTGCTGAGAGCAGGGCTGCGAGTACTGCTGTGTCTCCAGAGCACATCTTCCTGCTTTCTGGAGAGGAAGGGGTGCACGTGGGACATCTCATCAGGACTTAGCTTTGGTGTTCAATTCCACACTGCTAGAAATTGTTCCTTTTAGCTGGTCTAATTAAACTGAAAAGTGATGCATTCTTGCAAATAAAAGAAGTGTGAGGGATTTTAAAGCCTGGTTGAACTTGTGTTGGGACAGGCTCCTCTCTCTTCAGGGAGAGCATGTGACCTGTTTTCTTGAGTTCATGAACTCAGGATTTTTGCCTCTTAAGGAGCTGCAAATACCCACGGTGAGCATTACTCCAAACTGTGCCAGGACTCAAAGCTGAGCATGCGTGAACTGGAGGAAAAAATATTCAGGGGGCTGGCTGTTGAGAACATTTTCTCTTTTTCCCCTCCCTTTGTTTTTTGGGGTTTTTTAATCCCCCTGTCTGTGCTTCAGCTAGCCCTGTTTCAGTATTTGTGACATGATTGGCTTTTGTCAGGATTTACCAGATTATAAATCATATTGACCTGGCAGTACACTTAAAAAATACCCATGGTCCATACAGCAACAGAGGGGCAGCTCTAGTTGCCTGTACAAGTATGTGTTGTGTGTTCACTTAATTCCTGTGCTCTCTATTGGGAAACATGCCCTTGAGGAAAGGCTCCAAATTGTCAGGAATCCAAGAGGAAACAGAAATGAGATGGGAGGAGGCTTCAGTGGGTAGCATAGTAGGTTTAGTTCAAGTATACAGTAGTTGCGTTTGCCTTCTGCTTTTACAAAGAAGAGAAAATGCTAACAGCAATTGGATGGAAAATCTGCACTGAGACCATTTAGATATTAATGTCAGGAGATGGAAAATTTAGAACTGTTGGGTTGTTTGTATGGCTGCTGTGCTTGTGGCGTTGATAGAGGAAATAGTTCTGTGCTTTCCCTCTTTGTATAACAGGAGTAGCAACACAGCTCTCTCTGCTATGTCACACTTTGCCAGTGAAGGAAGCATGCAGAGCTTGCAGTTATTGTGGAAGTCTGAGAAGAATATGCTCACACGTGTTCTTAGGCAGATCAAGGGCTGAGGTGGTGTTTCCTGCAAACTCAGTTTTTCAGTGTTGTGCTACAGCTTTAGAAATCCCTACCTGCAGTGCCTGGAGTTTGGGTCCTGCAGTTCCACCTGTGTGTGCCACTCATTAAGCCTTTAGGAATGTCTGGAAGAGGAGGAGATGGGGCTGGTACGCCCTTGTATGCCTGACAGAAGGAGGTGATGCAAGTTGGGGAAAATTTGGCATTAGGATTTGGTTGAGGTTGTGTTTGGAAAACATTATCTCTCAAACTGGTCAAGCATTTGTCATCAAGCTGTTGCTCTGTCTTGCATCAATGGTCCCTTCATCTTGCTGTTTGCCTCACAGAGCCTGTGCCAGCAGCGAGACAGAGAGTGAAGCTGGGGATATCATGGATCAGCAGTTTGAGGAGATGAATAACAAGCTGAACTCAATGACTGATCCAACTGGCTTCCTGAGGATGGTCAGCAGGAACAACCTGATGAACAGGTGAGAATGCAGAACTGCTGTGGGGATCAGCAAGCAGGAGATGTCCTGGTGACAGGCTTCTCTCTAAATCGCAGCTTTAGGTGCAGCCAGTGCTAGTGCTTGAGGGGAGAGCCAGCAAGGACTTGTCCCACTTGCAGCTGATGACTCTTCTGAGCAGTACCCCTTCCATATTTGCTCTTCTGGCTGAATGCTGGTTTTGAGATTGAGCGATTGCAGGGGAACTCTGTTTTGTCCCTGCTGTGTGTGAGGTGCAGGGATTGGAGCTCTCTCCTGCACACTTGTTATGGAAATAGTTGTTTCTGTTGATCTCAAGTCTTGTACCGATTACTTGGGAATAAGCTGTGTTTCCAGAGTTACAGGATTGTACTAGCTGCAGAGTCTCCACACATTTTCTGCCTCTTACAATGTGTTCAGGTCTCAGCCTTTCACATGACTGTGCTAATTAGGGCTTATGGCGATCATTCGGAAGGAAAATTGAAGACAGAATTTTTCCAGTGTGAAGAGGGGCTGCGTGATGTGACCCAGGGTTTCTGGCTGCATCTCTGCTCTATTGTTGATTGTGAGCACAGGATACCCCAGGTCTTTCTCAGCTGGAAAAGCAAATGTGATCAGCCTGCAGCATTATGAGCCACCACTGGAGCTTGTGAGCTGTCACAACATCCCCATGGAACTGGGAGCTGCCTGCTGGCACCAGCAGCTGGCCTGGTTTTCTTTCCAGAATCCACATGCGTATTTGTTCAAGCTGTTGCACTGATGAAGGACTATGAGCACTTGGTAGTTTTGGATCACACAGGCGGATCCCCAGAAATGCTGACACATTTTGCTAGTTCATCAGGCTTAAAAGGACAGGAGATTGCCCCTTTGATTACAGGGGGAAATAGAATGTGATTCTGCTCCTGGGAATGCTAATCCTCAGAAACACTGCAGACGCCAACCATGTAGCACCTCTGTCTTTCTGCTCCATAGGAGTCACATGCATTACTTTGACTCCGCACCCAGGAGCTTACCTCAGGTGTCTTGTCAGGTAAGTAGTTTGCAGCTCTTAGGAGAAGCCCGGGGATGGGGCAGCTCAGGCACTTAACTAAAAGCACCCTCTGAAGAGCATCAGGAGGAGCGTTAGAGGCAGCCATGTCTGTGATGTTCTCACCCTGAAGCTTCAGGAAAGAAGCAGATGAGAATCTGTGTGGAAGAGAGAGGGTTGAGAAATAAAATGGGATCAGGCAGCACTTCTGTTCACTGGCCTAGAGGTCTGACAAGGACCTGTAAACTCTTAGACTTTAATTAAGCAATGGAATGCAATAGGTACCTAGAGCACAAGCAGTGGTCTTGCAGCTCCAGACTCCAGCTCCCCACCTCTGAACAGCTGTAGCTGTTCTGCCAGCTGTGGTGGAGTTTGTGCAGCTGTGGGTAAGTGCTGAGTAGATTTTTGCTGCTGTAGAGGATGGTAAAAGTGTGGCTGACAAGCAGTGAGTGAAGGTGTAGTGTCTGTTTGTTTTGGCTTCTGCACTTAAGGGAATGAAGGGAAGTAAGGCCTGCTTAGAGCTGAGAATGAGAGCTTGTCTTCCTTACTGCCAAGGCTGGTGGGGCACTCCTCACATGGGGCCTGAATGCATGTTCACACCTTGTGCTTGTATACTGGACATCGTCAGGGGAGTTTACGTGGCTTGGGGCCAGTGCGAGCTCCCTCATGCACAGACCTGCACGTGCTGTTAAGGTCCCGTGTTAAAAAATGAGGCTGTGGAGGTGCTGGGACTGTTTGGAGCTGTCCATGTCTGTGAGAAATGGGTAACTGAAGGGAAGCCCTTGATTTGGGACAGGTGCCCTCTGACTGCTCTCATCAGGTAATCTGTCTTTTAAGCAGAGAATAGTATGATTTTTTTTGGCAGTTCTGCTTAGAAAAGCAAACCTGGAGGGCTGGCAGTTCACTTAAGGAGAAAGAAGCACTGAATGAACATTGCGGTGATCTGAGTACTGGGCAACAGCTGTCGTGAGCTGAGGCTGCCACTGATACAGCCACCAAGACAGTCACAGTGGCTCATGTCTTACTGCACCTTCTGTTTTCTCTGCTCCTCAGGGCAGGCTGGTCAGGGTCATTGAAGCCTATTGCTGGCCTCAGGGGCCTGACAACCTTGCCCTGAAGAACTGTGCAACTGATTCCCTGTGGTGCAGAGGGATGGGGCTGTACCTGGGGGGCTAGCTGGCCCAGACAGATGGGACAGCAGTGGCTGGGGAGTCCCTTCTATGCTGGTTCTCTGCCATCCAGGGTGCAACACTGCAGCTGCCAATGCACAGGCACCCTGGCAGAGACTGCTGGGTGAGCTGTGGGATTTGTGCAACCACTGGTGGATTCTGGGCATAACTGCAGATCCTTGAAAGCATTCAAAGGGAGCTCATATCTGACTGTTTTCTGAAGCTTCCCACAGCTTGGTACTGTTGGTGTGTCAAGGTCCTGCATGTGGAGTCAGGGCTGCGTATTTAGGAGTCTCTTTGAGGAAGGCCTGATGGATATCAAGCATTCTGAATCTGTCAGATCACTGCATCACCAGGCCTGACTCCCATCCTTCCCAATGGCCATGCTTGGCCATAAGAAGTATTTGACTTGTCCCGTGTCCTAATGAGTGTTAAGGCAGGAGCAGCTCCATGCTGGTTGTGGGGTGAATCCCTCCTTCCTGTCTGGGTCCTGGCACTCAGTCTCAACAGGCAGAACCATGCCCTGTGGGGCTCTTGGTCAGCCAAGTCAGTCTGACCCAGGGCTTGCATAACATGGGTTTCTCCTCTATTCTCTGAGGCTTTGCTTTGTTCCTGCATCTCCAAGACAAAGGGCAGGAGCAGAGCTAAGGCAATACATGCCAACATCCCTGGCTGTTTGTGCTGTTTCTCTGCTTGCTGCAGGCCAGGCTGCCTGTACAAAGGGTTATAAATCAGCAGTACTGCAGTGTCTGAGCAGAGTCTTCCAAATGAGAGATTTCGCCATTCAGACATCAGGGGACCCTCTGCATTGCCTAAGCAAGGTAAAAATCATCAGTGTGGCATTCCCAGAGCCAGCATCGGTGCTCTGTAGAAGGGGTGTTAGGCCAAGAGTCCAAAGTCTTGCTTTTCTGACATTGAAAGGACCTGGACTCCGGTACCTGGCAAGCCACTTGGAGTGCCTTTTGTTGGCTGCTTTTGAAGGAAAGGGCAGCCAGTGGTCCCAGTCAGCTCTGCCTGCCACAAAAAAATCTGTCCACCTTCCCCTGTGAAATTTGCTCTCTTTGTGTACAGACACTCAGGCAGGAGATGTGAGAGATTTATGGTGCTCCCTTGGTTTTGTCCTCATAAAAAGCAATCTGAGCGGGGAAGAAATAAATCTAGAGCTGCTTGGCTGGGAAACCAAGATGCAGGAGGGCTCTGCTGATTGCAGTAATCAACCCTCTATTTCCCGCAATAAAGGAGTGTGTGACGATTGATTTACATGGGTGGTGGGGCTGGCAAGTGCCACCTGCTAGCAATGAGCTGCTCAGGGTGTGAGGGCCCAAGGTCATGGGGGAGCACCGGGGTACACCTGCACAGGTTTTGTTTCCTAATCTGATTTTAAAATCTGTGCTCTATAAAGCTCAGCCCAGCCAAACATGCATGGCTTGTTCAGGCACTGCAGTGAGACAAGCAGAAGGGTGCAGGGGGAGCAGACGGTGTGAGCCCATGCTGGTCCTGTGTTGCACAAGTCCCCCATGCAAGTTTTCAGCATCTCTAAGCAGCAGCAGCATACTTGCACTGTCACTGGAATCTCTGGGTTGGAGAGCATGGGCAGTCAGACATCAGGATTCTGCTAACATTCTGAAATGACTCCTGTGTGCCCATAAGGTGGAAATTTCATGTTAGTGGGTGGTAGGAGCATTTTTTCTTCAGAGAACTGTAGGTTTTAGGCATTATCTGAGTTGGGTCAGGAGGCTGGTTGCAGCAGCTGAGAAGAAAAAGAGACGGGGGGAAAAGGCAATTTTGTGAGTCTGTGTATTGTATATGTCAGAAAGGGTTAGGATATGTCCCAGGCCTCAGGTCTGTCAGTGGAAGAAGCAGTAAACCAGAGTGCAGTATTTTTATTCTCCTTGTCTTTTCCTCACTATTGACTTAATCTGATAGTCTGAGGAGACACTGTACCTGAACGTGTGTGTGTATCTGCCTATAGCAAATACACAGCTAGTCATTTATCTCATTGATTAATGTAACTGTTGGATGCTGAGGTTTTTTTTTAATTTCCTGAATGTGCAAATACTTTCTGCTTTTCTTTTCTATGTTGATACCCAAGAATCAATCTGGGCAAAGAGGTAAGAGAGACAAGGCATTTCTTCAGTGTAAATATCCTTAAAGAAAGGATATTGAGACCAGTGTCCTGATCAAGTGTGTAAGTTTGGTCATGAATTAGGGAACTAGAGCTGCTTGTGTGTTGTGTGAATTGGCAAAGGCCCACAGTGTTGGAAGGCATCGGAGGGGAGAAGGAGCTTCATGGAGACCAAGGGAAGCTTGCTTTGCACAGAGAAGTCAGACATGATCTGGAGTGGGATTTCATCTAACCCTCTTTTGAGTGCATTTGACACTTGGAGGACAGCGAGGCATGTGTTGCCTCATGGGTGGCCTTTTATGTTTGAGATTGTTGTATTCATTGCTGGTCAGCCCCAGTGGTGATTCTGGTGACACTTCAGGCCTTGCACTGCCATTGCTGTTAAATGTCCTCTCTCCCTCTCTACCTTTCCTTTGAGGCCCACCTGCTAAAACTTTCTGGAAAGTTACCCTTTCTCCGTAAAATGGTTGTTCGTGGCCCCAAGACAAGGGTAACATTTCTGGGGAGCACAGGTGCTAGATTAGTGAGTCCAGAATGGGGCAACATCATTTCCTCAGCAGGGCAGTAACTTGTGGCTGCTGATGCCAGGAGAGCACAGGCAGAGCTCTGTGCGTGTGTTGGAAATGGGCACCATATCAGCTCTCGCCTCTGATGTGAAGCTGTTCGGAGCAGTTGGCAAAAGTGCAGGTGGAATCTTGATGTCTTGCTGTTTGCCTCTTGTCATATTTCCTTTGGTATCACACTAGGTCAGCTGGTGCAAAACTCAAGTGCAAATCCTGCTGTGGTCAGTTGTCAGTGGATCTCATGCCTGCCTGCACACAGCTGCTATGTGTGAATGAAAAACTGGAAACTTCAGGCACTGGAGAGTGTAGAGAAACTCCAGAGCAATGTCGTAGGCTGTCTGCAGCTGGTTTGTCCTGCCATTAATATCACTATTTGCTGTGATGTGAAGCTGAGTGGGAAACTAAAGCCCTTCCATGAGGTGTCTTAGAGATCAGAGTCCCCTGAATGACAGAGCCTGGCTTGTGTGACTGTTAGAAGTCAGGGCAGCCCACAGTGGAGCTCAGATTTCTGCAGCTAACCTCTCCCTTGGCTTTTGCCCACAGGAGCTGCCAGAGCATGACCAGTCTGTTCAGCAGTACCGTGTCTCCCGTTAAGGATGGAACATCATCACTTCCAAGGAGGCAGACTTCCTTCACCAAACCCCCACTCCGTGCGCTCTACGACTTATTGATAGGACCCATGGAAGGAGTAAGCCTTTGGCACAAACACTTACCAAAATCCTAGCAAGACTAGACAGCTTGGGGGTGGTGTCTGAAGCGTGGTGGTTTTCACAGAGCGGTCTGAGTCGGAAGGGACCTTAGCAACCATCAAGAGACAAGGATCTAGTCCTGCCTACAAGATCCTTGTCTCCATCCTTCAGCAAGCACTCCAAAATTAGCTTGGCTTTGGGAAAGTTAGGCACTCTACGCAGAAATAAAAGGACACTATTTCAACTCGTTATCTCCAAAACAGTGCCAGGTTGAGGATTGGATCTTACCCACGCGTGCTAAAAGTTTCATCTTCAAATGAATGGTTTGCTGGACCAAGCTGTGGCTGCTGCTCTAGCTTAAAGGTGTAGAATTGCAAAAAGGAAGCAAATTGCTAAGCAGGATATTCCTTTAGACTTTCGTTTTTGTGGGCTGCAAGTGTTTAAGCTGAAGCAAATTTCAGTGCTTTGAAGTTACTACTTCTTGGGGTGATAACTAATTATTTTTATGATACGCTAGATATATAAGAGTGAAATTTCAGAATTACATGGGACCAGGAGCAGTTGCCACTTTTTGTGCCCAGCTGCGTGTTTCCTGTTGGCTAATCTCTCTGCTTCACTTCTCCATCCATAAGATGCTTTCTGTTTAGATCTTTTGGTTATTCTGGGTTGATGATAATGCCGAGTGTTGGGAAGTGCAGGCCATGGACACAATCTGTCTGTAGATTGTTTGTTCTTCAGAGGAAATTGCTATTTTGAAATTCAGTATCAAAAAGAATATTCTCTGACAAAGGATAAGGTGATGATAATACTGACAAGATGTAGGTGGTTAGGGTTAGCCAAGTTTCAGGCTGGAGTGGAAGCAGCTGTGGTGCCATGGTGAGGCTTGAGCCCACATGGGCTGAGCCCAGGATGGTGACCCAGAGCCTACGGCTCAGTGCGCTTGGGCTTGCTCGTCTCAGTGGGACTGGTGAGGCACAGGTGAGCAGCAGTCCGGCTGCATAAGTGTGCTCACCTGTCACACACAGCGTGCTTCTGAGGGCGGTGTTTCCAAACACGATGTAGGGTCAGACTAGGGCCTCATGCTTAGGAAATGCAGCTGGGGGCACTGGTGGAGTGAAAGGGCCAGACTGATTCTGTCTCCTTTCTTTGCAGGGTCTGATGCATTCCAGTGGGCCTGTTGGCCGCCACCGTCAGCTGGTCCTGGTTCTGGAGGGAGAACTGTACCTCATTCCTTTTGCTCTCCTGAAGGGCAGTTCATCCAATGAGTACCTCTACGAGCGCTTCAGCCTCATCGCAGTGCCATCCATCCAGTCGCTGAATCCCAGCTCCAAGGTCTGACATTGCTTATGAAACCTCTCTTACAGAGCCTCTCCTGTGGGTGCAGGTTCCAGTACATGCTCGGAAAGCAGCAGCTCTGTCCTGCTGTGCCAGACACAAGAACAGAAACCACAAACAGATCACCTTGCCAAGGGGCTCCCAAGGCTGAGGAGCATGCTGAGCACCACAGCTCTGAAGTAGGTTCTGATGTAGTTCCTGCAGCACAAAATCGCTGCCCCAGGCATGCCAGGAAGGACAAGGGGATTGTATCATTTGGATATCCCCCTCTAAAGGATTGCATGTGCTGGGCGTGGAACTACATGGCAGACTGCAGAGGTGTGGGTGTCTGTGATCTGTGCTGAGCTTCCTTGCCAAGCTGTCTGTCCTATCACATTACTGGTATGGTCACCTCCATTTTAGCATTCTGAGTGAGGAAGGCTACTAATGTCTCAGGACACTGAAGCTGTGAGGCAAAGCAAATACTACAGGTGAATTGTGCAGAGGTATCTTCATGCTGAGGTTTGGCAGCAGCATTTCTAAGGCCTGGGTCTCTGGGAGAATGCCCCAGATCACATCTGCTCTTGCTGGGCAGTGTTTTGCTGAACGTCTTGGCTTTCCCTGGGTTAAACACGGTCAGTGGAACAGCAAAAGGATCTGAACCTTGTCAGCATTGGTGCTGTTCCATTCAGTATCAGCTTCATGCAGTACCTGCTGCTGGCAATGATCATGGAAATACAGGTGTGGGAAACCACGTAGTGAGTGATTACAGGTAGTGTTCCTGTAAGGTGGGAAGCTGGGATCTTCTTTATGCTTTCAGCTGTGCTGCAGCCCTCAAAGGGACGTGGGCTGTCTGTTGCTTTCTATTTTTACCTATCTGTTCATCCGAGATGTGGGGATAGAAGTCCTGACCACACTCAAATGGAGGTGTTTCTTGAAATAGTTAAACAGAAGAAACTAAAGAAACACAAAGTCTTCCTGTAATTAGGAGAAGCAGGCTTCTGTTTAGAGCCAAAGGGACAGGATATTTTTTTACGAGCACCATAAAAAACCAGATCTTTCAACCCTGTTTTCTTTTTGTCTGTGTAGTCCCATGTGAGGAAGAATACTCCTGCTTACTCCAGTTCTACCTCAATGGCAGCTGTCATAGGAAATCCCAAGCTCCCTTCAGCAGTTATGGACAGGTGGCTTTGGGGACCTATGCCCTCGGCAGAAGAGGAAGCATATATGGTATCTGAGTTACTTGGCTGCCAGCCCTTAGTCGGCAGTGCATCAACGAAAGAGAGGGTCATGAGTGCTCTCACTCAGGCAGAATGTGTCCATTTTGCAACCCACATCTCCTGGAAGCTGGCTGCTTTGGTCCTGACACCCAACAGTGACAGTAATCCAGCCAGCAGCAAGAGTTCTTTTGGGAACCCCTACACAATCCCAGAATCTCTTCGGATGCAGGATGATGCCAGTGATGTGGAAAGCATCTCAGACTGCCCTCCTCTTCAGGAGTTCCTGCTTACAGCAGCTGATGTCCTGGATCTGCGGCTTCCTGTCAAGCTAGTGGTTCTTGGCTCTTACCAAGAGTCCAGCAGCAAAGTCACTTCTGATGGAGTCATTGGCTTGACAAGAGCATTCCTGGCAGCTGGGGCTCAGTGTGTCCTTGTGTCACTGTGGCCCGTTCCCGTGGCTGCTTCTAAAATGTTTGTGCATGCCTTCTATTCATCTCTCTTAAACGGGATGAAAGCCAGTGCAGCCCTCGGAGAAGCAATGAAAACCGTGCAGAGCAGCAAGCAGTTCTCCCATCCAGCCAACTGGGCAGGTAGGAAGAGTCTTCTTTTGGACAAACCACACAGGGTTTCTAGGGAGCTGCCAAACTGATTGAGCTAAGCAAGAAGCAGTGCTGGCAGTGTACCCTGTGCTCTCCCAGCATTCAACCACTGTGTCTGAGACCCCCATTCAGCTGAGTGGCACTGTCATGGGACATACTGGCATCTCACTGTGCCCAGTAGATGGGTATAAATTTGATATAATGGAAAGCAATTGTGAGCTGAAGTGTGTTTCATGACTGGAAAGAAATAAAGTGCAATACAATGACTCAGTCTCTATGATGAAATCTCCAGGGTCATGTTTCTTGTGTCCCTGTGATGGAGTCAGCTGGACCACACATACAGGACTTTTTCATGGAGAATTTTGTGACACACTAACTGGAGGCAGGTGTAGTACTGCTTGAAGCTGCAGCAACAGCCAGTAGCTGTGATTTCTGTAGCATAAACCTTGTTGGGCTTTTTCCTTTGGTCCTTTTAGGAGAAAGGTTTCCTTTGCTTTCACTGTCAGCTCCTTATGCATTGCAGGTGCTTGCTCCCTCTCAATTAGATGTATGTTGAGAACTGGAATGACAAAGTCTTGGAGTTCAGCGGTGCTGTTACAGGAATAAGTACAGATAACCAAATTTTTTTTTTTCCCTGGCACAAGGCCTGGTTTTTGAAAGCTGCATGCGTTTCCCAAATGGATTTTTGCACAGAACCATGTTGTTTAGCTGCGGTGAACATGGCTCCGGCATGAACTGCACCTGGCTGGAGAAGCGGGAAGCTTGCTAGAACTTGTTAAAATTAGTCAGGCTGACAGTGATTTCAGGCACATCGAGTCCAGCATTAGGATGTGGTTCAGGCAGCCCCAGATGGGAGCTGAGTTACGGTTACAGTCCACAGTGTGGTTGGGATTTTATTCTCCTTCCGTGGTTTTTCTGTCTCAAAAGAAAGGAGCAGTAAAATACCCTAAAAGTTATCACTTCCTAGGCAAAACAGAGTGACCGTGGATATGGTCCACATAGCATTGCCACCAAGCAGATTCTTTCATCTGCTCAGGCTGTCTCAGTACTGCCTCTTCCATGCTATTATGAGAGTTCCTCACTCACTGACTTCCACTGCTCACCCTTGACATGAAGTCTTGGATGGAGTACCAGAGCCAGGAGCAGCCACATCCTTGCTGCATGAATGATAAGGGGCAGGTAGAGCTCCTCATGCTGACATTTGGGAAGTCTGGCATTGAATAGTGCATGAGCTGGGCACAGGTTTCTGACTGGGACAGGGAAAGGTCTCCATGTTCCGAGTTCTGTTCTGTGAGCACTGTTGGCATCTGTTGATTTCCATGGCTGTTGAGGAGACCTGGAGCACACCTGGACAAGTTTAGCAGCAATCCAGTAGCTTTCTGCTTGCTTGAACAGGAAGACACTATTGACTTAATAGCAGAGGACAATAAGAAGCATCTAGAAGCTTTCTGAAAGTTCAGTCTGTGGAACTGGGCAGGGACTGGACAGCTGCTCTGGGAAAAGAATGTCCCTGTGCAGGGTGCAGTGAGCCATCGTTCACTAGTCTGAGGGCAGAGGACATCTGTGTCTGGTTTGAACATTTTCCATAAAAACAGGAGATTGACTGTCTCTTATTCTGAACCCTGCAGGCTTCATGCTTATCGGAAACGATATGAAGCTGAACAGCCCATCTTCGTTGGTAGGACAGGCCCTGATTGAGATCTTGCAACACCCTGAAAGAGCCCGGGATGCTCTGCGTGTCCTGCTTCATCTGGTAAGGGAAAGGAAGCGCTGCCACAGCCCTCAGGCACTGGGAGGCACACAGCATCCCATCTGCTCCTGAGACAGCCTCACCTGTGGGCATGTGTCTGCAAACCATGTGTGGAAGAGCAGCACCCTGATGTGCAGCCGCTCCCATTTGAATATATATATATATGTACACACATGTACACCTTCACCCCTCTCTCCTGCCATGACATAGCCTCTTGTGAAACTCTGGGTCAGAGTGGAAAGACTGGAACACCTAAGGAAGTGTCCAGAGCAAAAAGAGACAAAATAAGCAAAATCTTGCATTGTATTGTGACAAAATCCTTCCCAGATCCATTTGCTTTGCATTAGCAGTTGAATTGGGTCTGTGCTTTAAAAAAGAGGTAATCATTAGGGTTAATTGTTTGTACAAGCTATGAACGTGGCAGTCATGGAAACACAGAGCACAATCACTGCTGTCTCTGCATATTTGGAAGATAAGAGGCCCTTCTGTCCCCATCTGTGCCACCAGCCTGTCCCAGGGAATAGCGGGACTGGAGCCAACTGCCAGGTGGCTGGAATGATCACTCATGACTTTTAATACTTTTCTTTCCAATGTGTCATCTGTGGTCCCACAGGACTGTGAAATATCCAGAGAATGATGGAAACCTGTGAATATTGCTGGTCCTCCCAGTTGCTGGGGTTTGTGGACACTCGTCTCAGTCTTTCCTATTTGCCATGTAGGTGCAGACTCTTGTCTGGTAATAAGCAGGCTGGGACCCCAACATGAGTCATCTTTTGGGGAGCAGTGCAGCTGCCAGGCTTACAGGAAACTATCCCAAACTGGCACTTTTTTTTCCTGTGCCAATATTGTTCCCAGCATCCCAGAGAATGTTGACACTCATTTTTGTGATGTTACAGCTGTGAATGCTAAGCTACTGGAGCCTCTGTTTTCAAGGCACTAAAGTTCTCCTGTGTGAGACAGATCAGGACCAACCTTGAATTTGCTGTTTCTCAGCTTTTCCTGTGTTAGAAGAGGAGGTCAGTAACAATAAGCCAATGGTGTATTTTCCCCACAGGTGGAGAAATCACTGCAGCGAATCCAGAATGGGCAGCACAACTCCATGTACACCTCCCAGCAAAGTGTGGAGAATAAAGTTGGTGGCATTCCAGGCTGGCAGGCACTCCTCACAGCAGTGGGATTTCGGCTGGACCCGCCAGCCAGTGGCCTCCCAGCAGCAGTGTTCTTCCCGACCTCGGACCCCGGGGACCGGCTGCAGCAGTGCAGCACCACCATCCAGTCCCTCCTAGGTGAGAGGAGGCAGCTGTGGGCCCTGACCATGCAGACATTAGCCTTTCCTACCTTATTGTGATGCCAGCCTGTAAAACTGGAATGTTTTACATCAATAAAATCAATGTACTGAACTGGGAAGAAGTTCTAAAAGTAAATGTTTACTGAAAATTTTGTCACAGTTGAGCATCATTTACTACTGGATCGAATGAGCGTGATGTGACTATTCCTTTTTCCCAGATCTCACTCAGAAAACATGTCATCAAATGCCAAGTGGGAAGACCTTTTGCTTTCTGGAAATTGCTGCTGCTTCCAGAACTGTCCAGTGATGTGGGGGAGAGGTTTTAGGAATTAGTCGAATGTTTGTTCTGTTCAAGTTTGTTGCACTGCTCACAGTCAAGAAACAGATCCAGACATTTCTGCTGATGTTTTTCAGGTTTGCCTAACCCTGCACTTCAGGCACTTTGTAAACTTATCACTGCTTCAGAAACAGGAGAACAGCTTATCAACAGGGTGAGTTGGGAGCTTTTCCTTCAGTACCAGATTCCAAATGGTTCTTCCCAGGTCAGTAAATTCAGAAATGTGCTGAATAGTTGATGTCCCAGTTGATCAACCCAGAGCTTGCTAGGAGACTTGAGGGTTGAAATTCTGAACTTGCCTTTTTGTGTGAATGAAAGTGTGTGTTCAGAGGGAAAAAATGCAGGTGAGTTACTGGATTTCGTGGCCCGTTCAGTGACAAGTGAAAATATGGTCCTTACTGTGAGGGGAAATTGAGTGACAGACCACTAATTGCTGCGTGGCCATCCTGTCTAGGGCCCATGTTGTCTGGTCTTTGTCCAGTGTATTTACCAAAGTCACAAGGCATGGCTGACTTTGGTCTGTCAGAAAACTCACTGAGCCTGTGCCATTCCTATGCGTGCTCACAGGATTCCTAGCCCCTAGGAGGAGGGCAGTGCTACCTGTGGTGGTGGGACTTCTCCCTGCTCCCCTCAACCTCTTTCACACTCCTCCCTCTCCCCAGTCTCCAGAGCATGCCTAGCCTAACCTGACCTTTCTCCATGCCACCAGCCTGGCTGCTGTCCATTCCATGGTTCTTCCTGTCCTGAGTGCTCCTGCAACAAGGTTTCTCTTCATCGTTTGCCTGCTTTAGTACATGGATACACTCACACAGGGACTGGGCCTCTATCTCACTTTTTCCCCCCTTTTTCTCCATGCAGAAGCATTCCAAGGCAATACTGTGGTGGGGAGCTGGGATTGGCTCTGTGTGGTGTCCGGGCTGCCCTTCAGTCACATGAAGTCTGCACAAAATGCCAGATGACCCTCAGCTTTGCTGTTTCCCACTGAGGAGTTCTGGAGCCTGCTAGAATAAGTCTGCTCCCAGGAGGGGGTTTCTGTTAGGATCCTGTTAGGATACACAGCAGCGCATCAGACGTTTCGAGTGGCCTGTCCTTGATGGTGTTTTGCCTCTTGCCTGGGCACTCATAAGTTCCCAGGATGTCTGTTGTTAACTGCAGGGTTATCTCCCTCATGGCTACCCAAGGGAGGCCAGGTCTGAGGGCTGTGGACAAATATTCAGCTGGTTGTACATGACTAACAGAAGACACAGCCTTCCCTTGCTGTGCCACACAGTAAATACTGGATATTGCACTGGGTTTGCAGATGTTATTCCATAGCCTAAAACCATGGCAGAATTCCCTTTTGCATTAGTCTATCCCATTACACATCAGGGTTTTGAGTTCAGCTCTCCCTTCATTTGTGGTTATTGCTTTTTTCCCATCCTGCCTCTCCACAGTCGATGAAGTGAGCAGCTGGGGCTCTGCCTGTTCTAGACAGCAGCAGGATGTTGGACAGTTCAGTCAGCAGGTGCTGCTCGCTGTTTTTCTCAAGTGGGTGACCAGCATCACATGGGAGCAGGTGCTCTTGGCATTGCTGAAGCAGCAAGGTGGGAGCCTGAGCTGCTGCACTGGACAGAAAATGCTTGTTTTGAGTGCGAAAGAGAAGGCAGGAGCCACAAAAGAGAGAACTTCAGTACTACTGTGTGTGCAAGGAAAAGTTAGGGTTTGCTGACTGCATTGAATGCCAGTACTGTATCCCAGAGGAAACAAGAGGAGGGCTGTTTTATATTCATCCTCCTGCCAGAGTGTGAGTTGGCCTGAGTGTCTGCCTGCTAAGTGTCTGAGCTGTCATGAGCTGGGCACTCCCAGATTCCAGCTGCCTATTCCCACGCTGCTGGACTCACAGTTCAGGCCGTTCCCATTGCTCCCTTCTTTCTCTGGGTAGAGCATCTTGCGGGCAGGGTGCTGGTTTGCACGTGGAGCTGTCCCTACAGGGTTCCCCAGCACAGGCACTTTGTAACACAGTGTAACCCATGTTTTCTTTTCTCCTCTTTTCCTTTCTTGTTACCTGCTGCCCGAAGGCTGTTAAAAATGTGGTGGGAATGGTGAGTATGATGTGTACAGGGGTGACACTGCAGTGCAAGGTGAAGTGCCAGGGTTGCTGCAGACCCATTCCCTGTGCTGCAAAGTGTCTGTACCCGCTCTCAGGCCTGAGATTTGCTCCACAGAGCTACTGTGGAAAAAGGCCTGTGCAAGCTTTTGTGGGTTGTCAGAGATGGGTGGTCCTGAGGTTAGCTGATCCCTTGATTAATGGCTTTCCATCCTTGCTGCCCTGGCTGTGTTGATGAATTACATGGGATCCTGGCATCCTAATTTGTGTCAGATCTTCATAAACACATTTTCTCTCAAGCTTGCTACTCCTTTCCCTTGGGCACAGTTGAGAAACTTCTTTCCTGGAGGCCATGGGGGTATTAGGAAAGTCTTCCTTAGTTTCATATGACTTGTTCTGCCCAATTAATGAGTTTCTTGGGATTTGCATAAGGAGTATGGCTCAGTCATGGAATGGGCTTTATTATATTTCTATGAGCAGCCCCAGAGCATCTCTTTCCTTTCACTTCACAGATGTTCCTGTTGTGCTTCCTTCTTGCTCAGTTTCCACTGGCCACCCCCCCCCAGCCCTCACCCCTCGTCTGTCCGATGTTCCTGTCCTGTACTGTCCCTCTGCCCAGACCTTCCCAATCTCACTGCTCTGTTCAGGAGCAGCAGCTGAACCAGGTGTCCAGGGAAAGGGCATTGCTTTGGCTGTGACTGTCAGAGAAGCGTGATGTGACTCGTAAGGAATGGCTAATGTCTGTATTGCTGTCTTCAGCTGCATCAAGTCCTGGTTCAACTTCAGACAGGCGAGAAGGACCAAGATTTCTCCTCTGCACCAATCCAGGTCTCCATCAGTGTCCAGCTCTGGAGGCTGCCTGGCTGTCATGAGTTTCTGGCAGCTCTAGGTGGGAAAATACTTCTTTCTGTTGTCTCTCTAAACCCATTGCTGGTGTCTCGTGTGGGGCTTGAAGCAGTGACAAGACTCACAGCTTCACATTTGTCTGCATCCTGCAGCCCAGTCTGCATTTGCCAAGTTCCAAGGTTTATGCTCTTCAGCTCCATTTCTGTGAGAAAACCTGGAATTAATGGTACATGGTTGGGTATGTGGGACACTGTCCCCGAGAAGTATTTGGTATATCATTTCCCAACACCTTCATGTAATTTTCAGCTAAAGAAGTATTGACAGGAGTGATTTGTTTATGAGTGTGTGTTCCCAATCCAGCGCCATAAAGCTCCCAACACCTGGAGAAAATGTGCTAAACAGTAATAAATACACAAACAAACTGCACAGGGAAGGGTGAACTCATTCTTCACAGGGTGCTGCAGGATCTCATACCTCTCTGTTCCATCTGTGTTTTAAATGAGATCACCTTTACTTGAGACAGAGAGTCTTTCTGTGAGCTGTGATTTTCTGCTCCGTGTCTCATTACAGGTTTTGACCTTTGTGAAGTTGGCCAAGAGGAGGTGATTCTGAAAACTGGGAAACAAGCTACCAGGAGGACTATGCACTTCGCTCTACAATCCTTGCTGGCACTTTTTGGTAAAGCTGCTTATGGTAGTTTTTGCTCTTGTGTCATCTGATGATTTGAGCAGAATGGCTTCTGCTGAAATCTCACACTCACACCTTTTCATCACACACATCACACAGGCCAAATATCATCCAGTGGCTGGAGCAAGTGTTATTTTTGTGTGGGAAAGACTTGTCTGAGCCCAAGCTGGGGACAGAGTCCAGCGACTGGAAGATGTCTAACTCACTCTTGGGTTTGAGATATAAAATGATAATGAACTGACAAGTTCCATCTAGGATACCTGGATAGAGGTCCTTGCCTGGGCATTTTCTGGGCTGTACACTTCTTTTTGCTCACTTAAATAGTAGTTGGGTGTTCCAGGGTAGCATAGAGCCTGAGGGCATGTTTTTTTATTTCCTCTGAATTCTGATTGAATGGTACCTGGTTTTATTTGATTTTGTGGTGTGTACATACTATTTTCTTTCCTTTTTTAGATTCTACAGAGCTGCCCAAGCGCCTTAGCCTGGACAGTTCCTCATCACTGGAGTCACTGGCTTCTGCTCAGTCTGTTTCCAACCCTGTACCCCACTATCAAAACCCTCCATTCTCTCCTACCTGTCCAGACAGCATTGCCTCAGATGCCATTTCTGTGTACAGCCTGAGCTCCATTGCTTCTTCCATGAGCTTTGTTTCCAAGCCAGAGAGCACGCTGGATGGGGTGGGACACAGAGGACGCCAGGATTATGAGAGGCCGAAGAACATCTATCCACACAGGTCTGCAGCTCAGAGCCAGCTGTCACCACAAGCCACCACTGCAGCTAGCAAAGATGAGGAGGAGTATGAAGGTTTCTCCATAATCAGCAACGAGCCTTTGGCCGGTTACCAAGAAAACATAAACCCAAGATTTTCCCCTGATCACAAACAGCCCAAAACTGGTCAGACTGGAGGCATTAAAGAGTCTGTCAGTTCCAAAGGAAGCCTAAGTACTCCAAATTCTCCCGTTAAAATGACTCTCATCCCCAGTCCCAATTCACCTTTCCAAAAAGTTGGGAAGCTTGCAAGTTCTGATACTGGGGAATCTGACCAGTCTAGCACTGAAACTGACAGCACTGTCAAATCCCAGGAGGACAGCAATCCAAAGCTTGATCCACAGGAGCTGGCGCAGAAAATTCTGGAGGAAACTCAGAGTCACCTCATTGCAGTTGAACGTCTTCAGAGAAAGAGCAGCCAGATAAGCAAGAGCAGCAGTTCGGAGGACGGGGCTCCTGCCCCAGCCGGTGCGTCCGCGTTCCGGTCTTCGGAGACCAGCGCCTTCAGCCGGCCCATCAGCTCCAGTCAGAGGAATCAGTCTTCACCTCTTGCAATTAAACCAAAGCCTCCAACAAGGAGTTCATCCCTTCAGAAGGTGAGCTCTGGCTATAACAGCCCCACAACATCGGACATGTCAAACAGAGAAGGCACAGGTCAGTACAGCGGGCAGCCATCTCCAGGTTGTGATTCACAGGGGTCCCTAACTGAGCAGCCTCCCTTTAAACTCAAGTACCCCAGCTCTCCTTACAGTGCTCATATTTCTAAATCACCCAGAAATATCTCTCCAAGCTCAGGGCATCAGTCTCCTGGTGGCAGCACCCCATCTCCTGCTCTTTCTTATTCCTCAGCTGGTTCTGCTCGCTCAAGTCCAGCTGATGCCCCAGACATAGACAAATTAAAATTGGCTGCCATTGATGAAAAAGTGCAAGCAATTCACAACTTAAAGATGTTCTGGCAAAGCACTCCCCACCACTCCACTGGCCCAATAAAGATTCTCCGAGGAGCTCCTGGAACAATGACTTCTAAGAAAGATGTCCTCAGCTTGCTCAATTTATCTCCACGCCATGACAAAGAAGAAAGTGCAGAGAAGCTGGAACTAAAGGACCTATCTATTGAGCAACACCTTGCTGCTTCACCACAAAAGATCCCTCCAAATGGACACAGACGCCGTGAAACCACAAATGCTGTGACAGCAGCTCCTTCCCCGCCTCTCAGCAGCACTGCAGGAGCTGTGCGGCCCCTGAGGCTGCCAGCTGGCAACGGTTATAAATTTTTGTCACCAGGAAGATTTTTTCCTTCCTCCAAATGTTGAAATGTCCTGAGTACCAGCTGACAACTTACAGTCTCGTTAAAGTATTTGCTTCTGCCTACTTGCCTTTACCAAAACAAAACCAGTACCTGAGTGGCCGTGGTCGTGCCCCCAGCTGGCAGTACCCGGGGCTTGGACAGGCAACCCACTGTCATTGCGGGGCATGCGGCCTCACACACGTGGGTTTTCATTTCCCAGATCAGGACCTTGGCCAGACTCACCTGATAACACATTCTTTGTAGTCTTCAGTATTTGCAGCAACAGGTCCAAAGCATCTGGTTGTCTGTTCATTAAATACTGGCTTTTAAGCCACCTCCTTGTATTTTTTAACCCAAGAGGAGGTTTTACAGCTGGCTTTTTATATTATAAATTATACATATCAGGGGGTGGAAAGGAAAGAGAGAGGAGGCAGGATGTTCCTGTGTGCCACAAGGAACGTATGCACAAGTTTCTGCCTGGAGAAGGATGAGCCATTTAGTTGGCTGCTTTCAAAGGCTGACAGAGGAGAAGATCACACTGCTGGCAGTAACACTACATAGCAGGAGGATCTGGCAGTTCTCTTGCATCATTTAGAGTCTGGTGAAACAAAGACAAGAGGACAGAGGTGCCCCATTCTAAAATCTGCATCTCAGGTAACTTTCCTGGAGGGAAACCCTCAGGTGAGACTTTGCTGGTTGGTCCATTCAGAGGGAATGTTTGGGGCCTAACGAGCGAGGTGAGCCTGAGTGTGTGTCAGAGAGACACGTTCTGGTTTTATTGAGTGCTCTGGGTCTTTCTGCACACTCCATTGTGAAGGTGAACTTTTCATCCTCGCGGCTATCTGGGCAGCACTGATGCCTTCTTGTCTGCTCAGTGAGCACAGAAAAGGATTCCAGATGCTGCAGCTCAGAACATTATTTTACAGTTCCACGGCAGGCAGGAATTTGTCATCAGTATGTGTGATTTAGACATCACCTGACCAAAAAATCCCTCACTGATTCTGCTAAACCATTGCCATGGCTCAGTGCAGGCAGGTCTGCAAACCTTTTCCCTGCTGTGGAAGCAGGTTTCCTTTGGGACAGGTGTACCAGTGCAAGCAGCTGCTGCTGCAGTGGGAGCACGAACACAAGGCAGCAAGCAGAGGGGCTGGATGCAGAACCTGAGTGCCCTCTACCCTGTGGAGGAAAGGGGACTAAGAGCACCCCGGGGGTGATGTGTACAGCCAGCTTTCCTAGACTAGGTGGGGTTTAGGTGTTAGGGATCGGGTTGGAGATAATTTCTTCCAAGTGGCTGTCGAATGCAGTGATGTGATTTGGATCCCAGTGATCATTTCCATGCACTGAAGCCGTGGGCGTGCAGCAGCATCAACCCCACCACGTGTGCTCAGATACATGCAAGGGATTCACAGGCCACGGGCTATGAAGTCGGAGCACTGGATCACCAAAGTTTTTGGTGTCTATTCTGCACTCCCAGAATTGGCTGAGTGACTGAAGGCTAATCACTTCACCTCTCCGTGCCTCGTCTTCCCTTTCTATCTAAATGGGGATAGTAATATTTACCTACCTCACAGAGGTGTTGTGAGGCTGAATTCATTAGGCCCTGAGTTTTAGCTGGATCTTAAGTCAACTTCCAGTCTTGCAGCTGACTACCTGAACGGTGAGTGCAGGTGGCTCTGTGAACGTACCAGGGGTGCGTTGCTGATGCACAGAATTGTTGCACTTAGCGTGGCTGGATGCTCTTGCTGAGAACATGGATCTGATCATTTGTGATTTTCTTAGGGTTCTTGGAGAAAAAGCATGATAGCAGGGCAGAGATTCAGTTCTGAAACCGAAACATGAAATTGCTTAGCCACAGTTTACTCACAGGGCATAATCAGGTGCTTTCTGTGAGAACATTCTGGAATCTACTGGTTTCAGAAGAATGCTTTCCTTTTTGTCATTGCAAGAAATGTACACAAGCACTAAGGTGAAGGATGTCAGGCTGGGTTGCTACAGCCAGCTAACGAGGGAGGATCACCAAAGTTTCAGTGCAGAGAGACAGAAGGAGTAGTTACTCACCTACTCATATGCAATGTAGCAGAACAGTTGAGTTAATCTGTTCAACTCATATAATGCAAGTTATTTGTCTGTACATGACATCTTCCTGTGATGGTTTGGTGCTAAACATCACCTTTGTGTGATCTGGCGGAAAAAAATTAGAATAGTGGGCCAAAATGAGTCAGCACAGTGTCTGCCCCTTGTGGAGACAGTGATGCTGCTGATTGTGCCACTTGCTGTGGCCACAGGACTGCTGAGAGATTTTATGTGACCTGCTCTGTTTCTAACCAGCATAACTGTTTTGAAACGACATCCCAGGAACACCCAGGATGGAAGTGGGCAGCTTTTTGTTTATAGCAACAGCAAATACTCCCTGTAGTGCTGCATAACATGCCAGAAATAAGCCTCTTTGTTGTAGTTTACTTCCATAACTAAAGGATCTTTTAACCTGTAGAAATTCTATGCTGCCATTTTGGTACAACCCATTTCTATGCTCCAGCAGGTTTCACGCTGGTTTAAAGCTTTCAGACAGAGCTAAATCGGGGTGGGGGGGCTTGGGAGGGAGTGATTCTTCTGTTGTTTTTAAGGAGGGGGGAGTAATAGAAACAGGAAAGGGTTCAGATGTAGAGAAAGTTCAGTATTTGGGAATTTGGTGTTGTATAAATATGGAAGGTGAGTGTCACTAGAACAAGTCTTTTGGGAAATGGACTTGACACAGGGCACTTCCATTGGCTTGCCGGGAGCCATGAAATGCATGCTTATTTGTGGCTGGGAGACACTGCACACACCTTGTGCCTCACTCCTCCACCCCTGAATGAGAAATGACCCCTTTGTGAGGAAAAAGTTTTTATCAGGCTTGCCCAATATGTGGAGAAATTCAGGATATGAAAATCGCCCATTCTCCATTTGCTATTAGAGTTCCTTCTGTGGAGTTAATGCATTTGTCGTTGTTGTATTTGTGCATGGTACAAGTGACAACACTGCGTAATACAGTGAGCAATAACAATTAGGTATTAACCACTTTCACACTGAACCTGCCACATGCAACCGTTCCCCAAGGCCCCATAGAATGTTTTGGTTTTGCCCCCCACATTTTACTGTGTGAGATTTCAGATTTTTTACTGACTGTCTTTAGCTCCAACTGAATGGGAACAGTAAACAATCTCTCTGCTCAAAATCTAATTTTGTTAGTTAGCCTGTACCTCTGGCCTGGTATTGATTTTCTTTCTATTTAATCATACCGTACTGAAACAAGGAAAAAGCATTGAGGGGTGCTGTACCCACGCATATCACTCTAGGCCATATTTCCTTTCATTAGGTCAAACTCGTTCCGTGAATATCTCTTCCAAGTCGCAGAACAGATCCAGGGGCACAGGGGTGTCTGTGAATCTGTCAGGAAACACTGGTAGTTTCAGCTGGATGGTGATAATGGGTTTGAGCAGTTTGGGTTCATTGCATTGCCCAGCTGCCCAGAAGGGCTGCCCGTGTGTGTGGACACCCGTCCCCTCGGCTGCAGAACACCTTCAGAAGAGCGCTGGAGATGGTGACCCAGAGAGGATGGTCAGCAGAGACTTCCCAGCAGCAGCGTGTCAGCACTTGCTCTCCGTGTGTGCAGTGTTAGCCATGTTTGGCCTCTATGGACTTTCTTTGTAAATTAAAACTCTGTTTCCAAACAGCATTAAACTTTTTATATTATGAAATTTACCATGTAAAAAGATTTTCATATTTTTATTGAAATTGCTAAGGCATTTGGCCTTCCTTCTTTGTGATTTCAGTGTCTATTAAAGCATGAGTTCTCTCAGTGCCTCAATCTCTTGGTCTAGAAGGGTGTTGGGGAAGGGTGTTTGTTGGCTCACTGCTCTCTGCCAACGCCCAGCTCTGTGCATCCCGTGGCAGAGTGTGGCAGACACAGCAGCTCTCCTCAGCTCCCTCTGCGACCTTCCTCCCCTTTTTGTGCAGTGTAGTATTCCTGTTACCGGTGCTCACTGGAAATTGCTTTTCCTAACAGGTGCTGGGAGCATCAGTGTTTGCTGGTCTCTGTTGTAGTCGGCAGTGAAAGTCCAGGACGGGCTGGCAGGAGCTGTGTGAGTTGCCCACTGTAGCCCTCCAGTGGAAGAACCCAGTGCTGAAGGGATGAGATTCTCCCTGTACTCATGCCAGCTGGAACTTCATGAGTTAAATCTTCCCTCTGCCCCCATGGGAAAGGTGGCCTTGTGCGTAGGGGAGGTGTTAGGAACAGATGAAACCAAGCATGTTAACCTGTGTTGGGGCCACAGGACCTTAGCAGGCTTAGCCTCTCAGCGGGGCCAGGAGCCCCTGCCAGTTCTGGTTGTGCTGCAGGGTGAGCCTGGGCTGGGGCTCTGCCCTGGGGGGCAGCTCCTGGGGAGCCCCTCCGTGAGCGGGGCCACAGGGGCTGGTGTGGGGTGTGTTGTCTGTGCGGGGCCTGGAGGGAGCGGGATGGGGTCGTGCCGTGACACTGCCGTGTGTGGCAGGATGTGGGGAGCACATGCTACAGCTGGCTGAGCAAATGCCAGACAAACCTTGTCCATATGGGGAAGCAGCAGCAGCAGGGGCTGCGTGCTGCCAGCATTTTGAAAAACCAAATAAAGGCAAATACTGAATGCTTGAGCACTTGGGGAAACACAGGCTCACAGCCTCCCCTCGGGGCCCTGGCACAGCCCGGTCACTGCCGGGCCCCTCGGCCATGCCTGGGTCTGTCACTGTGCCGGGACTTTGTGGAAGTGTGTCCCCACAGGGGCTTCCTTCCAGCCATTTATCTCTGGGACGTGTGTGTGGCAACACGGAATTTTCTCACCTGTGGATTTCTGCTCTCCATTAGTGAGCTAGTTTGGCTCCTGACTCAAAGGAAAGGTGGGGGACGATCCCTTCTCCAGGGAGAGGGGGTCGGGGGATGCAGGAACGGTTTTGAGTCACCTCGGGGGAAGAGGATGTGCCATGGGAACACGGGTGTGGTGCTGAGGCTCAGACGGGAGGCTGCAGCTCAGCAGGAGGCAAAGGGCACCAGCAGGTACCACAGGAGAGTGAAAACACAGCAGGAAATGAAAAATGTGCACTTGAGCTGTTTATGGGGTTAAAGTTGGCACAAACGTGCCTCTGAAGTTACACCTTTATTTTGTCAGCAGTGGGGCAGCGCTATTCCCCAGAACTCCCAGGAGGGAACGCTGTGAGGTCCCACATCCAGGCCCGTTTCCATTTCCCTTCTGCAGTGCCTGACAGCGAAGTCTCACCCTCACCAGAGGGCGGCATTGGCCGCGGGAACAGCCTCGAACGGAGCGGGGAAGGCGGCTTGCCCTGGCGGAGGCACCGAGTGCGCCACGGCTGCGGCGTGGGTTCCCTGGCGGGGCATTGCGGGGGCCACAGGGACAGCAGGACCTTGGAACACACTGCAGGAGGGAACTGCAGCGTGCCCCGCCCGGCAGGGACAGGGACAGGGGCAGGGGAAGGGACAGGGGTAGGGCTGGGCAGGGCAGAGACAGGGACAGGGCAGGGACAGGGTAGGGGCAGGGACAGGGGCAGGGGAAGGGACAGGGCAGGGACAGGGCAGGGGCAGGAGCAGGGGCAGGGCAGGGGCTGTGCCGGCCCCCACGCGGAGGGGCCGCAGGCGGTGCTCGCTGTGGAAGCGCAGCGGGACAGCGGGACCGGCACTGCCCGCCCGCCCTGCCACAGGCCGGGCTGACCCCGGTCGGCGAGGCCGGGCAGCGACTGCCCCGGCAGAGCGGGCAAGGGGGTGTCGGACACAGGCAGGGACAGGGACACCCACACCCCACACGCCAAAAGCACCGCCAGGCCCCTCCCACTGCCGCGGGCCCCGCCCCCCGTGCGGCGCTGCCGTGACGTCACCGCGCCGCCCCGGCCGCGCGCGCTGATTGGCTGCGTTCGGGTGAGGTGTGCGCTCGCGGGAGCTGCGCGCGCGCGCACTGGTGGCGGTGGGCGCATGCGCGCGGCAGGGCGAGGCGCGGTCGCGATTGGCCGCGCGGGCGGGGGCGGGGCCTGTGCCGGGCGGCGCGTGCGCAGAGCGGCGGAAAGATGGTGCTGATCAAGGAGTTGTGAGTGGGGGCGGCGGGGCCGGGCCGGGCCAGGGACAGGGACAGGGACAGGGGCGGGCAGGGACGGGGGGCGATCGCAGGGACCAAAGCGACCGACACCGCCCCGCGGGACCCGCACCGCCCGCCGCTCCCGCGGGGCCTCCCCCGCCCGGCCCCCTCAGCACCGCGGGCACGCGGCCCGGGCGGGCCCCGCGCCGGGAGCTGCCCGAGCTCCGCCCGTCGGGGCATCCCCGCGGGGGATCCCTGTGGGCCATCCCCTCCGGCCATCCCCGCCGGGCCCGGGCGCTGCTCCCCGTTCCCTCCGAAGGCCGCTCGGGGGGCAGCGGCGCAGGCCCCGGAGCGGGGCCGGGCCCTTCCCCGCTCGCCCTTCCCTCCTCCGGCTGCGCCGGGAGCTCCTCGCGGCTGGATGGCTCTTTTGGGTGCGGGCTTGTGCCGGCAAACCACCGTCTGGTCTGTTCCCTATCCCGCCCTTTGGCTTTAGATTACTTCAAAGTGCGGCGACTGTAGCTCCACTGGCAGTAAAGGTGATGGGAGAGTTCAAAAGTTTAAACAAATTAAGCCCACCACAAAGTTATGGCAGAGCTGGGAGTAGATCCCAAACGTTCAGGCTGTTTTCTGCAGCCTCTAACATCCTCCACCCCTTGTTTTCCCTTTCATAATGTGTCTGGCATTGAGCTTCACTTGGGTTGCACCCAAAGCCTTCCTGGCACAGAACATTTCTAAAGGGGAAACTTGGATTAGCTCCTTTTGACACTTCTTTCATGAATGTCTGTGTTACACTTGATGTCTGTTATCTGCAGGTGAAGCCTAACGATTCATTTTGTTGAATTTGCTCTTTTCCAGCCGAGTGGTTTTGCCATGCTCAGTGCAGGAGGTATGTCCTGGTGCTCCTGCTTTGTCTGGGCCGGGGTGGGTGGTTCCTCTTGGGTCCCGATGTTTCCTGTGCTGTGCCTGCCAGAGGGGAGTGACACAGGTGTGAGCCCAGTCCCTCCCATGGGGGGATTTCCAAGGAGGCAGGTGCAACACAGAGCCTTCAGCTGTTCTGAGCCCTCCACTGCCATCTGTGCCCTGTGGCAGCACTTCGCTGCTGAGCTGGCACTGAAGGGCTCCAAGTCTTTTCCTAAAGTCAGAGGTAGGAATGGTCTTCTCAGATGTGCAGCCAGCAATTCAAACAGCACTGAGGTGCATTTAAATGAGAGGCGTGACAGGGGGTGTGCCACAACAGGGGGTTTGTCAGGACAGGGTATCTGAACACGCTTCTGAGACATCTCACACTTGTCCTGCACTGTGCATTTCCTGGGTCCTGGAAGGGCAGCATCCAGTTGGTTAAAAGTGTGGATTGGGAAGGGTTAGAGCTTGAAATCAGTCACTTCAAAATCTGTAAATTCAGAATTTATGTTTCTTTGATGCAGTAAAGAACAACTAATACACTTTATGCTTAGGATGGGAAAAAGGAAGCATAAAACTTTGATGTGTGCCAAAGTGTTGGGTTGTTGTGAAACAACCTGGGTATAGACCTGGTGCTTGTGAGCTGCAAATTTGTGTTGCCAGAAGGTTGCCAGACTTTACCAAATACCTTTCATATGGTGTTTTTTACTTTCTTGATAATTTTGTTTGTACTACTGAATTTTTACTGGAAGCAGATAAATTGTATTATGTGTTAAAAGTTTTGGCCAACTTCAGTGCTAACATTTGAATTCTCTTTTCAGTATCAAGTTGGGCAACTTTATTCTGTGGCAGAAGCTAGCAAAAATGAAACAGGAGGTGGGGAAGGAATTCAAGTCTTAAAAAACGAGCCTTATGAAAAGGATGGTGAGAAGGGACAATATACTCACAAGATCTACCATTTAAAGAGGTGAGGGAAGCATTGATGCACATTATAGTCACTTTGTTGTGAGGGCAGCCTTCCACTGTTTGCCGTTCTAGGATATTTGTTGGTGTTTTTCTGCCACTCTCTAATTTGCTGAATTGTGCATGAATGCTCTGGTGAGTGGGAAAACATGTGAAATAAGGTGCATTTTAAATATGTGGGATAGAGCATTCCTTGTGTGGGACAGCTGAAGGAGTTGCTTGTTCTAGACAGAGAGGAGTCATAGATGAGTGGGACAGGAGTTTCCTGCATTAATTATCAGCTGTTTTGTCCTTGAATCTAAAAGAAAAAAGGACAGGAACTTATTCACCATCCTTGGAGTAAAACTGAGGCTGGAACACTTAACCTAATTGATCTCTGTCTGTCCCTTATACACATGTGTACCTGGAGTTTGTTTAAAGTTGGAACACCAGCCTCGAGCATTCTCCTGGGTAACACCAAATTTCTCTTGTATCAGATTTTGTTATTTTTTTCCCCAAATTCACCCAATTCTTGGTCCCTGTCAGGGGCACTCTGTTGGGCTAGAGAGGGCAGTTATTATCAGGGGTGGTAATTCAGTTGCTCAGGGCGGGAGCTCCAAGTCCCCTCTTCAGGGACAGTTGCAGAACCTGCAGGGCTTCCCCTGGTTGCAGGTCAGGAGTGGAGGGTTGTCCCCAGTGCTCTCCCTCAGCAGGTGCCTTTGCTGCTCTGGAAGAGGAAAGACAGCACAGCTTTCATCAGGATCACAGAGCCCACTCTTGGTTGCTTTATTATTACCTTCTCCATTTTTTTCTTAATAATGTTTTGATCAGGAAGGGTTTTGGAGTTCCTGTGTATTTCACTGGGTGGCATGTACATCAGAACCTTTGGAATGCTTGGGTAGAACGTGCCTTTCTTTTTGCAGTGGAAGAAACCAATGCGGAATTTCAGCTGGCAGAATTTTTACAATGTTGTCCGTGTTTGTTTTTCCCAGTAAAGTCCCTGGCTTTGTAAGGATGATTGCTCCAGAAGGCTCCCTGGTGTTCCATGAGAAAGCCTGGAACGCGTATCCCTACTGCAGAACAAGTAGGTTTCCCCTTGGCTGTTTTGCTGTTGGTGTTCAGTGAAGGGATGGGCTGAAATGATTTAGAAGAGAGGGGCCATTGAGAGGGAGATGCATTTCAGATATTCCTGTTGCATGTGTGGGGTCTCCTCTGGAAAGGAGAGCTGCTCCTGGGGCTGCTCAGGTCCAGGGCCCGCAGAGGCCTGGCATCAGGTGTCCCTGGGATGAGGGTGAGGAGGTGATCCCTTCAGGGCTAGGAGAGAGTCTGTGTGAAAATCACTATATTTTCATAGTCTGTTAGAGCTGACTGCTGGGTTGTAGTGTAGTAATTGCCATTCTGAGAGTAGGCTGAGAGTAGTCTGTGTGTTTCTGGAATAGTTTGAAGTGTCCTGCAAGGAACTGCCAAGGTTAAGGCCATCAAGTCAAAGAGTGCTGAGCTCTGCTCTGATGCACCCAGCTGCTGTTCAGACTAACTTGGAATGTTTGCTGTACTGTGGAGCAGTTGTATGTGAGACCTTTCAGAAACAATTGTATCTAATAAGACTGTGTTTCCTTTTCCTTTCCATTGCATGTGTTTCCAACGACCAGTTGTGACAGTGAGTATTTGAGTTCCTACCAGTCTTATGTTGGGGTTTTTTGAAATGTATTTTGTCTGTTATTACCACTACAGTTGTCTGGCCTGAGCCTGTCATAGGCTAGGGCTCCTGGCATAGAGCTCCCTGTTACTTTTTTTTTGTCTGCATGTGGCTATAATTAAAAAACCTGTAATTTGTCAGATAAATTATTTCATTTTTTACATCTTCTTTTATGCCTTTACTTACCATTACAGCTGCATAATATCTGACCTGGTAATAAGGCTAAAAAAAAAGGGGGGGGGGGGGGGCAGAGCACCAAATTAGGGGCTTCTACACTCTTGAATGCAGGAAGGGCAATGAAATGGAATCAATCCCTGCTTGTCTGAAATGCCATTGCTATAAAGTGAATTCCTGCCTCAGTTAAAATGTGGTAACTGGGAATCTAAATGGATGAGCATAGCTCATTGTTTTTTTAAAATGCATAGGAAGGACATTATTAAGACTTTAATGCTCTACGTATATGTTATGGTGACCTGTTTATGGAAACTTCTAAGTTAAATGTTAAACTGCTTTATCTAAGGTCACTTGCAAACATAGATTGTTACCAGGTAGATGCAATGCAAGGAGTAGCAAGGGAGCTTGAACTGTTGAGCTTGACTCATCATGATACCTGTGCACATAGGTGTGTGCTTTCTGACTTCTGGAGTCAGCAAGGTTCTGTGATAGCCTTTAGACATAAAATTTAGTGGTAGCTGGACCTTTATGATCATTATTGTGCTGTGCACTAACATCTTACTGCAGTATTAACAATTTGAAAAATTACTTGAACATAGAGACAAAGAACCTCAGGGTTGAGGAAGCTGGACAGTAAATGGCACAGTTATTTCTATTGGTGTGCACAGTTAGAACTGGATTTCTCAAACATAGTTACTGCCCCAGGTTAAGATGTTATGTCCCTATTTCTATGTGTAGGTAAGGGGGCTGTTTCTCTGGTAAATTAAATAGGTTGCTTTGCTCATCAAGGCTTAGAAGTGGCTTGTATTTAGATACCATTTATCTAAACTTTAGGCAGAAAAGTGTAATCAGACTCATGCTTTTTGCTTTTAATTCTTACAGAATGAATACATGAAAGATGACTTCTTCATAAAAATTGAGACCTGGCATAAACCAGATTTGGGAACAACAGAGAACGTGAGTTGGGGTTTGGATACTAGGCCTTTGTACAGTTGCACAATTAGTACAGATAAAGATTTCCATACCTAGTAATGGTGTATAAATACTGCATAAAGTCAACCCCTTAGCAGTACGTAAAGCAAGAACAGGCCTTGCAAGGTCCATGAAAGGACAAGAGAAGGTTTTTGGGGTTTGTGTTGAGGTCAGTGCAGCTGCTTGATTCTCGCATAAATATTAAATAGCTTTTCAGTAAGTTCTTTTTTTATTTCATGTTCTTTTACCTTAGACATGCTTATGATAGTCTGACAAGTTTATTTGAAAACAAGTTTTACAACAGGTTTCACAAGACCATTGGAGCTGATCTGTGTACACTCTGTAGTTACATATTGAAGCTGCCTCTGTAAATCATCCCAGCTGGTGATGTTCTCATTTTCCTCCCCAGACATTTGATTTGGTTCACAGGTCACTTCAGGAGAATTTTGATCTGTAATGACAAACATTTATAAACTATCCACAGAGGATTAGTAGTCAGTCTGTTTCCAGTGATTGAAGGAATTGTAGCCCTGGATGTGCTGCACAGAAGTGGAGTGTTCCTTGGACAGCTCTGCTTGCTGTAACTAAATTTAGGTGTGCTGGACAGACCACAGATGTGGAGCTGATTCCATCCTGAGACCTTTACACCCTTCAGACCACACACACTTCACCTGGTCCACATTCAAGACAATTCTATGATTCAGGGAGCCTGTGAGATCAGTCAGGTTACTGAAACCTGCATAGTTGAACTTGAAATTTGTACGGCTTCTTTTTAGCTCGGAAAGCTCATGCAGATTACAGAATGGGTAATGGCTCTAATTAGAGCTTGATTTCATTAGTGCTAACAAATGTGGCAGATGAATACAGCTTAGTCTTAAATCCAGGTTTCCTGAATGCACAAGAAGTGAAGGCTTTGTTCTGGTTTAAAATTGGCTACTGAGTGAATTAAACTGTAGCTGTGGAAATCGCTCCTTTCAGAAAGGCAGAGGAAGAAAGGGTAGGTTTGGAGAATGCTGCCTTTATGTAATCCTGAAAAACTCCATGGCACACATACGTACTGCACAAGGTGCACTGCTGTGTAACATGCCAGCATAGGAATCATTCCTTTTTCTCTTTTTGTAGGTGCACAATTTAGATCCAAACACATGGAAGAGTGTTGAAGTTGTCCATATTGATATTGCAGACAGAACTCAAGTAGAACCAGGAGTAAGTAAATGCCATTGGGATGTAGATGCAGCATGCAGCTGATTGCACTGGTGCTTTGTGTTGATTGTGAATAAGCTAAAACGGTGTGGATTTCACCCAACAGAGAGATGAAAAGTGTCTCGAACAGAATCAGTCATTTATGTGTCTCCCTTACTTCCCTGCTCTTACTGCTCATGCTTTCTGCACATCTTGATCTGTTGGGGCTGTTGTCTGGTTGTTTAATTGTAACAGCTGGACTGTTCATGTGTAATAATATAGGGAAATGGTAGGCACTAAAATGGAGACTTTACACAATAAATTTGATTGTCTAGAGTTTGTGCAAGGAGATGTTCTTTATACAGTTTAACTGTTATTTTCTGAAAATAAATACTTGGATATCCTACATGCTGGGGAGAGGACTCCTTTGCAGGAAGTCTTTGGAATTATTTTCAATATATTATCCTCTTTTTTCTTTTGTGTATTTGACCTGCAGAGTATCAAAACCACGAGTGCAGAATGGTCTCATCCAAAGTCTTAAGTCTCTTCTGATGTTACTACGTTCTGTTTCCTTTTTATTAACTTCTAACACTTTCCATTTTGAGCAAATATTTTGAGCAGATATTTTCAGATTCAAACTCACAGTATAGCCCATCCTTGTGTAGGAATACTTGGGATTAATTTTCATCATGTGGTTCAAATTTTCATTTCATCTCCCAGAAACTCAGTTTTACAAAGTCCTGACTTCATTAACCAAAGCCTAGCTTTGTGCTCAGACTCTCAGCAGACTCTGCTAACGCTGAGTTACCTGCAGACTCACACCCCTGCCATTCACATGTTTTCCCCCTCTGGAATTAGGCAGCAGCAGTTCTCTGGCTCCCACACTTGGACTGTCTTCTGTCATGAAAGTTTGCGTTTTCTGGCCTTTATCTTCTCAGGACTCCAGGGGAAAAACTTTCCGTTTGTGCTGAGATATCTTTATAAATTTTAGGTAATGGAACTTGAAATTTAATTTTTTTTTTGAAGTTCAGCTGCATTATAGTTACAAAACTGCCCCGACTGACACGCTGGCTTTGTGCCTTCAGAGAAGGCTGCTGGTCTTGGAAAGCCAGTGTCCTTTATGAAACCATCATCTGTTTTCCCAGTGTTCTGTTTGTCTAGAGGTTCTTTTTCTGCAGTTTCCTTATCTTCATTCAGCAATATTCAGGCAATCACCAGTTCACTCTGTGGGATGATGTCTGAAATCACGTGCTTTGTATGGTTTTGAGGGTTTTTTGTTACTATGCTTGTTTGGGAGCTCTCATTCTAAGTGGCTGGGTGGGCTTTTTTAGTCTGCTCCATTTTTTAGGGAAAAAGAATAGTCAGTGTTGCTAAAGGAAAGTTTTATTTGTACATTGGTCCTCTCAGGCATAGTTTTGCCTAGAAAAGCAGCTCAAATGTATGAACTTGGGTAACAGCTGGACTGAAAGAATGGTGCTACATTTATAAGATCCAGCAATTTGGATAAAAGTTCTCATATATTCAAGATTTATCTTTTTGTTCAATGAATGAACCTTGTTCACCCTGGTAGGGTGTAGCAGTTACTTTAGTTTCAGAGCTACAATTGGCATAAATATAAAAACAGTTAATTTCTTTAAGCTACTAATGGCATGCATATGCTAACTCATGCTCATTTAAGTATGTATAGAAATAATTTGGCTGACATCTGTAACTTTTTTCAGATAAAAATTTAACTCTGCCTTTTCTTAATCATCTCCAGCCTATGATCTATGTCACTTTATGTGATTTGTATATAAAGTGACTTCCCAGGAGAGAAAGACTTTTTAAAAAGTAAGCAAAAGTGAACCCTCAATTAACATCAGAAGAGGCTGTGGTTTTGGAAACAATTTGTAGAAAAGTAGAGTGTAGCTAAAACAAATTGAAATCAGATTTATAGCTATTTTTGTACAACGAAGAAATTAAATGTCATATTCTAGGTCACAGTGGATCTTCATTTTATTACTTGAAAGCAAGTTGTAAAACTACAATTTTGTACTAATCAGTCAGATTACTTTACACATGCCTTAATGGTTCAGATTTCTGTGTGCTGTCTATCCCTTGTTCTACAGTTTGAGGAAATCTACTGGTAATGCTCTTTTGTAGTCTCTAAGGAAGTGTTAAAAGATTCTTGAGCTGAAGAGTTTGATGGGTGGATCTCTTCCATTTCATACTTAATTTATTGTGTGATAGGCAGCTAAAAACTACACCTTTTTAGTCCTGAAACTTCGAATCATCGTATGATGACACAGCCCATGGAACAGCCTATCTATGTATAAATAAGATGTACTTTTAGCTTACTAGTGTTTTCCTCTCCTCTTTCTGTTTGCTATCCCTAAGTAAGGCTTTTTCCTCCTGCCCTGAGTGTTTATAAATCTGTGTCTTCCAGCCTCCCTTCTGGAGACCTTTAAGTTCTCGTTCTGAGTGCAGCACTGCTGTGTGCATCCGCGATAAGACAGCCAGACTGGTTTCGTTTTTCATTTGAACTTTGGCATTCTTTCAGAGGTGATTTCAGAGAATGAGTTCCCTGATAGCTGTGCTGTAGCTGCAGGACTCCTCAGGAGATGGGAAGGACTGCAAGACATTTTTTATTAAAAACTATTTAGCTAAACCTACCTAAAAGACACGACTGCATGTCAGTGAAGTGCACACTAGTGCTGGTGACTGTTTCAGTTACGAGACTTGGGAATCATGCACTGAGTTGGAAATGTGACATACTTGGATAAACCTGATTTTGAACTTCTCTTGTGCTGTGAATGAGCACTCACAGAGCTGTGGATCATGTTGAGGGGAAGTGTTTCCTTCCACAGGGACTGTGTGTGAGTTTTGTGCTAAATAACACCAGTAGTACGTATGTTCTCATGTTTATCATACTAATGCAATATTGAGCTGAAAAGCTGGAATTTGTGTCCACCTGCCTAGTGTAATGCCACTGCTTGTTCAGGGAGTGCTTTTCATGGATCTGCAGATCAAGCATCAGACTTGTATGATTTTTATGTTAGGTTCTAAAAGTTTTCTTAAAATGATTCTGTCCTGTGCATATGTTTTCGGTTTTTATACTTCTTGGTAGTGAACTGTGAGATCTCAGGAGTACTGTTACCACTCTGAGCTGGTCTAAAGACTGAGAATGAGAATTGTAAAGAAGCACACAGGTTCTGGGTTGTTGTAATATTACTGTATTGTATGTGGTTCACGGTGTCTCTAAATAATTCTTTTTAGTAAATTGTTGCATTCATGCATATTATATTGAGAATTTGAGCAGAAACTGCCTGTGAAATGATCTGTATGTATTTCTTTGAAATGGTTTTAGCTCCTCTATCTTGTTGTGCTGCTGCATGCTGATGTTTGCCTGTCTGGATTTCCAGAAGGCTTCGAGGGTTTGAGCTGTAATATTTGTTCCAGCAGCCGCCTGTTTTTCTTCCTAAGAAGGACTTGCTGTTGTCAGGAGTTAAGCTCTTGCTGCACAGATATTTTCCTTAAACTCTGCAAAGAACTGTTGTTTATTTGTACTTTGGCTCTAGTCCAGTCTTTTTCCCTGTGTGCTGGTCGGGTTTGTGTGTGGAGAAGAGTTCCTACAATGCTCTCCTGTGCATCTAGACTTTAGTCTATACAGAATTTTGTCTGTCCGTAACAGGATTTGGGTTAATTGAGTTCTGAGAGGTGTTGGTTCAAAGCTTCTGTCTCTAGGATAGAAAACTTTACCATGACTCGTCTATTTTCTTTGAACTTTTGTTTTTACTCCTGCATTTTACTCCTAGGTGACATTTTCTTCCTCAGTGTTTCCAGCTGTAGTTATTCACATGTGGGTCCCAAATGCAAGACCACAGTTGCTTTTTACCCGTGTCCTTGTGCAGTGGGAAGTAGGATGGCAGGTAACAGCGTTGTGTGGGCTTGGATGTCCCTGGAGTATCCACACAAATCATCCCACAACATAAACCAGGCAGATTGAGGTTGCACATGTAGCTGAGTTTAAATGCCACATGCCCCACACCACTAGGGTGTGAGCTCTGCCTTCATAGGGTAGTCATACAGTGGCAATAAGTTCAGGGTTGTCTCAATGCAATACTTGTTTTTGTTTACAAAACTGGCACTAAGATGTGGAATTCTTGTATTTCTGATTAGCACATCACTGCCCCAAACCAGCAGCAATAGTTGTGCCAGCAATTAGTTATCTAGAGCAAAATTGTTTCTCCATTACTATAGCTTGATCCTTTTCCATGTCTTCCACCTAGTGGTTTAGTGAAATTTTTTAAAGGCTGTCATGATCAGTAATTGAAAACTTCAGTATTTTTCCCTGAAAACACACTGCTGTAGGATTTGCACAGACTTCTTACAGGAGAGTTATGTGTAAAGAAAATGCCTCTTTCTCCACCCAAGGATTGCTAAAAAAGAATAAATGTATCACATTGAGCCTCCAGAAGATGCAGAACCTGCCGATTCCAGTGGGTTGCAGCTGTCCTCTCCCAGCATTTGGGGAACTGGTGAGACGAGAGGTGTGCAGGTGGTGGCCAGTCCTGTGAGCCGTGTGGCTCCCAGGGGCTGGGGCACGGCCAGCAGCTCCAGCTCTGCACTGCAGAGCCTGCTGCTGCAGAGCTGCTCGGTCTGAGGGCTCTGGGGGGGACCTGTGCTTGGTGGCAGGAAAGTCAGAAATACGTGGATTTTACTAAAATTCAGGGGGCAAAGATGTCTGCTAATCTTTCTGCCGTTACAGTAATTTGAGCAGACTTGGAATGTTTAGGGGTTACTGAATTTCAGAGTTGCTGTGCCAGTTGCTCAGGCTGTCCCCTGGGGCGGCTGAAGGGTTGGGGAGCACTGGGGAGCCTGTGCTGGGGCTGGCTGGCTGTCATGTGGGTTCTTCAGATAAACACGTGGTTTCAGTTTAGAGGGAGGACTAGAGGGACCTCCTGGTTTATGGAAGGTCATAAAACATTGATTAGCAACGTGGTTGGAATGTTTTGACTCACTTGGCTGCTTCTAGGAAATATTTGTTCAATTCCTAAATTTTTGACTGTATGTGTATGAATTCTCAATATGGAACTTTGAATACCCAGTAATGCTTTCCAGATATATCAGTTATCAAATGGCTGGAAAAATCTATTCAAAGGTTTCTTCAGCCTATTTTAATATGCAGTGTAGGTAGGTACATTAAAAAAACTGGGAACAGCGAGGGAAAATTGGGGAGAAGAAAGTGTAAGAGCTGATTTTCTGTAAGTGAAGTTGGGATTCCTCTGAGAGGACCTTATGGATTTTTCAGTTCCATCTGCTTGCAAAAGGTGATTGTAAATGTCAGAATGGTTGTGAAAGCATTAACAGCTAATTTGTGTGGCCTTGCTCTGTGGATTTGGAGTTTCAGTATGGAAGGAGCCTTTTTTCCTCTGTGCTGATGGAAGAATCTGGAGCTGAAAGCCGATGTGGTCCACGTGGTGTTCAGCAGCCAGGAGCTGCTTCTCTTAGAGGTGTTTCTTTCACTCTGTGTTCTGCAGACCTTCTCCTCATTGAAACTATTTTAAAATGAGACCTTAAACTCTGCTAAACTTCCATAGCCTTTTCTGTAGCACCCACTAAGCATTTGTTCTGCTTTGAAGCCCCGGAGAGTTATGGTGGTGTGAGCGGGTCAGGAGCACCGTGGGGGACAGCAGGTGTGATGAGCCAGAATCAGCCTGGCAGCTGCTCCACAGTACTTGGGCCACCACTTTGGCAGTAGTGGGCAGAAGCTTCATGCCGTGGGGTATTGAATCTGGTGGAGTTTTCTGACTATAAGGGTGTTTTATGTTACAGGACTACAAAGCTGATGAAGATCCTGCATTATTCCAATCAGTTAAGACGAAGAGAGGACCTCTGGGGCCAAATTGGAAGGTACTGGGAATTGGTGTTACAGCCTTGCAAAGTCTTTATTAGCAGAAAAACAGAGTTCATGGTTCCTTCAGAACCTTGCTTGGCTCCAGTTCAGGAAAAAATTTCCTGTGGCCCAGGAGCTCTCCAGCACATCCTCCAGTGACACCCCAACAGCAGTGCTGACACCCCTGCCAGCCACCAGAATCCATGTGCATGCCATCCCAGGAAAGAAGGGACCGTGTGTGCCACACCAGGGATCTGAGCAGCCTACTGCTGTGCTCGGGGGTGAATCACAGGCAGTCTGTCAGGAGCAGCCCCTAGTTACTTAGTAGAATGCAGTTTTTCTGGAATAATACTTAGAATTATATTTTATTATTATAATAACATAGTTAAAGTCCATTAATTTACTATAAATTATTTATACTGATACACTAATTAGAATTATAATTTCTAATAATTAAAGTAAAATTTTAAAAATTGAAAACTCCTTTTCTGTTATCCCCAAATAGAAAGAACTAGCAACTGATGAGGAGTGTCCCAAAATGTGTGCTTACAAGTTGGTGACCATCAAATTTAAGTGGTGGGGACTGCAGAACAAAGTCGAAAACTTTATACAAAAGGTGAGTGCCTCTGCCTTGTGGGGTAGGGAGGGTTATGTTGATGTGGGGGGTGAGCAGAAACAGCAGTGCACTTTCCTGTTGCTCACAGCCAAGCAATTCCTGCCCATTCCCCCTGCCAGTCTGATCATTTGTGTTGTGTTCTGCTACAAATGGGGCTTCACTGGTGGTACCAGAACAACTCTCTAAGGGGAAAAAAGCAAAGTCTTCAGGAACTTGCTGTTCTGGTTTGTCAGCTGCCACTTTGGAGCTAGAACAGATTTTAAAAGGATTCTTCATCATTTTCAAGTGAAGTGAATTGCTCAACTTCCTTGAAACTTTTTCTGGATAGTGAAATTTGCTCATTTTTTCCATGCTAAAGCATGTGAGAAATGAGGTGAATTTAAATAGGATCGAGGGTTGAACCTGTAGCAGCGTGAAGCAGCACACACCTGAAGATTGTAACTCTTCAAACTGAGCAGGTGCCATCACTTCACCAGCCTTTTGCAAGTCCTAGGCCTATGATCTAATGCTTCTTTATCTTCTTAAAGCAAGAAAAAAGGATATTTACCAACTTCCACCGCCAGTTGTTCTGTTGGATTGACAAGTGGATTGAGCTGACTATGGAGGACATTAGGAGAATGGAGGATGAAACCCAGAAGGAGCTGGAAGCGGTAAGAAAGCTTTTTTAAGGCTCAGATGTGTGTGCTTCTACCTGTAGATTTGTCTGTTTGGAAACTGAGGCAAGGTGTGTTTTGGCTGACCCCTTGTGTGTGTGTTTGGGCAATTTCTGAGCAACACTGAGACCCCTTTGGTCGTCCTCCTGTGGAGCCCCATGTGCTTCAAGCTTCTGCATTCTGTGCTGTCAAGCTGGAAGTGACTGTAAGGTAAATATCTCTGATGTCATTAAACTCAGAATGTCTGCCCTGACCACCTCTGTGTTTATGGCACCACACCCATTGCACAAAGTCCCATTCAGGGCTTTTTTGCTGCTTGCTGGGTAGAAGTCAGAACTGTCACCTTACTGTTCCATCACATGTCTTGCTGTGTTTCATTTCTAGTCATCACTAGATCTGATTACTCTTTCTCTTCAAACATATTTTCAATCTCATTTGTGTCACGTGGCGGCTGTTCCACTCCTGATTAGCACAGCAAACCAAATTTTACTTCCAAACAGAAAGTCAGTAAAAGGAGCTGAGGTTGTGTCAGTTTTTCTGCTTCAGTGGCTCTGAGGACCGAATCTGTATCTCCTGCCGTGTAATGGGCTGATGTCTGGGAGGAAGCTCAGACATAGGGCACTGTCACTGCTCTTTCAGAGTAGGACCACAAAACAGGCTGGGAAGGAAGCTATTTTCTGTAGTGTTTTTCCAGAGCATAACCTTTAGCATGAACCTTTCCCATGTAAAATCCTGATGGCATTTTGCAGGTTCTTCACAGTTTTTGGATTTGCAGTTGTATTTCATCTCATTTTGACAATTGCTTTATGCCCCACAGTCAGTCAGGTTGCCACTGTCCTTCCACTGTCTTGGTTCTTCCAAGACACAGTGTGTCTTTAGCTACATCTTGCTTTTTGTGTGGTTTGACTCATTGCAGACCTTCTAAGCAGGTTGCCCGAGGTTGACCCCAGCTGTGGGCAGGGCCCTGAGGTGTGTTCTGCACTCTGTGCCTGGTGCCTCTTTGCTGTTGGTACCAAACCAGCTGCAGCTCCTCCCTCCCCACTCGTGCCCTCCAGGGACTTTCTGAACTCTACGAACAGCCTGTATTGTGTAGAGATGTTTCCTGGGTTTGAAAGAAGTGTTTCTTCGGGGTCCTGTGCAGCCATAGGTAGATGTGCTGAGCTGGTAGCTCCAAACGTTCTTCTCCCATAAGCTGGAGGGTTTGGCTGCATTGGTGGCCCCAGAATATGCTTTGGACAAGATTAATCTTCTCTCACTCACGCAGATCTTGTGTGCTTTGCTGGGCATTTGGGTATTTTGGGCAGGTGTTCTCTCAAATCATGGGGATTTCTTCTTGAATTCTACTTTATGCCTGATACTGTTCCTAGAGCCACTTGCTCCCAAGTGTCTGTGAAGAAGGAAGCTTTCCTCTCTAGTCTGATTTTTGCCAGAAGGTTCACCTTTTGCACACCCGTAGTTCTTCATTTGCAGTGAAAAAGACTTTACTCAGTTCCCTGAGCAAGGGTAGTGGCAGTGAGGGGTGCACACCAGGGGTGTGCTGGAGAGAGGCAGCAGAACCTGACACACCTGTGTGCATGAGGAAATGCTCCTTTGTGTGTGTGCGGACTGGATGTTTGTCTTCTTGTAGAGAAAGATGTTTCACATTTCTTGCTGGTAAGTAGCTTTTTTTTTTTTTTTCCCCCCAAAATATTGGCATCTTCTTAGTTCCTTAAGCCAAACTCAGCTTACATGTCTCTGGGTGCAACACTGATCCTCTTTTCTTAAATATCAAATGTATTTATTTAATATTTTCTCCTTTTGCAAAGCAAAGGAAATAGGTTTTTTCCAAATAGCTTATTATGTAACATATTGGCATCAGGAACTTGTGTGTTGTTGAAAAAGCCTTTTTTTTCAAATGTATTGATGTTACACTAACCCAGTTTTCTGTGTGTATTGTGAAATGTGAGAGGAGTGAGGACCTACTGGTTTGGGATTTTCTCTACTGTTACAAGAGGGATATCTACAAACACCTATAAATGATGCAGTTTCAAGGAGTTTATGGTGAAGTGCATTATTGGAGAACAATGTAAAGGCAAAACTGTCACTGACAAATAATATGAATGCTAGTTTTTTCCCAAATAATGTCATATTGTTTCATATTCAACTACTCCATCCACTGTTCTTACCAGTAACTGCCATTACATCACCAGTACACCACAAAGTGTGTTTTATGGCCAGGACCTCTGGGAAGTGAGTGCTCAGGGATGAGGTGCTCAGTGTGCCACAGATACCTTCATGCTCCAGTCCCTGCAGAGCAGTCAGATATGGACAGGGTTCCCTTCTGCGATGCTGAAAGCCAAGCCAGACACAAAGTAGGGCTGGCAGTGCATGTTCTTTCCCACATGGCTTTCTGGTGCTCTTCCACTTCTCATGAACACCCTTTCTTCCTCCTGCTCCAAGCTGATCTTTCTCTGGATTCTGTGCACATTCCAGTTCTTTTGTTGCTCCTGTGCTTCATCTTCAGTCAATTTTTGTAGTCAGGATCTCCGCTTTGTGTACTTTTCTGTTACTCTCTGAGTTACCATCAGTGTTCTTCCAGAGTTTCTCTATCCCAGCCCATCTTTTTCTCACTGTTTATCTTTCACTTGATTGTTTCTGTCTCTGGCTCCTGGAGCTGAGAAGCGTATCTGCTCCATGAAACACACATCAGCTCATCAGTGCAGAGCAGAGAAGCACCTGGCCCAGCCAAAGCCCTGTGACCAACCTCTCTCACATCTGTGCGAGGGCAGAGATTCCACACTGGGTATCCCGGGCTGTGGCCCCATTCTGGAGCATCATGAGCCAGTAGGAATTCAAGCAGCATTGTTTACAGCTGCTGTCCAGTTCCTAGGTCTCACCAAAATGAAATACCATATATCCCATGTCCAAAATCCCTGAGCTGTAGCTGGTCCTGGCCCTGGCCAGGGAGAAGCAGTTCTGGCCCTGTAGATCATTCCTTCTCTCATACTAACCATGGCACGACAGGTTCTGTGTGTGGAGCTCACGTTTTATTTCACTTCAGATGCGTAAGAAGGGTTCCGTTCGAGGCACTTTGGCTGCGGACGTCTAGAGGAGTTCTCTGTAGGTTCTGAGGCAAAGCAAGCTGTGTAAGTCAACTGCTGGATGGAAAAGGAGAAGAGGGATTAATGTTCTGACGAATGGGAATTGCTGGCAGAAATCATTCTAATACCCACATAACACATGTGGCCTTGCCTTGCTCCTGCTTGATGCCGGTGTGGTGATCAGCAGGAGGGGCTGAGCCGTGGTGCCAAGGCACACCAGACAGGCACTGCTGCAGCTGCTCAGGCTGGGGGCAGAGTTCCTGCAGTGCTGGCTGCCTGCCCTGGTGCCTGGTGCTTACCCAGTGCAGACACCTGAGGTGTGGGGCCTGCTGCCACTGTGGTGATGGCACTGGGCCCTGGTACCCACCCCTGTCCTTCTGGGTACTGGTTGGGCACGTCGGCATAGCTTTGCTGCACACACAGGAGCAGAGGGGTCTGTGGACTTGGTCCGTGTCACCTAGGGAGCCTGTGGAGTGTCACCTTTCAGCCACTTCCAGTTCTTGAAATTGAGTTCCACCCAGTATCTGTAGATACTAAATTATGCTAGAACTGTTTCTGGGGGAGCAGGTTCTCCAGGAGTTACAGGCTCTTGGTGCTTGTGCCCAGCACTTTGGTGCTGCTGTTCCTCGCTGGGACTCCTGTAACACTGCTGGGGATCCCAGCCCAAAGGTGCCAACTCCCACTGGCCCGTGTGGGCTCCCCAGTGACAGGGACAGCTCCCACCCGAGGACAGCTCCAACTGAGAGTCCCTCGGGAGCTGGCACTGGTTCGGTGTGACTTGCTCAGTCCCGGTGCTGTTCTGACGGCCCTGCCCTGGTTTTCCCTGCCGGTGATTTCCCTGCCTGTTTGGAACTCTCTGTCTGAGGAAGGTGCTAGTGTGGAATCTGTGTTTTCTCTCTCCACAGCTGCGTAACCAAGGCCAAGTGAGAGGAACGAGTGCTGCCAATGACGAGTGACGACGGGCGGCTGCCGACGCCGGCTCTCGGATGTGTGTGGGTGCATGACTCTGTATATAACTATACACGCACATGCAGACAGAAGGGGTGGTTACAGTGTCTCTGGGTGCTATACCTGTCCTAGCAAAGATTCCAAGGAAACTGCTTTCATTATGTATACCCCAAGCAAATAAAAATCAACTGAGTAGTGTCATTTAAAGGATGAATTTTGCTAACTGGTATGTTCATGAATGTCAATACTGGACCAATTTCTGCCCTACTTGTTTTTTCTCCTGTCCAAGTCATTCTGCCCTAACTCACCCATTTCTCATTGTAAGGAAACAACTCAAGTTAATTTCAGTTTTATGTCTTCCCTATGTGATGAGTTTTGGAATAGGAACAATGAATGTATTTATAGCTATTTATTTCTGGATTGTCATTATCCTATAGTAAAATCAGAAAAAAATTTCTATTAGTGGAAATTGGAAGACTCTTACTGTTGAAGAGTTTAACCCAAACTTTATCCACTCACTGATTTAAAAGAAAAAAAATACCATGTTTTATTGGACTTTTGTACATTGAAATGCTGATGGTTTTTCTTCATTAAAATTGGCAAGATTAAGGAAAAATGGCTTGTGATTTATAAAGTAATTGCAACTTGAAATTTTCCAGAAGCTGCTTTTGAGACAAGTGTGCTGACAGTACCTGTAGGGCATTTCCAGTCTATCTCAGGCTGGGCAGTGAGGAGGGGGACAGCCCTTCCCTCCAGGAGCACTCCTGCCAGTGCAGTGGCTGTTCTCCAGAGCTTCCCTTTGGGAACCATGCAAATGGTCTGGATTTCATACGCAGCAGTGGAATATAATTGTGATTTTAGCTCTTTTCATGTTGAAAATACTCTTTGGGAGATGCAGACTTGCAGATATGATGAAAGTTTCAGTTGTAGCCCTGGTGTGTGTCCATGCTGTCCGTGAGGGGCTGATGCACAAGAGGCCCCTGGGGTGACAAATCCCTCCTGTAGGAAACTCCATAGGGAAAAGGTCTTCAGCATGTGTAAGGAGCTATTCACAGCATATAACAGAGGGATATTATCTAAATGCCTGCTGGATTGGAGGCAAAGTATTTTAAAAGCACTAGTTAGATAAAGGTCTATTAATGCCTGGTTTCCCCCCAGCATTCTCAGCAGGGCCAGCCTTGCCCGTGCTCCCATCCTCGTAACCTCACACACAGCCAGGTGCATTGGAACCATTTTGGACCTGCTTTGTTCACAGAAGGAGGGATCTGATTTCTGTTGCTGTCGGTGACAAAATGTTCCTGCACTGGCAAGGTGGTCCATGGGGCCGTGCACCCTGTCCTGGGGCTGTGTGTGCCAGCACCAAACACCTGCCTGGTGCTGCTGCCTCACCTGTGCCATTGCACCTGCCCAGCCTCCAGGCCCCACAGTGTAATATGTTTTGTTTTCCCTTCTGGGTAAGCAGTTAAATGGTTATTTGTCCTGTACCACCAGGAAGTTGGCTTGGTGAATACACACAGAGACATCACACACACACACAAGTCATAGATGTGAAGTGCATGCTCCCAGGAGGGCTGCACACCTGGAACCTGAGGGCTCAGGTCTCCTTGGTGCTGAAGTTCATGTCCCACCGTAGTTAATGTGTTGTAACACAGCTGGTGTGAAAGGGACCCTGTGACTTCCACGGATTTGGACTAGTTGTGAAGATTTGAGAGAATCTTGTAGTGAATGTACAATGTTTAGTTTCCTTTGGCAGTCTCTGGTGTGACCTACAATAAAGCAGGCAATGGAATTTAAATAAATTCGATCATAAAAAGCTCTATCTCTTGTCTCAGGCATTGGCACTGGCAGTTTTCTTCTGAGCTGATGTTTGGGGTCCCTGAGCTGTGCAGAGGGGTGGGAGTGCCCAAAGACTGCACTTGCTGCTGCTCTGGGGCTGGGTTTGGTTTGGGATTTTCAGCTGAGCAGTGCATGTGCCTGGAACCTTGATGCTCCTGAGCTGCCACCCTGACTGCCTGGGCTGGCAGAGGTGGGAGGTGCCTCCCACAGGACACTGGGGGTGTTAATGGGGGTGTGGGTGTCCCTGCCTGGGTAATCCCATTCCTGCCCTCTGCTCAGCACTGCTGAGCCCTCGGGGCTGGATGAGGTGCCCTCCAGTGTGGGCCCAGCTCAGCTCTGGGGTTTTGCCTGCTCAGGTTGTGTGATCACCTGCTGCAAATGGAGACTTGTATGGCTCCTCTGGTAAATGCAGAATTGAATTCTTTCTTTACTACCAGCTTGTTTAGCTTCCAGATGGCAAACCAACAGGAAGCAATGGAAGTGCAGTGTAGTTTTGTTGTAATGGATATGTAAACGTGATACTTACTCACTGCAATAGACTGCTGTGAACCATATTCCAGCAGTAACCTTTGAAATCCATCACTTGACTACACACAAGTGTGGTCTAAAAGGGGCTTGTAAGGAGTTTGCTTTTTTTTCTGGAGGATTTTTAATCACTGAAAAGAAAGGGGAATGTTTTCTGTCTTTTGCCTTTATCTGTAAGACTTGGAAATGTCAGAAAAAAATCTGTCAGGATTTTGTGTGTGTCGGGATTTTTCCACCCTAAGGTCTTTCTAAGTGCTTTCTGAGCAATCTGAAAATGTCCTATAAGACAACTTACTCTGCATTGCCAAACCTCACTTGACTCAGCCGTGTTTAGGAGCTATATCAGGTACTTGGAAGTGCAGTGCTCTGGTTTTATGGCAAAGTCTGGAGCTTGGAGCTGTGGCTGGGGTTTTTATTCAGTTCATGCAATTCAAGAGTCTTCTCCATCGAATTATGTCTTGATAGAGACATCAGGAAAGTATTTTCTTTGTAATTTTGTAACATTTTATGAAAGTCTTTCTACTTGCTTGAATTGATGTGGAAAATGGATTTTAATCAGCAGCATCTAATTGTCAAGAAGCAGAGATTTTCCAGAGGCCAATGGCTGCCATTCCTGTCACTGGGGTGTTTGGCCACTGGGGATATTTTATTCTTGGGAACCTTCTCTCCTTGTTACCTGCTGCGGGCAGAATTCAGTGTGCAAATCCTACCACAAAGTTCTGGCACTTGCAATAGTTTAAAAGATTATGGTAATGTGTCAAACCCAGGTTTTGGAGGCAGATTTTCAATGATTTCCACCTGAGGCATCACCTGTGTGAGGACCCTTAATGTGACTTGAGTGAAATCCTGATAGTCCAGTGCAGGATTCCGGTGTCTCTGTCTCCACAGCCCCTGCCATTAGAGCCAGGATGGTCACTGGTGTGAGGGGATGTGATTTGCTTTGCAATGCACCTGCTGACAGAGTCCAGAGGTATTTCTGCCACTGTCTTGTGCCTTTTTTTGCTGGTACTTGTTCTGATACTTGTAGTCACTCTGTTTTGGTGTTCTCTATGCCACTTTTGCTAGATATGCTGTGTCTTTTCAAAACCTCTCAGCAGGCGCCAGCACAGCCCTGGATTTGCTGCTCTTACCCCTTAGGGCCAATATCTGCTGTCTGTGCTTCAGAACAGCCTTGCATTTCTCAGTGCTATAAGCACAGAAAGGTTTCACTTAATTTTAAAACTTTATTTTCCTCAGATTGGAGATATGTTTCTTTCCAGAATGCCACCTACCTTGATTCTTTAACTTTTCTCTACATTTATGTGGCTTTCTGGTTTAGAATTGCACATCCAAAACACCCAAGAAATTCAAGGTATTTGTTCAATCTGAACTTTGTAGAGTTTCTGCAATCCCAGCTAAAATCTTGATACACTAATTTAACAGATTTCCTCGTTTCATAAGCTTGGATTTAGCACCCTCTAGAACAGCACCTAATGCTGTTGCTCCTTTTGCAAGAGTCTCTGTCTCCCTTGTTTTTCACGGATACACAGTCCAAGGTAAATTGAGGGAATGTGATTATCAGGACATCTGAAAGACCCAGTAGTCACTGGCTAAACTGTACCATAAAAAGAACCCAGATACACCAACAAGGGAAGTCCCTGAAAAGGGCTGGAAGCAAAATGACCATAATTGAAATCTGAAAGCAGCAACTTCATAGAGAAGTAAACGAAGAGGCGGCTCTTTGTAAATGATGATCTAAAAAGTGTACTCGGTTGTGAGACCTCATTTCAAATGTATTCATTAAATAATATTTGAATCATTTAACAGTTTGAACTCTACTGCACTGCTAATATCTTCAGGGGATTTTTTTTTCAGTAACAAAGACGCCTTTGTTCCCGCTCAGTGCTTGGGCTGTGCCTTGGATATTAGTTGGAAACCTGATCGCCCGACATCGCTCGGAGGCTGCGAGTACAATGTGAGTCGTCTGCAACTGGGATTAAATCAGGCCCTTTGTAGGGACGCGGAGGGGCCGTGGTGGGTATGGGCAGCAGGAGGTCCTTAACCCTTTGTGCCTCTGGCGGAGGGACGGGAGGTTTGGGGGAGGCTGTGGGGCAGGGGCAGGGCCAGCTGTGGGTACCAGCCAGTGGTGCCCGAGGAATTCCTGCTGCAAAGCAAATAATGCCTTACGTGGGGTCGGTGAAATCAAGCCTGACCCAGTGCTTGCTGCCTGGGGATGCCTCTTCACCACAGCGTGTGGGCAGGGGCACTTTGGTTTAAATGGGAAAAGTCAGCACTGTGAGACAAGGTTCACCAACAGCTCAGGAACACACATTATGCTGTTAAAACTTGTGAACTAGCACAATAAATAATAAACACAAGAGCAGTTTTATTTGCCTGGTGGCTTAGAGTACTGGGCCCCGGGGTCTTGAGCATCCCTCTCAGCGCAGGATGTGCAGAGTGCTTTTCAGGCGAGCCATACGCAGGGAGCCCCAGGGACCTTTGTGTCCCCCAGCCCCAGGGGCTGGAAGGGGATGGACTGCAGTGGTCAGCAGGGGACAGTGGAACGTGGGGCATGCTCAGACAGGCAGCCCTGGGGGAGGTTCTCCAGGAGGGACCAACCTGGTCGCCCCAGGTGACTTCCAGTGTGACCCAGTGACCTCCAAGCCTGCACCCAGCGGCCCCAGGGCTGTCCTGCCCTGCCAGGGCAGGCAGGCACTGTCCTGCCGGGGAGGGATGGAGAGGAGGGGACCACGGCGTGTGGAGTCCCAGGGGATGGCAGCACGGAGAAGGGAAGCATCAAGGCGAGTGCTCTCATGAAGCTAATGCTTAGGGGAAATTAAGTCATCAGGACTTTATAAAACAGCCTCTGGCTCTCTGTTTTTCACAGTAGTTCAATTTATAAGATGATGAAAAATGAATTAACTTTGGTGGTTTGCTGGCATCACCCAGAGTGAGCCAGACTTTCCACATGCTCAGAGATCATTCCTGCTTCACCATGCTTACATAAATTCCCACCTGGTTTAATTTTAAGAAAACAACAGAACAAAGTTGGTCATACAAACTCCACCATAAAACACTGAGGAGAGTTAAACACCGATTAGCGGTACAGGGAGGTGCCATTTTTTATTTATGCTTCACTGAGATATTTTAGGAAACATAAAACTTTTACTGGTTGTATAGCCAAAATTGTGCTACGTATATAAAATTTATTTTTCTTATTTCCCCTCCCCACCAAAATGTATGATCCTATGGTGTGTGTTTTTGAGATGGGAATTTGAAGGGGAAAAAATAAAAGCCCAAGCAGTGCACTGCAGTGTTCTTATCATGAACGGGAAAAATTGCTTTAGGGTTTCCTGTATTTTTATCAATGTACAATCTCAGTATTTTATGATTTTAGCACTATCCTGTATTTTAGTCATCCAAGTTAAAAAAGTTTAAATGTGTTCAACATGTACACCGAAGTGGCCCATGTGCTGCAAAGGTTTTCACCTGTGTGGCATAAATGGGACCCAATATATTTAACGGGTGAAAAAAAACACTTTGAAGCACTGATATTGCGAAAATATCACGATCCATACTGAGGGTCCCGAAAATCCAAACAGGAAAGATACACAGCTAAAGGTTGCAGTGGTGTAAGGAAACTAAACCAGCTGACCAACCTTGCAAAAGAACCAAACAGGAAAATCCTTGTGAAGGGCTGAGTTCCGAAAACACTGTCGATCCCTGCGGGAAATGACTGTGATGGTTTTAGTCCCTTAACCCTGATTACTCAGTTATGCATTTTTTAAAATGGGAAGCAGGAAAGTGTCTGAAGGAGTTTGGTTCAAACTTTCCAGAAACAACATTGTTGGCAAAACTAAGCATGAAATCTTTACACTGGCAAGGTGGACTACTTGAAAACTGAATGCAAATCAGGTTTCACACATGAAATTGGCTTTAATCTCAATTACAAACTGGTCACTTCCAGACATGCAAGCAGGGAAGGACAAGGAGTGACAGAGGTCAGATCCCTGGAAGTCCCTACATGTCACCTTTTAGCACAATGCCCAGTTCCTCCTGGCTCAGTGGTGTGACCGTGCTGGGAGCAAACCCCTGGGAACCTGTGAGGCACCATGTGCTGCAGCCCTTTGCCCACAGCAGGTCTTCCCTCTGTTCTCGGGAGCTAAAGCAGGTGCCCACTGACAGACACCACCCCCTCAGGAGCTGGATGCCTTCCCTTGGGAACCAGATCTGTGCTCGCTGCACTCACAGGCTCATCTAATGGTTTCACACGGCTGTTCCTGCCACCATTGGTCCTGCCACCCCCTTCACTGTAGTTTTGAGAGAGAGGAGGTGCAATAGTTTCCCTAAACTGTTCCGGGCAGAAATGTTGAAAACTTTCCTGAAAATGTCAGCTGCCAGAGTTGCAAACCTGTCCTTCAAAATATTCTAATTCCTTTCACGGAATATCCCTGCTAGGAGCAAAAATCCTTGCCAAGAGAAACCCATCAGCTCTTTTGCAAAGTGGCTGTTGGGAGCCCCTGCTCCAGTGCCAGGGCCATCACTGGTGCCGTGGGGACCTGCTGGTGTTGGTGTTGTTGCAGGTGGCACCACACAAGGAGGACAGGGAGCAGCTGCACCTGATGTACCTGAAGTTGCACTGACGGCAGGGGCACCTTTAGAGAGCTGGGAGTGCAAACACCACAGAGAAGTGAGCTTGGATTTGCTCCGTGACGGGGTTTAAGAGGCTCTTGCTAAGGGCTGGCTGGGCTAAAGTGTCTCGAGCATATGGGCTTATTTTGTGCAGTTTCTGTGGTGGGTTCTTCGTTAGATTCTCAGTGGTAATGAGCCCACACAGTTGATTGCTGCAGGGAGAAAAAAATCATTCTGAATAGGTTTGCTGAATAATTATGAACTGAGCTGAACTCTTACATTTGCTTACTAATTGTATGGTCCGTGATGTTTTATGTATGATGCATTCATTTTGTTAAAAAGGAATTTTTTTTCTTTTTTTTGCTGAGCAGCAACTTTTCACAGTGCAAGTTAAACTGACACAGTGGAAAGAGCTGGATTGAAGTCTGATGAATTGATGTTGTTTGAATTTATTTTTTTTTAAACATCAGCCCCACCATTTGGTTTTCAGAGCTTGCAATATGAAACCTAAAATTGTGCTATTGTCTTGAGAGTTGAAATAAATGAATCCCCTCAACTTTAGATTTGGCAGGCACAATTACTATTGTTAATTTAGAAAATAATCCCCTGCAGCTACAACTATTTAAATAATGTCTTTCCCTGCTTCCCCGAAGATGACCAAAACCCAAAGACTGAAAGTAAAAATATGTTTTTATAAAATACACTTTCCACTGCTCAGTGCAATCGAGAGGCTTCCTTCTCCTTGGCTGGGGCCGGGCCCTTTGTGACACACAGACCTGGCAGTGCCGGCCCAGGCTGCGCTCCCGGTCCCGCTCTGGACAGGAATGTTGGCAGCCCAGGGCCAGCCCTAGCCCAGAGCGCAGCCCGGGTTAGGAACAGGGGCTGAACCGCCTTCCGACACGCACACCACAGCCTGGAAGAACTCTGCAGCTGGTATTGGATCTCTCCATTCTGAGCAACCCACTGTTTTCACTGCCAGAATATTTAGGCTGAGATTATCCCCGTATTTGTCCAGTCATAGACAGGGTCTGGCTCCCACCAAAGTCCACAGAAGGAGTGGTGCTGGGGGAGCCGGGCCAAGCCAGGGGTGGGCAAAACCGCCGGGATTTCCCTCCCCAGCGAGCCTGCGGTGGCTCCGGGGGGAGCGGCGGTGCCTGGACACGGAACGCGACTTCGGGAGCCGCTTCTGGCGGGCTCGCCCCGTCCCTGTCCCTGTCCCTGTCCCCCCGCGGAAGGGACGAGCGGGGCTCGGCGAGGGGCACAGACCGGGGGCACGGAGTGGGGACACGGAGCGGGGACACAGACCGGGGCACGGCGCGGGGGCACAGACGGCGGTGGCGGAGCGGGCCCGCGCGGGCGGCAGGGGGCGCTGTGCCCGTGCGGAAGAGCCGCTCCGACGGCGCGCACGCAGGCGCAGAGGGAGCGCTGGGGGAGCCCCCGGCGGGGCCGGCCCTGCCCGGGTCAGGGTGCGGGGTGCGGGTCAGGGTGCGGGGCTGGGGCCGGGTGCGGAGCCAGGTCAGGGTGCGCGGCCGCGCAGCCGTCGGTCCGTTCCGCTGCCGCTGTGCGGAGACGCGGCACAGGGGCGGGCAGCTCCCTCCCTCCCTCCCTTTCTACCTCCCTTCGTGGCCGCCGTTCCCGTAGCGACGGGTGGGACATCCTCTTCGTTCCTTTGTCCCACGGGCGGGCCGCGCGTGGTTCCTTTCCCACCGCGGTGCCGGCCCCGCAGCCCGGGTCCCGCGCACCACCCCCAGCCCCTGTCCCCTTGTCACTTCGCTAAGTAATCATTTCCACGTCCAATTCCATTTCTTCCCCAGTTCTGAAATCTCCAGACCATCAGCAAGGAAGATAGTTCACATGAAAACTAATTACACAAAATCAATATTTAATCACAGCGCAGCATCCTGATCCTGCAGAAAAAAAATCCCGTTAAAACTCTCCTGCCATATACAAACACTCCTCAGCCGCTTATTTATAGATATCTCTTTTTTTTTTTTTTTTTTTTGGGTGGGAGCAATTTTCATTGCTATTTCTTTAAGCCATCGACATGTGCAGCGGCAAACACCTGAAGCGGCGTGTCCCGCCCGCGGTCTGTGCCCGCCCCCCCGGGCCGGGGGTGTTTGTCCCCCCGACGGGTCGGGCTGTGACGGCCCAGCACTCCCAGCGCCTCCGCGCCCCGCCGGACGGTGCCAGCCCCGTGCCAGCCCGGTGCCAGCCCGGTGTGAGCCCGGTGCCAGCCCCGGTCCCAGCTCGGTCCCAGCCCGGTGCGAGCCCGGTGCCAGCCGGTGCCGCCCCGGTCCCAGCCCGGTGCCAGCTCGGTCCCAGCCCGCTGCCAGCCGGTGCCCCCCGCTCCGGGCCCCGCCGGCTCCTGGCGCTCGGTGCCGGGCCGGGCCGGGCGGTGCGGGGCGGTGCGGGCGGACGGGGCGGTGCGGGGCGGGCGGGGCGCGGGACCGGCGGCGGAGCCACCTTAACGGCAGCCCCGCCCCGGGCCGCGCCGCTCATTGGC